>OY728157.1:337014282-338264282 GCA_963277665.1 Viscum album | reverse complement strand
TATTTATTAGAAGGATTCCACTATCAAGGTCCTTAATTAGAATTCTTTCTTTCCTCATTATCCTTATACTAATAATCAGACTATCATTTTGTATGTAAAATTACATCATAAATTGACATCAAAATTTTGAAATACACAATCATCGATGACATGAAATTATTTTATTTCAATTAATGAAAAAAATATTATTTATCATAATATGAATTTATTATATAAACTTTTTATTCATAATTTTTATATCCTATGAATTCAATGTCATGATATGGGTGAATATGTTTATGTATTTCAATTAATTATATGGGGTTTATTAATGAAAATATAATTATAATATTTAGTCATTGTTAGAAGTACACTACAACTAATAAATATTATATCAATAATCATTCTTTATTTATTAATATAAGAAGAATTTTTATTTCATTAACTATTAAATAATCTTCTCTTGTTTGGATTAAAATTTATTTATTAATCCAATTAATTAACAATTATAAATCTTTTTTATTTTAAAACTCATTTCACAACATCCTTTAATTTTTTCTACACATTTACAAGGCATTTAGTTAATTCATATCAAGTGATTTCTACCCTTTTTTTTGAAAATATTCAAATATTATCACAATATTCAAATTTAAAAAATTGATAAATCTCAATAATCTCTAGATATATATTCTAAAAATATTATTTTTTGAATTATTTATTTATGTTCATAAAAATATTAGAACTTTTCAATATTCATAAAATTATAATATATTTCATGATTATATTAATGTGTGCATGACATCTCTACATATATATTGAAATTGCAATATATACATTTCACTCATTAAATTAATACCAAGTGATCAGAAGATAACATTTACTTATTCACATAAAAATGGCCCAATCCATTTTTTATAATAATACATTTTACATTTGATACATTTTTTTTATCTTAATTAATTTTTTTAAATTTTTTAAAATAACCCATTTTTTGTTACATTTGGTGTTGTATTCATATATAACTCTAATTCACCATTCTGTGATGAAACTTCCCCTACCATTCTCCCAGGAATGCAATGTGATGTTATAAAAGTTTATTTGGGGGGACACATGGAACCCCTTACCTCTCAGTTGATAATTATTACATGATAAGAACCCCAGATATTAGGTTCACCACATGGACATTCTTTCATTGATAAGAAAACATTATTCCCATATCTTAGTTTCCATGAAACCACTCCCCATTGTAGTGACATGACCACAAGAAATTTATTCCCATCATTCGGATTATGTATAATTGATAAAACAAAAAGTCATTACTACATAACCAAAATTTCCACAAAATTGAAAATTTTTGTTCTATCAATATAATTGAAATAATTCTACTAAATCACACTCCACATCACCATAATCATTTCTTCAGATGTAAAATCATACATAGTAAACCCCATTTATCTGATTATTGTTTTAGACTCCACAACTGATACATATTACAAACAATGTGAACCTCAATCATGGATTAAATGGCGTGATTCTCTCCATGTAACATGTATATAGATTTTTATCATAGATTATCATAGTGTATGATTTATTGGATTTTAAGAGTCCTGGTGAATTTTTTTTTGTTTTGGGGAAACCATTACAGACACATGGTTTAGGAAAATAGTTTGTATTAGCCATATAGTAACATTGTGATATGGCTCTGCTACTTCCAATATTATTTTTACTATCTTTATAAACAATATTTATGACCATTAAAGTTACTAATCAAACCACAACAATGCTTGTTCTAGGTTCTATAGGATACCACTTGTTTTATCAAATCATGTGGCCATTACCAAGAAACCATGTGATTTAGTATTAATGGGACAGTGTATACCACAAAATTATCCAAATATTCATATAATATAGAGGACTAATCATGAAACATGATACAAAAATCATAAAATAGAAAATTACCTCACCTACCTTGGTAATTTTTAACTATAATCTATAACTAATTACACATTATCTCAAACCATCTACTCTTTATTTCAATAGAGAACTCTTACCTTTATTCGTTGGTGATCCATGATTGGTTTGGGTGGATCTATTCTAGGTTTTATCGAATTTCACATCTATTGATACAATTTTATCGAGAAATATCCTTTATAACTTTTTCCTTGGAACCATTGAATCGTTATTAGGATGTTACATCACTATCTATAGAGTTTTATGGGTAATTAATGATGTTCATTGTAGATCTAGAAATATGAGGATCGTATGTAATAATTTCTTATCACTGAATTCTTAGGCTTTGATATTTCCCCCATTATAGAGGTAGGTGTCTTTATCTAATGTATTATTTCTCTTAGAAACAAGAATGATTTGGATAAATCATTTTATTTCGAAAAATGAAAATGATTGGTTTGATACTATTGTGGGATAAAATAAAATCTCTGATTTTACTCAGTTGTTAGTGAAATGAAAAATGACTTACAAGGGTTATTCTATGAAAAAAAAAATTCAAAAAATATGGGTTTGATAAACATACATAATGAATTATTTAAATTTTTTGTTATTTATTTCCTTGCATGTAATAGAAAAAAAATTTCACTTGTGGAAAACATTGTGATACACGTCATTGTACACACATTGGATCCACTATTACATATAGACCCCATGAATTTCAGGTTATCGTATGTACCATATTTTGACCAGTTTTCCAATTTTTTTCATACATTACATGGATTCTTGTTCATCACTTTTCAACTAGTTTTATTTGGCTTAAATCATCTTTTATATTATCCTTTATTTATACAATCATTTTTTATTTCAATGTCCTTACGGTTGGAGTTGTGGATTTTAGTCTTAAAAGAATGTAAAAGGGATCTTTTATGGAAATGTGGTTTCACATGATGTGTCGTATCAAACATATTTTGTTCTAAAAATATAACTAATGGTGTAACAGTGACTAAGTTTGAATATATTAATGGAGTCATTCTAATGTGAATTACCTCACACTATACATATTCTTCGGAGAGTATGTAGACATATATTGTATGACATGGTTAAGGGGATGGGTTTCATGTATATTTATATCCCCTCCATGTTGATTTTGTACTTTTGGTTGTTTGGGATGTTGGTGATCGAACATCACATAAAGATAATCTCATAGAATTTGGATTGTTTTATTTTTTTAGAACATCTGGATTTTCTCATGAAATGTCTAGTGTTTCTTTTTAGGAATAATCCATTGAAATTATATATATATATATATATATCAAATGGTACATGATTCATGTCTTGGTGATGTTTATGGTTAAATAAATACCTCAATTTCCTATATTAACACTTAGTTTCTTGTTTTCATCACGTAATGATCGAGAATGTCCTTTAAGCCATATGGTGGGCTATCTTGAGAGATGTGTCTAGTTGATCCAATTGGTTCAATGAAAAATTGGATCATAAGAGGTAGTCTTATTCCAATTTATTTTATATATAGTTGTATGACATTTGGAAATTATGTATTAAGTGAAAAGGGGTTCATTTTTTGGTAAAATCATGAATCCAATCAAGTTGTATAATAAGTGATGATTTATTTTTCAAATTGATTGATCTTAATTATTAGTTTATTTAAATTAAAGTGGTTTTTTATTTATTTGGATAATCATTTTCTTGTACTATTTTGGTTTCCAATGTTTCTTTCATTCATTTGATTAATCTTTCACTATCTTAATCAATTGTTCTACATGTTATTTAAAATATATTCTATGGGTTCATATATTGATATAGAGTAATGTTAATAATAATATAAGGTGATATATCATATTATTATTAGATAATTACACCTAATATTTATCTTTTTAATATTATAAAAGAGGATATATAAATATTTTCCTAAAATAATCATCCAGTAGAACCTTCATTTGTGGATTCAGATATCCAAACAATCTAAAATCAAGGCCAGGTAGATGTTGGAATCCATGAATGTATGGTGGAAAATACATGGATTATACTAATAAGGATCCACTTATATTATGTAGTAATAAAGGAATCCCTAATCCCGAGGCATATTTTTAACATATTTTTTAATTTTCCACACCATAGAGAATCCAGAGAACTCCAAGGTGGGTTTCTTTATATATATGCATGAAAAAATGGGAAGGAAATTTTTGTAATATATCACGAATACTATGTTGCTTGGTGATATAACATAGAACACATTAAATAATGTATTGAAATATTTTTTTTATATTGAAACATTGAGAATAGTGAAGAATCATTAATTTTATACCATGGAGGAATGGAAATTTTCAATTATTGAGTATGCTACGTATTTCCCTGAGTTAGTGAACATTTCATCAACTCAATATTATAATGAATTAAATAATGTATTGAGGTTTGATATGGTATTAAGGGATTATATGAGGTCAATGAGGATTCTCTATTTCCGATGGAAATATGATAATGTGTTATAAATTATAGTTATGGAAGAACTAGCAGTAGGTAAAAGGTCTGGTCTCAATAGAGTATTAGTAACCATTAGGGGAACCCATGATATGTCATCCAGTTATAAATAGGTGAGCAGAAAGCCACGTTAGGTTTGTAGAAGTGTTTTGAAGTATAGGACAATGTAGATCCATGTGCTCTATATATAGTTTTAATGATATGGAGACACTATATTGAATTTTATGAACTCAACTAGAGTATTCCATATTTATAGATAGTCTGGTCATCTAAAATGATTTTGTGGAAAAAACATAATAGAACAAGGGCTAGATGCACTATTAACAAAGGCTCTTAGTGACAATATAATTTAATTAAATTATTTGAAACTCACTATTTTTTTAAACAAGATACATAGGATATGAATAGAGATAATGGATGAGTTATGGGATGTTATATAGATGTATCAGAGTACCCACTAGGGAAATATAACTTAATGATAACTATAGTGAAAGGTAAACTATTTACATAATCATATATTGTTATAGAATTGTTTGAAACTAGGTTATCATATTCATTCATATCAATTATGTTGATTATATGAATTTATTTTTTCAAATATTATTCCCATCATAATTGATCATTCAAATATCATTGGAAGGATAATGGGAAAAGAAATAAAATATCTTAATTACCATGAAATGGTTAATGACATTGAATTTGTGTGGAATTTCTAATATTGGGATATAAATATCTCAATCCATATAATATAAATGGATTGTGTAATCATTCATAATTCCAAAATTAAAAGATATTATTGTTGAATTCATTTATTCTTTCGATGGAGTTCATCAAGACTTTTCGGATTAGTAGGATCCTAGATTAGGGATATCAGGGTATATCGTATCTTATACTATAATGATATTATAAATGTTTTAAGAGATATTTCAAGCCATCATTAATTTATTTTTTAGTTTTATAATTCTTTTATTGGTGAATCTAGAGGTCCTTTATGTTGATTTTTATGGGTTACCACCCTCAATAGTGGTCGTGTTCACCAATGACCTACTTCATAGGATGAAAAACATTCCAATACCATCTTATAGTACATAATAAACATATTTAAATGAGATTATAGTTATGCGTGAAGATATTTAGTATAAGGGACATATTCATCATAGTGTGCAACCTTGGGATTTTCAAGTACCCTTTGAATAGAAGGTAAATGTAATCCTTAGACAATATTTTGAATTCCAAAATGTTTCTCCTATAACTATTATGGAAAATAAAATGTCCCTAGTATTTGTGATCTACTTTATCATTTAAGGGGAGGATAATAATTTTCAATGATAAACATATGATTGCGGTACCATCATTTGAATTTTTGCGAAAAATATATTCTTAATAAAATATTTAGCAGTCATTTTGAGAACATCAAGTTCCTATTATTTTTAATTTTCCATAGTAATGATCATATGTTATTTGAGATACTGATGAATCAAATATTTCATTTGTTAGTGGAATCATTTTTAGTTATCGTTGTGGATGTTAATTTTTTGTACTTTCAGGTAGAAGAGGAACAAGGTATCATTTGGATATCATCATTATTATTATGAAATAATATTTTAAGAATAAAGACCTTCCGTTCAGCTATGTTTTTTCTTTTTTCTGTTGTTTTTGAGAAAAGTGGAATTTTTGTAAATTTTTCAACTACACGCCATGTACTTTATGACTATATGTCATGTACTTTGTTTCCATAGGAGGTCGTGTGCTGGCTGTGTCATGGCTAGACACATGGTCATGTGGGGTGACATGGAGGACGCCAAAAGCGGGCTATGGAAATAGTAAGTACACGACGTATACCCCAAAATTACACGATGTGTATTTTGTTTTTTTACTAAACACATAGGGATAGCATTTAACACACAGAACCATCTTACTTTAGGTTCCATTTTTCTGAGATAACCAGTACGACCATGAATCTTCAACCAACCCTTGAGCCTCCATCTGTCTTTTTAATCAAACTCCATCGGTTGCATTGGAATTGCATCAGTATGTCATCTCTTAT
Source organism: Viscum album (assembly GCA_963277665.1). Lineage (NCBI taxonomy): Eukaryota > Viridiplantae > Streptophyta > Magnoliopsida > Santalales > Viscaceae > Viscum > Viscum album. The sequence continues at coordinate 338,257,807 of OY728157.1, read as the reverse complement.
CCTAGAGCGTCGTTTTCAAATTTCTCCTCTTCTATGAGTTATCTTAGGTTGAGAGTTTTGTGTGTTTTTTAGATATGTGGAGTTCTATGACGATTCAAGCCTTTTGGTTCATGTATATTGTTCTCCTAAACCCAAGGTAGGTGGTTTTGGACATTCTGTTTGAAGTCATTGAGTATCATGTGCATATTCCTCAAATACCAATGAATGTGGGGTTGCATGTTTACCGTTATACCACTATTGTTTTCCTGACATGCTTGTATGCATGAGTAGAAGTAATTTGGATATAAATTGGGTTTATTTATATGCTTTTGATGTGTATCTCTCATGAGTTATTCTGTTTACGATGATTTGGTGCTATTTAGCCCTAGACTTCCTTGCCTATTTTCTATGCCTATACCTGTATTGTGGAGAGTTGTATTCTGACATAATTATTGTGATGTAGATTTTTTTCAAGTAGTTCTGTAGGTTTACTTTTGATATATTATACTTCTATGCTTGTTTAATAACATAGGGTCATGAGAACCTGGTGTAGTAGGCTATAAGGGGGGATTGGCCTATTGAGCATCCTTAAAGATCCTAGAAACACCAGGGTTAATAAGGGGAATTGACCGAGTGAGCTTCCTCATAGTGTCCTTGATTACATTATACCATAAGGGGATTGATTTCATGAGATTCCTCAGATATTCTTTCTTTGAATTGAATGACCTGGACTAGAAGGGGAATTGACTGTGTGAGCTTCCTCAGATAGTCTTAGACCTCAGGGATATAAGAGTAATTGACATGTGTTCTTCCTAACAGAGTCATTTACTACCTTAGAATATGAGGGGAATAGACTGTGTGTGAATCCTTAGAGAGTATTACTTTACCTAGACTATATGGGGAATGGACAATGTTTGCTTCCTCGGAGATTCTTGCTTTGCATTTGACTATGGAGGGATAGACTGTGAGTGATTCCTCTGAGAGTCTTATTAAATTCTTATGATAGATCCAGAGGGGTTGAGATGTGTGTAATACCCATACGGTTGTCTATACTCTATATAAGACCAGAGGGGATAGCTACAAGTACATATCAGTGGGTTACCTATTTAATATTAGGTAGTGGGTTCATTACTGCTTGATATTGAACTATGGATTGTTTACTGCTGAGAAATTTCATGTTTACTGATTTTTGTACTTTTACCTGCCTCATATTCACTGACTATTAGGCATAGATCTTCAGGTGTTTACCTACTATGATTTATCCTCAAACCCATTTTGGGTCATGTTTTTGGCCCACATAGATTTTATTGTTACATGTATAGATAATGGCAAGTGCCCTTCTACTTGAAGAATCTGAATTGATGTGGAGCTAGAGAGCATGGGACCAAGCATATTCTTGTGATGCAGAGGAGCTTTTTATCTTTTATTTTTTACTTTGGTTTAGTACTATTTTTATTCCAGCATTGTGACTTGTTTGTCTGCTTTCCTAGATATATGTATCATGAATCTTTTATTATGCATTGATATAGATTTTTATTATCCCAGTGTAACACTATGTATAGTTTTTGGTTATTTACTACTTCCACTATTGCATATTTTTTACGTCCACTGTGTACTAAACCATTAAGGGCATAGTTTCCCCACTATCACAATAAGTCCCTCACTGCTAGTCAATAGCCTCCGTCATCTGGGGAAATGCACTTTAGGCTATGTGACCAACCAGGTACGGGTGCCTCTGGGAGGCTTCCAAAACTGTGACGTTACAATGTGGTATCAAAGGAATTATTTTCACTTGACATACTGTTTGGAGCCTATAGCTAGGGAAAGGATGGAATATGTACTTGGTAATAAGCTATGCCCGGGATTAGCTAACCCGGGTATAGGGAAAAGCCAACCTACCTCGTTATTGCAATTTTTGGGGTTTTTCAATTTTACGGTTGATTTTATTTTCACCATTGGGTGACTCACATGTATTTTGCTAATATATTTGATGTTATTTAGGTTGTATTTCTGTCGCAACCTGTTGAGATGAGGGTATTATATCTCATGCATCATATAGGAACTTTTTAGAAATCACATGTAATCCATTTTTTTTCGTTCCATCTATGATGCATTAGATATTTCATTTTGTTGTGATAGATGATGTGTAAAATATGCATGTTGTTGTGATAGTTTCCTTGATAGAAATACATGTTATTTGATAAGGTATTGTTTGTGTAGAGTTTTTCTTGAACGAATTCCATACTCTGGTTTTCAAGGTGTTATGGGCCCGCATGAACTGGATGTTAGTGGATCATTGCACTGTTCTTTTGCTTAAAACATGTATTGGATGCCAAGCATTAATTCGCGGGGAGTATGGGCCCTCAAGGATCAGAATTTGTCATTTTTAATGTTTTTTTCAGTGTTTTTCTGGGTCCCAGAGTAGTTTATCGGGCTTACTATCCAGAGAAACCCAGACTACACATCGTGTAATGTTAATTACATGGCATGTGTTCTTCTGTTTGGGAAAAAACAATTTTTCCTACGTACACACCATGTACTTTATATACATTCCTTGTAGTCGCAGACCATCTCGTAGGCTATGTGGGCAGAGATATGGGATGGGAAAAGTCTAGTGGAAACAAGCCATGCCTGTGCTGAACAATCCATGTAGTATAATCCTAGGAACCCAAATGTATAGATAGAAAGAAAGGTCGGTAGAGTATTTACATATACACACTGTGTCCATATTTAACACTCCATGTAGTCCAACTCATGAAGTCAGCCATGTCATGAACAAACACAAGTCGGTGTAATCCTTTCATGTACACATCATGTCAGTCAAGAACACGCCATGTAGTTCGTGCAGTGTGTCTGAATATGTCACGAACAACACGGGATAGGTGAATCTTGTCTAGTACAAGCCGTGTCTGCCTTGAACATGCCATGTAGTCTTGTCTTAGAAGAGCCATGTGGCTTAACCATGTAGAAGGAACTGAGTAGGGGAAGAGGATTCATGTACATACCGTGTGTTAGGAGGAAAGCCTGTGTGTTTGGGGTGTTACATGACCAGTTTTGGTGGGAGTACACGCCCATGTGAACGGCTTAAGGGAACATGCTGTGTTGGGGAAATGCACATCAGGTAGTCATGTTTTTCTTGAATTGAATGCTTTCATTCACCAGTTTTCTTTCAGTGCCTTCAGTCTTCCTTCCTTGAAAATATTGAATCTAAATGTGTGTGTGACCATACCGAGTCATGCCACCTAGACGTCCTTTGGTTGAATGCCAGTTATAGGGCATTGATCAGGCACCTGATATGGCTGATTAGGTACTTCCTGTAGATCCTCCTGTTGTGCCAACCATGGAACGAGCAGTTATACCAGCTGCATGTATTAATGCGTAGTTTAGGGAGTTTTTTCTGAGGATGTTGAATACCTTACATAGAGCACCGCCTCCTGCCCCGTCGATGACAGAGTTGACACCAGTTTTCCAGCAACAACATCCTACCACCTCTTCAAGGGAAGGAGGACCACATTCTACAGAGTCATGGATCGAAGCCATTCTGACGATGATAAATCATCTCCAGATACCACCATTGAGGAGGGTGAAGATCCCAACCTTCATGCTTCGATACTCTTCCAAGAGGTGGTGGTATATCATTTCTCAGGCGGGATGCCACCAAAATATGGCTTGGGAAGAGTTCCGGCGTATCTTTTATGATTAAATATACCCGGAGTCCTTGAGGGGTGATCGAGCCAAAGAGTTCATGAGCCTAGAGAAGGGTACTTTTTCTGTGATGGAGTATTCCTCTCACTTAATGGAGCTACAACATTTTATGCCTATTCTAAAAGGTGATGATTTGTTCCTGGATAGGAAGTTTGAGGATGGTCTTAGGTAGGAGATCTGTTCCCAGGTGAACATATTTAGGTTGACATCGATATCCTGTATCGTCAACCTGGAACTGATTAATGAGTGTAATCCGAGGGATTATGGAGCTGTGAGCCACGACGGTTTGGCATCCAGAGTTAGTGCTCCGCGATCTGATATCAGGATGTGTCACCGAGAGGCAGCATGAGTAGGTCAGAGTAGGTAGGATGCATCTTCTGGGAGCTAGGTGGTGTGCTACCAGTATGGGAGAATTGTGAATATGAGGCCATGTTTCCCAAGAGACCCAGGGGTGCCGATCATGAAACAACATGAGTCACCTTTAGTTCTTTTGTTAGTTCTTCTCACCAGTAGCTGGTGACAGGGGTTCCTCTATGACTCCTCATTTCTGGAATAGTGCCACCAGCTTTTCAATAGTCTGGGAACTAGAGTTCTTTTGGCCATTTGGGCTGAGGTGGAGGTCATGGTCTTGGCATCCAGTTGCCTAGTTTTCAATGGCATCAGGGTGGATCAGCATAGAGTGGTCAAGCAGGGTCAAAGGGTCACGGTACATGCCATACTTTTGCAGTGGAGTAGACCCTATAGGACTAGGATCCTGGACCTTCTACCGTTCGAGGTATGGTCTTAGTAGCCTCAGTCATAGCATCTGCTCCTTTTGATACAAGGGATTCCCATAGATTTATATATGTTGCTGTCATTGATAGCCTTTGTCTTTAAATCTTCTCCTCTTCCAATATCTTGACACAAGACACACCATTGGAGACAAGAACATCTACCATACGTCAGTTCAAGGAGTTCCCTCTATAGGTTGGTGGATGTCACTTTCTATGGGACCTCTATTTCCTAAAGATGACAGACTATGATTTCATTCTCGGGATGGACCGGTTAGTTTCATTCCAGGTAGTTGTTGACTATTATCGTCACATGGTGAGTTTCATATCACCAAAAGGGATAATACATTCTTCATAGGGGAGAGTAGGATGTCATGGCGTTCAAAGCGGGACCAGAGCATCAGGGGTTAAGAGGAGTCAGAGCCCAGATTTCATGTCTATATCTAGATGACTAGGGTACTTCACAGTTTTTCTTTCCTCCAGTGCTGGATCATTTTTTGGATTTTTTCTCGTAGGACTTCTCAGCATTGCCTCTAGAGTGGGAGGTATCCTTTTCCTTTGATATTGTGCCAGGAGAGGCACCAGTTTCCATTCCTCCATATATTATGGCTACACGAGAGTTACATGAGCCTAAGAAGCAGTTGGAGGAGTTGTAGGCAAAGGGTTTCATCTGACCCTATACTTCTCCTTGGGGTTCGTCTATCCTGTTTCTGGAGAAGGAAGACGGTACCCTTAGGCTCTATGGGGATAATCAGAAGCTGAACCTGTTTATGGTCAAGAAATGATATCCCATTTCTAGTATTGATGATCTATTTGATCAGTTTCATGGGTACTGAGGGTTATAAAATATTGACATGAGATCTGGTTATCATCAGTTGCACGATAGACCATCTGATAGACCTCTTATAGACTTCCAGAGCATGTATGGTCTATACAAGTATATGGTTATAATGTTCGGTCTCACAAACACACCTGGAGTTTTCATGGAATCGATGAACCGAGTGTTGCATCCTTACTTGGATTCTATCGTGGTTTTCTTTGTGGATGACATCTTGGTGTACTCCCACACTCGTCACGACCATGCCTCCCATATTGAGATCATTTTGAGTACACTAAGGGAGCATCTGTTATATGATATTCCCTAAAAGTGCCACATTTGGAGGACCAGATTCTCTTCTTGGGTCATGTCATCTCAAATACAAGTGTATCAATAGACCTAGAGAAAGTGAGAGAATTTTTTTACTAGGAGAATCCAAATAACATCATTGATGTAAAGAGTTTTCTATGGCTGGATGGATATTAAAGACAAATCATACATGACATTTCATGCATAGCAGCACCACTGGTGGGCTTGACTAAGAATGGTGCAATGTTCTTGAGGTTATATTCTTGTGAGTCACACTTTCAAAAGCATAATGGGAGGTTGAATTCTTCCCTGATACTAGTCTTTCTTGAGTCGGAAAAATCTATAATGTGTATTATGATTCTTCAAGTATCAGGCTGGAAGTTGTGCTTATGCATGGATATGGAGTCATTGCATATGGGTCTCGACAGTTGAAGCTACATGAGAGAAATTACTCGATGAACGATCTAGATTTGGCAGTAGTTGTTCATGCCTTACACTTTTGGATACATCACCTTTTGGTGGAGAATTTTGTGGTTTTCACTTAACAAAAAATTCTCAAGTATATTTTCACTCAATGTGATCTAAATTTCAGAAAGTGAAGATGGGTCGAGTGTAACATCCCAAGTATGTAATGAATAATAGATATTTTTATCTATGTATATTAATGAATTAGATAGTGTTTTAGAGTCTTAAAATGAAAATAAATCCAATCTTAAGCATGGAATACACTAATATTCTTAAAAGATTATTTTACTGCCTTTTGATGGGAAACCCTTTTTAAATCAAAATTTTGACAATTTTATAATCTATATATGTCAAAATAAAAATTTTCATTATGATTGCGACATTGAAATTTACATTGTATAAATTTTTGGTATTTTTCTGACAATGTTCATTTTTTTAATGAATAGTGAAAAATACTGCATTTTACATCAATATTTCTTTTTCATTTAATTTAATTATATGGATAGATTATATTTTTAATTGGTATTAAAGTGTAATCTGAATATATTTTTACCATTTAATCTAATGGTGGTCATTAAGATTAATTTCACTTTGGAATTGGGCATAAAATAATGCCAAACTTTTTATAGATATCGTTTCAAAAAACCCCGCTATTTGTTTTGACAACGGGAATTATTTTTAAATCAATTATTGAAATTTCTGTGTTTGGAATTTGGTAAAATGGATTACATATTTGGAATCATAAGGTCCAAATTATGTAATCAAGACTCTTTTGTTTTTGGACATTATGAATATTAATGATGGTAATTATCTTTAATTATCTTGATTAATGACTAATCGGGTAGTTAAGGATAATAAAATTATATCATAATAAGACAAAATGACACCAATATGTGTCCTAATTCTACTTGTTGTCTCATGGACGACCATGGGATGTCTTGTTCCAAACTTGGGGACCCCATGGAATCACTTTTGTGGAAAGTGACTTGTTATCTTTTTATTTTTTTAAAGAAAGTAAATATAACAAGAATGTATCACCTGATTAAAACATTTGTTAATTTTGTCTACATAGATGATATTTTAGACTATAAATATTAATTGGAAATCTAAAAATATTTCCTACATCAAAGTATTTTTTTCATAATTTTTAGACTTTAAATAAATTAAATTATTTATGACACCATAATGATGCAGCGATGACCTCATTATTTGACGATTTAAATAAAATGGAATGATAATGTAAAATATAAGACCTACATGTCCAAAACCTATTGGGTGGGTATATTTAGAACCCTTATCACCTTACCCTCGAATTATATCAATGTGGGACCTTTTGAATCCGAAAATCATTTTCAAATAAAGTAACATTTCTTTACCTTCCAAGAGTGCCCCTCCTCTCATCTTATAAAAGCCCCCCACCTCTACCTCCTTACCCACACTTCCAAACCCTTTAGATCGGCCAACCCCTGCCAATTTTGTCCCTCCACTTCCCTCTATTACTCCTTGAAGCCTCAATTTGGGTAGAAGTCTCCCCAAGGAAGCCTTTGATCTCAAACTAAAGGGATTTACCAAATTTTATGGTAACGTCTTCACTTGAGTCCTTTTGTTTTATTTTGCTTCTCCAACCCCCTAAACTCTTTTTATTAATTTCTTTTGTAACAACTCCAGTAACACCAATATACTAGGATGTTGTTATAAGTAGGATTCGAGCTACACTTACACACACCTACATCTAATGGTTAATGGACATACTGTTTGTGTGGATTGTGAATTTATGCCTCCCAAAATGATGATTGTTCAACATTCCTTCAACACCGTCAAAGGTGGCCATTAAGATTTCACTATATTTATATATGAAATATGATATGTTTATGTTTTTTTTAATATTCTGTATTTTTTATTTTGTTCATACCTTTATGGTTTCCATTATGGGTAAACGCAATATTTTCATTTAAGGAAGTGCGGACTACCGCCCCATCAATGTGATTTGATTTCGTTAATGCCATATATGGGATGTATAAAGGATTTAATTAATGGTATTACATATGATATTATACCAGAATTATAATATATCTTTATATAATTATGATTCCATTCCATAAAAAAATACGAAATAGAAATGAAAGTAGCATTCATGCGTACATACGGCTTACCGTCTCCATGAACGGTGCATTTCATTTCTTACCTCTAAATGATTATGTAATATTATAAATGAAAGTATATACTAGATATATAAGATATATATGATATATACATCATGATTATAATTCTGGATATAATGGATACATGAACAACTTGTAATTATATAGGGTTTATTTTGACTCAAGTACCAATGATCGTTAAAACGACCGTTATTAACTTAAATAATTACATAGTGTTCATGACATGGAAATAAGTGATATAAAAGGAATAATGAACTTGAAAAAGGTTCTTAAGAATGTACAAATTATCTCAAGTTTATTATTCAGGAAATTAAAGAACGATCAAGTCAAGTCGGACCCGAGGTATGGGACTTCGTCTCAATCTCCTTTCATTGAGGAATATTTTATTTTATACACAACTTTCTTTTATATGGTGTATAAACCCCTTTGACTTTTACGTTTATCCAAAAGGAATCTTTTTTATACCAAGATTTTTACAAAACGACAAATGGGAATGTTTTTGTCGTACGTATGCGGCGACAAAGACTTCTCTGCTGCCGTGACCATTATTTGGGTTTCGGCTTCCTCTACAAGCCATAACTTCTTTTTAAAAGAAAAATATATACCATGTTTTACTTTTCTTTTATTTTGGTATTGATAATGGATTTCATAATGTTTTTATTACATCAATGTTTTGTATTGATATCTCATGATTGAAATGGGGAAATGTTATGTTTTATTTATGAATTTTTTATGTGATAAGATTATGTTGAGGTTTTTGGGAATTATTATGAAGACGGGTGGTTCCGTGATAAAATAAGGGCAGGTGAGCCCGATAAATCTCTCCAATGCATTGGGTAACGCAAAGGAGTGAAACGTTAAGGTTTCTCCGAAGAGATTTAGGGAATATACTGTGATGGGTATTCCAAACGCAACCAAGAGGGTTACTCCCTACGTAAGAATGTTATGAATGCCTCATGTTACCTTTATGTCTTATGATTTCTATGATTTATTCATGATTTGATGCGGTATGTTGGAGTGTTTATGTTTTATGGGTAATGTACGATCTCATTATTATGTATATATGTACCCATGTTTCCTTTCCATATTTTTATATCCCTTACTGAGCTTTTTATGCTCATCCCAAGTATTTTGAAATGTTTTTCACAGGTCAAGGGAAAGGTACATGATATGATTATAGTGTAAATGAAGTGTCAAGAAAGAATACTTGTTTTATTTTAAATATGCTTCCATTGATGGGAATGAATAATACTATCTTTATGTAACCACTTTGTTTATATGTGGAATGTAATGCAATTTTCATGATCTAATTCTCTAAAACTCTAAACCCGAAAAGATCCTCAATGTGTAATCTTGTAATAACAAAAGATTAAGTAAGGTTTAAGGCTGGGACCTTATAGTTGGTATCATAGGTCGGTTAAGATAACTTTAGGAGTTAGAATTATATTAAATGATTATCCAAAAATATTTTTTTGTGGTCAAATTTAAATGATATAGCATTTGAATATTACCATGTTGCTTCATCTATGACATGTTTTTTCAGAATGGTTTTCTGCAGAGGAAACAGGGAAGCAGTGCTAGGAAGGCATACAGAAGGAAATACCCTTCCGAATCAGCATCCTGAGATGGTCGGAATTGGAACAGAACAGTTTGTTGCAGTAATGGCACAGTTGACTCAAGCGATAAATGGCGGTGGTATCCATGCACAAGACCATCCATATCAACCTCAGAGGAACATGTTAGTGGTTGAACATTTCATGAGGAAACATCCTCCATCATTTAGAGGATCATCTGACCCTGTGATAGCTGAAGGGTGTATTAATGCACTGGAGATGATTTTCGAAGTCATGGGGTGTTCATACAATCAAAAGGTTAGTCTTGCTATGTCACTACCCATCATCGGGGCTTGTGCAGTGACTACCCCAGGCTCGCCTTCCATAGGCCAGGGGTCGGCGACTAGCACCAAGGCGTAAATCCCTGTATAAGGGAAGGCATTGCCTTTGTAATGTAAACAAACACCTCAGAGTAAGAAAGCGGAAAAAGTAAACACAATGTAAAAACAGAGAACAACTGTAAGTGCGGAAAGTAAGTGGGGCATAATAAAAACCCAAACTGAAAGTAAAGTACAACTCAAAAGGGGAAAACAACAACTGAAAAGTAAAATCCGCTATGCCGAGCTATCCACTGGAAATCGCACCTGAAGGGTGGGTACAGATAGCTCCACTACTCCTCGGGTCCCTCTGTCCGCTCCGAGTACGTCCCGCCCAGTGGTCCTCCTCCAGGTACCGTCCTGCTCTGCATGCCTCAGCCACGATCAATGATGTCTGTCATCTGCAACCAACACAACGTAGTGCGGGCATAGCCCATGCAGGGTTGAGTATAAGCTACTCATTAGGGACCCCGAGACCCCCGATGGTCTCCCAAAATCCACAAAGGATAAACCACAAAGGAAAGATACAATCACGAAGTAACAACCGACACTACTTAGGTATATGCCCATACATATACCTAAGTCAACAATTCAAATACGCTCCAACCTCCGAGCCCAAGTATAACTCAGTCCACACAGGAAAGTATACGTATTCTGCACAGGAAAGAAAAAATTAATCCACACAGGATAGCACAACACAATCCACACAGGAAAGAAAACAGAATTCAGCTCACAGAGGTACTTCTTCGTATGACGTTAGAGATGATCAGATGTAGTCACTGATTCATCTAAGCCGTCGGACCCACAATTGATCTGTAGGTACTAACCCTCACAATGACCCACATATGATCGATCATGAAGTTGAACCCAAAGCTTTTGGGAAAATCCTTCTCCATCAAGTGTAGTGGTTATGCCGCTACAACCAAGCGCTCCCCTGTGCCGCTACAACAAAACGCACCTCTGTCGTTGATCTGTCACTACAACCAAGCGCTGCCTTATGCTGCTACAACCAAGAACACATCTGTCGTGGGTCTGCCGCTACAACCAAGTGCTCCCCTGTGCCGCTACAACCAAGCGCACCTCTGTCATGGGTCTGCAGTTACAACCAAGCACCCCCCTATGCCGCTACAACCAAGCGCACCACTGTCGTGGGTCTGCCGCTACAACCAAGCGCTCCCCATTGGACTATCCATAACACACCGAGTCGTTTGATCAGCAGTCGTCATGTCTCTACCGGCTCTAGGGTTTCCGCACACAGCATGCTTGTTCCAGGAGGGTCCACTCCACAAGCTAAGAGGTTGATGCATCAACTGACATGTAGTCCTGAGTTGATGTATCCCAAGATGTACCATAGTGATCACTGCCAAAAAGACGGAGGATTCCTGTACCATTTTCATCATCGTCGCAGCCGAATCCACTGAGGATCTCTGTACAGTCGTCGTCGTCGTCACAACAGCCGTTGCAGCCAGCTCTAGGGTTCCCGCACACAACAAGCTCGTTCGGGAGGGTCCGCTCCACGAGCCGAGAGGCTGATACATCAACTGACACAAGTTCTAGGGTTGATGTATCCAAAAGTTCTGTATCGTCAATTGGAACTCAACGCAACAGACGGTGCATCAATCGGACACCCGGCTTGAGAGATATTGGCTTTTCCGTCCCATGGGCTCGGTTGGTTTTTAAGGAAAAACCAACCCGAACATACTCAACCTACGTCCAAAACTCGGGCAGAGTGAGCCAAAATATTCGTCTCACTATGAGTAACTCATCCAAGTCGATGACACGTCAATCGGACGTCCGGAGCTCAAGATATGAGTGTTTCCTCTCCGGGGCCCGGTTGGTTTTTATGTACAAACCAACCTGGCCAAACTCAAAGTATTTCGAAACCTTGAGTGCGATATACCGAAACGACCGTCTCGATCCAAGGATCAAGTTTCCGTCGACGGATCGTCAATCGGAGATCTGTAGCCCAAGATATAGGTATTTGACCGAATTTGGTCTAAAATCGGAGGGTCTGGGCCCGAGCCGACCCAGCCCGACCCCCCTGGGTCGGCCCGAACCGGGTCGACCCGACCAAGGTCCGACCTGGCTGGGCCCAGCCCGGCCCGACCCGACTCGGTCCGGCTCGGTCCGGCCCGTCCGGCCAGCCATGGCTCGGCCAGCGTGGCCGAGCCGAATCGCGGAGCGGGGTGCGCGACTCCCCCGCCCACTGCTAATTGAGGCCGACGGCGGATCAACCGGCCGGCAACCCTTCGGCGGCGCGCTGCCTCCACAGCCTTCCAAGGACCACCGAACGCGCTCCGGTGGTCCGTTTCTCCTGCCGTCTTCGCCTATGGTCCCCCCGGGACCCGACCTTCACTACGAAGGGATTCAAACGCCAAAGCGGCATGCTTCGTCGTCGCCTGTCAATCCGCACGTCAAAAACAAACTGCGGAGGGTTGTCAGGCCATGTTCGTTCAGCCCACGCCCTCCGCGTTAAGTGATATCAATTGGAAAATAAAAAATTTGTTCCCAAAAAATTATTGAGCACATACTTAACCATAAAATTAAACAACACCCAACAAAAGTAACCCCGCATGGACGAACGGTCCGCGGATCAACCGGGTAATGGTTGGTCCGCGCTCGTTGTTCTTTTCTCAAGGTTAAGAGGAAACAAATAAAATTCCCCTACAAACTCTTAAATAAAAATAATCATAACAATAATCCCAACCCGCAAAAATAATCTTTGCGGATCAACATAATATTTAGTTGATCCGCGTTCTTAAATTTATAATGGATTAAAAGAGGATTCACCAACAATCATAGTTTAAATTCCCTACCTCAAGCGCGGATTGTATGGAGATTCGTTGAGGATGATTCGTCGCAGAAAATTGTTGCGGAAAGAAAACGTCGTTGGCATCACGGAAGGGGACGTCACAGAAGGAGGAAGTCACGTCACGGAAGAAGACATCAACCTTAGAGAAATCTGGTGTTCTTTATCGAAGTCCGAGGTGTTCTTCGTTTTTCATCGAAGTTGAAGAAGAAGAAGACTTCCTTTAGCTTTTTCTCCAAAAGCTCTCAAACTAACCCAAAATAAAATAATCATCCCACTTATTTTATTAACCCAATATAGGTTTTGAATTTCAAGAGTTTTAAAATTCAGAACCCACTTTTAACTCAGTTAAGTTATTAACATAAGATGTTATTGAAATTAATGAGGTGATAAGTTAACAAAACTTTAATGGGGGGGTTTAGAGGGGTTAGGAAAGTGAGGGGTTGGGCTTGTGTGGGTCCCACCCAACCTTATCCTCTCAAGGTTGATTATCACAAGTGGGTCTCACCCCCAACATCCTTACTTAGGATAAAACTACCAAGTGGGAAAAATAAAAATTGTTAAATTTATATTTTTAACTACCACAAAAAATAATAACTCCCCTTGTGTAAACGCAACTCCAAAACAGGAGTTCCTAAGAAATTACCGGCGCTGCGGTTCCATCGGTGCCCTCAGAATTTGATTCCGGGCATAGGTTCAAATGTTAGAAATTCCCACTCATTCGTTCACTGGACGTACCCGAGCCAAACTTTGGAAATTAATTCCGGGCACACCGGGCCACAGAATCAGGCGCTGTCAGAAACCACGTTTTTGTAAAATTCCAATGAAAATTAAGAAAAAAAATTCCTTGAAATTACTAGGTCTTTACATTACTCCCACCTCAGGGCTTTACGTCCCCATAAAACTTCAACACAAACCGGGGTCACAAAAGCGGTACAGAGCACGCTTCTTGAGCCTTCCGCTCCCACGTTCTCACATGGAGGTTTCCGTGCTGCCTACGAAAACGCACAAGAGGAATCGACCATCCTCGTACGGATTGCTCCTTTCGATCCTCAATCCACACTGTAACCTCTGTGCATGATCCCCTGTCATCGTCATCCAACTCCCTGAGGTCGATGATGTGTGAAGGATCAAGCACGTATCTCCTCAGTTGAGATACTTGGAAACATCGTGCACCTGGCGCAACTGAGGTGGAATGGTGAAGCGGTAAACCACCTAGCCTACCCTTCTGGGGACATAGATAGGTCTGTTGAACCTCAGAGATATCTTTCTGCCTCGGCTACATCTTCGTAAACCTCATCGAGGTGAGACCCGTATAAGAACGTGATCGTCATCCTCGAACTAAAAAGGTCTCCAATTCCTGTTAGAACTGAAACTCAAAATGACTACTGCCACGAGGGTAAGGTTGGCCGACTCAAGAGTGATCGGTCCCACCCTCCCATGCATGTGTTTAACTTGTGCTTACTAGGGTTTCCTTTTCGCCGACCAAGGAAAACCCATCCTGACGTTTTCCTAATACAGTCAATTTGAGTATGAATAGTGATTGCCAAAATCATACTCAACTTAACATCGTAAGGCCTCGACGCTGCCACCAAGAGGTCCAAACCGAGACTCTCGCCTCAAGGGTCAGATCACACCATCGGTGTAAGTGTGACTATCGAGTCTCCACCCAAAGGTATCTCCCGACGTGAGGGTCAAGTCAACAGCTTAACCGAAAACTCTAGGTCTGGGACTAGATTTATGGAAGTAAGGGATGATTCGTTTCGATGTATGTGGCTACGGCAGCTAGTAGAAGACAAATTCTGCACTTCAAATCATCCTTATAGCCCTTTTTGGTCACACTCCTTGACCGAAAGCATCTAATCTATTCCCCTGCTCTCCAACTCCCTGAGTCTAGTGGGGACTACAAAAGCGGGTGATAGTAACTTGTTAAAATGTACACCACCACAAGCTGCTCTCCTAGCTCTACCTCCATGTTTGTTGCTCTGCAGATTCATCTGTCCTTAACATTTCTTCTACTTGAAACATTTTAACATGACCAAGTCTCCGAGACTGGCGTCAGTTTCCTTCTTTCCAAACTTTTAACATTCTCTGGCTGTATTCAATCAGCAATGAATTCTCAACCACAAAGGTTCCTTCTAGCACCCTAGCCTAAGTAGGAATGCATAGAGAAAAGGTTCTGGCTCAGAATTACTTAAACAAACCATGCTCAAAGGTCCAAGATCTATTCCACTGATCGAAACACATTCATCGAGTACCTGGTATGTTCGGTACAGCTCGATGAATTCTCAGCTATAAACACGTCGTCCCGCTGAAACTGTATAAGCTCTAGAAAACTCTCAGACACCTCCTCAAGCTAGTACTCAGCCGCCTATGGGTCAGGTTCACCTCATAACATGAGGGTATCTGATGTTAGAACACGTATAAGGAAGTACGCCTATATATTTCACCTACCGGTACCACCGGTTCTAACTGCTGACTAACAGGTAGTGATGTATAGCTGACACACTACCCAAAGGTATTATCTCAGGCACCAGCCCACGTACCGAAGCCTCATCACTATGCAGACCATCATCATGGTCATTCACTGGAAGACACTAGTGGCCAAGTCCACCATCCACTTTACTGATGTCTCAGCTAGGCGGAAAACTCTAGCAATCGCCTCCAGCCACTGCTCTGCTGTATGGGAATCTGCCTCGCCTCGTAACCTCGGAGGCCGCTGCTACTGGAACTCGTGCAACGTGCTCTGCCAGCATGCACAGTTTTCTAGTATAGTTGTTGGAATCTGCTGCCCAATAGGTGGTGGTGCTGCTGGTACACTGCCCGAGGGTGCCAACATAGTAAAAAGGGCCCTGTATCAGAGCCTCGTCGCTCGGTGAGCTGTCATCGAGTACTCTCTCGGAACTCCAACTGACTGTCTACATGGAGACATCCTGAACAGATGCGAAACGGTCAACGTTATACCTGTTGATCTGACTTTAATACTTTGGAAAGACACATGCAATCAATTTTTTCGTGCACAAAGTCAGAAATCAGTAGTCAGGGCCATGGTGTACGGATACGTCGGTCGCCGCACCAACACTAGACTCCCTGAACTGAAGAACACACTCGGTACCCATAACACTATTTCTTCACATAGAAAAAGATCAGAGACCTGAGTTCTGCAGTAGAACCGAACTCCTATGATACCAATTTGTCACGACCCGTCCTCGGGGCCCGTGTCGTGACTACCCCAAGCCCGCCTTCCATAGGCCAGGGGCTGGAGACTAGCACCAAGGCGTAAATCCCAGTATAAGGGAAGGCATTTCCTCTGTAAAGTAAATAGACACCTCAGAGTAAGAAAGCAGAAAAAGTAAAAACTACGTAAAAACAGAGCACAACTGTAAGTGCAGAAGTAAGTGGGACAGAATACAAACCCAAACAGAAAGTAAAGTACAACTCGAATGGGGAAAACAAAAACTGAAAAGTAAAAGCCGCTATGTCGAGCTGTCCACTGGAAATCCAACCTGAAGGGTTCGTACATATAGCTCCACTGCTCCTCGGGTCCCGCCGTCCGCTCCGAGTACGTCCCTCCCAGTGGTCCTCCTCCAGGTACCGTCCTGCTCTGCAAGCCTCAGACACGATCAATGTTGTCCGTCATCTTCAACCAACACAACGTAGTGCTGGCATAGCCCGTGCAGGGGTGAGTATATGCTACTCATTAGGGACCCTAAGACCCCCTAAGGTCTCCCAAAATCCCCAAATGATAAACCACAAAGGAAAGATACAATCACGAAGTAACAACCGACACTACATAGGTATATGCCCATGCATATACCTAAGTCAACAATTCCAATACGCACCAACCTCCAATCCCAAGTACAACATAGTCCACACATGAAAGTATACGTATTCCACACAGGAAAGAAAAACGTAATCCACACAGGATAGCACAATACAATCCACACATGAATGCAAACAAAATTCATCTCACACAGGTACTTCTTCGTATGACGTTAGAGATGATCAGATGTAGTCACTGATTCATTTAAGCCGTCGGACCCACAAAGGATCTGTAGGTAATAACCCTCACAATGACCCACATAGGATGGATCATGAAGTTGAACACAATGATTTTGGGAAACTCATTCTCCATCATGTACAATGGTTATGCCGCTACAACCAAGCGCTCATCTATGCTGCTACAACCAAGCGCACCTCTGTCGTGGGTCTGCCGCTACAACCAAACGCTCCCATATGCCACTACAACCAAGTGCACCTCTGTCGTGGGTCTGCCGCTACAACCAAGCGCTCCCCTGTGCCGCTACAACCAAGAGAACCTCTATCGTGGGTCTGCCGCTACAACCAAGAGCTCCCCTATGCCGCTGCAACCATGTGCACCTCTTTCGTGGGTCTTCCGCTACAACCAAGAGATCCCCACTGGGCTATCCGTATCCCACCGAGTCATTCGATCAGCCGTCGTCAAGTCTCAACCGGCTCTAGGGTTTCCGCACATAGCACGCTCGTTCCGGGAGGGTCCACTCCACGAGCTAAGAGGTCGATGCATCAATTGAAATGTAGTCTGGAGTTGATGTATCCCAAGATGTACCATAGTGATCACTGCTAAAAACACAGTGGATTCCCGTACCATTTTCATCATCGTCGGAACCGAATCCACTGAGGATATCTGTATAGTCGTCGTCGTCACAGCAGCCGTTGCTGCCAGCTCTAGGGTTCCCACACACAGCAAGTTCATTCAGGAGGGTTCGCTCCACATGCCGAGAGGCTGATACATCCACTAACACAAGGTCCGGGGTTGATGTATCCAAATGTTCCGTATCGTCAACAGGAACTCAACGATATAGACGGCGCGTCAATCGGACGCCCGGTCTGAGAGATACTGGCTATTCCGTCCCAGGGGCCCTGTTGGGTTTTAAGGCAAAACCAACCCAACCATACATCACCTACTTCCAAACCTCGGGTGGAGTGAGCCAAAAGATCTGTCTCACTAAGAGGAACTCAACCAAGTCGACGGCACGTCAATCGGACATCCAGAGCTCAAGATATGAGTGTTTCCGCTCCGAGGGCCCGGTTAGTTTCGTGTACGATCCAACCTGGCCGAACTCAATGTATTTCGAATCCTTGAGTGTGATATACCGAAACGACTGTATCGATCCAAGGATCATGTTTCCGCTGACGACTCGTCAATCGGAGATCCGTAGCCTATGATATGGGCATGTGACCGAATTTGGTCTGAAATCGGGGGGTCTGGGCCCGGGCCGACCCCCCTGGGTCGGTCCAAACCGGGTCGACCCGAACCAGTCCGGCCCGACCGGCCGGCCATGGCTAGGTCAGCGTGGCCGAGCCAAATCGCGGAGCGGGGTGTGCGACTCCCCCGCCCGCCGCTAATTGAGGCCGGCGGCGGATCCGCCTGCCGCCAACCCTCCGGCGGCGCGCCGCCGCCGCCTTCCGCAGACCACCGGACACGCTCCGGTGGTCCGTTTCACCTTCCGTCTTCGCCTATGGTCCCCCCAGGACCCTACCTTCATAGTGAAGGGATTAAAATTCCATAGCGGCCTACTTAGTCATCACTCGTCAATCCGCACGTCAAAAACAAACTGCGGAGGTATGTCGGGTGGTGTTCGTTCGACCCACGCCCTCCACGTTATGTGAAATCAATTGGAAAATCAAACTTATGTTCCCAACAAATTATTGAGAACATACATAAAAATGAAATTAGACGACACCCAACAAAAGTAACCCTGCATGGACGAACGGTCCGCGGATCAACCGGGTAATGGTTGGTCCGCGCTCGTTGTTCTTTTCTCAAGGATAAGAGGAAATAAATAAAATTCCCCTACAAACTCCTAAATAAAAATAATCATAATAATAATCCCAACCCACAAAAATAATCTTCACGGATCAACATAATATTTTGTTGATCCGCGTTCTTAAATTAGAATGGAGTAAAAGACGGTTCACCAACAATCACAATTTAAATTCCCTACCTCGAGCACCGATTGTACGGAGATTCGTTGTGGAGGATTAGTTGTGGAAAACCATCAAGGAAAGAAAACGTCGTTGACATCACGTAAGGGGACGTCACGGAAGGAGGAAGTCGCGTTGTGGAAGAAGATGTCATCCTTCGAGAAATCTGGTGTTCTTCATCGGAGTCCGAGGTGTTCTTCGTTCTTCGTCGAAGTTGAAGAAGAAGAAGACTTCCTTTAGCTTTTTCTCCAAATTCTCTCAAACTAACCCAAAATAATATAATCCTCCCACTTATTTTATTAATCCAACATAGGTTTTGAATTTCAAGAGTTTGAAAATTAAAAACCCACATTTAAATCACTTTATTTATTAACATAATATGTTATTAAAATTAATGAGGTGATAAGTTAACAAAACATAAATTGGGGGGGGGGTTAGAGGGGTTAGGAATGTGAGGGGTTGGGCTCGTGTGGGTCCCACCCAACCTCATCCTCTCAAGGTTGGTTATCAGAAGTGGGTCCCACCCCCAACATGCTTACTTTGGATAAAACTACGAAGTGGGAAAAATAAAAATTGTTAAATTTTTTTTAACTACCACAAAAAATAATAACTCCCCTCGTGTAAACGCCACTCCAAAACAGGAGTTCCTATTCAATTACAAGCACTGCGGTTCAATCGGTGCCCTTGGAATTTGATTCCGGGCACCGGTTCAAAAGTTAGAAATTACGCTAATTTGCTCACTGAACGTACCCGAGCCAAACTTCAGAAATTAATTCCGAGCACACTAGGCCTTAGAATCAGGAGCCGTCAGAAACTGTGTTCTTTTAAAATTCCAAATAAAATTAAGAAAAATTTTTCCTTGAAATTTCCGGGTCTTTACATGCTATTTACCATTTTTAGGGTGAAGCAGATCAGTGGTGGTCAATGGTTAAAAATATCAGGGATGCTGATGAGATTGATGCTCTTGACTGGGATGAATTCAAAGGTATGTTTCTTGAGATGTATTTTCCTAAGGCTGTTCAACATTGGATTGAAAATCAATTCTTGGAATTGAGGCAAGAGGAAGACTTAGTGGCTACCAATGAAGAAAGGTTTACTCGATTGGAAAGGAATGCTCCAAATTTTATCCAAGACCTTGATAGAAAAATCAATCATTTTAACTCAATATTAAAGCCAAAATATCGAAGGTAATTAGCTTCTTGTGAGTTTAAAAGTTATTAAAAGCTTGTTCGATGTGTTGAGAAGGTGGAAATGGAGTTTGCCGAGGATCAAGGGTTTTATAACAACCAACAGAAGAAGAGACCAAGGTGGCAGGAGAAAGGTAATAATTCTTCAAAAAAGTCTGATGGTAAGAAATATAAGTTTCTAGATTGTGATAAATGTGGGAAAAGGCATGATGGGGAATGCCTTCTGAATTCTTGAATGTACTACCGATGTGGTAAGATGGGACATAAGGCTCGTGATTGCACTGAAAAAGATCAAGGTGATGGTAAGTTGAAAATTGATTTACAGTTAGTGAAATGTTATAAGTGCAATGAGATGGGTCACTATGCAAATGAGTGTCCGACAAAGTGCTTGAGTGATGGGATGCCATTAGATTACAAGCTGAAAGGGGTGGTGAAATCCTTTGCAACTACTTCAGCGGATGTCGGGCCGTCAAATGAAGTTGTATCAGGTTCTTTGTTTTTTTAGATTATGCCAGTGTGTTGTTTGATTCGGGGTCTACACATTCTTTCATCTCTAAAACAGTTTGTAGTAAAATCGAAATACCATCTCAAGAAATGACTCCTGAACTTTTGTTAAAAACAACTAGGGTAAATTTTGAGGCAAAAAAGAATTTATAAGAATCTTCTTATCCTTATTTGTGGAAAGATCCTACTTGCAAACCTTATTGTTCTACCTCTAGTAAAGTTTGATGTTATCTTGGGTATGGATTGGCTCTCTATTTACCATGCTAAGATTGAATGTAGAGCTAAAGAAGTTTCTTTTCAGAAATACTTTCAGTTTGTGTACAAGAATGAACCATTACTGTTGATAACTTATCAAGAGGCCAAGAAACATGTAAAAGATGGAAATGAATGTTAACTTGAACACATCATTGAAAATAAAGGAACTGTGCAGATTAATGATGTGTCAGTGGTAAATGAGTATCCTGATGTTTTTCCTGATGATTTGCCTAGAATAATACTAGATTGGGAAGTTGAGTTTACTGTTGACTTAGTTCCTGATGCTAATCCAATTTCAAAACCCCCTTATCTAATGTCTCAAATTGAACTTCTAGAGTTGAAGGAGAAATTGCAAGATTTAATAGAGAAAGGTTTCATTCGACCTAGCACATCACCATGGGGTTCTCCTGTTTTATTTGTTAAAAAGAAATATGGTTCTATGAGACGTTGCATTTATTATAGAGCCCTGAATAACATCACTGTTAAGAAAAAATATCCTTTGCCTCATATCGATGATTTGTTTGATCAGCTCCGGGGAGCACACTTTTTTTCAAAGAATGACCTGAGATTGGGGTACCATCAGCTGAAGGTAAAGGAAGCAGATGTTCCGAAGACTGCGTTTCGTACAAGATATGGACATTATGAATTTCTAGTAATGCCTTTTGGGCTAACCAATGCACTTGCTGTATTAATGGACTTAAGGAATAGAATTTTCCATGAGTTCTTGGATAAGTTTGTGGTGGTTTTCATTGATGATATTTTGGTGTTTTCAAAAAGTAAAGAAGAGCATGAAAGACATTTAAGTGTCATTTTGCAAACCTTGAAAGTAAATAAATTGTATGGGAAATTCAGCAAGTGTGAGTTTTGGTTGCAACAAATTTCTTTCCTTGGTCACATTGTTTCAAAATATGGGATAACCGTTGATCCTGCAAAAACAAAGGTTGTTGAAGAATGGCCAAGACACACAAATGTAACAGAGATTCGTAGTTTCCTTGGTTTGGAAGGCTATTACCGAAGGTTTGTTAGAAACTTTTCATGGTTATCTAGTTTAATGACTAAGCTAACTCGGAAGGGTGTTAAGTTTATCTGGACAAAAGAATGTGATGATTGTTTTCAAGAATTGAAATGAAGATTGGTGAATGCTCCAGTTTTGGCACTACCTTCCAGGAATGGTGAGTTTTTTATATACAGTGATGCTTCGTTGAAAGGACTTGGTTGTGTCCTAATGTAGAATGATCAGGTAATTGCTTATTCTTCACGTCAGTTGAAAAGTCATGAGGTAAATTACCCTACACATGATTTGGAATTAGCTACTATTGTTTTTTGCTTCAAAAATTTGGTGGCATCATTTGTAAGTAAAGTGTGAAATATATACTGATCACAAATGTTTAAAGTATTTATTCACTCAAAAAGAATTGATCATTAGACAAATGAATATGGCTAGAATTAATCAAGGATTACGATTGTAAAATTCATTACCATCTGGGAAAAGCAAATAAAGTGGCTAATGATTTGATTCGAAAAAGTAATGCTTCATTAGCAATGTTGTGTTAGGAACATGATCCTTTGGTTAAGGATTTGATAACATTGGCATAGAAGTTGTTGGTGTAGGAAGTTCTTCTGTTTTGTTTCAGGTATCAGTGAGATCATATCTATCAGATAGAATCAAGCAAGCACAGAATAAAGATAGTGAGTTGCAGAAAAAGGTAGAGATGGTTCAGAAAGGTAAGTTGCCTGAATTCAATGTTGATAATGATTGAGTTTTGAGATTTGGGAAGAGATTTTGTGTGCCTTGTGATTCACAGTTGAAGAGTGAGTTGTTATGTGAAGTTCATAGTTCTCTGTTTTCAGTTCATCCTAGCAGAACTAAGATGTACAGAGATCTGCGGGGGTATTACTGATGGGATGGAATGAAAAGAGATATTGCTGATTTTACTATGAAGTTTTTGACTTGTCAGCAGGTTAAAGCAGAGCGGTAGTTACCGAAAGGGATGCTTCAGCCTTTACCAGTGCCAGATTGGAAATGGGAGAATATATCCATGGACTTTTTTGTGGGATTACCAAAGACATCTCAAGGGAATAATTCAATCTAGGTTATTGTTGATCGCTTGACCAAATCTGCTCATTTCCTTGCTATACGAGATAATTTTTCCCTAGATCAACTTTACCATTTGTATCTTAAAGAGATAGTCAGGTTGCATGGAGTTCCCCTCTCCATTGTATCTGACCGTGATCCCAGGTTCACTTATAACTTTTGGAAAGGCCTTCAGAAGTCATTGGGTACTGAATTAAATTTTAGTACAGCTTTTCATCCTCAATCAGATGGGCAGTCAGAATGATCAATTCCGACCTTGGAGGTTATGCTACGAGCTTGTTCGATGGATTATCAGTGATGATGGGACCAACATCTTTCTTTGGTTGAATTTTCATATAATAACAGTTATCATTACAGTATACATATGGCACCATTTGAGGTGTTATATGGGAAGTAGTGTCGAACACCAGCTTTCTAGGATGAAGTGTGTGAAAGGAAGTTGATGGGACCAGAATTGGTAGAAGAGATGGCAGAAAAAGTTCAGCTGATTAAGAAAGACATGAGAACATCTCAGAGTAGGCAGAAGAGTTATGCGGACAACATGAGGAATGATCTCTCTTTTGAGGTAGGTAATCATGTTTTTCTCAAAGTATCACCATGGAAAAGTGTGATGCAATTTGGTAAGAAAGTAAAGCTAAGTCCAAGGTTCATTGGACCATATGAAATTCTGGAGAGAGTTTTATCAGTTTCTTAACGAGTGGATTTACCTCCGAGTTTATCTCAGGTACACAATTTTTTTCATGTTTCGATGATAAGAAAGTACATTCCAGATCCATCTCATGTTTTGAGTCCAGAGGTAGTTTAGCTGGAAGAGAACCTATCATATGAGGAACAACAGGTCCAGATTTTTGACCATAGGGAGAAAGTGTTACGGTATGAGGTGATTAATCAGGTAAAGGTTATGTGGAAAAACCACATGATTGAAGAAGCAACATGGGAATCTAAAAATGTAATGACAGATAAGTACCCCCACTTATTCGATAAGTAAATAAAATGTGAGGACACAATTTTCTAAAGGGGAAAAGGATGTAACATCACAATTAAGAAATTAATAATAGATATTTTTATCTATGTCTATTAATTAATTAGATAGTTTTTTAGTGGGTTAAAATGAAAATAAATTCAATCTTAAGCATGAAATACACTAATATTCTTAAAATATTGTTTTACGGCCTTTTGATGGAAAACCCTTTTTAAATCAAAAATTTGACTATTTTATAATCTATATTTGTCAAAATAAACCTATTCATTATGATTGGGTCATTGAAATTTATATTGGATAAATTTTTGGTATTTTTCTGACAATGTTCATTTTTTAATGAATAGTGAAAAATACTGCATTTTACATCAAAACTGCTTTTTCATGTAATTTTATTATATGGTTAGATTATATTTTTAATTGGTCTTAAAGTGTAATCTGAATATATTTGTACCATTTAATCCAATGGTGGTCATTAGTATTAATTTCACTTTGGAATTGGGCATAAACTAATGCCAAACTTTTCATAGATATTGTTTAAAAAAACCCGCTATTGGTTTTGACAACGGGAATTATTTTTAAATCAATTATTGCAATTTCTGTGTTTGAAATTTGGTAAAATGGATTATATATTTGGAATCAGAAGGTCCAAATTATGTAATAAAGACTCTTGTTTTTGGACATTATGAATAGTAATGACGGTAATTATCTTTAATTATCTTGATTAATGAGTAATCGGGTAGTTAAGGATAATAAAATAATATCATAATAAAAAAAATGAAACCAACATGTGTCATAATTCTACTGGTTGTATCATGGATGACCATGGGATGTCTTCTTCCAAACTTTGGGACCCCATGTAATCACTTTTGTGGAGAGTGACTTGTTATCTTTTTATTTTTTTTAAAGAAAGTAAATATAACAAGAATGTATCACCTGATTAAAACATTTTTAATTTTGTCTATATAGATGATATTTTAGACTATAAATATTCATTCGAAAGCTAAAAATATTTCCTACATAATATTATTATTTTTCATAATTTTTAGACTTTAAATAAATTAAATTATTCATGACATCATAATGATGCAGCGATGACCTCATTATTTGACAATTTAAATAAAATGGAAAGATAATGTAAAATATAATACCTACACATGTCCAAAACCTATTGGGTTGGTATATTTCGAACCCTTATCACCTTTCCCTAGACTAATATAAATTTGGGACCTTTTAAATCCGAATATGATTTTCAAATAAAGTAACATTTCTTTACTTTCCAAGAGTGCCCCTCCTCTCCTCTTATAAAAGGACCCCTCCTCTATCTCCTTAACCACACTTCCAAAGCCATTGTCTCGGCCACCCCTGCCCATTTTGTCTCTCCACTTCCCTCTCTTACTCCTTGAGGCCTCACTTTGGGAATAAGTCTTCCCAAGGAAGCCTTTGAGCTCAAACCAAAGGGAGTTACCTGATTTTAAGGTAATGTCTTCACTTGAGTCCTTTTGTTTTATTTTGATTCTCCAACCACCTGAACTCTTTTTATTCATTTCTTTTGTAACAACTCCAGTATCATCCATATACTAGGATGTTGTTATAATAATGATTCGAGCTACACTTACACACACCTACATCTAATGGTTAAAGGACATACTATTTCTGTGGATGGTGAATTTATGTCTCCCGAAACGATGATTGTTCAACATTCTTTTAACACCATCAAAGGTGGCCATTAAGATGTAACTATATTTATATATGATATATAATATGATTATTATTTCCTTAAGCTTCTGTATTTTTCATTTTGGGCATACCATGATGGTTTCCATTATGGGTAAACATGATATCTTCATTTAAGGAAATGCGGACTATCACCCCCACAAAGTGATTTGATTTCGTTAATGCCATATGTGGGACGTGTAAAAGATTTAATTAATAGATTTATATATGAGATTATACTGGAATTATAATATATCATTATATAATTATGATTCCATTCCATAAAAAATACGAAATAGAAATGAAAGTAGCGTTCATGCGTACGTACAGCTTACCATCTCCATGAACAGTGCATTTCATTTCTTACATCTAAATGATTATGTAATATTATAAATACACGTATATACTGGATAAATATGATATATATGTTATATACATCATGAATATAATTCTGGATATAATGGATACACGTACAACTTGAAATTATAAAGGGTTTATTTTGACTCAAGTACAAATGATTGTTAAAACGACCGTTATTAACTTAAATAATTACATAGTGTTCATGACATGGAAATAAGTGATATAAATGGAATAATGAACTTGAAAACGGTTCTTATGAAATTATAAATTAACTCAAGTTTATTATTCAGGACATTAAAAAATGATCGAGTCAAGTCGGACCCGAGGTATGGGACTTCGTCTCAATCTCCTTTCATTGAGGCATATTTAATTTTATACACAACTTTCTTTTATACGGAGTATAAACCCCTTTGACTTTTATATTTATCCAAAAGGAATTTTTTTTATATGAAGATTTTTACAAAATGACAAAAGGAAATGTTTTTGTCGTACGTATGCGGCGACAATGACTTATCCGCCGCCGTGACCAATATTTGGGTTTCGGCATCCTCTACAAGCCATACCTTCTTTTGAAAAGAAAAATAAATACAATGTTTTACTTTTCTTTTATTTTGGTATTGAAAATGGATTTCATAATGTTTTTATTACATCAATGTGTTGTATTTATATCTCGTGATTCAAAAGGGGAAATGTTATGTTTCCTTTATGCATGTTTCATGTGATACGATTATGTTGAGGTTCTTGGGAATTATTATGAAGACGGGTGGTTCCGTGATAAACTAAGGGCGGGTGAGCCCGATATAGCTCTCCAATGCATAGGGTAACGCAAAGGAGTGAAATGTTAAGGTTTCTCTGAAGAGATTTAGGGAATATACTTTTATGGGTATTCCAAACTTAACCAAGAGGGTTAATCCTTACGTATGAATGTTATGAATGCCTCAAGTTACCATTATGTCTTATGATTTATATGATTTATTCATGATTTGATGAGTTATGTTAGAGTGCTTATGTTTTATGCGTAAAGTATGATCTCATTCTTATGTATATATGTACCCATGTTTCCTTTCCATATTTTTGTATCCCTTACTGAGCTTTTTATGCTCATCCCATGTTTTTTGAAATGTTTTTCACAGGTCAAGGGAAAGGTACATTATATGATTATAGTGTTAAGGAAGTGTCAAGAAAGAATCCATGTTTTATTTTAAATATGTTTCCATTGATTGGAATGAAGAATACTATCTTTATGTAACCACTTTGTTTTTATGTGGAATGTATTACAAGTTTTATGATCTAATTCTCTAAAACTCTAAACCCGAAAAGATCCTCAATGTGTAATCTTGTAATAACTCAAGATTAAGTAAGGTTTAAGGATGGGGCCTTATATTGAGTACCTGCAATCTATTGATTTCAAGCAGGCCTATACACCTGGGAAATGAAACTTAGTGGCTGATGTGTTAACCAGAAGGACTCAGATACATGCAGTCCAAGAGGCCATCTGTGAGTGGCAGCTTATGACTCTGTTCTCTGAGATGCATTTGAAGATGAATGACATTCAGTGGTATGCATTTCTTTTTTATGTTCATGTTAACTTTACTCTTCTTGATTGTGTTCTAATGAGGTATATATCAGATGTTGAAGGTCTCTTCCAAATGGAGAGTGTGTCTTAGGGTACCATATTCCTCGATGGACAATAGGTGATGAAGAGATCTTTCAATTCCAGGGGTGCGTATGGGTGCCAACAGATATATGCGTGGTTCTGACATGGGATATTCATTTCTCAGATTGTGATGTTCATCCTGGCATCACTGAGATGTATCGTGATCTACACAATCAGTATTGGTGTCTAGGTATAAAGAGGGATGTTACTGGTTATGTCATGAGGTGTTCCACATTTCAGTAGGTGACAACAGAGCCTCAGAGACCAGTAGGGATTTTACAGCCATTATCCATTCTTGAGTGGATGTGGAATAATGTTTAAATGGAATTTGTGAGCAGTTTAATGAGGTCTCCACATTGGAATGATACATATTTGGTTTTCATTGAAAGAATCACAAAGGTTGTTCACTTCTTGCAAACCAAGGAGACCATTAGTGTTTATGAGATGGGGATGTTGTATATCCGAGAGATTGTACATCTGTATGGATCTCTACACACTATTGTATCATACAGGGATTCCCATTTTACTTCTTAGGTATGGAAGGGGCTTCAGAAGGCTTTGGGTACAAAGGTACTTTTGAGTACATCTTACAACCCACAAACAAATGGTCAGTCCGAGCATACAATTCAGGTTCATGAGGACATTCTCTTAGCATGCATTCTGGATTTTGGAGGTTTTGGGGAGAAGCATATAACTCTTTTAGAGTTTTCCTGCATCAATAGTTTTCAAGAAACTATCTAGCTGGTGAATTATGAGGCTTTGTATGATTGGCCATGTCGATCACCCTTCAGTTGGATAGTGGTGGGAGAGGCAACTTTGCTGGGACCTCATCTTGTTTAGGAGAACATAAAGTAGATAGAGTTGATTTAGAAGAGGTTGTATATTGAACAGTCACATCAGAAGCTTTATTATTATCAATGATGATGAACACTGGAGTTCGAGGTTGGGGATCATGTTTTCCTATGTGTCACACTGAGGTTGGGACACAAGAGGATTATGAGGTAGGGTAAGATTTTTCCAAGGTACGCCAGGCCATTTGAGGTGTTGCAGATACTTAGACTAGTGGCCTATCAGTTGCAGTAAATTTAGCAGTACCAGGCTATTCATGACATTTTCCACGTTTCTCAGCTCCGATGTTACTTTTCAGACCTCTCTCATTCTTTCCAACCTAAGGAAGTCATGTTGGAGGTAGAGGCATCTTTTGAGGAGCATCTTATCTAGATTGTCGATCGATGTAAGAAGGTTCTCTATGGCCAGTATATTTTTCTTGTACGAGTGCTATGACAGCATGGACTGGTGTAGGACATGAAGTGTTTGAGGGAGGCCGATGTACATGAACATTAGCCAAAGCTGTTTGGGGGTTCTTCTTCTACTCCATGCTAGGGATATTCAGGGAAAAATTTCTTTAAGGGGTAAAATTTGTAAGAACCCAGACCTTCTTATCAGGTATGTTTTTCCATTATCTTATGTTTTTGAGAAAAGAGAAGTTTCTAGGAATTTTTCAAGTTCACACCATGTAGTTTATGATTACACACCGTGTACTTTGTTGCCGCAGGAGGCCCTGTGCTGGCCATGTTATGGCCACCAACATGGTTGTGTGGGGTGATGGGGAGGCCACCAAAATCAGAGAACAGAAACAGTAAGTACACGTCGGGTACTCCAAAAGTACTTGTAGTGTATTTTGTTTTTTTCATTAAACACTCCAGGGTCGCGTCTGACAGACAAAACCATATTCTTTTAGTCCCCATTCATCCGAGAGAACCCGTACAGCCGTGGATCTTCAATGAACCCTCAATCCAACATTATTCCTCTAAATATAACTCTTTCAGTTTCATTGGAATCACATAGGAGAGTTCTATCTTCCCCTAGATCATCATTTTTCAATTTCTCATCTCTCGTGAGTTATCA
Organism: Viscum album; assembly: GCA_963277665.1. NCBI lineage: Eukaryota > Viridiplantae > Streptophyta > Magnoliopsida > Santalales > Viscaceae > Viscum > Viscum album. The sequence goes on along the minus strand of OY728157.1, from coordinate 338,228,233 downwards.
TGGGTTTAGATTTTGGTGTGTTTTCATAGATCTATGGTGATATAAGATGATTCAAGCATCTTGGTTCGATTATATTGATCTCTTAACCCCGATATAGGTTGTTTGTGCCATATCGTTTGATGTCTTTGAGTATTATGTGAATATTCCAACATTACCCTTGAACAGGGTTTTTTGTGTTTACCTTTATACCACTATTTTTTTCTTCCATACTTTTATGAATGTGTAGAGGTTACTCAGATATGAATTGGGGTTATTTTTATGATTGGGATGAGTTTTTCTCATGCATTGTTCTGTTTATGACAGTTTGGTCCTGCGTAGCCTTTTGCTACCTTGCCTAATTTTTATGCTTGTTGGTGTAAGGTGGAGAGTTGTATTATGATATTCTTGTTGTGATATAAACTATTTAGCCAAGTAGTTTTGTAGGTTTACAAAGGCCATATTATACTGCTACGCTCATTGACATACACAGGGTCGTGAGAACCCGATGTAGTAGGCTATAAGGGGGGGCCTGAACGACTGAGCATCCTCAGAGATCATAGAACCTCCTGGGGATATAAATGGAATTTATGGAGTGATCTTCCTTGGAGAGTCCTTAATTAAATTAGACTATAAGGGGATTGACTTAGTGAGCTTCCTCAGAGAGAATTTTTTTGAATTTTACGACCTATACTATAAGGGGAATTGACCGAGTGAGCTTTCTCAGAGTGTCCTAAAACTCAGGGCTATAAGAGGAATTCACATTTCCACTTCTTGAGAGATTCCTTTACTGTATTATAATATGAGGGTAATGAAATGTGTGAGATTCATTAGAGAGTCTTGTTTTGACTAGACTATACGGGGAATGGACTATGTCATCTTCCTCAGAGAGTCTTTCTTTACCTTTGACTATGGGGGGATAGACTATGAGCACTTCCTATGAGAGTATTATTAAATTATTTTGACAGAACCAGAGGAGTTGGGCTGTGTGTACTACCCAAAGGATTTTTTGTACTTCTTAGATAGGAACAGATTGGATTGATGTGAGCACATCCCAAAGGGTTACCTGTTTGAGATTTGGCTTTGGTTTCACTGTCGCCTGGTAATGAACTTTGGATTGTTTACTACTGATCACTTTCCTGTTTATTGTTTTTTGTACATTTACCTTCCATATTTTCACCAACAGTTTGGAAGAAATCATTGAGCAGTTTCCTATTATGATTTAGTCTCACACCCTGTTTGGGTCATGCTTTTGTGCCCGAACAAATTATATTGATGCACGTAAAAGTAAGGGAAAGCACCCTTCTACTTCAATTACATGACTTGCTGTAGAGATGGAGAGTATGAGACCAAGCATATTCCCGCGATGCAGAGGACCTATTTATCTTTTATTTTGTACATTGGATTAGTAATATTTTTATTACAGCATTGTGAAATGATTGGTTTCTTTCCTAGACCTAGGTATCATACATCATTTATTATGCATTTCTCCAGTTGATTATTATCTCTGTCAACCATTGTTTACTATTGTTAGTTATTTACTAATTCTGCTATTTCATGTTTGTTTACTTCCACTGTGTACTCTTCCAATGAGAGGATAGTTTCCCCACTATCACACCAAGTCACTCATTTCTAGTCAGCAGCCTCGGGCATTTGGTGAAGTGCGCTTGAGGCCATGTGACAAACTGGGTATTGGGCGCCTCTAGGTGGCTTCCAGAACTGGGACATTACAAATATATTCTCTATGGAAATGTATATAAATGAGACATTTGGATCAAATAAGTGATTTTTATAAGTAATGTGATACTGTATTTGGACATCTTAGTAGATACAAAGAAGATTTGGGAAATTATGTCTTATGAACAACATGGGAATTTGTTTGACATACACAACATTGTGGGTTTAGCTGAATATACTAGATGTGATGTACATTAAATATCTATTATTGCATCTACTGTTATATATTAGAACTGTAGGGGTGTTAATCTATAAAAGAATGAAAAATGTTAATAATTAGATGAGGAACATGAGGTTATATTGTCATTATTTCTAGTTCTAAATATCTATTTGTTGAGTTTGATAAATAATTTTTATTGTCAATCCTTGTGAATGAAATAGGGATGTGTTCTAAGGGAGAGGAAATAAGTGATGGCCTATGGATCTCTCTAATCATTCTGTCATGAGAATAACTATTTTACTCATGGAATTGGGTTATACGTAATGATTCTGGATCTCAGGACTTGGATCCACTATTTATTTGTTGATAGGTTTACATAGTATTCAGATAGAAATGTCATGAAGTATATTTTCAACTAGAGGTATTGAAACTTAGGAAAATGATGTTAGGGTAAATATATTCAATAATTTGATTCTAATAGTTCATGTACACTTAAAAAGAGAATGTGCTTAGAGATGCACCAAGTACGATGTTTCTTACTAAATCCATAATAGAATATGTGTAGGAGTGGTATTTAATGAGTCTATTTTCTTAAGAGATATTGGAAATTGAATTGGTCGATAGAAATTTGTAATTATATTTTTTAAAATATAATTGCTAATTTTATGATAAAATCCCAATTGGGATTATAACTGGCACTAGTTTTTATCATTTTGGTAAAATACTATATGGAGGGGATACCATGGGTGATTGGTCTCAGTATCTTAATGAATATTTTATTTTTTTATGATTTATTAGTTATGAAGATATATTTGAGCCATCAATTGAAGGATAATTGACATTGATTGATTTTTCCATTCAGGTAGGAGATAAAAAATGTATGATGACATGATATGTCAATAATAATGTTCATGGGTTAGGTTATTGATTGGATTTTTAGTTTTATGATACCTTATAACCTAGTATATAAGGATATATCACCAAATGATAGACAGCTTATTACATCCCATATGAATTTTAGCTTAAATATTGGATGACATATCTATGGAATTGAGTAGTATGCTACCTCAAACACATTGTGGAAATAATTCCATTTTAGTTATCATTGATCATATCATATTCATCTAATTAAGGAGTTAATGAATGTAAAAGACATTATGCATTTTTATGTAATATAGAGTATGAATCTCTATTGAGTACCTTCAAAAATAATTCTTATTGAAAATTATGCTTCATATTACAATTTTGGAGGGATTTAACATTGTGGTCGGTATGAAATAAATGATAAGAATGACTTCTCTTCCCCAGATGAATGGTTAGACTAATAACTCCATCCAAATTATAGATGATATGATTTAGAAATATATAAGAGAATTTGGTGCTTCATGGTAGATGAATTTATCCTTGATAAAATTTTCTTATAACAATAGTGACCAAAATTTAATTAGAATGGAACCCTTTGAATCAATGTATGCTTTTCTTTGTAAATGTTCATTTTTTTATGATGATGTTATTGAGAGGTCACACATGGGAATAATTCTTCTTTAGGGTATTATATAAAATATTTAGATGGTTTGAAATATATTAATTAGATATCAGTATTTGAAGAAATAATATTATGATCACCATCATCGACTATTAGAATTTTAGGTTGGTAATTGGGTTTTTATTTGAGTTTTACCTTGTCTAGGGAACCATCTCTTAGAAAATAATGTAATGTTATCTCCAAATTATATTGGTTCTTTTTAGATCATCTAATGAATAATAATGGCATCATATCATTTAATTTTTCAATATCATTTAACATTTATTCATGGAATTATCATTGTATTCAAAATATTTATATATCAACTAAAATCATCTTACATGATTGAATTGGAGGATATTAAGATTGATCATTATACCTCATTGGTTGAACAATCTGTATAGATTGCGAATCATTCTGTTATGGAGCTCTATTGTAAAATGATACATTTGGTATATGTTTTGTAGTAGAGTGGATGATAAAACCCCACAATATAGGGGATGGAAGCATTTATAAAGTAGTAATGGACTTATCTATTCACCAGTATAGAATTCTTATTACATTATAGGGATATAAAATTTCTGGGTGGGGTGAATTTTGATGCCCACTTTGTCAAATGTGTGTTTAATTATTATACCGGGTTATCTCTTTGGAAGTCTTATAGTATTTCAGGAGTCAGTGGTTGAACCCTTGGATTTATTTTTGAAAAACATTATAGGTGTATTTTTTTGGAATATGTTTTTCAATATCATTATTGTATCCATGTTAAATTGATTCATTGGTTACAGTTTCTAATTATTTTTATTTTCTAACAATGTGAGTTCCCAATATAATCAATGTGTATATTTAGTTTTGGATTTAGAAGCTACCATACTATATTTCAAACTATGAATACATTCCTAGGAAACCATGCCATTTAGAATAAAATGGATAGTGGCTATTACATGGTTGGTGAAAAATTTGTCTAATCACGTTGTATAACTAGGCATCTTGATCACAACATCATAAAATAAAATAATTTCATGATTTCCTTGATTATTTTTAACTATAATTTAAATCAAATTACTGAATATCATGAACTAGCCCCTCTATGATTCTCTATAATACACTCCCCTAGAATATTTTTTGATCCTAATTATATTTGGGTGGCTCTCTTCAAGGTATAATCAGAATTAATCTCAATTTATTATATATTTCTAAACCAATTCTTGTTCTCTATCACACTTTATTCTTTAGAAAAATATTAGGTTGTGATATCTACATCTGGATGGCGCAATACGGAATTGATTACATTTATTATAGATATAGGATTGCGACAATTGAATATCTTGTTTTCTAATAAAAGAATTCAAAGGCATTGACATTTCCTCAGTTGGTGATGTAGGTGCTAGTTTCAAATTGATTCTTTGTCATGGAAATATTAATCTTCTGGTGAAATAATTTGATTTTGGTAAATGGGAATTATTAATTTGATACTGTTAAGGTATAAATGAAAATAAATTATTTTATTTCTTAATTAGTGGATATATGAAAAATAATTAAGTGGGTTTTCTAAGAATACTGTTTGAATTAAAATTAAGTGATTGATAAGATTTCACAAATAATAATTGAAAATATTTTCATTTTATTTTCATTTATGAAATTGTAAGAATTTAAATGTATGGATGAAATTGATATTTATGTTTTAATAAGGTCATAGGATTCACTATGATCATTAGAGACCATGGATTTACAAATATCATAATCAGCATCTTATGGACAATATCACCTTGTTAATAAACAGTAGATAGATTATTATTATATATAAACACTCATTCCATATTTTTAACGTATTTTATTTTTTATTCTGTTTTATTAAACCAAAAATGTATTATTTCAATGAACTTAATAATAAATATGTTCATAATTCATTGAATATACAATTAAACAGATGTTTTTTATGATGTTTTTTTAAATTAAATTAATTATGAGAGTAGATTTTATTTTCATACTATAACTAATGGTTAAATAGTGGAGGACATTATTATAGATTAATCTTGGTAACATAATGGAAGTTGTATCGCACCCTAAAAATTATATTTGGTGTATATAAACATGGGTTTTCAGGGATTAGGTAATGCTAAGAGAACCATGTAGCTTAGAAACCCAAATTATTATATTTTTCATCCACGTGGTTTTGGATGGTGATGACTGATTGTAAAACAAATATATACTCTTGGCTCATGGTTTTTTAGGTGTTCTGGACAAGTGATATTTTTTCCAATTATGTATAATTGTTTTTCAGTCATCCACTTTTTACTCATTTATGGATATATATATATCCATTAATAAATGATGGATTTTATGTTGATGTTTAGGGTTATATCATTCCTAAACATTACTATATTGATACCTTGATTATTTTGTATAGCCCATTAGAATCAAGAACATTCATCAGGCCTTATTGCCAGCTATCTCAGGTGATGTGTTCGGTTGACCCTTGATGATTTCTTACACATGGAATTTTAGTCATTTTCTTATGGTGGAATCATATGGATATGATCCCACCAGTTTTTTATTTTTTGGTAGTTCCATCCAATAATTTAGACCGAGGTTCTATCAAAAAATAATTTCCTAGTTTATCTCAATACATCCATATGATCTTCATATCATCATGAAGACATCATATATATATATGATAGTAATATATTTAATTAATCAATAGTTAAGAAAAGTTCAAGAGTAAATGATAAAATATTAATAAGTTCTCTCAAAAATAATATTGAATACATTCATTAGATAAATTCGATGTTATGTCAGTTAAATTTAATTAACCAATTTCTATATAATTGTATATTAAGTTTAGATAATTCTTCATAGACCTTTTGTGGTCATGAAATTATAATTATTTTTGTTAAATTTTCCCTCCATAAAATCCATAAAATAAAATGTATAATTCTATCAAAATTTGTATTGAAACATTAAAATTTAGAGAAATTATTTGATCGGAATATTTTCTATACATAAATTATAAAACAAATTACCAATTTTATCCAAAAAAACTGCATTTTTCATAATTCAAATAATTGTTTTTTGATGTGAAGTTTATTTAGAATATCCATCTGTTAAGTGGATGATTAAGAACACAGTGCTTTAATGGCCTAGATATTGTTAACCATATGCATTAAAAAACAAAAAAAACATTGAACATAATTTTCTAGTATTTTATAGTAATTATTAATACCTCTCTATGCTACCTCCATTTTGGATTAATTCCTCCAAAAATCCTGGCCTCAAAATCTTTTCATTGAAAATATGCATAATGAATGGGACAAAAGTGCTTTAAGAATTCCATAAAAGGTGTTGGTGAATTAATCAATTGAAATGATTTTCAATTTATTATTAAAATTAACCTAAAACCAATTGATTTAAATGATGATATAAACATAATTAAAAAAAATTACAATAAACTAATATAATGGATAGAAAAATTTCATTCTTCGTTTTTCACTATGCAATTAAATCCCTAGAACGACCTGAAATCACCCGTGATCAAATGATACTACAGATATAAAATGATGGATACAATGATAAGGGAATATCCCTGATTATTTATTATAAATTATGTATACATACATGTGTAATTTTATCTCACATAAATAAAAATATATAATATAAAATATTGCAATAAAATACTATTTAAAAATTATTTATTTTGATCAATTAATTTTTATGTTTATTAATCATGTTTTTTATCTTGTTCTTCCTATTACTATTAATCAATAGATTAATCTATGATTATATACATAGAATCATAGAAATTACCCAACAATATATTTTCACATTGGAATTAAAACTCAGATTAATTGAGAAACTCTCTCTTACACAATTCTCACATCTTTTCCATTATATAATTTTTTCTAGGCCTTATAGTTACACATTTATATGAATAAGGGGAGTAGGGTAATGGTTTAGAGTATACTAGGAAGAAGAAAGTAATTCACATTAGGAAATAACATTAATTCAATTTTTTTACCTAATTTAATATGTGAGACTTCATATTATAGTGTCATTATGTTAATCTTGTTTCCACCAAACTCACTATAGTGGGACCAAATAATTTTTAGGAAATAGATAAAGAACACCTACTTGATGGGTTTTGTTAAATAATTTTATGATTTTTTTCTAGAAAAAAAATAAATGAAAATTTGTATATTTCATCATGATATTAAATATATATTATTACTCATAATATATCACCGAGATGTTGTGAATAAAAATGAATTCCATTTTTCCATGAAAATATAGTGTGCTTGAGGGAGATCATGTGGAGAAGAATATCACCCACCACAGATATAATCCTTAATACACTTGCATATTTATATTATAATGAGGATAATAAAAATATGAAGTGGTTCACACACATTTTCCATAGATTGAAAATAATACTTCATGATGAATATCTTTTCAACATTATGTTTGTAGTATCACACAGTTCACAACAACAACAGCATAAGATCCCATCGACATATATAGATATCTAGGATAGTCTTCATCATATAATGAGTGTGGAATATATTGTAATGTATTAGGTTCAATGAAATCTTACCCAATCATATCATACAATTTGTTTTCATTAGTAGACAGGATTAATAAAACCCTATCTTACAATTTGTATGATATTTCTTATTGATCATAAAGAACATAAAATATTTTATGAATAGATGTAGTAACTAAATTTATATAAGGAAAATATTCACAATGCATTAAATTCATGTAATTTAATGTGTACCTTTAAATATCTTCCACATAGACTAAAGTACCATAATGACGTTAATATATAGAAAAAAACACCAGGTGAATCCATCTAAACACTTTTTTACTGCGGTTTATCATTAAACTCTTTTGATTTTGAATAAAAAAACATTGTCCAAAATTTCAAACTTATATACAGGTCAAATTGTGTGACTCTGTAAGACTTTTTTCTATTGATAATAACTATGAAATCCCTATTTAATCGATATATAAAAAGAGATTCCTCTATAGGAGAATCAATAAAAAATTAGATAATAAGAGGTTTTGTTTAATTACCATCAGATATAACCATATCTGTATAGGAACTTTTACACCCCAATATGTGACATATGATTCTTATTTACAACTATATAATATATTTTTTTCAATGACATCATGTGATCACTAGACATGGAACGTGTAAATCTAGTATAACCAACTCATCTTTTCTTCATTACACAATAATAATTATTACGTGGATGATTGCATAAAATACCATTCATCTCATAAATATATACATCACATACCCCCATCAATGTCTATTAAAAAATTCTAATGTGACTCAAATATGAATGACCATGACTTATTCATTGTAATTGAATCAGGGGATGGATGTCATTTATTATCATACAAGTGGACAAATAATATTTATTTATTATCAAACTAACTACTTGATTAAAAACATACATAACCATACATGTGTTAACTTGGATATTTTAATAAATTTATATAAATAATATTAATATATGATGCTTCCCATGCTAGGAATTTCTTTAATCATATGTAAGACAATCTGATTGTAATCATACACCCTTATATATATCAATTATTGTATGTCATTACCTGAGATATCCATTGGTGGGTGAATTTGTTTAGTATGATTCCACATATAACCTCAAAAATATATTCTCAATACATCACATAAAACTCATTATAAATAGTAAAATATTCCATTAATTCTATCCTTTACTTATTAGTAAACCCTATATTACTCTGTAATGATCATTAGTTACAGACAACTCAATGTTTTACTTTGAAGGGAAATAATCATTCTTTCATTCATGTAAGAAAATTAAAAAACAAATGAATGAATGATAAATAAATATTACATTTTTTATTAAAATGATTAAATTTAAAAAATAATACACCAAATAACTCATGTTTATTACACCTACATAAACCTAATTAAACAAAAATTGTTGTTGTTGTAATGGTTTCTCAAATCGAACAACTAAATTCTCCTTTTGTAGCCAACCAAATTATCATTATATATACCATGTCAATAATCAAAACAATGAAATAGTATTCTCAATGGTTTTCTTGATACATTGGTGAGACTTGGGTTCCAAATCATGAACAGAATAAAATTTTCTCATAATGTATATAAATTTCACAATTGATGATAGAAAAAACTCCATGTTCATAAAAGAAAATATAGATAAAAAAATATTACATTGATATATATGATGTAGTGATCTATTTAAACATTTTTTTTCAAGTCATATATGGGGTTTTATTTGAACTATTACATCAATCATCTCAACTATTTTGGGAAAATAAAATTATTATTACGATCTTGGGTTATCATTCATGAAGTGGATAATAATATCTATATAACCCTTTTTCTGAATCACAGTCACGAATCTAAAGGCCAAATACACTCCTCTTTATTCATTAGTTTTAAGGATGATATTGAATGAAATAAAAAAAATTCTCTAGGATAAGATTTTTATATACTATTTTCTTTTAAATCATATAAGATATATGTCTTATTATATGACAAGTAATACATGATAAATCATTTCAGAAAAGTATAAAGAATTATTTTAGTACTTCATAATTATTTTCATAGATCTTGAATAATTTTATGATTCATTGCATGTAACATCTACAAAGAATCATTCTCGGAGTTTAACATGCTTAAACACTTCAACACATTACCAATATATGTATTTAGAATATATCGTGGGAACAACTTATATTTATATCTCTATTTATTCATATACAGTTAATATAATAATTCACCCATTTATTTCATGAAGAAACATTTACCAATACACAATTTTATACAATAATGATTTGGGTAATCATGTCAAATTAAAATTAAATTTTTTCAATTTTTTTTAAATATTACTATAATCTAACTAACACACTTACATAAAAAATTTTAATTTTTCTTGATAAATACAAACTATTTGATTACATCACCAACCTGAAATTAAAACCCTTTTATTATTTCATTATTCCATAAATAGGCCATTTAATGTGTAAAACCATATAAAACCGTTTGAAGCATCAAAACCATCAGGTTGAATCATATACACATCCCAATATAAATTCCACTTACAAAATTCATTATTGACATCCATGTGATATATCTTAAATTTAAAATGATATAACATATACATAAATATTTGAATGTAATTTATGATCATATAAGGTGAAAATGTATCTTCATAGTTAATAACATGAAATTTTTTGTAACACTTTTCTAGAAGGAATGAATTATAGGAAGAAACTCAAACATAGATGATATATTTCACATTAAAAACCCACTTTTTCTCTATAGGTATCACCCCTCTTAGTGTTTCTACCATGTTACGAATGAATCTTGTGTACATAGAGTCTATTTAAGATTCTAGGGATTTTAACCATTTAACATACTCATAATTCCAAAAATATTATATGTAGGTTATAGATTTATTTTATATGAGTATTGAATAATCCCAATTGGATAAAAGAAAACCATATATTGAGTGTTAATTATGAATCATACCATACCATTAATGTTTTTGTTTATTATTTTTGATAATTATTAAAAAAATATTTATTGAACTAACTAAAAATCTATCTCAATATCACTTTATATTTATTGGACATAAATTTCAATTAGTTCGACATTAAAACCCTTCATTAATTGATCAATTAATTCATTATAAAAGAATATTGAAAATACTACCCCAAACTCATTGTTCTATATTTTATTATAAAAATAAAATTCCCTTTTTTTGTTTTTATAACAAGTAAATTAGTAGATAACATAATCTTGGTCAAATTTATCTAAAACTAAAAATACAAATTAAATCACTGTAAGCACAATTACTCATAAAATTAAAACTATGTTATTACCCATAGTATATCTAATATGGATTTTTTTATGAATTCTTTTGATGTAATTAGGACTAGTAGGAATATAATAGTTTTTATATTATAACACAATATTGAAATAGGATGGTCAGATAGATTCATCATTGATCAAATCATATCCAACAACATATGATACCTTCACATAAAGGCACCATTCCAATGTAGTGTTCTATGTGGATTATGTTGTGAAACAATTACACAAGCTTGATGATGGTCTATGAAATATTGACAAAATTATTAATCCCCCCAATTTCATAGGACAATTGTAACGACCCAATGATTCATTAATGGAAATCCAACTTGATCTAATTAATGCCTCTTTATGTTTATATAAAATGTCATCTTCATTGGTTTTATGTTAAGAGTTTTGACCATTGCTAATATAGTCGTTGACCAGTGATCACATGATTAGTATAAATATAGGGCCTTAACAAATCAATATTTACTCAGAAAAAAGAAGTGATGGCCACATCTAGTAGAATTTATCCATATGAAGTCCATTTTTCAGAGCATGGAAAAGAGGTGGCGTCATTGGGCTTTTCTCTTGACCAAGACCAAACTGAGCTTCATCATGTCAAGCTCAAACGAGACCGTCTACGGAAAAGTGGAAGTTGATAGAGATTACCACTAGAGCAATGTTATCTAAGCCACCCCAAGAGTCTGTCACCATCACACACCTTACCCTTAGTTCTTATGCAGCTGTTTTAAGGGGTTATGTAACAAATAAATACTACTATGTTCATTTACATTTTTTTGTATATAATAATGAATATATTTTCTTGTCATTATTGATACATTATAAATAGTTTTTAAAGTACAAATAATGTTTTAAGTTATTATTTAATTAAGAATTCTATTTTATTAAATTAAGGTATTTTTGAGTTAAATAATATTTTAATAAAATACTATTATTGAATTAATTTTTATAAAATATAAATTATCATATAATTTTATGATTGCAATTGTAATTTTTAATATGGTTTGAAATCCTTTTTTGTCAAAACCGGTGAATTTTCAATAAATGTTCGTTATTATTTTAAAAGTGAATATTAACATATTTAGAAAATTATTTATATAAAATAAATGTTATTTTTGGAATCAGGATGTCGAATTTATCCAATAGTTAATTTTTCATAATTTTCTGAGACATTCATATTATTTAGTAAAAATTAAATATCGTTTAAATATATAATGTTGTTTATGACATCATAATGACCCAATAGTGATGTAATAAAATACTATAATATTTATGTTCGGCCAATATATGTTTTACCATTAAAATAATGTGATTTTAGGTTAGTTTGGCTTACTTTTAAAGCATTAATGAACCCCTTAAGACTTATTAAACAACTTGTATTTTTAAATTAATTTCCATGGGAGTATGACTCACCTCCACATAAGAGACACTATTATTTTAAAATGTTCGGACTTTTGCCTTATAAAATATTTTTTTCTCTTCACTTTTACAAAAACCACGGGAAAAACCATGTGATGGTTTTTGGTTTGTATTAATTTAATGTAAGGGGACCCAAAACTAAATAATAAAGAATTCCCTCACCTTTCCTATATAAACCCACCCAAGCTCCCACTTCCTCCTCACTCAAATATTTCGGAGTTCGTCCAACCTCTTCCCTACTCTCTCTAGAATCCTCCCAATGTGCCCCAATCTCCCAAGAAGCCTCCCACAAGCCTCTCTCTAGCCTTTGGAAGCACACATCCAAGTAAGGGTTTTTTCTTCCTTTCTCATTTTTGTCCAATTTTCATTATGTTGTTTTTCCCTTTTAATTTCAATTATGAATGTTGGGGTATGGTTTCGAACCTCCCTCATACTTTTTGCTTTATGTTTTAATGATGGGAGACACCTTTCTCTCTCATTAAATTCCTCCCACATACACCCGTTACTATGCCAAAATTCGTGAAGGAACTTCTCTCTTCTCATTTACATTCAAGCAATACTATTTTATCATGAATCTAAATTCCATTTAAATTGTTGGGACATGTATCCATATAACCTCATTACTGTCTATTACATGTATATATGATGAGAAACCCATTTCTCTCTCATCAATCATTTCTATGAATTCTTATGTCACGCCGTTACGCTGCCGAAATCACACTGATTTTCTAAGCCAATGCCATTGTGTAGTTAATACCATTCCCATTTCTCCATAAAGGGTATTCACTATTATCCAAATTTACTTATTGATTATAATGTGTCATATATTAATTCCACATTCCTTTATCGTGGAATAAATAATTATGTTTTATGAATCCATGTTTTATGACCCATGTGGCAGACTTATGCATGAAATGAAATTTTTAAGAATAGTGCGCCCTTATAGCGCCACAATGCATTCGGTAAAGTATCGTATCATGATAAGGTATGTGCAATGAGTGTTGACTCATGATAATTCAATTGCAACTATGGTTTACTTCTGATTTATGTGCAATGAGGATTTACTCATGCTCTATGTGCAATGAGCCTTGGCTCATGCTAATTCTAGGTTAAGTGTTGTTGACACATTTCCATGTTATGATTATCATTCTTTAACGTGCCTTTATGTTCATGTTTCTCTTATTGCATATTGATATGACTATTTCCTAACATGTATTGTACTTATCATGATATTCCAAGTGTACTCCCTTACTGGGCTTTACATCTCACCCTTTTCTTATGCATGCCCTCAGGTTATCCCATGCAATGCTAAGTACGAGGGAATGTAGTGGTCATGTAAAGGAAGTTTTCAATAAAGATGCTGTATTTCATGTTTTAAGTTTTTATGTAATGATCCTAAGACCCAATGACACTAAACCTCTCGATATCATTTGTTGTATCAAGTGATTTTTTATGTAATAAATCATGTTTAAGTTGTAATAAAATGCAGGGTTGTCATAGTTGGTATCAAAGAATTGGTTTAGTTATTTTTGGGATTATGATTAAAAAACCCTAGTAAAGACTTAGAGACAAGACTAAGTATAATTAAAAGATTCCTATGTTTTGGTAAGTACTGAGTAAGTGGTTTATCAAGAAAATACATTCCTATCTGGATAAGAGCAGGTAGAGGTGGCTCTGGCACAGAAGTATCCTAGGGGTAAAACCTGAAAACACCACATTGAGCTAGACTTGAACGGAACTGGTGCACGACAACGAGCCTTGTTGTACCCTTGGTTACGACACTCCCAAGGGATATGTTTTTATAAATTCACAAGCTTAGTATGAACCCTTATTAAGGTAATTAAAAAAATGCCCCTAAGAAAATATGTTAGAATGTAGATCATGAAAATCCTAGATTAATGATTATAGACTCATGAGTTAAGGAAATAAAAGATTATTTATTTTCCATAAAATTTTATCTTTGGATTACCCTTTATGTGTTACAACTAACATTCCTTTTATTACTGCCAATGGCCGATAATTGGAGGACTCGGGCTAACAACCGTTGTGAAGATCAGTGTTATTACTGTACTAATGAGATGCCCAATCCAATGGGAGCGAGAATCACAATCTTTGTTATGCTTATCTCTTAGCTATCTAAAGTTTTGAATAGAAGCACGGGTCAAGAGAAACATTCAACCCCCCATAAGAAAGAACAAGTCGCTATCGAGAGCTTCATGAGCCAAAGGCCTCCTACTTTTAGTGGATCATCTAATCCCACAATCGCTGAACAACAGATCAACTCCATTGAAAAGATCTTATCCATCTTTAAATTTTCTGAACAAGAGAAGGTTCTCCTGGTGGCTTATTGTATGGAGGGTGAAAATGATCAATGGTGGACATTGATCAAAAATACAAAGCCTGAGGAGGAGATCGAGGGATTGGAATTGAAGGATTTCTAGAAGTTGTTTTTCAATAAATATTTTCAGCACACCCTCCGGCTTAAGATGGAATGGGAATTCTTTTCCCTCAAGCAAAAAGAAGAAGAATTTGTTGGAGCGTATGAGAAAAAATTCACCAGGCTTGAATGATACGCTTTTGGCTTTGTCGTTACCACAGAATGCAATGTTGACCATTTCATTGGTGGTTTGAAGCCTAGCCTACGAAAAGCATTAGCAATCTGTGACTTCGACACCTATTAGAATATTTTCCGATGTTCCCTCAAGGTCAAAATAGAGATTGGATAATCACAGGGGTATCATGGGGAAAAGAAGTGTAAGGTGGACTTCAATGCTGGTGTACAATGGATAAATCTATCAGTGCTAAAAAGATCCAGCTCCCCAATTGCCAAAAGTGAAGAAATAAGCACCTAGGAAATTTTCTTTAGGGGACGAGGAAATGATTCAGGTGTGGAAGAGAAGGGAACCTAGCTGTTAACTATCGTCACGAAAGACCCTCAGCTATGAAAGAGGATATGAATGCTCCGTTTGAACTTCAACACGTTGTTCAATGATACAAATGCATTGAGCGGGTCATTTTTCAATTCAGTGCCCTAATCCAAGGGTTTTCGGAGGAAACCAACAACCTCCAGGGCAGCAAGGAAGATCTATAGCAATCACTTCTATCGATGTGAACCCCGAAATCGATGTGGTGGTAGGTATGCTAGTTATTCATTCAAGAATAGAAAACATACTTTTTGATTCAGGTTCTACGCATTCTTTTATATCTCGAATGTTTAGTTGAACAATCCCAGCACCACCACAAATCATGTATGTGAAGATGTCAGTGAGTACGACAAATGGGGCAATCATTGCATCCCATGAATATAAGTCCCCTCATGTTATAATTTGTTGATTTAATTTCCCAGTGAACTTCATCATACTCTCTCTGGTGGAATTTGATGCAATTCTTGGCATGGATTGGCATTCCTTATATAGAGCCAACATAAATTATTTGGAGAGGGAAATCATAATCCGTATGGAGAATCGACCCCCGATTCATTACAAGTGTAAGGAGGAAGATGAATCTCCTTTAGCTCCATCATCTCAAGCATGGATATTACTGCCTTATGAGCACGCGTATCGAGATTAGATGATTGAGTCCAAGGAATAAACCATCGTTGAAGCAATAGCTAATGTGAGGGAATTCGCTGAAGTGTTTCCTGAGGAACTACTTGGTCTTCCTCCTAGATGGGATGTTGAATTCTCAATTGAACATATACCCGGGGCTTTACCAATATCCAAGACTCCATATAGAATGTCTTTTCTAGAGCTTGAATAGCTGAAAAAACAACTACAGGAAAATTTGGATAAAGGTTTTATACACCCAAGTGATTCACCGGTCCTCTTCGTCAAGAAGAAGGATGGGTCAATGCGGCTTTGCATAGATTATTGTGAACTTAACAAAATCACTATAAAGAACAAGTATCATATCCCATGAATTGATGACTTGTTCGATCAGCTGTGTGGAGCACAATACTTCTCCAAGGTGGACTTGCAGTCAGGATATTATCAAGTAGGGGTGAAGAAGGAAGATATCCCCAAGACTGATTTTTGCACTAGATACTGGCACTATGAATTCATATTAATGACTTTCAAACTCACTAATGCTCCATAAATATTCATTTACTTAATGAATAGAGTCTCTAGATATTACCTAGAAAAATTTGTGGTAGTCTTTATAGATGATATTCTAATATACTCCAACACTAAGGAGGAGCATGAGGAGCATTTAAGAACTGTAATGGAGACATTGTGCAAGGAGAAACTCTATGGAAAGTAGATAAAGTGTGGGTTCTAGTTAAAGGAAGTCTCATTATTAGGCCATATCATCACATGAAATTGGATATCTATGGATCCCTCCGAAACAGATGTAATTGAGGGATGGCTAAGGCCAACATTAGTAACAGATATCCGTAGATTCTTGTGGTTAGCTGGATATTTTCGACGATTTGTGAGAAATTTCTCACGATTTTTCAACCCTCATACCCAGGTAACTCGAAAGGGATTAATGTTTTCTTGGAGTGATGAATGTAAAGAAAGCTTCAAGGAGTTGAAAAGGATGCTTATAACTGCGCCCATTCACACTTTACCCACAAGTGGGAAAATTTTTGTGGTATTCAGTGATGCTTCGAAGAAGGGTATAGGCTTTGTGCTGATGCAGAATGATAAAGTGATATCATATGCCTCAGGGAAGTTGATAATCCATGAGTGAAACTATCCAACGCATGATCTGGAGTTGGTGGCGGTGATATTTTCCTTGAAAATCTGGTGGCATTATCTCTATGGAGGGAAATGTGAGATATATACTGACTACAGGAGTCTTAAATATATATTCACATAGAAAGAGCTTAATATGTGCCAGATAATATGGATAGAGCTCATTAAGGATTATGACTGTTCAATACCTTACCACCCTGGGAAAGGGAACATGGTGGAAGATGCCCTAAGTAGAAAGGACCCAGTGATTCTATCAATGATGAGAATTGAGAAGGATCCAATCTTCTTAGAATTGATGAAGATGGACATGTGAATCATAAATAAGGGAACATCATCAATCCTTTAACGAATGATTGCTCAACCGTCTCTTTTGGAAAGGTTAATGGATGCTCAAAAGTATGATGTGGGAATTCAGGAAAAAGTGGAAGCTATCAATAAAGAGAAATCCTCGGAGTTTAATGTTAATGAAGAATGAATTGTGTGGTTTGGGAAAAGACTATGTGTTCTATCATGTCTGGAGCTGATGAAGGAACCTTTTGATGACACACATAGTTCAAATTTATCTACTCACCTAGGGAGAAAAAATATGTATCGAGATCTCTGAGAAAACTTTTGGTGGGATAATATGAAGAAGGAGATCGCTAAATATACATAAAAGTGCCTTCTATGTCATCATGTGAAGGCATAGAGGCAGAAGTCTAAGGGGATGATTCCACCATTTCCCATACCAAAATGAAAATTGGAGAACATCCCCATGGACTACGTCACCAGACATCCAAGGACGTCCAAAGGAAACAATGCAACCTAGGTTTTTGTGGATCATCTTACAAATACTGCACACTTAATTTCTATTCAAGAGGATTTCTCATTAGATGAACTGTCACGGATATATATCAGGGAAGTGGTAAGGTTATATTAAGAACCACTATCTATTTTGTCTGACCAAGATCCAAGATTCACCTCTATGTTTTGGAAGAGTCTTCAACATGCTATGAATTCTGAACTAAACATCAGTATGGCCTACCATCCTCAAACTGATGGACAATCTGAGCAGACTATCCGAACAATTTAGGATATGTTGAGAGCATGGTAAATGGACTTTAAAGGGGGATGGGATCAACATCTTCCTCTGGTTGAGTTCTCTTATAATAACAGTTTCCAAATGAGCATCCAAATGGCACCATATGAAGCCCTGTATGGGAAAAGGTATAGAACACATGCATGTTGGGATGAGGTCAGTGAACGTATGTTGCTTGGACCATAAATGGTTGAGGAAATGGTGGAGAAGGTGAAAACCATTCAGAAACATATCAATGAAGCCCATAGTGGACAGAATAGTTATTCAGATAATCATCAACGAGACATTGAGTTTAAAGTTGGAGTCATGGTATCTTTATTCATATCTCTGTGGAAGAAGGTCATGAGGTTTGGAAAGAAAGGGAAGTTAAGTCCAAGGTACATCATCCCCTTCAATATTCTTGATCGTGTCGGGGCTGTGGACTATCGACTAGCACTTCCACCTACTATGGCCAATGTACATGATGTCTTTCATGTATCCCTCTTAAGGATGTACATATTGGACCCTTCATATATACACTCTTCTGAGGTGGTACAATTGGAAGATGATCTTTCTTATGAGGAGAAACCATTGAAGATCTTAGATCGTAGAGAAAAAAGTTCTACAAAATAACACAATGCCCCTCATCAAGGTGTTGTGTATAAACCACATGCTTGAAGAAACGAATTGGGAAACAGAGGAAATGATGAAGCTGAGTTACCCACTTCTATTTTAGTGTGGGAAAGGAAAATTTCGAGGGAGAAATTTTTTAAGGGGGGGATATTGTGACGACCCAATGTTTCATTAATGGAAATCCCACATGATCTATATAAATGTCTCTTTTTGTTTATATAAAATTTAAACTTCATTGGTTTAATGTTATGAATTTTGACCATTGCTAATATAGCTGTTGAACAGTGATCACATGATTAGTATAAATATAGGACCTTAACAAATCCAAATTTACTCAGACAAAAGAAGCGATGGCCTCATCCAGTAGAATTGCTCCATACGAAGCCCATTTGTTGGAGCTCAGAAAAGAGGTTCCATCCTTGGCCTTTTCTCTTGACCAAGCCCAAGCTGAGCTTCATCATGTCCAGCTCGAATGGGACCCTCTACAGGAAAAGTAGAAGTTGATAGAGATTACCACTCGAGCAATGTTATCTGAGCCACCCCAAGAGTCTGTCACCATCACACACCTTAACCTTATGTCTTATGCGGATGTTTTAAGGGGTTATGTAAAAAATATATAGTACTATGTTCATGTACATTTTTTTTAATATTTAATAATGAATATACTTTTTGTCATTATTGATACATTTTAAATTGTTTTTAAAGTACAAATAATGTTTTAAGTGATTATTTAATTAAGAATTATATTTTATTAAATTAAGGGATTTTTTAATTAAATAATATTTTAATAAAATACTATTATTAAATTTATTTTTATTAAATATAAATGATCTTATAATTTTATGAATGCAATTTTAATTTTTATTAAGGATTGAAATCCATTTTTGTCGAAACCCGTGAATTTTTGATAAATGTCGGTTTTTATTTTAAAAGTGATAATTAACATATTTATAAAATATTTTAGATAAAATAAATGTTATTTTTATAATCAGGATGTCGATATTATCCAACGGTGAATTTTTCATAATTTTATGAGATAATCAAATTTCTGAGTAAAAATTAAATACCGTTTAAATATTTAATGTGTTTTATGACATAATAATAACCCAATAGTGATGTAATAAAATACTATAATCTTCATGTTCGGCCAATATATGTTATACCATTAAAATAATGTGATTTCGGTATTTTTTGACTTACTTTTCGAAGCATTAATGAACCCCTGAACACTTATTAAACACCTTGTCTTTTTAAATTAATTTCCATGGGAGTATGACTAACCTCCACATAAGAAAACCTATTATTTTAAGAAGTTCAGACTATGTATTTATAAAATATTGTTTTCCTCTTCCCTTTTCGAAAAACCATGGGCCAAAACCATGGGATGGTTTGTGGTTTGGATTAATTTAATGTAAGGGGTCCCAAACCTAAATAATAAAGAATTCAATCACCATTCCTATATAAACCCACCCAAGCACCCACTTCCTCCTCACTAAAATCCTTTGGTGTTCATAAAACCTCTGCCCTACTCTCTCTAGAATCCCCCCATGGTTTCACATGCTCCATGAAGCCACTCATAAGCCTCTCTCTAGCCTTTGGAAGCACATTTCCATGTAAGTGTTTTTTCTTCCTTTCTCATTTTTGTCCAATTTTCTTTATGTTGTTTTTCCCTTTTAGTTTAAATTATGAAGGTTGAGGTATGGTTTCAAACCTCCCTCGTACTTCCCTATTTAGGTTTGAATGATGGGATACCCCTTTCTCTCTCATTAAATTCCTCCCATGTACACCTGTTACTATTCCGAAATTCCAAAAAGAACATCTCTCTCCACATTTACATTCAAGTAATACTTTTGTATTATGAATCTAAATTCCATTACAATTGTTGGGACATATATAAATATTACCTCCTTACTATCCATTACATGTAAATCTGTTTAGGAACCCATTTCTCTCTCATCAACAATCTCTATGAATTCTTATGTCACGCCGTTTTGCTACTGAAATCGCACCGATTTTCTAAGACAATGCCATTGTGTAGTGAATACCATGACCATTTCTCCATCAAGGGTATTAAACTTTATGCACATTTACTTATTGATTATAATGTTTCATGTATGAATTCCACATTCCTTTATCATGGAATAAATTATTATGTTTTATGAATCCATGTTCTATGATCCATGTGGCACACTAATGCATGAAATGAAATGTTTATGAAGGGTGCTCCCTTATATCAGTCCAATGTATTGGGTAAAGTATAGTATCATGATACTTCATGTGCAATGAGTGTTGACTCAGGATAATTCAAGTGCAACTAGGTATTACTTGTGCTTTATGTGCAATGAGGATTTAATAATGCTTAATGTGCAATGAGCCTTGGCTCATGCTATTCCATGTTACGTGTTATTGCCACATTTCCATGTTATGATTATCATGTTTTATCATGCCTTTATGTTCATGTTTCTCTTATTTTCTATTGATATTACTATTTCCTAACATTTATTGTACTTCTCATGAAATTTCATGTGTACTAACTTACTGTGGCTTTCCAACTCACCCTTTTCTTATGCATGTCCTTAGGTTATCTCATGCAATGCTAAGTACGAGGGAATGTTGTGGTCATGTAGAGGAAGTTTTCAATAAAGATGTTGTATTTAATGTTTTATGTTTTTATGTAATGTTCATAATCCCCAAAGAAACTATGCCTCTCTATATTCTTTGTTGTATCAAGTGACACTTTATGTAATAAATCATGTTTAAGTTGTAATAAAAAGAAGGGTTTTCATAACAATATTAAGACTAATGCTTGGTCAACATTTATATGTTTCAAAACACATCATAATTTTATAATGTCTCAAACATATGAATAATTATAATCAAATAATAATAATGACTAAATTAATCCATAAAAGATATTATGTTTATAAAACCACCAATTTCTTGAGTACTCATTATTCCACATTCATCATTATGTACAAGTTCCAATAAACCACTAGCCATTTAAAATTTTCATTGAAATGGTTCCTTTGTGATTTTTCACAATATAAAATATTTTCATGTATTAATTGATTCATAATAAAATTATTGCAACAATCTATATGAACATATTCATTGAATTGGTTTCTCATTTACATGTACAATAATTAAATTTCAATGGTATGGTGGGTTAGATTAATACATAACCTTCTTACCCCATATAAAAAGAGGATTATCTAGAGATTTAAATTATATTAAATTTATAATATTACCAATTCAAAAAAATATCATCCTTATATGTATATCAACTATTTTATTTAATAATGATGGAAATTTCTATCTTTTGTAAAGATGATTCATAAAACAAATACCGTTTTATGGTGATAACATAATAATATTTTTTCAATTCCATAACTAATATAATAAGTATACATAGATCATATGTGTCAACTAATAAGATAGAAATTTTTATCTATTACCATCAGAGATATATAATTCACCATTATCAGTTCAATCATATCTATTGATTTTTGATCCACTAAATAAATTTTAGATTCATTACCATTGTATAATACCCATTAGTTATAGTATGTGGAATTAATATGTATAACATTTTCATTTGGGTAATACAAATGTTTCTCCAAGATAACAGTTCTCATCCATTGACACCATTCCTTAACTATTTTATAGGTCATACCTATAATTAATCACGATAGGATTATAATTATGTATTCCAAAAACCACATTAAAGACATATTATTTGGTGAGTATCATGTGTTAAAACTTTTCATTTATTGAATTTAAAAGAATTTGGTAACAATAAACTGATAATCCTAGACAGAATATCTATCTGTGAGCCCACATCCATATTTCACTAAGTAAAGGGTCGGATAGAGTTTTCGTCTCATGAATAAAATATTTATGTTGGTTATCATCCATATATAAATAGTTGTGACTCTTACATAGTTTTTTGGGAAAAAATTATCCATATCCATAAAATATATACACTCAAATATGTTCTTCTAGTATCCTTCTTTATGGTTTTCCAACTGAGTGTAACCCTAAGAAGACACCATGAAAAATCTGTCAAAAGATATTGGAGAGTAATTTTTCTATGTTAAAACACCCTCATGGATGACCAATTTTTATTTATCACATGTTTTCATTACCCAAGATAGTTTAGGCCCTCCCTTATATAGTATTACATAATAATTTAAATGTTTGATATTCTGGAATGTTTAACATTGAAAATAATATTAAATTCAGTATTTGAGGTGGTTTTCTAGTCTCACTAGTTTTATATACACCATTACCACATATATTAAATTATTATATATTTCATATTATGAAATATTTATTTTCTCCTATTTTTAATTTTTTCATATTCAAGACTCTACAGATTCAGTTTTGGGAATCTATATTCCATCAACTAGATTACTATGTCCACACCACATAAATGTGTGACTATTACCCAACCCAAAAGTTTTTTATGTATCTAAAAAATTAATCAAACATATATATATACATGGAATTTCATTACGTGGATATGATACATGAACACATCATGAAAAGGAATAATATCATATGAGATTGAAAACCACCACATGAGTAATCTTGGATCCAAAAATAACCAACCCCCTTCAATTTTATAAAAAAGGCATAGAATCCATGTTGGTAAGGGGCCCAACATGAATTCCCTCTACCAAGGGAGATTTCCCTAAAGAGACAATTTAATTTATGTTATCTATATCACCAAATATTAAGAAATGTTCATCAATAATTATTCACAATTACATAACTAATGATAAGTTGTGATAATGCAAGATGTAAACTGAATTTTATAGTCATGCATAGTATGTAATACTAGGAAATATCATTTAGAAGCTGTTAAATTGATGTACATAAAGATTACACAATATTAATATTTCATAAAAAATACTAATCATTAACAGTAAATTAATAGTAATTAAATAAAAGGTCAATTCAAAAATTTAAACATGATATCAATAATTATTAACAATTTATAAATAAATAATAATTTATTTTATAATCATTATAAGTATCAAAATTTTAGATTCATTAATATTTAATAAATGACATTTTTTGATTTACATATAATTCCTTTAACTAATAGATCATAAGGAATTAAATATAATTTTGGAAGAAGTTATTTTGATATTGTCCTTTAATATTATGGAAAGTCTGTTCATGAAATGTTTTTTAATTATTTATAAACTTATAAAAAAATTAATTAATTTTTAAATTCTTTATTAATTAATAATTCCAAAAATCCACTATATTATGATTTATAAACACTTTATAAAGTAAAAAAACATAATACATGCTAAAAAAATTTGAACAGATTTTAAGGTTATCATTATAAATGTACCCATACCGATGTAATGGTAAACAAAATTTTACCATACGTGAGTTAGATTTTACCTTTATGTTTTGTTTTAAAAATATTCCATACTTTTAGATATGAATGTAGATCATGTGATGCATAAGGGTAACAAAAAACCATTAGGTTGTGCATTGATAACACATGTTTAAAAATTACTTAAATCTCCCACATATAATAAATATTTATATTTCCTTTATGATAGATAACAAACATACCTACTCCCTTTATGTAAATTATTATACATAAAGGTAAAAACTTTATGCATCTATTTATTTACATTAAAATATATAATAGATTACTTTGACAAAAAAAATAGAAAGTGACAATTTATATTTATATAAAATCATTTACTTGAGGATAAAATAATATGATCATTATATAAATTCCCATATCAAATGTTATGTATGGTGAAATTTATGTATACCATTTTCGATATATAAGATATGAAAAAAATAGAAACATTAATAAACAGTCCAAATAAATTCCAATTTTTTTCATCAAAACTAATGATTAATAATCATATAATTCATGGAGAAACCTATACATCGATACCGTGGAAGGGTTTTTTAAATAATATTTTTAATTTTGAATGCACAAATTACAAAAAAAGGAGTATCCGTCTTCATGAAATCAAACTTCTGTTGTTATAAAAAATAAGGAACTTATAAATGATAACCTATTGTGTATTCCATCTACCTGTGTTGATAGAGTGTTCACGAGGGTTATCAGAATGTGTAGTGAAAAAAGAACCCTAACTTCATGGGAAAGCGTCAGGCACATGTATCATTGATCGTATCAATAATATATCGTAATGATTAACATGAACTAACACATTTTCCATAGACATTGATCCTGACATTGATAATAATATATGTTCGGAAATTGATATGAATTATCACATGTTTCAACCCAAATAGGAAACGATTCCTTCATATTATATATCCTTCCTCAATGTTGTTCATATAATTAAGTGCATTAGCTATATTGTAATCGATTATTTACCATTACATGGCACTATAGGGTATCGCCTCTTTGATGTTCATTCATTGAATAAAATTAACGATTTATTATCTTATCATAAGCATGATCTATCTTATGGATCATAAATAATGTATAACCATTTTATCATATAGGTTTCATACACATAAATATCATTCATTCATTCACCACACATCATATACATGTTATTTTATGTTAAAATTCAGAACTATTCAATTACTATGTGTCCATTTTCATTTCATCTTGGAACATATACATTTAAATATAGAGACACACCCAATTTTCATGGCCTAATCATTGTGTCATCATCTGTGTTTCATAGTGCAATTTTTATCTACACAACAGAAGATAAATTTTCCCATTCAAATTTCATTTACTCATCCAAATTAAATTAGTCATGTATGTCTACTAAATCAAAAAATAAATTCTTCTTTAAAAAATGAGAACATAAAAATATTCATCTATAGTAAAAAAATAAATCAAGTCCTGGAAATAGTTGTTTAAAAAAATTCCATATCTGTGAATTTATTCACAAAATTATCCCAACCATTAGAGCATGACCAACAATGAATATAATATATTTAATATAATATATATTTCCTTTCATTATTGTAGAGACCTGAAGCTTTTCATACATGGAAATTACATTACTTTTGTGGAATACATAATACAAACCAAAAACAAACACCAATGGATCGTAATATTTTATAGTCTTTGGAAACTTGGAACATAATTTTCTAATCTTGGTGAAAGATCTCCATCATCTACCATTAAGATCTTCCCTTTTTTTCATACCTACAAATTTTATTTATATCATGGGGAAAATAATACATATAAAGGGTGATATCAATTATCATTAAGGGTAATCATGGAGAAAATAAAACAAACCATATTCATTTGAACTTCAAAACATGAACATAATGTTTTAACTTTAAAATCATGAGTTGTGAAATAAATCATGGACGTATGTAAGGAATATATCATAAAGGAACGTAAAACATGATAAAATTGAATGGGAATAAAAAATGTAATTTTGGAACACATTAATCACATGATATTATTTCCATGGTATCCAAGGCATTGCTTCCAAGGCCATCTTAGTGGACAATGTCTCTTTATGAATCGAGTTTACTCCTCGTTCTAGTCCTGTATCACTGAACCACATTAACTTACTATTACATCCATTTATATCTCATAAGATATGAATAATTACCCAATTCATTGAATGGATATATAGGTCCCACCCATCTCATAATTAAATCACACTTACTTGTGACACAACATAAACATAAATCATTCATCATAATCCAAAGAATAAAAATGGGTTTCATTAACATCATCCAATCATAACATATTCCATATAAAACAATTGTATATCATTTAATCATAAGAAATGTGAAACCATGTCAATCATAAAGATATTATACTTGAAATATACAAGTAAGAAATAATTTCATCTTACATGGAAAATGGTTTTGATAAAACAATTGAAAAGAATTCTTAAGGAAAATATCCATTCTTCTTAAAAATAATTTTCTTTTAAAAAAATGAAATGCAATTTTAAAAGAAAAGGATTTTATTTGAAATAAACATGAAATATTTTTGAGTAATATTTATGAAAATAAGGTGTTATTAAACCAAAAAAATCCATTCCTTCCGTATAAGTTAAAAAAATTATTCTCGTACTTTTGCCGGAAAAGTCAAAAAGTACATCATTTTGAAAACGACAAAAGATTCCTTTCATATATTTTTCTAAAAACTCACCAATAGGTAAAATTGGATTTAAAAAATTTTATTTGGATAGAAATATTATTAAATATTAAGGAAACATGGATTTGGATGATAAATATGACCCCGGTAAATACTTACGAATAAACAATCTCAGATAGAATGAGATTTGAAGAGTTATCCATTAACTTAAGTCCAATTGCTTCGGTATGTGTCTGAGACTCCTGTATAGTGGGTTTAAACATATTATTAACTTGTAACATAACCATAATAATATTTATGATATCATATATTGTACACTTTTGTATTTATTTTATCCGTTCATTTGTTAATTACATGTCAAAGAAACATTTGGGGTAATATTCATTTCATTAGTCATACATCTTTGGACATGTTTTTCATGATACTATTATTACTTATATCGTGATATACTTACTCAAATAATGAAAATAATGATCTATATATCATATATATTAAGTATATATATATAATAGATAGATGAATGAAATTAAATACACCGTTCCTAGAGACGGTAGAACGTACGTACACATGATCGCTAATTTTCATTTCATTATTGAATTGATTTTAATTAATTAGACTCCATACATATATATATAAATAAATCCCAATACATTATTATGTCATATATCTCATTATTACTTATTATATATACTTTATAATCATTCTTGAATTTTTAGCATTGAAAATGAATCTCATCGCGTCGTGAAGATGGTAATCTGTACGTACGCACGAGCGATGATATCATTCCCATATTTATTAAATGGTAGTGGAGTAGATGATATAATATCATATAATAAGTATTATGTTATAATAATTATATATAGTTATTATTTACACCATTATACCCATCCAAGTAAGGTGGTGGAGGAAAAACTGATTTCACCACATCATGGATACGGTATTCCGTACTTACGCACACGTGGTGATTTCATTTTCCGTCGGATGGATAAAAGGTGAAATGGGGTTTTTTCATATTTATAACAAAATACAAGTATATAATTAATACATATGATATTACTTTATAATTAAACAACTAAATAAGAGGAAGTAGAAGAAGAAGGAAACTTGAAAGAGTTGGTAGAAGTGATTACCCCTTCCTCGACAGACCTCCATTAAACTTCTTCATAGGGCACTAGAGTTGGCCTTTTGAGAATACCAAAACCTATATTATGTAACTAGAGAGGATGATAAGAGGAATTGGTAGGGTTTGTCCATGATTCAAGGCTCAAAATTGGGTGAAGAGAAGAGGGAAGGGGTTCCCTTTTTATAAGAGAAGAGAGGGGAACCATAGGAAAAACATAAAATATTATTTTATAATAAAGTCTTATTCGGTTTTTTATATCTCCAAACTGATTTATTTAGAATCTAAGGTAGGGAAGTGTCGAAATAATCTTATCCAATAGGTTTTATAAATGTTTAGGTTACAATCTTAACCATATCATTTAGAATTAACTCTAAGTAAAATAATATAACTTTTACTGTCTCTTCATGATTTCGTACACAATATGGTTAATAAACTTACTATAAAAAGACAAAAGAACCCCAAGTGGTTTATAATTAATATATATATCTTTATCTAAGTCATTTAGCCGAAAATTATAATTTAATGAATAAAATAACAATTAATAATTGAATATTTGTTTTAAAAAGTATTTTTTGTCAATATTGATACTATTAGGTAATTGATTATTGTGAAAATTATAACATCATTATTAATTAAAAAAAGGATAATTGAATCAATAATAACATGTCATATTAACCTTGAAAATTAGTGTAATTCATAAAAAGTCTAAAATTACATTTATTTGGGTATTTATAACATCAATTATATTAATATTTCATTAATAATGTAATTTCTACATCATCATTGTGTCATTAATAACATAAATCAATTAATGTATAAAAATTATAAATAAAATACCACTATGTATGAAATCTTATTAGATTTATAATGAATATTTATAGTCTAATTTACCTTATTTATAACCCTATATTAAAAATATTTTAGTTATTAAACTTGTATTTTTACTATTTTAAATTTTTTATATATAAAATAATAATAATTGTTCAAATCTAATCCATGTGGACCTAAAGGGAAATATTTTATTCCTAAGGTTTTTTTTGTCAAATTACCCTTATCCAATACAATTAGGACATGTGTTAGGGTAATAATAATATCATTTTTACCATTAATTACCCTATTTACTTTTAACCGTCGTAACAAATGTAAAAAGATACTATTCACCAAAAATTATTTCTATCTTATTGAACCACATTTTACTCCTTGATATTAACTGTGTCTATTGGATTTTCAATATTCCACCCACATAAGCGGTAAAGTTATGTTTTATGTAAATTTTCAAATTCTCCTAGGAGGTGGGTAATAGACGGCGAAAAGTTCAATAAAATTTTTATATAATTAAAATTATTATAAAATGACTCCAATTAATTACATTGAACTTATATAGGTATTACATATCAATTTTGACATAAAATAATTTAAATAAAATAAATAATTATTTAAATTAAAAGTTGGTTTTTAAATAGTAACCCAGTGATTTCAGTATTCATAAAAAATTGAATGTTTTCAGAAAAATATAAAAAATTCACCCTAGGATAATTTCGATATTCCAAATCCAAAAATGAAGTCCATTTTAAAATAAAATTTTCAATAAGTGGGTATTACTATTCATAATGGCTAGTTCATAATAATATTGTAATAATATCTCGTTTTGTAAAACGTGGTATTGCGTACTACATATGCTATCGAAAAAGGTCTTGATTGCGTGTAATGAAAGCCAAGTAAGTGTTGTGTGTATTGAAAGCTCCGTTTGGTGTTTCGTATAACATAATCAAAACTTATTTTATTTATACATTAAAAAAATATATACTTAATGTTTCATAGAATAATGTCCACAAAACTAACTTGAATTTGTATGTAACACAAGCCAAGAATAGTGTTGTGTATACTGCAAGCTAATACAATGTTGCGTATAGTACAAGACAATATTAGTGTAGAGTATAATAGGAGATATCAAAGAAATTAAAAAATATATATATTATTCATAAAATCCAAGGGTGATAAATTCTACCCCCCTTAAAATTAAATTTTCCCTCAAAATTCATTGGGGTTATAAATGATTTACAACATGAATGTTTCATTCATATAAACCCACATGGTAAAAAGGAATACAAAAATAGAACATTAAAAACTAAATTATGAAACATCACAGTTACCCAAATTACCCAATCACGGGGATTCCCCATTGGAAAACATAGGTGAAAATATGGATATGGAATATAAATCTAACCATAAAGTTCTGATAGAGAGTGGTAGGTAACATGGCTAGGAAAAATCCAATAATCACTAAGCCATAAATTTGTGATGATATACGGTAGCATATGATACATCATATATAAGGTCGCTAGGAAAAAAATTTGGTTTTCTAGATCATTTCCCTAAAGTTGAAGAATTTGAATTAGAATAAATATTTACTTTATTTTAGGATAATCTCACCATTGTTCATGCCTTGAACAATTTCAACTTCATCTCTTAAAGAAATGAAGTTTAATTATTTCATTCATGTAGTGTTAGAAGATAATGTGAAAAAATGATGGGTCATTCCATATGTCTCAAACAAAAGGTTAGCAATAGTTATCAAATATATATAAGTCCATCTATGGTGAGGTTAATCGTATATCATTCCAAAAATGGACTTATAATTCATCAATCATTCTAGTTTCCACTAACCAGGGACTACTTGGATGCCAGTGGTAGAAAATAAAGTCTTGTCGCAATTCAGTTGTGGGTTTAATTCCCTCAACCTTGGCCAACACGACGAGTTTTCTCCCATCCTGCATGTTGTTTTTTTCATAAAACATCATTATTATAACATTACAGAAATAATATCGAAAAAATTTCTAGCCTTAAACAATACTATCTGATGTCCAAAATAATCCATTACAGTCTTTAGACTTATCCAAAATACATCTATCCAATATTATAGTATATAGAAAATTATTACTAGAACGGTCATCTACCAAGCATGTGAATACCATCATTTATCCCCCATTAGATATATCTTGTTGTTGGTCAAATAACAAACATTTGAATACCTTAATCATGTATTCTCATGAAAAATGAATACCCTTTGAACTTTAGTGAAAATATGAATGCTGTCAAAAGTTAACCCTTTCCACATACCAAATTCCAAAAATTCTATATACTCAAACCATGATATCACTTTTCATTGTATCAGTCATGAGCTCATTAATTCTATCCAACATTTAATTTTCTCATAATCCCTTCATTATGCACATATCATCTGCTTTCGAAAATACTTGAATCACTTTTCATGGTTACCGGTACCATATAATTATTGAAAACCAATACATAGATATTCCAAAATTCCACGATACCATAAATGAGATTCCAGGATTCTATTTTGAAATCCCATGGAAAAAGCACATAATCATTACAAAACATATTTTTCATACGCAACATCAAAAATAGTGATCACATGTGGATTCCCTTTATCTTTTTCCTTAAGTGGTTTCTCACATTGATCATCATTAACCCTTGGATTATGGAATGATTAGCCTAATGCCCCATTTCATTGCACTTTACGCTTTGAAGTGTTGGTGGAGCGTTATCTACAGTCGTTTAATTATTCACTAATTAGCAACCCTTGTTCCATTACATCGACACTCATCTGCTCGATGACCTTCTTTTCCACACTTAATAAATTTTCTTGTCCTTTTAATAAAATCTACACCTTTATTCTATCCCCACTTGGAGCATAAATAAACATTCATCTTTTTTAACCATTATTCTGAGATTTCTCCTTGAACTCCATATTTATTTTCTTGTCAAAACCATGAGATGGATATGTAACACCAACTTCCATCTCTACCCTGATAGCACAACCCACAATTTCTTCATAGCTACTATCGTATCTTATAGCAAATTCCCTTCTAAGACTTGGTTTTAAGACAATGAAGTATCGATCAAATTTACTTTCAGGTTGGATGATAAAGCCATATGCATACCTTTCAAGCCTTGTAAAATTCGATTCTTATATACCAATAGATTCATCATCCTTTTATATAAGCTCATGGAAATCATTTTCCATCCTTGTTCAAAGATTATGAGGGAAGTACTTATTGAAAAATAAGTTCTTAAACTCATCACATTCAATGGATTCAGTATCATCTTGGGGCCTCATATTCTTAATTAGAGAACACCATTGATCTTCTTAACCTTCTAAATGGTAAATAGGTAGAATTACTTTTTCATTTTCTGAACAGTGAAGTATGGAAAATATATTTTCAATGGTACTGAACCATTTTTCAGCTACATGTGGATCAGAATACCCACTGAAAGAAGGTGGGCATTGCCTCATGAAGGGATCAATAGAATATTGTTACCTTCTCTGTTAATTTGGAAGTGCAGAATGATTCATATCTTGTGTAAGTATATCAATATGATTTTTCACTCCATCTACCATAACATGGGTTTGTCCAGGAGGACAATCATTGTATTGTCTATTATATTGATCAACACGGTTCCTTTGGGTTCCATCCATTGTCTAAAACCCAAAAAGAATAGTGTGAGAGGAAAAAATCATGCTTGTGAAAACAAAATAATAAAGGGGGTGTACCGTCAATATCTAACATCATATGTATAATTCTAAGATCTATACCATAATTCGAGGACTATAACCTATACATATACTTATCCTTAGGGACATCTGTAGACATACCATAGAAATACCCCTAGGGGTTTCACTAAAGTTTTTACATCCTATTTTCCAAAGGATAACTAAAACGTTCCTCTGATACCAACTGTAGAGACATAAAGCTTGACATACATGTATGTTATATTACTTTTGTGTAATACTTAAGACATAACAAAAATAGACACCAAAGGACCGTAATAGTTTAGTGTCTTTGAAAACTTGGAACATAATCTTATAATCTTGGGGAAAGATCATCAACATATCTCATAAATATCATCCCTTTTTTTCTTATCTAAAACCTTTCATTATATCCTGTGAAAAAAAAACATATATAGGCTGATCTCAATTCTAAGTAAGGGTATGTATGGAGAAAACAAAACAAACCATATGCATTTTAACTTCAAAACATGGGCATAAAGTTTTAATGTCAAAATCTTGAGTTGTGAAATAAATCATGGAAGTATGTATTGCATAGAACATAATGTACATCAAACATGATAAAATACCATGGGAATAAAACATGTTATTGTGGAACCCATTAATCACATTATATTATTTACATTCTAGCCAAGGCATTGTAGCCATGACCATTTTAGTGGACAAAGTCCCTTTCGGAATCGAGTTCACTCCTCGTCCCAGACATGTATCACTGAACCAGATTATCTTACAGTTCCAGCCATGTCTATATCATGAGATATAAATCATTACCCAATGCATTAGAGGGAGATATAGGTCCCACCGATCTCATAATGTAATAATTCTTACTAGTTCCACAACATAAACATAAATCGTTCATCATAACCCAAAAAATAAAAATGGGTTTTATAAACATCATCCCATCGTAACATATTCCATATAAAACAAATGGATATCATTTTATCATAAGAAAAGAAAAAAAAATGTAAATTATAGACATATTATACTTGAAACATACACATACAAAATAATTTCATCTTATATGGAAAATGGTTTTGAAAAAACACTTGAAAATAATTCTTGAGGAAAATATCCTTTCTTCTTAAAAATCATTTTCTTTTCAAAAATTGCAATGAAATTTTAAAATAAAAGGTTTTTATTGAAAATAAAAATGAAATATTGTTGAGTAAAATTCATGAAAATAAAGTGTTATGAAACCATACAAATCCATTCATGCCGTATAAATTAAAAAAACATTCTTCTCGTACATTTTCCAGAAATTTCAAAAATACCTCGTTTTGAAAACGACTAAAGATTCCTTTCATATCATTTACTAAAAACTCACCAATAGGTAAAATTGGATTTAAAAAATTTTAAAATGATAAAAAAAATTATTACATAATGAGGAAACATGGATGTGGATGATAAATATGACCCTAGTAAATACTTACGGAAAAACAATCTCGGATATAATGAAATTGGAAGAGTTATCCCTTACGTTAAGTCCAATTGCTTCAGTATGTGTATGAGACTCCTGTATAGTGGGTTTAAACATATTATTAACTAGTAAAAGAACCTTAATAATATTTATGATTTCATATATGATTCACTTATGTATTTATATAACCGTACATTTGTGAATTACATGTTAAAGAAATGTTTGGGGTAATATTATTTTCATTTATCTTACGTGTTTGGACATGTTGTTCATGATACTATTATTACTTATATCATGATTTACTTACATCAAAAATTAAAATCATGATTTATATATCATATATATTTAGTATATATATATATAATTTATAGTTGAATGAAATGATATACACCATTCATGGAGAGGGTATGCCGTACGTACGCATGAACGCTGTTTTTTGATTCCTTATTTAGTTGAATGTAATTAAGTAGATGGAATAAATATATTTATATATATATATAAATAATTCCAATAGAATTATTATGTACTATATTTTATTATTACTTATTATATATACTTTATAATCATTCTTGAATTGATATCATGGAAAATGAATCTCATCGCGTCGTGGAGACGATAATCCGTACGTACGCATGAGAGATGATATCATTCCCATAATTATTGAATGGTATAGGAGTGGATGATATAATATATTATAATATGTATGATGTTATAATAATTATATATAGTTATTATTTACACCATTATACCCATCCATGTATGGTGGTGGTGGAAAATCTGATTACACCATAGCGTGGAGATTGTATTCTGTACGTACGCATGTGCGGTGATTTCGTTTCACTTAGGATGGATAGAAAGTGAAATAGGGTTGTTTCATATTTATAATAACATATAAATATATAATTAATACTGATTTTATTACTTTATAATGAAACCACTAAATAATATGAAGTAGAAGAAGAAAGAAACATGAAAGAGTAGGTAGAAGATATTATCTCTTCCTCGACGCACCTCCTTTAAACTTCTTCTTAGGGTAGTAGAGTTGGACTTTTGAGAATACCAGAACCTCTATGATGTAACTAGAGAGTTTTAGAAGAGGAATTTTCAGGGTTTGTCTGAGCTTAAAGGCTCAAAATGGTGTGAAGAGAAGAGGGAAGTGGTGGCCTTTTTATAAGGGAGCAGAGGGGCACCTTAGAAAAAACATAAAATATTATTTTATATTAAAGTCATATTCTGTTTTTAAAAGCAAAAAATATTTATTTCTAATATAAGGTGGGTAAGGGTCTAAATACTCTCAACTAATAGTATTTAGGCATGTTTAGGTTACTATTTTAACCTTATCATTTATATTTTACTCTAAGTTAAATAATTTAACTTTTACCATGTCTTCTTGTTTTCTTAGACTATATGGTGAATAAACATACTATAACAAGTCCAACAAACCCCAAGTGGTTAATTATTAATATATATATCCTTATCTAAGTCATTCAGACGTACCTTATATTTTTAGGAATAAAGTAACAATTAATAATATAATATTTGTTTTAAAAACTATTTTTTGTCAATTTTGACACTATTTGGTAATTTATTATTGTGAAAATCATAACATCATGATTAGTTCATAAAGTGTGAATTGAATCAATAATAACATGTCAAATTAACCTCTAAAATTATTGTAATTCATAAAAGGCTAAAATTTCATTTATTTGAGTATTTAGAACATCAATTATGTTAATATTTCATTAATAAGGTAATTACTGCATCATCATTGTGTCATAAATAAATTAAATTATATAATTTCTATATTTTATGAATAAAAGTCCTTTATTTAGTAAATATTTTTATCATTACATTGATTATTTATAGTTGAATTTATTGTATATCCCTATATTAAAAATGTTTTATTTATTAAACATTGATTTTTACTATTTTAACTCTTTTTTAAATATAATAATAATAAGTGTCCTAATCTAATTAAAAGTGGACCTTAAGGGTAATATTTTATTTCTAAGGTTGTTTTTGGTCGAATAAAACTTATCCAATACAATTAGGACATCTTTTAGGATAATAATAAAATCAATTTCACCCTTAATTACCCTATTAATCTTAATTATGGTAAATAAAAGTAGAAAGTTACTATTCACCAAAAATTATTTTTATCATATTGAACCACATATTACTCCTTGATACTAACCGTTTCTCTCGGATTTTCAAAATTCTACTCACAGAAGTGGTAAAATTGAGTTTTATGTAAATTTTTAAATTCACCTAGGAGGTGGGTAAAAGATGGTGAAAAGTTCAATAAAATTTATATATATATAAAATTATTATAAAATGACGCCTATGAATAAAATTTCACATATATAGATATTATGTATCAATTTTAACCTAAAAAAATTTAAATTAAATAAATAAATATTTAATTAAATTGTCAGTTTTTAAATAGTATCCCAGTGTTTTCAGTATTCATAAAAAACTGAATGTTTTCAGAAAAATAACAAAAATTCACCCAAGGCTAATTTCGATATTCCGAATCCAAAAATGAAGTCCATTTCGAAAAATAAAATATCAATATGTGGGTATTACTATTCATAATGGCTAGTTCATAATAATATTATAATAATATCTCGTTTAGTGAAACTTGGTATTGCGTACTACATATGCTATCGAAGAAGGTCATGATTGTGTGTAATGAATTCCAAGTCATGGTTGTGTGTATTGAAATCTATGTTTTCTGTTTTGTATAACATAATCCAAACTTATTTCATTTATACATTAAACAAAATCTATACATAATGTTGTGTAGAATAATTTCATCAAAATGAACTTGAATTTGTATGTAACATGAGACAAGAATAGTGTTGTGTATACTGCAAGCTAATATAGTTTTTCATATAGTACAATACAATATTAGTGTAGAGTATAATAGAATACATCAAATAAATAAAAAAAATATTTATCATAAAATCTCAGGGTGTTAAATTCTACCCCCCATAAAATAAATTTCACCCTCGAAATTTGGCGGGGTTATAAATGGTTTACTACTTGAATGATTCTTTCATAGAAACCCACATGGTAAAAAGGAATACCAATACAGAACATTAAAAACTAAATTATAAAATGTAATGGTTACCCAAATTAACTAATCACTATGTTTCCACATAGGAGAAAATAGGTGAAAATATTGATATATAAGAGAAATATAACCATCAAGTTCTGATGGATAGTGGTTGGGAACATGGCTATAGAAAAGCCAACAATAACAAAGCCATAAATTTCTGATGATCTAAGGTACCATCTGATTCATCAGATATAAGGGCACTAGGACAACATTTTTTGGTTTTCAAGATCTTTTCCCTAAAGTGAGTAATTTCAATTAGAATAAATACTTACAATATTTTGGTATAATATCATCATTTTTCTTGCCATGAACATCTTCCACTTAAACTATTAAAGAAAATAGTTGAATTTTTTCATTCGTGATGTGTTAGCAGATCATGTGAAAGAATGATGGGTCATTCCATATGTCTCAAACAAAAGGATAGCAAAATTTATCAAATACACATAAGTCCATCTATGGTGAGGTTAATCGTATATGATTCGAAAAATGGACTTATAATTTATCTATCATACTAGTTTCCACTATCCAGGGACTTCCTGTAGGCTAGTGGTAGGAAGTAAAGGTCTGTCACACTTCATTTGTGTTATCAATTCCCGCAACCTTGGCTGACGCGACAGGTTGTCTCCCGTCCTACAGGTTGTTTTTTTCACAAAACATCACTATTATAACATTATAGAAATAATATCGAAAAAAGTTCTGGCTTTAAATAATACTATATGATGTCTTACATAATCCAATCTAGTCTTTAGACTTATCCAAAATACATCTCTTCAATCTTATAGTATAGAGTAAATTATTACTAGAATTGTCATCTACTAAGCATGTGAATACCATCATTTATCCACCATTACATATATCTTGTTTTTTGTCACATTCCAAACATCTGAATACCTTAAAAATGTTTTCTCTTCAAAAATGAATACATATTGACCTTTAGTGAAAACATGAATGCTGTCAAAAGTTAACTCTTTCCACGTAACAAATTCCAAAAAATTTATATACTCAAACCATGATATCATGTTGTCCTTGTATCTGTCACGAGCTCATTAATACTATCAAACAATTAATTTTATCTTAATCCATTCATTAGGTAGATATCATCTGCTTTCCAAAATACATGAATCACTTTTCATGGTTACAGGTACCATATATTTATTGAAAACCAATACATAGATATTCCAAAATTCCACGATACCATAAATGGGATTCCATGATACTATTTTGAAATCCCATTTCATAAACACTTAATCAATTAACAACATCTTTTTCATAATCAACCTCACAAATAGTTACCTCAAGTGACTTCCATTTATTGTTTGCCTTAAGTGGTTTCTCACGTTGATCATCATGAACCATTGGATTAGGGAATTGATTATTATAATTCCCCATTTCATTGCACTTGAAGCATTGAAGTGTTGGTGGTTCGTTATCTGTAGTCTTTTCATTATTCACATCATTAGCATCCCTTTTTCCATTACATCGACACTCAGTTGCTCGATGACCTTCTTTTTCACACTTAAAACATTTTCTAGTCCCTTTAAGACAATCTCCACCCATCTTCTTTCCATACATTTATCATAAATAAACAGTCATCTTCTTTTCACCATTATTCTGAGATTTATCCATGAACTCCATCTTTCAATTCTTATCAAAACCATGAGATGGATATATAATACCAACTTCCATCTCTACCTTGATAGCACAACGCAAAATTTCTTCATAACTACTATGGTCTCTTATATTTAATTCCCTTCAAAGAATTGGTTCTAAGCCACTGAAGAATCGATCAAATTTTCATTCAGCTTGGCTGATAATACCAGATGCATACCATGCAAGCCTTATAAAATTCACTTCATATATATACCAATAGATTCATCATCCTTTTACTTATGCTCAAGAAAATCATTTTCCATCTTTGTTTGAAGAATACAAGGGATGTACATATTGATAAATAAGTTCTTGATCAAATCCCATTACATGGATTCAATTTCATCTCGGGGCCTCTTATTCTTAATTACATACCACCGTTGATTTGCTACACCTTCTAAACGGTAAATATCTAGAATGAATTTTTCATGTTCCAATCAGTGATGTATGGATAATATATTTTCAATGGTACCGATACATTGTTCAGAAATATGTGGATAAGAAGTCCCAATGAAAGAAGGTGGACGTTACCCCATGAAGTACTCAACAAAATATTGTTACCATCTCTGTTCATTTGGATGTCCAGATTGATTCATATCTTGTGTAAGTATAGTAATAATACATTTCACTCCATCTCCCATAACATTGGTTTGTTCAGGAGGACAATCATTGCATTTTTTATTACATTGATCAATACAGTCCCATTCATATTCGATCCATTTTCTAAAACCCAAAAAGAATAGTATGAGAGGCAAAAATCATTATTGAGAAAACATAATAATAAAGGGGGAGTACCATCATTATCTAACATCTTAGATTTAATTCTATGAGCGTTACTGTAATTATTGGACTATAACCTATACGTATACTTGTCCTTAGGGACATCCCTAGACATAACTTAGAAATACCTCTAGGGGTTTCACTAATTTTTTTGCATCCTACTTTCCAATGGATAACTAAACCTTTCCTCTGATACCAATTATAGAGAACCGAGACATGACATACATGGACATTACATTCATTTTGCGGAATACTTAATACATAACAAAAATAAACACCAAAGGAACGTAATAGTTTAGTGTCTTCCGAAACATGGAACCTAATCTTTTAAACTTGGTGAAAGATCTTCAACATCTCCAAAAAATATCTTCCCTTTTTTCTTACCTAAAACATTGCTATATATCCTGTGGAAATGAAAACATATAAAGGGTGAGATCATTTCTCATTAAGGGTAAGCATGGAGAAAATAAAACAAACCATATTCATTTGAACTTCAAAACATGAACATAATATTTTAACATCAAAATCGTGAGTTGTGAAATAAATCATGGTAGTATGTAAACATTGATCATATAGGAACATAAAACATGATAAAATATAATGGGAATAAAACATGTAATTATGGAAGCCCTTAATCACATTATATGATTTCCATAGTAGCCAAGGAATTGCTGCCAAGACTATCTTAGTAGAAAAAGTCCCTTTCGGAATCGTGTCCACTCTTCATTCCAGTCATGTAACACTGAACCAGATTAACTTACATTTCTGGCCATGTCTATATCATGAGATATAAATAATTAACCAATCCATTAGAGGGAGATATAAGTCCCAACGATCTAATAATTTAATCATTCATACTTGTGCCACAGCATAACCATAAATCATTCATCATAACCCAAAGAATAAAAATGGGTTTCATAAACATCATCCAATCATAGCATATTCCATATAAAACAAATGGATATCATTTCATATTAAGAGATGTGAAACCATGTAAATTATAGATATATTATACTTGAAACATACACATATGAAATAATTTCATCTTATAGGGAAAATGGTTTTGATAAAACACTTGAAAAGAATTTTTGAGGAAAATATCCTTTCTTCTTAAAAATCATTTTCTTTTAAAAGAAATGACATGAAATTTAAAAAAAATGATTTTATTTAAAATAAAAATGAAATATTGTTGATTAAACATCATTAAAATAAGGCGTTATGAAACTATAAAAATCCATTCATGTTGTATAAGTTAAATAACATTTTTCTTGTACTTTTGTTGGAAATGTCAAAATATACCTTGTTTTGAAAATGACAAAAGATTCCTTTCATATATTTTAATAAAAACCCACCAATATGAAACATTGTATATAAAAAATGGTAGAAGGTTAAAAATAATATTACATATTGAGGAAACATGGATGTGGATGATAAATATGACCCCAGTAAATACTTACGAATAATCAATCTCAGATAGAATGAGATTGAAAGAGTTATCCGTTACCATAAGTCCAATTGTTTTGTATGTGTCTAAGACTACTATATAGTGGGTTTAAACATATTATTAACTTTTAACAGAACCATAATAATATTTATGATATCATATATGGTTCATTTATGTATTTATATTACCCATTCATTTGTTAATTCCATGTTAAAACAACATTTGGGGTAATATTCTTTTCATTTGTCATACATGTTTGGGCTTTTTGTTCATGAAACTATTATTTCTTATATCATGATTTAAATATAGAATGAAAATAATGATTTATATATCATATATATTCATTATATTTATATATATAATAGATAGATGAATGAAATGAAATACACCATTCATGGAGACGGTAGTCCGTACGTACACAAGAACGTTGTTTTTTGTTTCTTTATTGAATTGAATGTAATTAAGTAGATGACATACACATATATATAAATAAATCCAGTATAATTATTATTTCATTCATTTTATTATTACTAATTATATATTACTTATAATCATTCTTGAAATTGTTAGCATGGAAAATGAATCTCATCGCATCGTGGAGACAGTAATCTATACATACGCATGAGCGGTGATATCATTACCATATTTATTGAATGGTATAGGAGTGGATGATATAATAAATATAATCAGTATGATGTTATAATAATTATATATAGTTATTTTTTACACCAGTATACCCATCCAAGTAAGGTGGTGGTGGAAAAACTGATTACACCACAGCGTGGAAACGGTATTCCATACGTACGCACGTGCGGTGATTTCTTATTCTCTAGGATGGATAAAGGTTAAATAGGGGTGTTTCATATTTATAATAACACATCAGTATATAATTAATAATTATTTTATTACTTTATAATAATAAAACTAAATAAGAGGAAGTACAAGAAGAAAGAAACTTGAAAGAGTCGGTAGAAGATATTATCTCTTCCATGACGAACCTCCTTTAAAATTATTCTTAGGGCACTAGAGTTGGTATTTTGAGAAGACCAGAACCTCCATGATGTAACTAGAGAGGTTGAGAATATGAATTGGCAGGTTTTGGCCGAGCTTCAAGGCTCAAAATGGTGCAAAGAGAAGAGGGAAGGGGTTCCCTTTTTATAAGGGAGGAGAGGGGCACCTTAGGAAAACATAAAATATTTATTTATAATAAAGTCATATTAAGTTTTTAATAGCTCAAAACTTATTTATTTCGAATAAAAGGTGGGGAAGGGTCTAAATCCACTCAACCAATAGGTTTTAGAGATGTTTATGTAACTATTGTAAACATATCATTTAGATTTAACTCTAAGTTATATAATTTATATTTTATCATCTCTTCTTGTTTTCTTAAATTATATGATTAATAAACTTACTATAACAAGCCAAAAGAACCCCAAGTGGTTCATTATTAATATATATATCTTTATCTAAGTCATTTGGCCGTACCTTAGATTTTTAGGAATAATATAAAAATTATAATTATAATATTTGTTTTAAAAACTATTTTATGTCAATTTTGACACTATTTGGTAATTTATTTTTGTTAAAATAATAACATCATGATTAGTTCAAAAAAAGTTAATTTAATCAATAAAAACATGTCATATTAACCTAGAAAATTATTGGAATTCATAAAAAGTCAAAAATTACATTAATTTGAGTATTTATAACATCAATTATGTTAATATTTCATTAATAAGGTAATTACTGCATCATCAATGAGTCATAAATAAATTAAATTATTTAAGGGCTTTAAATTATAAATAAAATACCATTAGGTATTAAATCTTTTTATCATTCTAATTAATATTTATTTTTGTATTTATCTTATGTATAACCATATATTAAAAATGTTTTAGTTATTAAACATTGATTTTTACAATTTTAACTCTTTTTTAAATAAAATAATAATAATTGTCCTAATCTAATCCAAGTGGACCTAAAGGGTAATATTTTATTCCTAAGGTTGTTTCTGGTAGAATTAAAATTATTCAATACAATTAAGTCATGTTTTAGGGTAATAATAATATCATTTTTACCCTTAATTACCCTATTTACTTTTAACTGTGGTAAATAAAAGTAAAAAGTTACTATTCACAAAAAAATATTTTAATCTTATTGAACAACATTTTACTCCTTGATATTTACTGTGTCTCTTGAATTTTCAAAATTCCACTCAGAAAAGTGGTAAAATTATGTTTTCTGTAAATTTTCAAATTCTCCTAGGAGGTGGGTAAAATCAATAATGATTTAAATAAAATGTGAATTTTTAAATATTAACCCAGTGTTTTCAGTATTCATCAAAAATTGAAAGTTTTCAGAAAAATACCAAAAATTCACCCAAGGGTAATTTTGATATTCCAAATCCAAAAATGAAGTCCATTTTGAAAAATAAAATTTCAAAAAGTGGTTATTACTATTCATAACTGCTAGTTCATAATAATATTATAATAATATCTCATTTAGTGAAACATGGTATTGCGTACTACATATGATAATGAAGAAGGTATTGATTGCGTGTAATACAAACCAAGTCTGGGATGTGGGTAGTGGAAGCTCTATTTTGTGTTGCGTATAACATAAAAAAAACTTATTTCATTTATACATTAAACAAAATCTATACATAATGTTGTGTAGAATTATTTCCACAAAACGAACTTGAATTTGTGTCTAACACGACCCAAGAATAGTGTGTCGTATACTGCAAGCTAATACGGTGTTGCATATAGTGCAAGGCAATATTGGTGTAGATTATAATAGAAGATATCATAGAAATTAAAAAGAATATTTTTCATAAAATCTCTAGGTGTTACAATTATAGTCGTCAACCACGATGGTTTGATTGTTTCTGCCATATTAAGAACATCATCAGAGCTCCAACTTCTTAATTCATAGATTCATCCAAAATCATCATATAATAATACATATTTTTATTCCATTAACATGTTAAGTACCTTTTATAATAAAAAAATAACTAAAAATAACTACGATAAATTTTAATAAGGAATAATATTATGTTT
Organism: Viscum album; assembly: GCA_963277665.1. Classification (NCBI taxonomy): domain Eukaryota; kingdom Viridiplantae; phylum Streptophyta; class Magnoliopsida; order Santalales; family Viscaceae; genus Viscum; species Viscum album. The sequence goes on along the minus strand of OY728157.1, from coordinate 338,183,861 downwards.
GAAGATAAAAATTAATAAATTCAGAAAAAGAAATATGAATCGTTATAACAGAAACTACAGGAGGAATAAAACCACACATAAATAAAATGCCCATGGACATGAAATATCCATCATAATATTTTTTTCATGATTATATGATATATTATAAATATGGAATGATAGAAAAATGTTAAAAACATAATTGATATTTTTTTAGAGATTTAAATGAATAGTATTTTTGGTTTTTTGTGTAACAAAAAATGATATATATAGTAATGTAAAATGCTTTTTATATATATAGTATTGGATATATAACAAATTTATATATTTATGTTATATATATATCAAATAGTTATGCGGTTTTTGGGGATAAATATATATAATATTAAATTTAAGTATTTTATAGACTATACATATAGTATTTTACATTTTTTTATCATATAAAACTATTCATTTCTCTAAATATATTTTATATTAATGATTTTTTGGGAACATATTTTAATAAAAAACAATTTTATTAATAAAATCATTTTAATGAAATATATTTTTAAAAATCAACTAATGATAGGTAAAATCAGTAAATAATATCTTATACATAAATAGCGTTATAATTAATTTTAATGTAATGATTCTTGGTAAATGATTTTTTAAATAAATAATTTTTTTTATTTTTTATATGTAATCAGTTTAAATATAAATTGCACACAATTTGAGGAAACTATTTAATTGATTACGTGGAATATATATTAAAAAAATTTAACAGCTTAAAAATAATGATATTCACATGTTGAGCAATAATAATAATTTTACTTTTAAGCAATGCATATAATTATATAATTTTTTTAATTATGTGAAAAAGATTTTTTATATATAATAAATTTTAATTAATAATATGTATTTAACTAATGAAATGTTATTTTTTTATAATCGTGGCATTGAAATTTTTTATGAAATTCAAATATATTGTATCTAACAAATATAGGTTACCTAGGTAATAAATGAGTAACTATTATAAGGGTAAACTGAGGTAAATGGGTTAAATTAAGTGTAAAATGACTAAATATCATTAAAAATAACTATATATTATGTCATGTATTGGATGGGTGGCCTATATCTTATATTTTATCACTTCGAGTCCATAGGCCACCTAAAAAATAATTACATTTACATTAAGGAATGTGTTTTTGTGAAAATACTAATCAAACACAAATATAAAAGACCCATTATATACAAAAATGAAACTATAAATTTACATTATTTACCAACTGAATACTTTCCCAAATTATCTTTATGAAATCCTTATTCCACTTTTATTATACTATAGTTCCATGAATGGGGCCAAATCACATTATTATGAAGAGTCCCATTTCAAGAACTAGAGAATTTGGTAATATATGTATCTAGTACTTCACCATATATTCAATTACCATATGATCATATATATTTATAAATAAAATTCAACAATCCAATGATATTTAATTAATACTTGAATAAAATTTAAAGAAATAATATTTTTTAAATATATTTTACATCTTTTTCTAATTCATAAGTTTAACATGTTCTTTTAGTTTCTCTTAAATCACCTACATAAATGATTTGATAAAATAGTAAATTTTTAGAAAATAAGTGACTAAAAAAATAAATCTATTAATATATAATAATAATGATAAATTTATGTTATGAATATGGTTTTCCAATAGAGGAAAAAATATTTATGGTCATTTATCGCTACTCATTTTTTTTAAAATATTCTTCAAATATGGTCATCATATATTCCATTATAATTAACTACACTTATACCATCCATTAAATAAAAATTAGAATAAATCTATAATTTCACAATAATTATTATAAAATGATTATTAATCAATGAATTATTAACATAGTATAAATGAACAATAATAAAAATCACTATTATGATATCTGTATGAAATAATCAAAGTTAATAATATCTAATGATGAAAATAAAAAAACAACTGACCAATGTTTTATTAATAAAAGAATGTATTTAAATTGTGTAAATAGAAACGGATATAGAAAATGTATCAAAATAGGTGAATAATATGGTTACACTTATAATATAGGTTTTTAATGTGCTTTCATGTTTGTTAGGGGTAAAGGTATGGGATTCTCATCTGAAATTTCATTGATTAAGATATATTCCATGATCACAACCTATTTTATTTTATATATTCTATATAAATCAATATTGGAGTATCTTATCAAAATTTTCATTTATTTATCAGCCTTTACAAATATACATCTTGATCTATCTCATAATTTATTTTGATTAAAACATTACTAATGTCATATGGTTTTCTTTTCTAATATATTTTTCAAATTGAAATTATTTGTGTTAAAGTATCTAATGAGTTAAATTTTAAGTCAATTATCTGTAAAAAAAATTTATTTTCTATATACTATGGTTATTTATAGGTTTATATATCATTACAAAATTTCTACTCTAATTATTTTATAAATTACTATGAATGATAACATTTATTGGGATAAATAATGACTATTCTTTTCAATCAAGAATATTCTTCCTCAATACCCATGTTTTTTTAAATAGTTTTAAGGATTTATATAACACGATATATATGATATATTGATTTAATTTTTTATTTATTATGAATTTATTTAATGTTTTTTGAAATGGATCATTTAATAATATTCATAAATGTTTTCCACATTATTACTTTCTCCCATTATTTTTTGGTTTTCACTATGAAGCTTCATTTAAATATTTTCATGGTTCATAAAAGTGATTTTTATTTAAATTATCAATATTTTGGAAAACCCAATTATTTTAATTTAATTATATATAACAATTTATCAAAATATACGGGACATTTATTTTTATGTTATAAATTAAAATTTAATTATTATCCAAAAATGATTGAATAAATTTCAAAATAATGTAATGTTTTTTATTCACAACATATATTCTATATGGATTCCTTACACCATACTTCATTGTATGAATTATTTTCATCACTTGTGGAAATATTCATGTAACCTATTCCTTTATTATTGAATTTTTATTCTATGGTTGCTTTATTAAGGAGATCATGTTCATGTGACAAACATATGTGTGGTCACGATCATGTAATGGGTGGGCCCAAAAATACACAACCCACTAATTCATTTTGAAATTAATTATTTTTCATTATGTTAACTATAAATGATAATTGAGTAATTTTATTCTAATATATTTACAAGAATAATGATTGAACCAATTCTACTGAGATATGAGACCTTTTCCACTATGTCATAATTTTTTAGGCTTTGATCCTTGATATGAAAATTGTGTTTTTATAATTATGATTTTCTATATTTCAATGAAATTAAACATTCTTATGATATATTCCCTGTTATTATAATATTCATAAAATCTTCTATATTTTTTTTGTCTCATTCCAATATTATTCCTAAAACCAAATGTCATGATTTATGTTTTATGATCTTTGTTTTATTGTGTATGACTTCCTATTATTATCATAATAATACATGATTATACTCTCATTCTCACATATTCATCTTATGATATGTTATTATCTTTTTTATGTTCACATGTACACCATTAATATCAGTAATCCATACCCTTATTGAGCATAGAGCTCCCCAATTTCTTCTGTTTCAACCCCTAGTTTATAAAGAATAGTATAACATTTGATAAGTCTATAATAATTGTCACTAGTTGTGGCAATATTTATATATTTTTACATGGGCACATTTTATATTTATATATATTAAATATGCTAATACACTAAACATATATGTTCTTGGGGTGTGGTTTTTTACAAGATGAAATGTATAATAATGTATAATTATGAAATATTTTCTTATTTATGGTTGGGTTATATAAATTCATATCAAATTTGGGATTACATTCATTTTATAGATAACAATATGAAGAATAAAATGAATAATATCCCTGTAAACTTTCATAAACAAAGAGTTTGTATCAAAGGTTGTACCATCACAAATGTTGGATGAATAATGAATTTTATATGTTGAGAAAGAATTATCATAAGTTGAAATTATAGGGTCATATATTAATACATCTTCAGATTATGTTTCATTATCATATTATTTTTTTACAATGGATTTTTTTATTTAATACTCACATTAAAAATTTTGATTTTTGAAAACACATTATAAATAAAATGAATCCATTATTGGTACACTCAATATTTAAATTATCATTTTCAAACATAGTTCTAGGAGTTTTGGCATAAGTTGATATTTTTATAAGATAATTAATTCATATCCTCAACAAACAGACATTGAATTATCAATAAAAATATATATTAGGGTATTGACTCTATCAAAACACAATAACATTTTTATAAATGTTTATTGTATAAAAATACATCGAAATATTATTTTAATTCTCCCATTGGTCAAATTTTATGTGATTATATAAATTTATTAGGACTCTATATATATATATATATCCAATATCAATTTCAAGATTATAAAAATTACATTACTTATCCCAAATCATCTTATGATAATAAATTAGTGAACAAAAAATAAAAAATACCAATATAAGATAATTTTCGTGTATGATATGTAATACCCAATCAAGAGAGGTATTTCACTGAAATTCTTGTGGATAATCTCAATGTTTAAGATTTATATATTCTATGGGATGTTGGATTTATCTTTGATAAAAATATTTCTGGTCCTCCCTTGAGTCACGAGGCTTAATATTTGATTGAACTCCAGAAATTTTATATTCTGATATAAAATATAGAATATTGAATAATCCTTATTCAATTTGATGGACTAATGAATGAATAATAAGATAATATATATAAGTGTTTAATATTCTCTTTTGATTTACTATGTGTCATAATAGTTGTAATTTATTGTATTTTTCAAGTATTATGATTAGATATTATTAGAATTGATTCCAAGGCAAGACATTGGGACGACGTGAAATTCCATTTTCTGGTGACCTTGAAAACATTGATTGAAAAAAAATTATAATAGTAAAGGCACATCATTTTCCTGAAAATTTTGAATAAAATCTCAATGGGTGCCAAGAACATAAATTTGAGAGAAAATAAAAGAGCTCAAAATGGAGTCATTAACTTATGTGAGTCATGATATTAGTTGGCTCGGGTGGTTTCTAATTAATGTTTTTCAAGATGTAATGAAGAAAAAATAATTTAATAAAAAATTATTTTATTCAACATAATGACTCTTATTTTTATAAATTATTTTAAAAGAATTCGGAGTTATCACCATATCTATATATTTCCTTTGATATGTAAAGAAAAAAATCCCTTGAACAAACTGTGATGGATTATGGATAAAAAATAATCATGAAATAGAATCAACAGAACCTCACCACCGATAATGATGACACAATGACCATCCATTGTGAATGAATGATCTGAATTGTGTTAGGGAGGTTTAGACCATGTTTTTTCCAGAAATTTATTACCTTGATGAATGTGGGTTAATCTATGAATTGATTGATTTGCACTTTGATTGTTGTGGGGTGGTTTATAATTGTAGTTATTATTTCTGGTGATTTCGTAATTCCTCACATTTTTTAATTGTAACAAGAACAAATTGAGGATGAAATGAATAAACACTGAACTTTATCCTTTTCTGTGATATTTTATTTAATTCCCTGAATATCTGTTTTCATTTACATTGTACTCCTATAGCATCAATTCAAATTTTCAAGTGGTTTCAAATATGACCAGAACCCCGGATTGAAGGAAAATCGACAACTGAGGATAGTTTTATGTTTATGAGGACTTGTGGAGATCAAATATGTGATTTCTTTAAATTTATGGAATCAAAGGTGTTTTGAAGAACCACAGAAGGGACCGACTGTGTGGGTCCGGTGTGCCAGTCCGACAAGGTGAAGCAATAGTAGCGACAACCAGAGGCATCAGTTGTCGAAGGTAGTGGAACAACATTCAAGAATATATTGGGTTCATGAATGTGAGTTAGTGGAGCTAGCAAGAGTTGACCATGACAAAAGCCACGTGGATCATAGACCAGGATGTGGTCTGGTATTCCACGATAGGTGGTGCAGGTGAGATGCACATGAGTGGGAAATTATAGGGGAGAGGAGCAGCGCCAAGGGAGATATGGCTAGTCCATGAGAATGGGATGGGCCATAGGGGTTGGGACAAGTGAGGTGGGTCGGGCTAGGCCAATTGAGTGGGACCTAGGTCGAACTCAGGGTGACCGGGCTAGATCAGGTCCATGGTCAACCATGGAACTCAACTGTGAGCCATTGTCACTCCAGATACCATGTGATGGCTGATCTAGGTGGTCGTGTAACACCCCAAGCTTCTACAGTATGCTTCTCTTTGAATAATGTGATAGTGTGTGTTGTACGCAACACCGAGTTCTAACACACCATAACCAATCAAACTAGCCGTTATGAATAGTAATATCTTATTTTCGAAATTATATATATTTTATATTTTAAAATGGACTTCATTTCTGGATTTGGAATATCTTATTTAGCCTAAGGTGAAATTTTGGTACTTTTCAGATAACTTTCATATTTTGATGAATAGTTAAAATTACTAAATTTTTATTAAAAACAACTTTTTTAATCAAAATAATAAATAGTGATAAATTATGAATTTTAGTGGTTTTAAAGTATATTTAGAATATATTTTTACCATTTAATATAATGTTGGTCATTGGACATATTTTTACAATTAAACTGAATATAAACAAGTGTCAATCTTTTGATAGTTATTATCTCTTAAAAACACGCTTTTTGTTTTGACAGCGGGAATTAATTTTAAATTAATTTCTGCCAATTCTGTGTTTTGAATTTAAAAAAATGGATTCCATATTTGGAATCAGGATGTCCAAATTGTGTAAATAGGTAAATTTTATTTTTATACATTTTGAATAATTACTCTGGTAAATATTTTATTTACTATGGTTAAGGGTAAATCTGGTAAATAAGGGTTAAAAATTAATATTATAATAATACTAAATTACCCTAAAATATGTCCTAGCCTTATTGGTTGATACATGTTCGACCATAGGCATCTTTGGGTCTATTTGGGGACCCCATGGTGCCACTTGTATGTGATAGGGACACTTTATTTTAATTAAGTTAAAATTAATACAAAAATGACACAAGCATATAACTTTTAGAAAAACAATTATTACATAGGGTTATATATGTTGGATTTTAGATTATAAATATTCATTAGAAATATAAACAGATTTCCTAAATAATTAGATTTTATTTATAATTTTTGGACATTAAATAATTTATTTTATTTATGACACAATGATGATACAGTAATTACTAAAATAGTGAAAAATTAAATTAATTGATATTATAAATACCCAAATAAATATAATATTAAACTTTTAATGAATTAAACTAATTTTCTAGTATAATATGATATATTAGGATTGATGTAATTTACTTTGTTTGAAGTAATCAATCTGTTATGAGTTTCAAAAAAATCAACTATTTAATAGTGTCAAAATTGACATTAAAGAGTTCTTAAAACAAATATTATATTATTAATTGATATTAAATTCCTAAAAATCTAATGTTCGTCCAAGAGACTTATATCATGATAGTTCCATCATTAATGGACCACTTGGGGGTCTCTTGGATGTATATAGTATGTTTATTAACCATATTATATAAAAATACAAAGAGACATTGTAAATGTGAAACTAATTAACTTAGAGTTAATACTTAAAGATAAGGTTAATATAAGTACTCAAACCTGTCTAAATTATATTGGTTGATTTGTTTTCGACCCATCCCCACCTTAAACATTGAATAGTAAACTTTTTAGCCATTGGAAATCTAATATGAATTTATTATAAACAAATATCTCTAGCTTTTCCAAAGGTGCCCTCACCCCTCTTATAAAAGGGCACTCCTCCTTCTCATTTCTTCACACATTCAATACCTTTTGGCTCGGCCAAACTCTGCCCAAATACTCTCCCAACTTCCCTCACTACAACCTAGAGGCCTTAGTTTGATCAGAAAGCCAACCTAAGCAGCCCTTTTGATCAAATCAAAAGGAAGAACCCAAAGAAGAGGTAATGATTTCACCACCCTTTTTACAAGTTCATTACTTCTTCCACTTATTCTTCCTTTTTGTCACCATTCTAAAATAATAAATCCAGTATCATATATATACTGTGATGTTACTATAAATATGGTACAACCATATTCAGTATTCTATCCACCCTTTGAATAACATGTCACCATACGTGTGTATGTACGGCTTACCGTCTCCACGTCGTGGTGTAATTGTTATTCAATATAATATTATTTGGATGGGTATAATAATGACGTGTAACTCATGTAAATAATAAATATAACATGTTAATTATTCAGTATATATTATATACCATCCATTTATATATCATTTTAATATCAAAAGAATGATATTGTCGCTCGTGCGTACGCACGGACTACCGTCTCCACGAACGCGATGAGATTCATTCTCCATCGTATCCATTCAAATATAATTATCATTTGATGATTTAAAAAATGATGTTTAAGGACTTGATATCATTCTGGATATTAATAATATACAACCTATCCTTTACAAACATGTCTTACGTAACAAAACATATAAAAGAAAACAAGTAAGTTAACACCCGAAACAATGATAATACTAAGATATTATTATCAAATCAATATTAAAGGATCATATATGATATCATATTAATGTATATGATTATTGTATAATTTAATAACAATTATTTAACCATTATATAGGAGGTTAACCTACCCCAACCAAGGAAAAGTACAAGGTAAGGGTTATTTCACAATCTCTTCATTATCCGAGGTTGTTTATATGTAATAATCTACTGGGATCTCTTTATCATCCACATCCATGTTTCTTAAAAATTTATTTCAAAACATTTTTATTATTTACAATAAAATGGGTTAAAGTAATTTATACCCTTGTTTGACTTTTTATAATAGTAATCCTTCCATCGTTTTCAAAACAAGGTCCTTTTTAACCTTTTCGACAGAATTAAGGTAAGAATGTTTTTTTAACTTATATGGCGAGTGTGGTTATTTTCTGCCGTTATAAAATCATCAAAGTTTTCCTTACAAGCTTATAAGAATATTTTCAGGAAAATGTTTTATTTTATATGGCTCATAAATGATTTCAAAAATAGAAAGAGATATTTCTCCAAAAAGTGTTTTGATTTCATCTATGTCAACATCCTTTGATGGATTTTACGCTTATTTGAAGTTTATTTATTATGATACAAAACATCTATATTGTATTGAAGGTTTTTGTGATATGTTTGACTGTGGATGTGCTATTTTTATACCATTCATAGTTTATGGTGAAATTATTGACATTTCGTATGCTATTTTTAATACGAATGTTTATATTATGTTTAAACCTTTTCATATGGGAATGCATTGGACTTAATATGTGACGGGTGGAGCCCGCTATAGCTCCTCGATGCATCGGTAGGTCTCATGAGACAATCTAGTGTCTTGGCACAAGTCCATGGCAAAATCTTATTTGTAGTCTTGGCACGAGGCCTTGGCTATGTGGTTATGATAGTCTGGCATTATGAATTCCAACATTATGAAAGTGGTTATTGATATTGCATGTGATTATTCGATTAGTAGAATATCCCTGTGAACAAGTAAATGGAATTATTTCAATTTAATTTTGCCATACTATGTTGAAGTTCATGTTTAAAAGGCTTTTGTTTTAGTTATACATAGCCTTAAATGTTTATTCTTATTTATGAAAGTTTCCGGTATATTGTTATCCTTACTGGGCATTTGATCTCACCCCATTTCTATGTTTTATTTTTCCCAGGAAGTGAAGATGTAAATTATGAATGACCTGTAGGGATATTATGTTGGGATATGAGTGTGGTTTATGGACACAATATGTTGTTGTAGTATTTTTTCATTTTATGATGTAATGTAAGACTTATAAATATATCTAGTGTTTCCAAGGCTACTAAACCAATCGGTCTTTCGAGATTTGATCTTTCTTGTGATCGTGCCAATGTTATGTAATAATGAACCGACTCTGGGTAACTAGGGTCGGGTCGTTACAGTTGGTATCAGAGGAAGTTTAGTACAAACCTTGGAAGCTAGATTTAGATAAACTCTGATTAGAGCACGCAGACCTAAGATGAACTTTGAGGATTAGTATAGAAGAACTTCCTAGAATTTAGGTATTGTAGATATTTTGTGACTTTTCCGAGCAATACATCCCTGTCTTGATACGAGCAGGTAGAGACGGCTCTGGCACACATGTACCTAGGGGTAAAACCCGAAAACACCGCTTTGAGCTAGACTCGAACGGGAACTGGTGCACGACAACGGGCCTTGCTGCACTCTTGGTTACGACACTCCCAGGGGATATGCTTAGGATAAATCTCATTTTCTTTACAAATCATTATGAAGGGTTTATGAGTATATACTTCCTCAAAGAAATTTTTTTATGCTTATGGATTATATCCATAAATAGTTCAATTTATGTTAAGTGTTTTATAAGTATGTGATTATGTATTTTGATTCATAAACTGATCTAGTTTATGCCATTTTTTAGAAATGGCGCCTAGTGGAAGAAATGGAAACTGTATCAATGCACGCACTCCATGTAGGGATTGCCCTCCTGATCAAGATAATTATAGTGGAGCTGGTGATGCAACTGGTGCCGATCAACTAATCACCATACTGGAACAACTTACTCAGGTTATGAATAATAACCTTACCTGTATGAAGCACCCTGATCCACAGCGTGGAGGATCAATGTTAGATCGATTCATGAGGCAACAACCACCAACGTTCAATGGGAGTACAAATCCCTTAGTAGCTGAGCAATGGATAAATTCCCTAGATAAAATATTTCAGGCTTTGGGGAGTAGTGAAAGGGAAAAAGTTATCATGGCAGTTTACCACCTCACTGGAGATGCTGATCAATGGTGGTCATTAATTCAATATATGAAGGAAGATGATGAAGTATCAAATATGGAATGGAGGGAGTTCAAAGATCTGTTTTTAGAAAAATACTTTCCTTGCGACCATCGAGCAGATTTGGAAAGACAATTTCTAAGTCTGAGACAGAAGGAGGATGAGAATGTCACGAAGTATGAGGCTAACTTTACAAGGTTAGCAAGGTATGCTGGTGATTATATATGTAACCCAATAAGTAAGATTGATCGTTTCTTTGATGGGTTATAACCATTTCTCCATCGAGCATTAGTCTCACCATCCTTTTCGTCGTATGAAGATATTGTCCCATGTGCTATCAAGACCGAAAAGGAATTCTCTAAGTCTTATGACTTTAAAGCAAAGCAAGAGAAGAAGAGACCTACTGATCAATCTGGGAATGGAAATAAGGGGAAGAAGGGAAAGGTTGAATATCCATCTTGTGGTAAATGCGGGAAGAAACATCCTTGTACTTGCTTGAAGGGAATGTGAGTCTGTTACAAGTGTGGTGAAAAAGGCCACCAAGCTCGTGATTGCAAGGGGAGGAAGGAAGCTACCAACGTTCAGTGCTACAATTACAGGGAGATGGGGAATTATGCAAATGCATGTCCTAAGAATCAGGAGAACTTACCTCAGAAAAGGTCAAGGGATCAAGGCCAGGCTTATGCTATCACTACTGCTGAGGTAGAAGCTCTGAAAGACGTGGTGGCAGGTAATTTAATGGTTTCCTCAAGTTTAGAAAATGCATTATTTGACTCTGGATCATCGCATTGTTTCATATATTCCCAGTTTGCTAAGAAAATTAGATATTACCAATTTTCTTTAATAAGGGAATTATCAGTTAAAACTCCTAAGGAAAGTATCATTGCAACAATGTTTTGTGAATCAATCCCCATTAGAGCACATAAATTTTCTTTATCTGCTGATCTCGTTGTCATACCTATGATTGAGTTTGATATAATCCTCAGTATGGACTGGATTTCAGACTATGATGCGAAGATTTATTGTAAGAAGAAAGAGGTTATGATTTTTGATGATAATGATAAGGAACACCTTATCTTTAGAGCAGAATCGTCACCACCTAATTCTTATTTAGATCCACCCCAGTAGCTCAACTTAATTCAATTATTGGGGAGGAAGAGAATGAAATAACTGTCGGTGAGGAATGGAATGTTCAAATAGAGGATGTACCTGTTGTGAAAGAATTTGTAGATGTATTTCCGGAAGATTTACCTGGACATCCTCCAGAATGAGAAGTCGAGTTTTCCATTGATTTAATTCCTGAATCAAGGCCTATATCGAGGACCCCTTATAGAATGGCCACTGTAGAATTAGTTGAACTAAATAAACAACTAGAGGAATTGAGTAATAAGGGATTTATTCTCCCTAGTGTTTCTCCATGGGGAGCCCCTGTTCTTTTTGATAAAAAGAAAGATGGATCTTTGAGGTTATGTATCGACTACAGGGAGATCAATGCTATAATGATAAAGAACAAGTATCCCCTACCTCATATTGATGATTTATTTGACCGACTACATGGATCTCAATACTTTTCAAAGATTGACCTTCGATCTGGATACCATCAGTTGTCTGTGAAGAAGGAAGACATTCTGAAGACAACATTTCGAACCAGGTACGGGCATTACGAGTTTACCGTAATGCCGTTTGGATTAACTAATTCACCCTCTATATTCATGGATCTGATGAATAGTGTTTTCAAGGAGTGTCTCGATGAATTTGTGGTGGTATTTATTGATGATATCTTGGTATACTCCAAAACCTACGAAGATAATGAAAATCACTTACGCATTATCTTGAAGACTCTGAGGAGGCATGAATTATATGGGAAGTTTAGCAACTGTGAATTCTGGCTTCAGGAGATTTCTTTTTTTTTGGCCATATTGTCTCTAAAGATGGAATCTCTATTGATCCTTCTAAGACCAAGGCAATCCAATAATGGCAATCACCTATGAGTATAACTGAGGTACATAGTTTTATTGGTTTGGCAGGTTATTATCGACGTTTCGTACAGAATATTGCCTGATTGGCTAACCCATTAACGAAGCTCACACGTAAAGGGGTTAAATTTGTTTGGAAAAAAGAGTGTGAAGAATGTTTTGAAGAACTGAAGAGAAGATTAGTCAATGCTCCTATATTGACTCTACCATCGGGGAATGATGGGTTCGTTATTTATAGTGATGCATCAAAGAAAGGACTTGGTGTGTCCTTATGCAGAATGATAGAGTTATTGCCTATGCATCATGACAGTTGAAAATTCATGAACAAAACTATCATACTCATGATCTCGAGTTAGCAACTGTGATATTTGCTTTGAAGATATGGAGGCACTACCTCTATGGTGAAAATGTGAGATTTATACTAATCACAAGAGTTTGAAGTATATATTTTCTCACAAAAAGAACTCAACATGCGGCAAAGGAGATGTCTTGAATTTCTCAAGGATTATGATTGCACGATACACTACCACCTGGGGAAAGCAAACAAGGTGGACGATGCTTTGAGTAGAAAAGACCATGGAGTTTTGAACAATATCTGAATTTAAAGGGATCCAATTTTCATGGATCTAGTGAAGATGGACATGGGAATAACCAGGGAAGGTGAAACATCATTACTTTTTCAAATGGTTGCCAAACCATCTTTACTTGAAAGGATTAAGAGTTCTCAGACCGATTATGAAGAATTTCAAAAGAAGATTAAAGTTGTGAATGATTGGAGATTGAGAGACTTTGTGTATGAAGATGGAATTTTGAAATTCGGGAAGAGACTTTGTGTTCCCGATTTACCTGATCTAAAAACGGAAGTGTTGGATGATGCTCATAGTTCAAAGTTCACTATACACCCTCGGAGCACGAAAATGTATAGAGATTTTAAGGAACATTTTTGGTGGGACAACATGAAGAGGGATATTGTTGATTTTGTGTCAAGATGTATGGTTTGTCAACAAGTGAAAGCTGGAAGGCAACAGCCTGGAGGAGTCATGCAGCCTCTTCCCATACCGGAGTGGAAATGGGACAATATTACGATGGACTTTGTCATGGGGATACCAAATACTCCTAGAAGGAATGATGCAATATGGGTTATTGTTGATCGTCTTACCAAGTCAGCACATTTTCTTGATATAAGAGATGATCTAACCCTGGAACGTCTAGAAAGACTATATATTAATGAAGTTGTGAGACTTAATGGAGTACCACTATCGATTGTTTCTGATCGTGATCCTCGTTTTACTTCAAGATTTTGGAAAAGTCTTCAGAAATCCATGGATACTGAACATAATTTGAGCACTGCTTACCACCCTCAGACAGATGGACAATCAGAACAGACTATTCAGACCTTAGAAGACATGTTGAGATCTTTCTCACTTGACTTTTAGGGTATGTGGGATCAATATTTACCACTGGTAGAATTTTCCTATAATAATAGCTTCCATTCGAGTATTCAGATGGCACCATATGAAGCGTTATACGGAGAGAGATGTCGTACACCAACCTGTTGGGATGATGTTGGTGAATGAAAACTTGTAGGCCCAGAACTGGTGGAGGAAACAGTGGAAAAGGTGAAGGTAATCCAAAATCACATCAAAGCAGCTCAAAGTAGGCAGAAGAGCTATGCCGATAATCGATGGAAGGATTTGGAATTTCAAGTCGGTGATCATGTTTTCCTGAAGGTATCCCCATGGAAGAGAGTTATACGTTTTGGTAAGAAAGGTAAATTGAGTCCCAGGTACATCGGACCCTTCGAAGTTCTAGAACGAATTGGGGTTGTAGCTTACCGATTGGCAATGCCTCCAAGTCTCTCCAAAGTTCACTATGTGTTCCACGTATCTCTGTTGAGGAAATACATGCCTGACCCAACGCATGTACTCACCTATGAGGAATTAGAACTGGAACCCGATCTGTCTTATTGTGAAGAGCCTGTCAGGATTCTTGATACAAGAGAACAAGTACTGAGAAACCGGACGACGCGTCTGTTAAATGTTTTGTTGAGAAACCATAAGATGGAAGAGGCAACGTGGGAACCCGAGGAACTTATGATGAAGAACCACCCGAGTCTTTTCATGCGGTAGTATTCTAGAAATTTCGAGGACGAAATTATTTTAAGGAGGGAAGAATGTAACACCCCAAGCTTCTACGGTACGCTTCTCTTTGAATAATGTGATAGCGTGTGTTGTACGCAACACCGAGTTCTAACACACCATAACGAATCAAACTAGCCGTTATGAATAGTAATACCTACTTTTCCAAATTATATATATTTTATATTTTAAAATGGACTTCATTTCTGGATTTGGAATATCTAATTTAGCCTAAGTTGAAATTTTGGTACTTTTCGGATAACTTTCATATTTTGATGAATAGTGAAAATTACTAAATTTTATTTAAAAACCACTTTTTTAATAAAAATAATTAATTGTGATAAATTATGAATTTGAGTGGTTTTAAAGTATATTTAGAATATATTTTTACCATTTAATATAATGTTGGTCATTGGACATAATTTTACAATTAAACTGAACATAAACAAGTGTCAATCTTTTGATAGTTATTATCTCTTAAAAACACGCTATTTGTTTTGACAGTGGGAATTAATTTTAAATTAATTTCTTCCACTTCTGTATTTTGAATTTAGAAAAATGGATTCTATATTTGGAATCAGGATGTCCAAATTAGTGTAAATAGTTAACTTTTATTTTTAGACATTTTGAATAATTACTGTGGTAAATATTTTATTTACCATGGTTATGGGTAAATCTGGTAAATATGGGTTAGAAAATAATATTATAATAATATTAAATTACCCTAAAACGTGTCCTAGCCTTATTTGTTGATACATGTTCGACCATAGGCATATTTGGGTCGATTTGGGGACCCAATGGTGCCACTTGTAGGTGATAGGGACACTTTATTTTAATTAAGTTAAAATGAATACAAAAATGACACAAGCATATATCTTTTAGAAAAACAATTATTACATAGGGTTATATATGTTGGATTTTATATTATAAATATTCATTGGAAAGATAACATGAATTCCTACATAATGATATTTTATTTATAAGTTTTAGACATTAAATAATATATTTTATTTATGACACAATGATGATGCAGTAATTAGTAAAATAGTGAAAAATTAAATTAATTGATATTATAAATACCCAAATAAATATAATATGAAACTTTTAATTAATTAAACTAATTTTATAGGATAATATGATATATTATTATTGATTTAATTTACTTTTTTCTAAGTAATCAATCTGTTATGAGTTTCAAAAAAATCAACTATTGAATAGTGTCAAAATTGACATAAAAGAGTTCTTAAAACAAATATTATATTATTAATTGATATTAAATTCCTAAAAATATAATTTTCGGCCAAAAGACTTATATCATGATAGTTTAATCATTAATGGACCACTTGGGGGTCTCTTGGATGTATATAGTACGTTTATTAACCATATTATATAAAAATACAAAGAGACATTGTAAAAGTGAAACTAATTAACGTAGAGTTAATACTTAAAGATAAGGTTAATATAAGTACCCACACCTGTTTAAATTCTATTGGGTGAGTTTTTTTCGACCCATCCCACCATAACCTATGAATAGTCAACTTTGGAGGCATTGGAAACCTAATATGAATTTATTAAAAACTAATATCTCTAGCTTTTCCAAAGGTGCCCCTCACCCCTCTTATAAAAGGGCACTCCTCCTTCTCATTTCTTCACACCTTAAAAACCATTTGTATCGGCCAAAATATGCCCAAATACTCTCCCAACATCCCTCAATACACCCTAGAGGCCTTATATTGATCAGAAATCCAACCTAGGAAGCCCTTTTGATCAAATCAAAAGGAAGAACCCGAAGAAGAGGTAATGATTTTACCACCCTTTTTCCAAGTTCATTACTTCTTCCACTTCTTCTTCCTTTGTTGTTACCATTCTAAAATAATAACTCCAGTATCATATATATAATGTGATGTTATTATAAATATGGTACAACCATATTCAGTATTCTATCCACCCTTTGAATAACATGTCACCATACGTGCGTACGTACGGCTTACCGTCTCCACGTCGTGGTGTAATTGTTATTCAATATAATATTATTTGGATGGGTATAATAATGATGTGTAAATCATGTAAATAATAAATATAACATGTTAATGATTCAGTATATATTATATACCATCCATTTATGTATTATTTTAATATCAAAAGAATGATATTGTCGCTCGTGCGTACGTACGGACTACCGTCTCCACGAACGCGATGAGATTCATTCTCCATCGTATCCATTCTAGTATAATTATCATTTGATGATTTAAAAAATGATGTTGAAGGACTTGATATAATTCTGGATATGAATAATATACAACCTATCCTTTACAAACATGTCTTACGTAACAAAACATATAAAAGAAAACAAGTAAGTTAACACCCGAAACAATGATAATACTAAGATATTATTATCAAATCCATATTAAAAGATCATATATGATATCATATTAATGTATATGATTCTTGTATAATTTAATAACAATTATTTCACCATTATACAGGAGGTTAACCTACCCCAACCAAGGAAAATTACAAGGTAAGGGTTATTTCACAATCTCTTCATTATTCGAGGTTGTTTATATGTAATAATCTACTGGGATCTCTTTATCATCCACATCCATGTTTCTTCAAAATGTATTTCAAAACATTTTTATTATTTACAAGAATATGGGTTAAAGTCATTTATACCCTTGTTTGACTTTTTATAAGAGGAATATTTCTGTCATTTTCAAAACAAGGTCCTTTTTAACCTTTTCGACAGAATTAAGGTAAGAATGTTTTTTTAACTTATACGGCGAGTGCGGTTATTTTCTGCCATTATAAAATCTTCCAAGTTTTCCTTACAATATTATAAGAATATTTTCAAGAAAATGTTTTATTTTATATGTCTCTTAAATGATTTCAAAAATAGAAAGAGATATTTCTCAAAAAAGTGTTTTGATTTCATCTATGTGAACATCCTTTGATGGATTTTACGCTTATTTGAAGTTGATTTATTATGATACAAAACTTCTATATTGTATTGAAGGTTTTTGTGATATGTTTGACTATGGATGTGCTATTTTTATACCATTCATAGTTTATGGTGAAATTATTGACATTTCGTATTCTATTTTTAATACGAATGTTTATGTTATGTTTAAACCTTTTCATATGGGAATGCATTGGACTTAATATGTGACGGGTGGAGCCCGCTATAGCTCCTCGATGCATCGGTAGGTCCCATGAGACAAACTAGTGTCTTGGCACAAGGCCTTGGGAAAATCGTATTTGTAGTCTTGGCACGAGGCATTGGCTATGTGGTTATGATGGTCTGGCATTATGCATTCCAACATTATGAAAGTGGTTATTGATATTGCATGTGATTATTCGATTAGTAGAATATCCATGTGAACAAGTAAATGGAATTATTTCATTTTACTTTTGCCATACTATGTTGAAGTTAAAGTTTAAAAGGCTTTTTTTTAGTTTTACATATCCTTAGATGTTTATTCTTATTTATGAATGTTTCCGGTATATTGTTATCCTTACTGGGCATTTGAGCTCACCCCTTTTCTATGATTTATTTTTCCCAGGAAGTGAAGAAGTAAATTATGAATGACCTGCTGGGATATTATGTTGGGATATGAGTTTGGTTTATGGAGACAATATGTTGTTGTAGTAGTTTTTCATTTTATGATGTAATGTAAGACTTATGAATATATCTAGTGCTTCCAAGGCTACTAAACCAATCGGTCTTTCGAAATTTGATCTTTCTTGTGATCATGCCAATGTTATGTAATAATGCTCTGACTCTGGGTAACTAGGGTCGGGGCATTATAAGTCAACCACCACGGTCGTCTACCACAGTCAATCAAATGACTATGTGGTCAGTCAACAGGTCCAATGACCCCCTTAAAATGTTAAAACTACCATAACATTAAAATTTTACATCTATGTAACAATACTTCTATGATGTTGGTACATTGACATTTAGATAATAATTTTGAGATAATTTGGAGAGTGTTTATCTTGAAATAGTATATATTAAAATAATTCCATTATTCTTTTCTTCATGGTTTCATTATGACATTACATCCACATTACTTGATTGTATTCCTTGCTACAGGTCGTGTCCCAGATAGAGTTATGGTATTCCAATGTGGGAATAGAGAAATCCTCTATCATCCCCAGTATTGTTTTTTGGAATCAATGTAACCTATGAGTGTAGGGAATTGTTCATCCGTCTAGAGGGCCACATTATTAGGATTAGTGTTATTCCCCAATTTCTCTGAGAAGGATACCCTACATTGTAGGTTGATCTAGATTGGGTTTGTGGAATTCTCCAATGTGTTTGTGTAGGATCCCCTCTCTGTGTATCAGAATCTTTCTGACCAATGTGTTCAGTTTTGTTGGCGCACAAATGATCTAGAAATCTTCATCAGTGTATTCGAGGATATAATGGATTAATTAGTTAGTACTCCTTGAATAAGAATGATTTGAGCAGAATCCGATGGCTGGAAATGTGTTATGGATTTCCCATGGACATTATTTCTAGGATTGAGTATATCTGGATAGTTATTGTTATAAGAACAATAGAAATATACCTCTGTAGAGAGTAATATACTATTCCATTGTGGTATACCTTCATGGAATTCCTTATTTAATTCATTGTGTCTTACTTAGTATTGTTATAATCACCCCTAAATGGGATTCACCCGCACGTGTGGTGTCTTGGGCAGATGATCGACCATTTGGAAGAGCTCCAAGTATACCAGAACTAGGTAGTGCTTTGTAATACTAGACAGACAATGGTGTGTTCCTATAGATTTTCTGACCGCAGTCCTTGTACCTATTAATTTTTTTAATTTTTTTATGGGATGGAATTTGGACATATTTACTTTTTATTTCTTATATTGTTGTACTCTAGTTGTGGGATATAGTGATTTTCAGGAATTATTAATTAGTGAGTTAAAATTTAATAATTTATGGCTGGCTGATGTGTGGGTTCATTGAAGTACATTATGAAGATGCCTCCATCTTTTGGTAAATTCCATCTCGGTGCATGTCACCTTCTCCTAGCCTATTGGAGGAGGGAATGTGGTAGTCATTACATGTAATCCTCTATGGAGGGTCATGAAAAGGTGGTATCATTTGATGATCAGATCTACTTTATGATCAATAGTCTAGGATATTAGTTTGGTGAAATACTATTAAGGGTTTCATGTTTGGATTTTAGGACATGGACTCTAGTGTTGGTGTGATGGCTGACTTATCCATACACAAAGAATCTCAGAACCTTATTCACAACTTAGTTCATAAAATCACTAATTTTAATACACAAATATGCATGTATTATATAATAATGGTTTTATTTCCTTTTTCCTTATTAAGTCATCTCTCTAGATATAATTAATTAATAGTGGTTCATCTTTTTTAATTACAGTATGTCTCCATGACATATGCCAGCTAGGATTCAACATATTGATCAGGTGGATGATTTTCTTAGTGAATAGGCATTGATACATGTGACAGTTCCCCAAATGTTACCTACAGGTGGTGCACCATCACTACTTCCACCTGTAGAGATGTTTGTTGCATCTGTTGTACCGATAGATGAGGATAATATGCAGAGCACACATCAAGAGTACTAGAATCAGATTCCACTTAGGTTTTGAGGTGAGCCCGACCCAAAGGCGAGAAAGGAATGGCTTGAGGTGGGGGCCGATGTTTATCATCAAATCAAGACACCAATATATAATATAGTTGTCCTATAATTATGCCATTCACGTGGATTAGTAGGGTGATAGTGGGGTTTAGTTTCCCAATATTAAGACGACGAGACACTACGGATGATATAGTGTGGGAGCCTTTTTAGAGAGGATATATCACATTATAAGATAAAGGATATGCCTATATATTTGATTATATTGTTGTAGTTGGATGACATGTTAGTGGATGATTATTCGTTGAGGTTTACCAAACACTCTGCATACATTGTTGAGATGGTTCCAAATCAGTTCATTAGGACATAGACCTTCATGTGAGGTATCTACAAGGACATCTAACGCAGTGTTATCATAATTGTGATTCCCACATATTATTGGGTTAATTAGTGGGATTTAGTGGTTGAAAGTCCCTTGTATAAATAGTTACAGCCTTTTGTATGTAGTAATGTGGATATAAATACAGACCTCTGCCACAGGTAGCTGCTGTCAGTAACATGGATCCAAGAGAGTTAGGAACTTTAGGAAATGATCCTAGGGGGATTGAGACAACCGATTCACATAAGGTGTTAGTAATGTGGCAGCCATGTAAATCTAGAATGATTTTTACTGACCAATATTACAGCTGATTGGGAGAAGGTTGAAGAAACACCGAGGTATAATAGTAACAGGAGCAGGTAGATTTGTAGGTCAGTGAACATGTCAGTGAATCCGGGGGAGTAGCAGGAGGGGGTAATTATTTCTAAATGATACAACCACCACCCATATGTGGTCTATTATAGGGTCAGTTAGTTGATGGATAAGGATGAGTCAAGCGGTAGCCAATGGAGGTCTTTGACCACAAGGTTCTCTGGATGATAAGAGGCAAAATATTTTTCTTTTCCACCATATAAATAATATTTATAGACATGGGTGTCAGTCATTCCTTTCTTTCCACAAATCATGTTATACACTCAGAGATTATGGTATAACCAAGGACTCAACCCTTATGCATGGAGAAATCTATGAGAAAGAATTGATGATCACACAGTATAGTCAATAGTGACCTGACTCTAGAGAAAGTATTTCTAGTTGGGATCTCTTGGAAGCAGTACTGAGTCCTTATGACATCATTCATTATAAGGACACGATATCTATAGTTCATGCTCATATTTACTGCTTTAGGTGAAGAGTGTGGTGTGTCCATAGATATATAACTAGGTTTTCCTTGGTTATTTAAAAATAAAATACAGGCCATACAGTATGGACTAACACAGAGGAGTGTGTAGTTGATTACTCATGAGCTGGCTAGCATGACCTTCAGCATAGTAGAAGATATATGCCCTCAAGTTTTTGAAGTGGTGGAAAAGAATGTGGAATTATTTCTTGAACATATAATAGGTTTATATCCTTACAGGGAGCTTGACTTTTATGTTGATCTATACCTATGTAAAACGGTAATATCTACACTGGTATATATGATGTGTCCTGATTCGAATTGCATGATAATGGTGCAGTTGATGTAATTATAGAGGAAGGGCTTATTGAAACCCACTTTTCAACCCGAGAATTCATAGTAATGATTTCCAAGAAAGAATATGGGAAAAATAGGGTATATGTGGATTACCAATGCATAAACTAGGTGGCCTACAAGAAAAAGTATTTTATACCGAGGATCACTGAACTATTTGATCAATTGAAAAGGGAATGATGGTTCATGAAGATTGACCTATAATTAAGTAGTCTCCATCTATATGTGCAGGAAGATGATATATTGAGGTTTATCATCATGTGTCGTTATAGTCACTACAAGTACACCACGATTCTGTTTGTCTTGAAGAGTTCATTAATAGTGTACTCAGAGTCTGAGGAGGAGCACACGAGACACATGAGCATGGTCATGGAAACACTCCAATAGCACCAAAATTATGGGAAGCATTCGAAGTGTCAGTTCTTGTTTCAAAGTTTCCAATTTATAGGGCTCTTCATCTCATAAGTTGGAGTTTTAAAATATCCATCGATGATTGTGGATGTGATTTCGTGGGATCCACCTAAGATTGTTACTGAGGTGTCGAGTTTACTTCTATTAGATGGTTACTATCAAAGTTTTTTACTCGTCATCTCTAGTGTTTCAGCACCATTGACAACTTTGACATGAATGGTGAAGCCTTTGGTGTGGATAGAGAAGTTCCAACTATGTTTTCAGCAGATGAGGTAGAGGTTAATGAGTGCACTCATAATGGTGTTTCCAGAGGAGGGATCTGAGTAGGTGGTGTTATATTATTACCAATGAATTAGGAATTTTTTTTGTGATGATATAGAATAATGTAGTGAATTAATATGGTTCATTATACTTACTTACCCATGAAAATAACTATATGACCCATTTCCATTAGTTTTCATATGTATCTTTCACACTAAAGATGTGGTAACACTTTTTGATGGGTGGGAAGATTATCAACATCTATGACCACAAGAGTCTTTAGAATATATTCTATTAGAAGGATCTATAATTGATATAGAGGATAAAGATAGATTTAATCGAATAATATGACCTTGAGATTGTCTATAATAATGGGAAGGAGAACATGGTGGAAGATGATCTCAACTAGAGATCGAATTTGTAGTTTCATAATGAGGTTTTAGAGTAGTTATCCACGTTACAATTATACTTTGTGTATCAATATTGTGAATCCTATCTACAAGAAATAGTCCCCCCTCCACAAATCATAGAGAGAGTTAGGGAGACACAACATGGGGATACCTCTTATGAGACCCCATGTGATCGGTTATCTAATGGGCATGCTCTTAATGGATATTTGAAAGGCTGAGATCACATCATTCTTTTAAGAGGGTGCATAGTAGTACTAGTGCTGTTGTAGGAGGTGGTTTTGAGGGAGATTTATAAATCCCCTTTAAAGGTACATCCAGTTGTGTGGAAGTTATATGAGGATCTTAGAAATTTGTTTCGGTGGACTGGGAGGATGAAGTGAGTTTTGGAGTATGTTTCTAGATTCCTCATTTTTCAGCAAGTGATGTCTAAGCACTGGGTTACATTGGGTTTGACTCAACCCCTTGAGGTTCCAAAATGGGTTTTGGATGGATTGTAGATATAAGTCATGATAGTTTTATCACATACATCCATGGTACATGATACCATCTTCATAATCATTGACTTACTCACCAAATCAACCCACCACTCTGTTATTAGATATTTGAGTTCTTTCGAGATATCTTGGTGCCTCTACGTGTAGAATATAGTCCAAATCCATAGAGTTAAATAAATTATAGATTTGTTTCATGATTGTCACACTAAATCCCGGTATTTGAAGAGATTTTATGTGGAGTTTGAGAATCAGTTACGCTTGAGCATGGAATTTCACTCATATACAGACAACAAGAATGATCTTACTATTCAGGTTCTGGAAGACAATTTGTTTGATTTCATGCTAAATGTTGGACATATTTTGGAGGATCACCTAACATCAGTGGAGTATCAATACACAAATATCTATCACACCACCATTATAATTGAACCATTTGAGGCCTTGTAAGGGAGAACCAACATGCTGCCACTTTACTGGACTGATTTAGGAGAGTTAGAACTCATGGGTCCTTAGTTTTTATGAGATTATACATAGAAGGTATATATTATCATTGAGTGTATAAATACTTCATGGAGACATCAATAATGTTACACTGACAGGTGATGGAGAAATTTGTAGTTTGAGGAAGGAGACCATGTGTTCCACCGGGTTTCACCTCAATAGGGATTACAAAGATTTTTCCAGGATGACAAGCTATCTCACAGGTTCATCGACACACTCCAGATACTATGTCGAGTTGGAGAGGAGGATTATCACTTGGATCTACGTCTATAGTTATATCGAGTAAATGATATATTTCATGTTTCACAGTAGAAGAAGAATGTTTGTGACCCATCACACAACATTAACTAGGGTAGGCTATATTTTGAATATGGGAAGAATTTGGTTGCGTACTAGGTGGATATCATTGATCAATAAGAGAATATTATTCATGGTAGTTCAATCAAATTGGTTCCAATCTAGTTCTATCATGGGAATCTCAATGAGATCATGTGGGAGCGGGATGCTAATATTCGTGCTCAGTACCTTCTTCTGTTTGAGTAGCCCTCGTTTTTTCATTCAGGTACATAAATCACCATGGTGGGGAGAATGTAACTTCTCATATTCTCCATGTATTATTTTTCAATATTATATGGATTTATTTGGAGACTATGAACTAGAAAATGTTCTATTACAAGGACTGTTGTACCAGAAATAATGGTTTAAAAATAGAAAACCTTTTAATTATAACTGCGGTTGGTTTTTCTAAAAAAGTGGAATATATCATAAATGGGAGTTGGAATAAAAAATTTGAGGGAATTGTTATGGTTGGAACAGAGGCTCTACCCAACATGTGACCTATCATTAGTCAGCATGGGTCGATTCATAAATACAATTTGAAGGATGTAACAAGTATAAAATATTTTTTAAAAAAATAATTCAATGTAAAAACTTTTCATTTTATTATACCATTGTCATGAATTCAAGGTTATAACCATATCCATGAAATTCATATTAGATGTGTAGAAAGAACACCCTCAAAAAAATAGTGATAAATCAAGGATCGATGATCAATGTAAAAATGATTCGAAGGAACCTAACCACTGACATTGATGACACAATGATCATCCTTAGTTAGTGACTGATATGAATCAAGGTGTATTGGTTTTTTTCTTTTTTGTTTCACCATTCCTAATGCTCAAAAAACCAATATGGTTGAATCGATGAAAATTGTGATCCATAGTTTTATCATTGCATGATGGTTTATAATTTTATGGATTTATTCTGGAGTTTTCCTTTATTTTTCATAGTTATTAATTAAAAAAATGAATTGAAGCCAAAATAAAAAATGATAATTTTTCATTATAGAAGGTATTATTTGGGATTTTCTTCCCACCAATCTTGGCATTCATCACTGTTGAACCCCCATGGCCATTTTTTCACTTTATGGGTGGCTCCAAACATGACAAGACCCCTAGAGTGGAGGCAACCCAACAACATAGTTCATGTCTATGTAGATCAGGTCCTGAGGAACTAAGATATATAACCCTTCCAAATTTTAGGAATCAGAGGTCACTCAGTGGTCTGCTGAAGGGACAAACATTGCAGATCCAGTGTTGTAGTTCGATGATGTGAGGTGGCAGAGGTTCGGAGAGTTAAGGTGGTGGTGTCGGTGACCAGATCTAGCTGTGACCCGATGAGGTGGCATGACAACATTGATTGTGGTGGGTGACCAGGTCATATTCAACTAGTGGATATGTGGATCGAAGTTATGTATGTGGGAAGGTAGGTAACCTGATGCGGCGCGTGCATGAGCGGGCCAGGCTAGGGGGGGACAGGTCAGTCGCACATGGACTTGGTTGAGCTGGGAGAATGGGTCAAGAAAAAGGTGTTGGACCTAGCAGGCCAGGTGGGACCAGGAAAAGTTGATCAAATTTAGTTTAAACTGGGGTGATCGGGATGGATATAGTTCAAGGTTTCTCCTGAAGCTACATGAACGAGGTGGCTAGGGGCATGGTCAACCATGACTAACAACCGTGGATGTTGTACGTCATCATGTCTAGGTGTTTAACTACCATAGTCAGTGGATTGACTGTGTAGTCAGTCCACATTCACATTAACCCCCATTAATTCATTGAACTGCACATAGTTTTCAAATGGTACATCAGTTTAATGATACTTCCATGGTGTTTAGACCCTATAATTGGGATAGACCATTTTATATAATGTAGTATGTTATTATCTTGGTCTAGTATAGTTCGAGAGCATTCCCTTGGTCCATTCCAAGATGGTTCAGTACAACATTACATCCATATTACTGGATTGTAGTCCCCTCTAGAAGAAGAGTCCCTGCTAGAGTTATGTTATCCATCCTTGGGAGTCGAGTGATCCTTTATAACCCCTTGTGTATTTTTTTGGAATCAAAATATCCTCTAAGTAGAGGGAATTGGTACTCTATCTATCAGGTCACATCAGTAGGTTTAGTGTTATTCCCTAGTGTCTCTAGTCAGGAACCCCTACATTATGGGTTGATCAAGATTGGGTTAATTGTATTACCTAGTTTGTGTAGGAAGGATTCCCTCTCCATGTATCATATTATTCATTGACCAGTGAATTATATTTTGGTGGGGCCCAAATGTGCTTTCCTATTCATGAGTGTCTCCGATGATTTCATTGATCGAGGAGTGAGTACTCCTAGAATGAGTGTACCTTGAGAATAATCTTATTTCTAGTATTTGGTATTGGCTTACCCTGATATTCTTCATTGGATTTATTTTATCTAGATAACTATTGTTAAATGTATCGTGAAAATATACATTTCTAGAGGTGACCATAATCTTGTGTTATTATAATCTATTTTTTCGGAGACATACTTAGTATTATTTTACTCTCTCCTTAACGGACATTGCCCACACATGTCATGTCTTCTATGGATGATTAGTCGTTCAATGGTGTTCCTGGTAGACAGGGAATAGGTGATTCTTTGTCAGACAGTTAGACCATGGTGTGCTCCTATGGCTTTTATGACATTAGTCACAATACATCTTTTCATATTGGTTGACATTGTGGTTACATACTCTTTTTGACGGGATTTTATTTGGAACTATTTACTACCCCTTACATTCACAATTATACTATGGTTTTGAGATATAATAGTATTAATGAATTCTGTTTGCATGCATGTAATTTAGGATAATGCCTCCCATTTGTG
This sequence comes from Viscum album, assembly GCA_963277665.1. Taxonomy (NCBI): domain Eukaryota; kingdom Viridiplantae; phylum Streptophyta; class Magnoliopsida; order Santalales; family Viscaceae; genus Viscum; species Viscum album. The sequence continues at coordinate 338,156,359 of OY728157.1, read as the reverse complement.
GGATATAACTACTTGGTTCTAGTCACCATCTCTAATCCTATTGGAGGAAGGCATCAGGTAGTCATGATATGGACCCATCTAGGACCAGTATTGAGAGAGGTCATTTTATTAAGAATAAGTCTGGATCAATATGCGTTTTTATTTATTAGCATGAACATAATAAGATCATTCTAAACATTATATATTATCTAAACCATAGTGAAGACTTGTTATAAAAACATTACAGGATCAAAAACATCCTATAAATAGTTTACTGATCTAGATATCATCAATTATGGGTAATAATAGAAGTTATACATAATAAAAACATTCATTGAAGATATGGATAAAAGGAATCCAGTTGTACACAAACATACAACTTTTATTTTAATGGATTTGATGATTATAATAACTAGAGATGACCTAAATGATTTTTTTATATTATAGATGTTGTTCACATATGTTCTAAGAGAAATAAAGAGCACGTGGATCATCTGAGAATTATTTTTAAAACTCTTATAGATGAAAAGTTTATAAAAATAACAAGCATGAATTTGGTGTATGGAAATTATGATTCTTGTTACATGTAACAATGAAAGAGTGTATATATATGGAACAAATAAAGATAGAGGTGAATAAATAATTTTTTGACAGACATATGTCAAATAGATCCATGGAATTAATTTATTATTAATATATTATGGACATTTTTTGAGAAATATATAAACATTATCAACATCAATATCCATGTTGACATTAAAGGGATCCATGTTCCTTTTGATTGAACTACGTGAATATAGTTTAAATATTATTATGAAAATGTTGGCCACTACTCATATACACATACCAACCTATAGTGGAGGAGGGTTTGAGTATTTATATTGTTTCATACATGAATGGTTTGGGGTGTGTCCATATATAAAATGTAATGGTTGATGATTGTTCCACATTGAAATTAATTGTCTAAGAGAAACATAATTTGGCACATGATAGGGTGATATTAGTGGTGATATGTTTATTCAAAATATGGAAGAATTTTTTTGTGCTGGAAAGATACATACACATGCACACATACATATATATAGATAATCATCTATTGATCTAATGGAATTAATGTTTATATTCACATTGAAATAGATGAATATTTTCAAAATTATATGATTCCATATGATGATGGATTATGAATATTGAATACATTACCTCCCCATAGAGGTAAAAATGATGTCTAATTCATTGATCAAGATAAATCCTGATTCCTTATCCATGATAATTATTCGAAGAGTTCCAATAATAAATGATATGAAAATGATGGACCAGGAAATCCTGATGGGGTTTGAGAAATAAAAAATTTATTAAATGGATAGTCAAGTGTTTATCCATTATATGATTAATCTGGGTAACAAGGATGATATATACTCATATATGATGTTATAGAATCTTAAACAGTTTTACAATGAAAATAACAAAATTATAATATTAAACAAGAGAATATGTTTCCACTCTATACAATAATTTAACGAGTTGTTTCAGGATACACAAATATAATAATTCTCTATCCATCCAATAAAAAAAGATTTATAGGGAGATCTGAAGGATAATTTCTACTTAGATAAAATGAGTATAGATATTGTGTATTATACCCCACCAATGAATTATATTCTATAAAATTGTGGTTCGATGATAATTCAAAGGGGATGATTAAAAATTACTCATACCCATATAAAAATTGGAAAATATCATCATGGATGTTTTCATGGGCCATCATATAAACATTAAAAACCCATATTCTATTCCCATAATCATTGATCACCGTACAATCTTAGAAAATACCAATACTATATAATAATATTTATAACAAAATCGATTTTCTATTATAAACACAAATGAGGTCGTAAGACTGTATAGAGTACCAATTTTAATTGTATCTCATTGATATCCAAGATTTTCTGGGGCCATTTAGAGATTTCATCACTATGAAATGGAAATATAGTCTATCTTTAGAATAACATATGACACTCAAATTTATTTCGAATATAAAAGGACCATGAAAAATCTAGAATATATATTGGAATCATATTCAATGGATTGTAAATGAGTTTTGCATCAAATCCATCCTCTAGTACAGTTCTTATATAATAAAAATTTCAATTATATCATTAAAATAGGGAGGATATTATTAATATTACACCATAGAATAGGGTTATGAGATTCAAAAATAAGGAATAATTAATCCCTAGGTAGATTTTCCCGATTGAAATTATTGATCCTATAGTTCTGTTAGTTATCCCCACACTCATCTATCTAAATCATCGCATGTGCACGATATGTTCTCTATATCATTTTCCAAGAAGTAAATTTCAGAATATAAAGGTTATAAAATAGGTAAATGGTCTCTATTATTCAGAATAAATAGTATATATCATTGTTCATTGATATAGAGTAAAAAAACATGACCACTCAGTTGGGTAATGTGATATCAAGGAAACCTATGTTTTATTACATGATTTCTCTGACATTCAGGTTCAATCCATTTTCTTGGACTGGTTCATATGTGATATTATCCAAAGGTGAAAATCCCAAATCAAAAAAAGGGAAATTTATTCCAAGGGTTTAAAGAAAATTATTGAGGTGTTAACAATTTACAATATTTATCACACACACACACACTTGATATCAAAAAATAAATAAAAAATCTAAAAAATAGTGTCATCCTTATAAATGATGCATGAAACCAAACCCAATAGTAACTAAAATGACTAAACCAATAATAAAAAATGAATCCATGATCAATATAAATGTAAAAATTGAAATAGTTTAAATTTTAAACTGAAAAATCCTTGTAAACTAATCTTGAACTAATGTATAACCAATCTAGGTAATGGTTCAACCACTCCACGATCCAATAGAAATATCTATGGCAATGATATCAATGATCCATTTTGGAGAAGTAAGAGACCTATAAATTTCCTAAATCATGAAAAACAATATATATATATATATATAAACTAAACTGCATAAATAAGGTGTGAGTAATAATACCAAATTGAAAACCCCCATGTATCTTTTCCCAGATGCCACTAAGACCAGAAATAGGTTAGCTCATAGGTTTATAAAATAGTAAAGAGGAATAGCAATAGAATATAAATATTTTTCCTAATAATTATTATGTATAGGAATTGTTCTTACAAATTTAATTTATCCAATGATATGTTTACACTTTAAGAATCAGGACCGATAAAAAAATTGAATTTGGAATAATCATCTACATTCTCACACACAAAAATATTTATTCCAAGTGACAACTCTATGCTTTGGAGTGGTGATACATGATAAAACTAGCCATTAATTGGTAGTAATTCCTCACTATGAACTTCTAGTAGGTATTTAGAAACAAGTGTATTTCAATAATGACTCAAACAATTAAAATCACAAACAAAAAACAAACCATGTCCCATTTCAGTAAAGACCCACAACCCATTTAGGTTGAAAATATGTGTCAAACAATATTTTATTTATGAAAATTTTCGTAATCAATTTCTCATTACATTCTTGAGTGTAACAAAAACATCCCCACTTCAAAAGAAAACTATATAGGAAAGAATCTAGAAGACTTTCAGTAGTGTAATCCTTTAAAAATCAGAAGTAAGTTATTTAATAAAAATCTAATATAAATTTGATTCATATATTGTTTACAAATGGTAAAATTCCTAAATATGGTTTATTTTAGTGATGGATCATAGAAGATTCGATATATATTACCCCGTCATTTCATTTTTATAACAAAACCCATGAAAAACTGATCAATCCACATCTAATTGGATATATCTAGGTATAGTAACATAACTCTATGTTTTTTGTTTGGTAAACAAATAAGGATGTCCATGATGGAAATAAATAACGAGGTGATAACTAGTTAATTTTTATATTCAAATGCTTGACGATTCATTAGAATAAGAGTATGAAGATAAAATATCAAAAAAAATCATTAAAGTTAACCCTATAAATTGAGATTCTAGGTTAGTTGAGGAATAATGAGAATTTTGAGGAATTCTTTTTGATAAAATAAAATATTAATACAACTTCATTCTTGTATCATTTTTAAGAGACACATTTTGAAAAATTGTTCATTAACAATGTTAATTGGTTCTTTTTTAAATCGTCCAAATTTCATGGTTAGACACACAGTTTTTCCAAAAAAAAAGTTATGAATGTTTATGTACATAGTATCTTCATAACTTACTCACACAATTTCCTATATAAAACATATAGATTATATTAATCGTGGAAAAGAGGTAGTCCTCCAAGTAGTCTACTAATTTATTTAAAACTGCTAAAATATTCTAAACGCATATCATGAACATGTCCTACATTATAATAATAATTAAATTAGGGAAATAACTCCAAAAACGGAGTAAAATTTACCACACCATTGGGGTTTTCATCCTTGAAATGCTAGAATAATTTCTGCCACTACACCATCAAGAACTAATCTTATTCCCATGTCTCTTCCTGAATGTTACCATGATACAATAACATCACTACTAAGGGTGTTTTTTTACAGTATATGATCTTATCATTTTTATCTTCAATCCCAAATAGTTGACTACTAAATAGTTTGTCTAGTTTAATATTAACATAGTCCCGACTAATCACATGATCAGGTTCCTGGTGATACTTATTCATTTGAGGGAGAACAAATTCATTATAAGAATCACTATTTTAAATAGTAATAATAATATATATGTTACATTTCAAATCATTTTATGAATATAGAATCTTCAAAAAAAACAACAGATACAACTTTTCTTCTTTTACAATTTGTTTTTGAATAAGTATCAATGAAAATTTCTAGAAAACAAGGCTTCTCACATTAAATGATAATGGTTGACAATGATGATTTTAATATGATTTTATGTGACTCTATAATGTGTCCATCCATTTTCAAATCATCTATATTTTCTCCATTGTCTAATTTAAAAGAATATATTTACTAAGTGACATTTCTTCAATTTACATAAAATATAGTATACAATGAAAAGTATTTCTATTTAATTCCTCTAATATTTCCTTATGTATTATCCCCTATTAGATATTATTATAGGAGAATCCCACCATTGGTATATGATTTCTCCATGAGTAGATAAAGTCCGCAAGATAATACCTCATAATATGTTCTGTTTCCCGAATCATTTTTCTAATCTCTCAACAATTAGACTATGATATTCAATTTTAATAACAACCTGTGTTTTCAGATCCTATTTAAATGATCACCATAATCAAGAATATAATATATGATCAATGATAGATTTGAATAGAACGTGAAATCAATGAAAAATAAATACTTCTTGAATATATAAAATTTCAAAATCATCTACCATATTAAACTCTCTTAGTAGATAATAAAGTGTTCCGAATTAGGGAGTCAATACAAAAATTACCCAAATAACATCATGATTCTAAATAATACATGGTAGAACAATAAAACAGTTGATTGAAATATGTACCCTATTCTAAATTGGAATAAAAATATAATGGGGCATACAATCCCAACAATGATTCTAATACATTACCTACTAAAATGTTAGATAATTTTTGAAAATATCTACAATATTGTGTCTCATACCTGACCTCTAGAAATGATCATTACTCTATTTTTAATTTTCTAGAATAATCAGATTATAGAACAATTTTTAGTAGTGATATAATGAAAGAAATTTTTCCTGATAAGACCATAGGACCCCAATTATGTTATGAAAGAATAATAATAATATTTCATCCTCTTTCCAATAATTAGATGTATACCTACAATTTAGGTTTCACCTAATGGTGATTCAATTATGATAATAAATTTTATAATAATCAACAAAATTCATAACGTCAGCTATAATAATTACTAGTATAAAATTTACATTCTCATTATTTTCAGCATTATCGATATGCATGTCTGTTATAACACTCATTAGTTACCATTCACGAGATTATCTAACCAATTCACTATACTATTTAAAACTCAATATATACACCATATATTTACCTTTCATAGGTGTGTACACCAATTTGCAATAAATTAGGTGTACTTCCTCTATAAATATTTTCTACCTTCATGTTCATGTTTCTCTAAATAATGTTTTTTTTCAAAATAATTTGTTTAATGAAGACAAGGAAATTATCTATAAAGTTGTAGTGATTCAAGGTTTTTTATTCATTGAAAACTAAAATAAATTCTAGGTCATATGTAGGATAATTGTCTTCATGACCATATAATATCCTCAAACCATAGGCCAAAACATGATCCTCCAACATGAGAACAAAACCAAGACGATATCCATATGCATCACAACATTTTATGTAGCTAAGACTAGGATCTGGAAATTTTATTATTGGTGATGAGGTGAGATGGTATTTATTCTATATAAAATATTTTTTATATGCATAAATACATTTGAATGGAACACCAAATCTCTTTATATAAGTAATAGGAGAATAAATCCACAAGAAATCCCAAACAAATCGATGATAATAACCTATCAATCCCTGAAATATATGAATGTAAAATAAATTATTTTGTGACATCCAATAAATTAATGCATAAATATTCTAAGGGTCACCTAATATACCCTCTTAGAAAATTAAAATTATGAGTAAATAAAATCATTTTATCAAAATGTAGAACATAGGAAACTTAGCTTACTATATATGATCGCATAATTTACATAGATCGATTTCTATGTGTTCTTCAGGGACATTCCTTCTATAAGAATAGACCAAAACTTCTTTAAAAAAATACTTCAACAAATGATTCATCGTACCTATTGAATATATGATTCATCAAGTCCATGAATATAATGTGATTATTCTTCAAGGAAAATTTCATAAAGATATATTCGTAATGGAAATATAAACTCTAGAATAATGAATTTGATGTATCCTTTTTCTAGGATTTCAGATAATGTTATATTGATTTGATATCAGTTTTATTGAATAACATGGATAAATTTAAATGATAAAATAGGTTATTGATTCTATGAAGAGGTTATAAATTTTTAATATTATCATTGTTTAGTTTATTATAATAAACACATAACTGAAGAAAACCATCTGATTCCATTATGAATAAAATTAATTCATCTCAATGCGATGTACAAGGTATGATGAATCATTTAATCTCTAACTATTCATGAGGAACCCTTAATTTGTGAAGGTCTATCAGGGAAATTCTATAAAATTGGATAAAACTATTGCTTGATCCTAGACTTGTGATCACCCGTACTTGCTTATAATCACTTTTATGTAGGATTCCATGAATTTATGGACAATTATATAACGATATAATGGCATTAACGATGACCTAAAATGGTAGTTTCATGTATATGAACAATATGGTCCAATACCCAGGTCCATTGACCATGGAATCCTCTTTTTGTACATTGAGTGTATCTACAGAAAAATCAATATAATATAGACTGACATGATCTATTATACAAATCCATTTACCAATACAATCAATAAAATAATGTTGTGAAAATCCATAAAAAACATGGTATGATATAGACAATTATATTTTAGGACCCAAGGTCATTGACCAAGGTGTCCTCATCGAGTCCACAGAGCACATCCATAGAAAAATCGGTATAATATTGACCAATATGGGCCATGATCCATGGTGATTAACTAAGGAGACCACTTTGAGTTTATAGAGTACCTTCATAATGAACTTGATAAATGGTTCCATACTATGATATCCATAGACCAAAATATGGATTATAATTAGGATCCTAGTAAGTACCTTTATAAATCTATTTCTTGTACCATATCATTTGTGGATCATAAGCCAAAATTCAAGGAGGAAATCTTGTAATCATAGTTGCATCTAAAAAAACAAGTTAAATAATAATGAAAAGTGTAATGGTGGATAAATTACTAACCCACCACATTTACCATTTCCTCATCTGATTACGTTTTTGGTAAGGGTTCGTTGTGACAACCACTACCATGTCTACCCATCCCCCAATACACTATCTCAGGTTTTCCATTTTTAGGAACCCACTGGTTCTTCATGTGAAAACACTAGAGAGGAATCATATTTGGGATCCTTTAATACAACATGTATAAAAAATAATCCCACTATAGGTACTCAGAAAGAGTAATTAAAATGAGGAATCATAAATGGGATCCACTTGGTCATATAATACATAGAGTAATCTCAAAAGGTACCCTCATCCATAGAGATAACATGATTTACGAAACTAGTTCACATGGGTAGTAATTGACCCTTATCATTTATAGATTTAATTACCAAATGAAATAATTTTAATGTTAACTATTAATTTGGGTAAATATAAATAGGGGGAACAATATTTAGGGTAAATCCCATGCATAATCATATTACATAAACATGAATGAATAAAAAGGGATGTTAAAACATACCACACACCTTTAAGAGGCTTCCCATTTATTTTTCAATGGTTGTTAGTAAATACATTGGCATGTTCAAGCTCAATCGAGTCTTGATGGGTCATGTCTCATTAGTATCCCACAATAAAAAATTAATTAGAAAAACACTATAATTAATTAATTAAAATACAATTTTTAATCTTAAAAATCATTATATTTAAAATTGTAATAACAAATAAATTCCTACTGAGTAATCCCATAAAAATGGAATCGTGAACTATCATTCACTAAAATACAACAACATATGAAAAATCAAATGAAATTCATAATCCTAAAGTAACAACTTAAAAAATGAACCATTTAATTCAATTAAATAAGTCCTTAAATACTTATAAATTCAAAATGGTGATGTGCGTCAATTGAATAACACATGGTGAAGTGAGTATGACCTCTTGAGTTTTTTCCTTCCTTGGTAGTGGGAAAACCCAAACATTATAATCTTATTCTTCTATGTTTCTATGGAATAATGGCCAAAATACATTATATGGGAACCAATAGTTATAAGGAGTCAATTAAAATTGAAATGAATACTAACAGAGTTGATGAATCGCCTTAAGGATTCCAACACACTAGAAGTCATCTGATTCTAACCAATAATGAGAGAGAATCCCCATGGTGGAAGGAAAGAATAGGGATACACATGGAGAAATGAGGAGGAAATGGGGAAAATACATTTTGGTATTGGTAGTAAAAATAGAAAACTTTTCCTCTATAATGGTCTAAATTGGATAGCAACATGTTTTTCATAAAATGTGCCAATCATGAGGATCACACTATCTTGGTTCCTCTATCTTGAATGGTTATAGCACACAATTTAACAGATTGTGTACCCACCATGTGACTTTATTATCTAAGGAATCATCTACATTTAATAGTAGAAGTGCTTGGTTAATAAACCCATGTTCCAATTGTGAATCATGTATGAATAATGTTTCAGACCATCTAAACAGTTCCACTATCTTTTTATACTATTTCTGCAAACACGATCGTATAAAAAATATCTTTCACGGTTAGAACTAACCATGTTCAAAACATGTGAAATGAGATGTACCTTTCCAAAACATTTTTAGGGCCTAAACCTCATCGATTCTTCCAAAACCTCTAATCTACAAACAAAAACTCATTCCATATCTAAAAAACATTTGAGTAATTTCAAAATATTAATTTTTGTTTTAAATCTCTAATCAAGGCTATATATATTCAGTAATTTAAAATTACAAATAATTCGAAAATTTCTATCTCAAAAAGACTCGGGATATTATGGACTCCTTGATTGTAAATTTTTTATTCTAAAAAATCCTTATTTTTCATTAGAACAAACAACATGACCTCCTTGGGTTGTGAATTATGATCAAATTGTTGATTTATGTTTCAAAATGCCCAACGTGCCTACAATAACTACTATAAGCAAACTATGCATAATATATAAAACCAATCTTATCATAGTAACCACAATTACAACATCAATAATTTGCATACCCAATATAGTATAACCCAGGACATTGTCACATTATCTTCTCTTAGGAAATGAACACTAATGTGATCCTAACTATAGGTTGTTTCATTTAATGTCCAATCATTAAATATGGTACATTCACCATTGGAATTGCCTAAAAAATTCCCCTTGAATTATAATGACTCTCCTAAATTTTTTATTAACTCTCTATACTAGATTACACATGGAAATAGTACCCTTGGTCATTGATCCGTCTTAAACATTCCACATAAAATTGACCCAGATCAACCTGGTGATGCTGTATTTTCCATGAAAATACCATGTTATCCCATAGAATACATTACTCTTATCTAAACAAAATGTTTGATTCAGTTTTGTAATAACCTCCTTCAACTACATCAATGAAATCATGTTGGGCCACATTTGGATGACTATTCTTGAAAAAGATTGACTTTAGCAGTTGACATATCACCAAAAACTAATTTGATATCTTTATCATAATTCATATCAATATGGTTTTGAGCATTATCCCTAAATACCAAAACCAAATTTCATTGAAACCTCTTATCTAAACCATTGTATATTCAAAACCATTTTTGTGTTGTAACATATGTTCAAATAGAATACTAGATCTAAAATCGATGGATCATCACAAGCTAATCTTGGATTAATTCAGAACTCATATATTACTCTTGACCATATTTGAATATTTACATGGAATTTAATAAAAAATATAGTCATTCAATGTTCAATTTAATTAATATCATGTGATATCCCAAGTGACCACTTAATGACCACTCTCAAGTTCCCATGACCCATATAACATGAGGGTCTACCAATAGCGACTAACATCCCACTTCTAACAATAGGATAATCTTTATAACCACTTTAATGAAATGAGAACCCCATCACCACATCATACTCACTATCCCTCCTGTCCAAAACAACTAGTTTGGATTTGACCCAACATATCCAAAGTGTGATCTTAAATTTTATTCCTGAATTGTTCTAATTTCTAGAAACTATTTTTCATGATGATTGTTGAAATTAAAAACAAAACAAGGGACCCAACACCGAAATGAAAAACAATGTACTCAAAATCATATATCTTACATTATACCCATCCTCGAGTGTATCGTCATATAGGATCCTTCATCATACCAGGAATGATATTTACCAATATTAGTGCATAACTGTCTAATACATTATCTCATCTATAAAGGCAAGACATTCCTTATACATCTCCTAACACCACACTTCCCAACAACGTAGGTCAATGTCCAATTATGGGTTAACTTCCTACTAACACATAATTTATTATTGATGTATCCTCGTATATGGAGTTAAATTTCTCTTTTAAGTCAAAAAATATATCAATCCAATCATGAAGAATATATTTTAAACCATCAGTCCTTGGTGCAGACATGAAAAAGCACCACATTACAATTTAAATGGTGCCACATGTGATTGATATGTATCAGAACATCTTATACAGTGGATTTACAATCTCATACCACCATATCATAATCACTCGACTCACACTGTTATGAGTCATTCAGCACTAGGTGCATTATGATCGTACTATAAGGAACATAATCCTTATCAATGAACAATATCCCTTGAAAATCCTATTCAAAATAAAAATCACACTTATATCATGATTTATTTCTATAACCACCCATCACTCATATTATTTTTTATAAAATTTAACCATCATCTGTGCAACTACTATTCCAGTGGACTAGGAACCTGAATAATCATGTACATCAAATTCACCCACAAAACACAATAACCCTCTGTACTTTTTTGAAATTGATGTCAACCAACTATCTATATCAATAACTAGAGAAATTACCATTTATCAGTTTTAGATTGGGAATAGAACCAATCTAGCTACTTAAATGTCATAAATAAACCCAGTCCAACCTCTCTCATAGGTTTCCATTATACAAAAAAATATTCCTATATAATATTAAACCCAAACTAGAGGCATCTAGGTCTCCCTCCGAGCCCTACTAATCAAGTATAATAATATGGTCAGTAGGCCCTACCACCAAACCCAATGTTTAATCCTCTGCTTGGTGACATCTCATATGGCATAATCTATGAACCCATATTGGCATAAGGAATCAAATATTCCAATTAAATCTCTACATAAAAGTGGAAAAGAAAACATTTATGTTTTAGAGTAAATAACTAACAATAATAAACTTATTAGGGAACTGATCCTCACCGAGAATCCTCATAAGGATTGAAACCTATTGTATCAGGATATAATAAAACTGTAATGATGAAATAATACACATTGGGCATACATATATTGTAACACCACCGAAAGGATCTAGTTCACAATAAATGTTTAGATATATATCAACATCACACTTGAGGATCCGTATAGATAACCATAAACAAAGGTACCAAATATCAATGTTAAACTACAAAGACCAGTATTATGTGAAAAAAATTCAAAAAAATTTGTGTCATTGATCACTTCTATAGTTATATTAAGTATAATTTCATTCTATTCTACACCTATAGATTCTATATAGGCTGTTTCTAACAAATTAAATAACTGAAACAAAGAAACAACACCCTCTAAAGTCCCCATTGAGTGGGAATCATGTACCCAATCGACCTACTGGGGTCACTACACCTCCTGTGAATGTGGTATGATCCATAATTCTCCCATCAAACATATCAATTTAGATGATATTACCCTACAACAAAAGGATATATATAAATTTATATTTATATATATGAATGTCATCATAATTGAGTATAATTCAACAAAAACCTATACATAAATAAAATATAGGTTAATATTGGCACTTTAAACAATTTTCCAATGAAATTTGTAATATCACAAACTAGTAGGCCTATAAAATGTGAACCCTACATTCTAAAATAAGATTCATGAGGTGCATCATGCCTTTTTTAGCCAAGACTATAAATCAAAGGTTATCCTCATACCAATGGGACAATAACCATGAATCCACAATAAATTTGAAAATCCACGCATCTTGTTCACCACTTAATAAAAAAAATATTCAAGTATAACATAAAAGATTAAATCAATAAGAAAATATTGTTAGAAAATGTTTCTTCATACTAGAATAGGTGTACTCAACACATCAGTATGATATTAATCACTAGTTCTAAAAAATTTTATATACTCCAACCACCCTATCCCAAATAGTAATACAACATGAAATGATGAACCCTAATGAATATTTGTGATAGTACAAAATAAATTCCATTAATTTGGTACCATGATCTAGTTATCTATAAGTTCCCAAGAATGCCTCTTAGTGCACTACAGGCTACTGAGTAGCAGTGAAGTCATAGGATGTGACAACGGGTAGACTATGCTCTCATAACAGAGTAATAAAAAAATAAAAATGACCTTATAAAATCAACAATAGTAAATGTTATAGTATGGAATTAATAAATAAACTGAATTTAGAGCATACTGTAACAAAAAATGGAAAACTGTAGAGGCCCAGCATACCATGTTATATGTTAATTAGTGTAGTGAACTCAAGAGGGGTATTTATTTAGTTCCTATTAAAACATCAATTTTATAATATTTATTATGTGACCCAAATTTTAATAAACAACACATGAATGTTAGAAAATGTAATAGACTTATAAATGATTTTAATTTTCAATTAATTTCTCAAAAATATTCATTAAATCTCAGTTTAAAAATTTGAATGATTTATAAATCTTTTGAATTTAATTAACAAAATACCAATATTTATAAAAACTATTGATGATTAACTATTAATGTAGTATTTAATTTTTTTAAATTTGTGTCAAAATAAAGAAATCTAAACATGAAAAAAAGTGGATAATAACAAGAGGTTCAGTCTCAAGAAGATACCTAATCCTCTACACTTGCTAATCACCAACCACCAACCAGTTAAAAATAAAAGACATGATCCACACCTTATATCAAGGATCATAATAGAACACAAGACTATCCATGTCACCAATACCTCTACTACAGTTAATCGTTGGAAATAAAATAAAATCTTTTAACAGAAAGACCTACTCCAAAGTTATATGTCAAAGAAAAAATGTATAGAATGTTGAGTGGATGAGGATATATTGTATCCTCTATCTTATCTTAGGTGACAATTTGTTTTTATGATACAGATGGACACACTACTTTAAAATTAGTGTTAAAAAGTACAAAACAGATATGAATTAATGATAAATGGTTTATATTGCTCTGAGTGATGTGATGGATTCTTCTAGACTTCTTGGATGTAGCATATGATATTCATGAGACCGCTTTTGGAAGATGGAATAAAAAAGTGCATTTTTGATGTTAGGTTATCCAGTTTCTAGTGATATGAGAAACTCTTCAGAAATAATCATCAGATGGAGTTGTTACTGTAAAGATATTCTCACTATTTGGTTCATAGAATGTTCTTTCATGTTCACAACTCGAAGGATGTGTGTTTATCTATTCTTCATGGTCTTGTGTGTCACCCCATCTATTAATCTTCTTGCATTCCACATTTTATTTAATCATGGATGTTTTATTTTGGCTGATAGCGGCCATGATCTCCATCAGGTTCATGTACCATATACCTTGTACTACCTACTAAAAAGTGTACAATAGTTCATTAATAATATTAGTATCATTAAATAACATAAATATTATGGTTAGTAATAATTTTTTATTTAAATGATAAATTAATAAATTAAAATTTCTAGAACAGTGTCATAAGAGTGGTGTCACAGGACCGATGACTCACTTGTGGTGACTCAACCATTGTCTCTGAACAGTGGATAGAGAATTATGTATCAGAAATTGTGATGATTTGGGAATGGTGTCATAAGAATGGTGTATGGTCCTTTTTGAGAATTCTTGAATGCAGTAATAGTGTCTTAAGAAATCTTTCATAAACTATAAAAATATCCAGCAATGGTGTCTCATCCTTTGTGAAATTCTGAATTGGTAGAATGGTGTCTCGTTCATGTCAACATTGTCTGGTCCACTGTGAAAAATATTGACTGTTATGAATGGTGTCTTGTCTATTTCAATATTTTCTAGTCTATTGTGAATATTCTGGACTAGTAGATCGATACAACAATATCTCATAATTTTTTTAATTTTAGACTGATCAGTATCACTACTATGGTTACCCATATTTTAATAATTTGGTATCTAACTGGTGTGACCGGTTATTATGAGTCCAATGATCTATGACACATACTTTATAAAATATTTACAACATGTCTTGTATAGTAATACTAAACAGAATAGATTTATATTTAAATATACATAATGAATATTAATGAAACACAATGAAACATAATACATTATATTGAAACATAATGAAAAAATATTAATCATGATCTGTGAGCATTAAAGCAAGAGGATTCCAACAATATATCCATTGTTGATGATCACATATCATGGTATTTACAATCCGTACATAATGATCATTGAAATAGATAAATATAAGAAAATATGAATACCATAAATATTGTTATTTAGTTAATTACATCTTTGGGTTATCTCACTTTTGAGGTTATCATATATAAAATAGGGAAATGGAAATTATGAAGATGAATAAACGGTCATAAATATGTGAATAAAAAAGTGATAACATTAAATTGAATAAAACAAAATAGTACAATAAAAATAAAAATACATCATTTCCCTAAAAAAATCATCCAATAACTTCCCCTTTTCCTATGTGAGAGACATTAGGTATTGAATAAGTAGGTACATAGGTTTTACTATTTGGAGGGTCTGATTGGATACAGAGAAGAGGTAGAGGATCTAATTAAATAATATAAAGAGTGTGGATTGGTCTGAAGGAAGATCGAGGTAATGGTTGCTCAGTAATGATAGGTATAATGGGGAGCAATTCCTTATCAGGGGACATGGTTGCAGGTGAAAATGAAGTAGATGATGATATAGAATGAATCAGGTCGGGATATAGAGGGGCATCTGCTGCAACAAAAATTACTTAGCTTTGGTGGTGCTAGTATGAATTTACGAGATTAATAAAATCCCTAATTAAATAACCATCATATTCCATTGCTATATCAATGTCATCCTTATTTTACATTAACTTCTCAGGGGTAGGAGTATTGTCCTTCCAATTCATGACTTGGTCTATGAAATCACGAGTCAATGTTGGTGGCATCAAATTATGTAATAAATAAATGAAATGATTTTCTAGATAGTTCATGGTACATATCCTCTTAAAATAGTAATCCAATTTTTTGAAAATTTGTACATGATCATTAGTAGATGTTTTTTATTAATATATAACCATTTCATGAACATGCACACTGTTCTATTGAATCATATCATTATTTCCCTAATCAGAATCACGAATTGTTGCATGGATATCATCCCTTATCACTGATCTAATCATGTCCCTATCCAATGTTTGAGAAATTTGAGTAGAAATAGATAGCATTGAAGTATCCGAGGAGAAAGCATTTATCTTTGTACAAAGAGTCTCCAAAGATACCATATATTAACATTTAATTCAATTAATTTCATCCACAATTCCAATCATTTAATTTCCTACTTTTTTTATTTTCTAGTACACTTCATAATCCACTAATATCAATTTAGGATTAATTTAGGATATAATCTTTTCTGAGATCATATCAGCAACACCCTTACTGAGACTAGAAACATGTGGTGGAGGAGGGGAATCTTGCAAGTCCTTCCTCATCTCCTAAACCAATGATTTTATGTTTTCCAATTCATTATTCATTGGTTCATTTTAAATATTTTCTTCATGTATAACATGATTTATTTTGGGATTATTTTCCATGGAATCTTCTCCAAATGTATTCCTTCATCCCTTTAGCTATGTTATGTCACACAAGTAGGTTGTGGCTTCATAAGAATTCCAATTCAAGATAACATATTATCTACAAAAAGATGACTATTTTATATTGTATATAAAATACCCATTGGAAATATTATTCAATTAATATAATTAATTTCATGATATTTTATATTTCATTTTATGTTTTTATTTATGTTATTTTACAATTTCAAATATTACTAATGCAGTAAAGGAAATTCCTATCACCTTTACTTCTTTAATGACAATCTATATTAACTATGTAATTACTTAATGTTGTATATGTACATCCCATTAAATTATTTTATAAATTTTATATAGAATATTATGTGGATTAAATATCTTTAATGGATACTTTTTTATGTTTCAAATGATACTAAATTGGTAGTGGATTAATGATATAATCTCATAGTTTATTGTCATTTTTTTATTATTTCTAAAATGTTGAATTATTTAGAATTAAATCATAATAAATCCCATGATTTGTCATATCATCTAGTTATTCATAACTGTTTTGGATAATATTAATATTTTTCAACATGTTAGTAACAAACATAATTGAGAATGTTTTTAAAGAATAATTGTATTTAGTTCACTTTTCGATCAAAAATACTTTTTTTTAGAAACAATGTATTCGAAAGGTATTTTAAATAATGATTATAAAATTCATATATTGATCATTAGAGACATGTATAACCTGGTTTGAATTTTTTTACAATTTTTTAATGTAATCTTAATATCTCTTTCCAATGATTACCCATTTTTCTTTTATTGAAAATGAGAATGGAATATATATTTTTTCTTGTACGGTATGAACAATGTTTTATAACATCCATAAAATTATTTTCATTGAATATTAATTTATTAGTTTTCAATTTAAAAAAAATTATTTCATTTTTAAAATGTTTTATTATTTCATATTTTTGAAAAGTTATTTTCAATGAAATTTTATTCTCCTCAGGAAATATTCCACGCGATCTATAAAAATAATTTCTGATCTATGAAGACTTACTTTGATATAAAATTTTCAATATATATATATATGAACCAAAGACAACATACATATTATTTATCTAAGTGTTTTAAGATTATTTTGTAATAATATTTATGAAAACTTATTATATTCTGTGGGATATACCAGGATACTATTATTATTAAACACATTAATTTTTCCATTGTTTATTCTATGATAAAATAATTAAATTATTTAGAAAGCTGTCTCTTTTTCATAGGATAATATATGATATAATGTTTATGAAACCCATTTTTTCAATTGTCATGATAAGACGAATTTTTTATGATTTTGGTACACATATACGTATGATTTGTATTATGTGACATTGGTTACATTATATCCATGGATCATTTTCACAAACAAACCCAGGTCAATCAAAAACCTGTCATCTTGGCCAACCCATCATAAACCAGGAAGATTCCTTAATCCCCTTGGGATAAAAACTAGATCTAAGCATAATGTGTAAAAAAATTGGGAATTATTTATCCCATCAATAAAATAAAAATATATACATATGAGAAAAATAATTAAAATAAACATAATAATTAGCATGAAATAAAACAAGACATACCTCTATTTGACCCTAAGGATCACCACCAACAACTGAACTAACATGCCTTCCTATTGTCTGAGATAATGTTTGAAGTTGTATTGGAAGCTAAAAACATAAATAGAGATATTAGAGTGAGTAATAAAACTCAGGAGGCAGACCTGAATTAAATAATCTTTATATATAACCTTTAAAAGAAAAAATAATTTACAATAGATTAATAATATATATTTAAAATAAGGTTTTCATTTTGTTTAAAAAATGTAACGAGGTAATAACATAACAAAAACCTATTTCTGATCCATTTTCCAAAATGGTTTCAAAAGAATGAAATTTTTTACAATAATTAATTTTAAAAATAAGATACATATGACCAAAGAATTGACTGAGTGAAAAAAATGAAATGAAAATATAGTACATGTTAATAAGTACGAATACATGAGTTTCCAATGAAAAAATAATAGTTAATGGTATTTTATTATAACATCACAAAATAATGGAATGTAAAATACATGTGAAATAATTATAATGTCATATACCTATATAATATAATATGAGACAGTTCACATAAACAATATTGAATCAATATTATGGAAAATCTATGCGTTTTAAAGTGAACAACCTACTTGGTTTCTCTCATCTAGTCTCACCACTTTCATTTTCCACATGAATAATCCATGAGAATCTATGATATCTAATGGATACTAAATAGTAACCATTTTTTATCTCTCAATGTGACACCAAGGATCCCATTGCTCTCAAAAATATTGGATGTGAGGAAGAAAATATGAACACAAAGAAATCTGGCATTCATCATAAGGCCCACCTCCCAAAACTATCAATGTGATTCACCCCAAAAATAGAGAGTATACATGAAGGTTCATTTTTCATAAAATAATTCAACGGAACCAACCGAGCCTCATAAGTTCAAAACTACCTATTACCATTTTGAAACCATTTTTTAATCTTGTTGTAAAATTAATATGTTTTTAACATTTTAATGATATCCCTTTCCATAGGGCCGAAAATCTATTATATTTCTAAAAATGAATAAATAAAATATTATAGAATTTAAATCAATATTGTTTTTTCTCCACATTTCAAAAAAATTCATGAAACAGACTTCCTCAGAGGAAAACCATGCCCATAGCCTAAAAACCATGGAAATACAAAAAATGAAAGTGTTATATGTTAAAATAATATATCATATTATACCCGCATCATAATATAATAAAAATACCTAATAAAACAAGAATGCAATTATTGTTTCTAGATAAAAGGCTATGACATGCAGAACATACCTGAAAACACACTATTCATTATGTTGGAAACCTAGATCCATTTTATATTTATAAAAAATATAAATTTTAACACACACACAAACATAAAGATATATATATATATATACCCTATGACCTAATGCAAATATTCTTTTCAAAATGAGGAAATATGTACAAGGAGGATACAGATATATAGGTGTTACCTGTGAATATATTTTAAAGTAATATACAATGATAAAAAAATTACCCTAAATAATAAAAATACAACTAAATTATATTAATTTCCTATTTTAAATTGGGGAAAATATGAAAAAACAAAAGAAAAAACATGAAATTAAGGGTAAACAAACATACATTGATAGAGGTGGCATAAATTGGCCTATGTGGTGCCTACGATCTTTTAAAATTCCTGAGAAAATAATAGAAACACCCAAATGAGGTTAGGTTCTAGAAAAACGCTCATACACTCCATGGGAGAATAGGAAATTAACACATAATAGAAGAAAAAGGAAGAGGAGTAGAGGAGGGACTCACTAAAAAAGACCACACCAGAAATAAAGAGTTGATTCAGTCAATAACAATGCATGGATATGAGGCGGTGGTGCGTGAGGGAGCCCCTTTGGGCATTGTTTGAGCTAACCAGAGGGGAGGGGGTCATGTGAGGGGAACATAATGGAGGTATCATATTATGGTGATAATAATAAAAAATAATAGTTAAAAATTGTTGATAATAATTATAATAAATGCTAATAAGACATTAATAATCATAATTATAATGTTAATAACAATTAAGCACCAATAATAATAATTTAATTTAATTAATTTTATAAATTCCTAGGAGACCTCATGGTTTGGTCGCATAGTTGGGAAAACATGTGCCAACTGTGAACATATACTGGAGGCCCTGGAAATACCACACATACAAGACACAAAATTAATAAATAGTAATCCAACCATGTATCCGAGTATTCTAGAAACCAAATAAATCGTTATGTTGTTTGCAAAAGTATTCTACTAACCATGCTCAAACCTTACACCAATTCTAAAAAAATCAATAAATTTAAATCATAAAACCCTTCCCGATCAGAATATCAAAAAAGAGGATGAATATAAATAAAAAAATATAATTAATAAGTATTAGTCATGGTGTGATAATTATCTCCATCCTGAAAATTTTTCATTCATAAATTCCTAAGGATTTAATTGTTGTGACATTAGAAAAATGTAAACAGTTACACTAGGATAGGGTTCTGCAACTCAATGATAAAGAGCTAATACTCACCCATTTTTAAACTATAATCCCCCAATGAGACTAAAGAAATCATATTTATAAATGAAAATAAATGAAAAGGAACAATTATAATGACTGAAGATCTCAAACCATCCAATGAAAGAACAAAACTAAGAGACCCAAAACATGAAACTAAATTTAAAAACATAGAACAAACTATCCTCTAATATTTAAATTAGTAAGGAAACCAACCATGGTCTATTCAGAATATCTATATGCATATATCAAATTACCTATCATTCAAGTCATCTAAACAACTATGGTTAGGTTTGGGTATGGAACAATCAAATAATCACATATGCCACTAAAATTTGAAATTCCCAAGAAGAAATGAAAAAGAAATAGATATACGGTCTAAGCCAAAGGTCAATGATAGTTGTATGTCCATGATTTTATAACCCCTAATATACACTATAATACCAAGAAAAAAACATAAAAATCAATAAAATACCTCTATTAGGCGTTTCAGCTCTTAAGCATTAGTGTCACACTCAACCATCAATAGATAAGACATCAACGGTTAACATTGTGTGTTTCCCGACAATTTAAAATCCATCTACCATGGACCAACCCCAAAATTTAGAAGAATACAAGTAATAAAACACAAGTTGTGACTGTAACCAAACTGAGATTCATAATTTCCATATGACATAACCACCTCAAAAACCAATATAATCCAATGAATCCTCCCATTACTGTCATAATAATCACAGAAGAATGAGTTCGTGAAACACTTCAAAAGAAAATAAATCAAATTGAATAAATACCACAAGAAGAATATAGGAGGATTTCTCTACAATACTAAAGATGGAAAGTGGGAGTGACCCCCTCCCTCCCCCCGGTGCACCTAGATATTCACCGACCATTTGATAATATTCACTACATGACCTCAGGATAGAGCCTGGGAGTCTTGAAGCTTTTATTTCCCTATAAAGAGGGACTAAAGACCTATGAAAGATGCATAATATATTAATAACATAGTTTACTGAACTTTTTCATGGCCACACCCTCAAAAAACCTTTGTAGGATTATGAAAAAAGGATATGATTGTTCGAACTGAACTCATTGGAAGAAAATGAGTGTTTGGTATAATGAACAAGATGTAATAACTAATTCTGGATACTTCTCTAGAAAAAAACCCATTAGTAAGAGAGGTTCCTTCAGTAGATCACTTGACTCTATTTCTGGGAAAAAAATTATCTCCTTAAAGTGTTCAACATAATCATTCACAATTGGTTGGCCTTTTTGAACACCCATGAGATTAGCTATCCTACCACCCTTAACGAACCTCAAAAACCATGTAAAACATATAAAAACCAAAAATAAATCAACCAAATAACTCCAAATGGAGTTCTGAAAATACTAAAAACCTGAAGGGACCCCACACATACTTTTGGAAATTTCTAGGAAAAATAGTATAAATAACATAAAAATACCCAACCAAAGTTGTGTCACACATAAAATTATAAAAATAATAAATGAATCCAAAAACCAAGATCATAAACCAATACATCACAAAACAAAATAGAAAACCAAGTCAACATTCAACTAGAAATAAACCACAAACAACATAAAAAATTCCAAGAACCTTCTTTTAGAAATCACCATTTCCATAACCATCCCAAGCACCAAGACCCATATCAAAATACACTCCCCATTTCAATTACTCATGGAATAAAATCATTCCAGAACACCATAAGTATCCAAACCAAAAAAATCATCCAATTAAATGAAAACAATTCATGAGAATTTATCAAAAAATTACTCAATCACTTATCAAGACATTGAACCCCCATGTTGTAAACCATTTCACGAAACCTAACAAGACTTACAAAATGAACACAAACCATTAGTACTCTATAAAAAACATAAATATATACATGCCTATGATATCTAAAAAACCCTAGCACACATTCCAATGATGATTAATTTACCCTAAACATATATTTATATACATATATGAGATCACTCCTACGAATACCTAGGGCCAAACAAAACAAATAATATAACTTTACAAACTAGTTAAAAAATACCCTAATTAATTTTTAAACCACCTCTTATCAACAATGGAAAATATTTTATAATATGAAATTCATTTTACTATTTCACATCTTACAAAACCATTCAATATTACCACAAAACATTTTCTAAAACAATTTCATTTCCAAAACAACAAATTTAATTTTCAAAAAACATATGGGTCGCATTTTAGAAAACAATCATTGAGAAAATTTGATTTTGTTTTTAAAATACACAAAATAAAACCATTAATCAACTAAAACAAATAAAAAATAAAAATAACCCAGTACATGATAAAAATCCAAAATACTAAGAGGAGGAAGGCTTAGAAGCACAGTTTGGGAGGTCATGCACTAATTTGGTGAAAACATTCAATGTGATCAGATGAAGTTGTGTGCACTATACATAGATTGGAAAGCCATTCCCAAAAATAATTAATCCTCTAAATCCCACCAACATTAAACACAAACCCTAAAAACAAAATAGTAGCAGTCATAAAAACTATGGTCCATAAAAAATGAGATCCAAGCATAGATTTAAAGGAAAGACTACCTTGTACCACATTTAAAATTAAATTGTCCATCCAAATATTTTTCAATCATGAACCTATCCTCGAATAGCTAAATGAATTATAAAAATATTATCTCTAAACTAACAAACACAACAAAATAAAATGTATAATTTCTATAGTAAATGTTTTTCTATAACCAACCTAGTTCGACCAAAAACCGGTCACCTGAGTTGGTACGAAAAAATCCCAAGAGGAATTCTTGATCCTACAAAGCCAGAAACTAGTTTCTTGTATCAATCATAACTCAATTGGGAATGATTTTCCCATAAATAGTAGAAAACCAATAAATATTAAATGAGATAAATAAATTAACACTGACATCATAATGAAATTAAATTGGGTATAACATGGTGTGACCATGGGGGTCACCACTATCCATGGCACAATCATCACTCTATGGTGACTGAGGATAAGCTGGAATCTCCATTGGAAGATTAGAACAATGATATAGAAATATTCAAGACCATTAAAACCCAGTAATCAAGCCCAAATAATCTAATTCATATGAATAACCTTTAAAAAACAAATTCATTCTAGTTTGAAATACATATATTTAAAATAAGATTTTCATTTATTTTTTTAAAACATTTAATAATATAATTTATTCTAAATAACATTTTCCCAATCCATTTTACATATCAGATTCCCAAAAGTAAATGATTTTATAATAATCCAATTATCAATGAAGAATCATTTAGTGATGGAAATATCTCTGTGAAACACAACTAGTGAAAATAGTGTACAATTAAATAAGTGATTATATATGAATTTGCAGTGAAAAAAACACTTAACTTTATTTTAATAAAACAAAATAAAATGTGGGAAAGTAGAATATGTTTCAAATAATTATCATGTGATAAACCTATATTTCGAATGAATATATCATATACTTGGTTAAAACCCCATATTTTGATCTATAGATGTGATCAAATGTCAATAACCAACCAGGTTTATCTCAGCTAGTATCATCGATGGAACAACCCACATTACTACTTCATGGGAATATAGTCTATCTAATCTGGACTAAATAGATATCGTATCTTGACTCCTACTACAACACCTAGGATCTCATGGATATTAAAAATGTCTGAGGTTAGGAAGAAACTATAAAAACAAAGGGAAATACTATACATGATAAGGCCCACCTCCTTAAACCATCCATTCAAATCCCCCCCATAATATACTGTTCTATAGTGGTACCCTCATGTTAAGAAGATATTCAATGTTAACAACTGGGGATCATCAATTGAAAATAACCCTTTATCATTTGAAACTCTTTTTTAAACACATTGAAAATTAACATGTCATTAATACATTAAGGAAATCATTTTTCGATGTGAAAATACATCTTATATATTTTTCAACCTTCATAAAAATAATTTATAATTTATATAAAGAACATATTTTCTTCACCATTAAAAGAAAATTTATTCAAAAATTCATCATTAGAGAAAACCCATGGCCAAATAATAACAAAACATGTAAATAAGAAAGAGGCTAGTTTCATCCATGATAATAATTTTATATTTTAAAATCAATTCATTATATAATAAAAATATCCATTGAAACATGTATGAAATCAATATTTCCAAATTAATGACTTGGACATAGAGAATTGACATAAAAACACACTGCTTTTTATGTTGTAAAACCAAAACGACTTCATGTTTACATTCTTATACAAACTCACACACACACACACACACACACATATATATATGATCCCTTTGACCCAATATACATATTCCCCTCACCATAAAGAAATATGTACATAGAGGATATATTTATATATATCTTTTTGTTCTTACCTATGTATATTCATGAAATTCATCTCTAAAGAACTAAAAAAACACAAAATAATAAAGAAAACTAAAAATAAAATATTTATAATCGTAATTAGACTATACACAATGAATGGAGAGAGATGTACCAAAATCAGATGGTAAACTAAATTCCTTTGGCAACAGTGGCTAGAATTAGCCTCAGTGAGACCCCAGATACCGAACAGATCAAAAAATAAGAAACAAAACACCTAAAATGGGGTTATAATTGATACCAACATGCGTTGACCACCTAAAAGTAAATTAAACCAATAAATCGAGGAAGAAAAAGATAGAGGAGGAGAAGAAGGTATAACAAGGGAATATCACACCAATAATATGTAGTGGATCTGGTCACAACCATGGGGGGAGAGGAGGTAGTTCTGCATGAGGGATCCCCTTCAGGCGTGGGTTGAGATAACATGGGGGAGGGGTGGGTGTCATTTGAGGGGACGAGAAGGGGGAGGTATTAGGTAATAATAAGAATATTAACAAATGATAATAAAGAAACAACATAAATAATAACAATAATATAGTCTATAATAATGGAAAATGGTAATAATAATTTACATTGATTAAAAATTTATGACCAAGAATATTACATGGTCTGGACACGCAATTAGAAAATCCATGTTCCTACTCTATATATCTACTAGAGTACTTAGACACCCTGAATGTGTAGGATGCATTCTTAGGGAAACGGTGTACCGATTGTGTGGTCGACACTACAAGAAATTAAAGACGCCTATATATATTTTTATCATGTATTCTACTAACTATACACTAATCATGTTCCTATGATGAAAAATTAAAATATTAAAATTTAAAACAAGTCTTGTCTCGAAGATAAAAAACAAGTATAAATATAGTTAAACTGCTAAATATAATTTACTAGTCATTTTTTAGTTGTAAAAATGGTGGTTAAGTTGTAACCAATAATTGTGGATAAATTATAACAAAATATTGGTGGAACCTATATCTCTCTCCAATTAATTGGAAGAATGTGGATAAATATTGAGGAAATATTTTTTTGTGCACCTAATTATAGGTTAACAATGTTATGCATGAACCTAATTACATTTTCAATAAGTTTTATGTGATCCTAATTACACGTTCAAAATGTGATGTGTAAACCATACTACATGTTCACAATGTTATGTGCGAACCTAATTAAATTTTCATAGTGTTATGCATGGACATGTCATTAATGTCAACAATTTAATGTGTGTATCTCGTTACATATCCATAAGTTTATGTGAGGTCCGTGTTTCATGTAATTAACAAAATTAGTGAACAAGTATCAATTTATACATGTTAAAAATGATATAAGATTATGTGTATGCGAAAAATCTTTGCCTAATACTAATTTTGTGATCTCATGGATCATTTTCATGGATTTCCTTATGATTCATGTCTTGTGAAATTCCAATAATTATTTAATTACTAAATATTATGTTCTTTGAAATTATGGGCATGACAATAAAATGTTATTCTCATGTTATCTAACATTTATGTTCATGTTATGTTTATTTATCTCTTTTATTTACAAGAACTAAACATCTGAAATCATCATTTCTTATGTTTTAATTCCCATCTATATGAATGATTATTTTAGTTGGCTATGTTTTTTAAGAGTAATATAAGGTAATATCATTTTGGGTGATGTTGAATAGAATCCATCAAATTAGAAGATTGTATACAGAGTATCCAAAATATTATAAACAATTATGGTCCTCAGGTGTATGTGATTGTGTAATGTATAGAATATTAATCTAAAAATATGAATAATATATTTATGAGAATCAAGGGTCCCTATAATAGAAATCTCAACATAATATAGATCTACCTGGGCCAGGAACCAATGATAGTATCCATGGGATCCTGGTCATGTACACATACCACATCCACAATAAACATTATTTAAAATAGACCATTGTGGTCTGGACCCAATTCCATGGATCATGGTGTCCACATTGAGTCTGCAATGAGCATCCATAGATTACTCGGTGAAATATATACCTATATGGGCCAGGACCAAGATACATTCACCAAGGTCCCCTATACATCTCCATAGATAACATCTATAGAAATCCTGCTAAATGGTTCCATACCATGATATCAATATACATAAGTAATTATTAGAATCTAGATTATAGGATGAACCTCTGCTCATCTCTTTCATGTACTATATCACAACTACCTCATTGACCAAAAGGAAGGAATCACCATTGGAAATCATATATTCATCAATATTAACTGTGTAAAAGAGTAAAGAGAGTAGTTATAGTGTTAGAATTCCCAAATCACCGCCACTTCCACAACCTCAAGGGATTATATGTTCAGTATAGGTTCTAGGTGATACCCACTACCTTCTCTACAAAACCCCCCAACACATTGGCTCTGGGTCAGTCCATTATCGGGTACCAAATTGTCTACTATGCTAAAATACTAGAGAGAATTACTATTTAAGAACCCTTAAGAGAACATTTATGCAATGGAATCCCTCTTTGGGAAGTTGAAAGGAGTAATTAAAATTAGGCATCCAATATGGGATCATCTAGGTCTGATTATAAGAGGAGGCATCGCTTAGGGGTCCCTCAAACTTAGATAAAATTCAATGTATTAAACTAGAACATAGGGGTTGTTAGTGACAACTCATGTCAATCCATTTAATCAGAAGAGAAATAATTCTAAATTTAACTATTCATGTATGTAAATCTAAATATGGGGACTCTCCTTTAGTGTAAATACCAAAAATAATCATACTAAAAAAACATGCACAAATACTCTAGGGAAGGTAAGACAGGCCACCCACCTGTATGATTCATTCCGTTTATTTTCCAATGGACAAATGTAGCTTCCATGGCCTATCCAATATCAACCATGTCATGTTTTTTCTCTTCTCACAAAACACCCACCATAAAAAATAATTATAATAACATTATAATTAATTAATTTAAACATGACGATTTAACATAAGGAACTATTTTATTTAAAATATGAATAACACCAAAAATCATACTGGTCGATCCCATTTTACCAGAATGATTACCTAGTGATATTTAACATCATAAAACATAATACAAACATCATTATAGCCATAAAACCTATTTAAAGAATAAAAAATAACCATTCATCAACAATAATTATGTCCTAAACGCTTTAGAAATTCACTACATCGATGTACCTCAATGAGATGATTTGTGATGAAGTGTAGAGTGAAACTCAGAACAACCACATCCTAGGATGATTGGAAAACCCAACATCGGTATCCTATTATACCATTATTCTATGGAATTGGGATAAAAGTACCTATCTAGGTTCTGAATTTTATAGGAAACCTTATAAAACTACAATGACTGTTAACGATGTTGAAGACTAACTTTAGAGATTCCAATGCACAAAACTATGTCTGATTATGACCAAGAACAATTGAGAACTATCATGGATGTAGAGATTATGATGTATTAAAACAGGTGGCATAAAGGGGGAGTACTAATGTGTAAAATACTTTCATTTTATTTGTGGGAATGGTAAATTTATTCTCTTTCATTAGCGAAACAGTTTGGGTACGCGGTCTTCAAAATGGTGTGACAACCATTTGGATTGCACTATCACGGCACCTCCACCTCACATGGTTGTAGGGAATATTTTACTATACCATGAACTAATCGTGAACTTATACTATCTGAGACACACTACACGTCACAGGGTTGATAGGCATGGGTGGTCAACCCATGCGCCAATTAAACATCATGTCAGCAGAAAATTATAAACCCCCTTCATGGATTCATCATTCCTTGGACATTCTTTCCCAAGCCATTATACAATATAAAATGAGATACACAATTCGGACACCTAAATTGAAATTTTTATTTAACTACCATTTTTAATGATCTATAACTTTTAAAAACATCAGTTTACTTCCCTAATACCCGAAGGATCTCTTGATACCACCAAGAAAAAAACAAGCATTATTCCACATATAAAAAAATTACATAGGGGAATCCAAATATTTGAATTCCAATTTCAAGTCATTGATCAAGAATTAATCCATCTAGTTATTGAATATAATAAATTCTATAAAAAATTTATAATTGGAATGACATGAAAAAATATATTTATATTCCAATCCCCATTGAAAACATAAATATTTATATATGGTGATGTGAATTTTAATTTAAGGGGTTATAGTTTATATGGTATTTAAGTTTTACATATTATTGATTCATAAATATTTTATAACAAATACATATGCATATCTAAAAACACATAGTGATATTGCATCATGACATTCATAATGGAACAAATTGGGAATTTGAATCCTCTACACTCCAAGTGTCGGAGGGGTTTCTTGATACTCATAACATGATGCATCTTTTCCATGTGTAATATCAATTGGTTAACAACCCAGGTAGAATTAAAAGCTTTTTATGTACCAATATCAATCTTGACATGGATAAGGGTCATGTACAGATGGATGGTACCTCACACAACATGGGTTCCTTATTTTATGAATAGGATTTCATTCTCTTATTTATATAACAATTGAACAACTACAAAAGGATTTATCCTACTTCCTGATGAGGTGATGATTGAATTGTATATGTGTTTTATGTGGTATTAGGGTTCACATTAATTTGTGGAAAATATGTATTCTATTCGGATTTTCAAGTCTTGGAATACAATGCTTGAGGATGAGTATAGAAAATTTCACCAAATAGTTTCAATTTCTATTACAATACATCATGCAATACCTTTTATTTATGATGTTTTTTGAATTCATTGGGGTTGTAGTGCTTTACATATTACCAGGTATAATTGTGCCTAATATAAAAAACATGGATCATTTCCATGATGGGTTGGATAGGAGACTAATACAATTGATTGAATTTATACTTCCTTTATGCCCTAGGAGTAACATTACCTCTTAAATTTATTCATAAATCTTAAATTCTCACAATCACTCAGATAAACAACTGTTTTACCTCCACCCAAATTTTTTGGAATGGTAATTCTCACCATCCAGTTCCTTATTTACCATATCTACATAGTTAGTAATAATGAAAATTACTACTTTTGTGTGAACCATGGGTCAGAGTCCTGCCACAATGATATAAGTTATCAGTCTCACAAATGAAGAAAACAAAAACAAAATCCAAACAATGTGATTAAATTTAGAAATATAATAATTTAATAAAATATTTCCTTTTTCCAATTGAAATGAGTCATTCACCTCTTCTATTTGGATTTTTTGGGAATTATTTATTATTGAATAGTTCCAAAATTAATTTCCAAATAAAATATCGATCCAACATCGCGTGAATCAGCATGTTCCACCATACTATCATTTGGTCATCAAGAATATATTTCACAAGATAAAACATCAATTCATCTTGGGTCCCTATGTATTCCAAATTCCATGTTATCCTTCTTTGATATTCCACGATATTATATGGCCAAGAATCCCCAGGAATCATTGATGGGTTCTTCTTTATAAATTATATTGAGTATTTCTACTAATGATTTTTCTCAATCCTAAACCCCTTATCAAAATCATAAAAGTCAAACATAATACTCAATACTGAATCTTGGTTCATCTATTATTTAGGTGAAACTACAGTCTTAGTTTCTCTATCTCTCTTACTTACTTTTCTCCTTACTAATAGAATTTTAATCCTATAAAACATTTCCAAAATCAATAAATGATCACTTTTTTTATTTTCATCTATTTAGGGTTATATTTTATATATCAACACAGTAATCACAAAATCTAATTATTGATGGGTTTTATGTGAACATAATATTATCATAAATAGTGAAAGGAAATAGAAAACCAAATAACTATATTTATGAATAATAAATAATAGATAATACCCTAAATAGAGTACCAATTGTTCTAATTATGCAACAAATTTCATCTTCTGTTTTAGATAATTATTGAGGAAGAACATAAATAATAGAGAACAAAATCAACATGCCTTTGAGGGATTAAACCAACAATGTTGAATCCCAATCAAATCATACGGATACCAAAATACTGGAGGGTTCTAGAACCATTATTTGGGGAAATGGTAAATGGTAGAATGGGAGGAATATCTCATACAATTTCCACCACATCAAACAGATGATCATCTAATCTTGTCTTGCAACCAAACATGTGGTTCCTAATAACGTATGCATTTTTAAAAATTTGGGATAATTCATTGATCTTCTTTAAGGAATTAAATGAAAGTCCATTATTCACTCATAAATAACAATAACTGGTAAATAACTATTCCTATGAAAATAAATAATATATATATATATATCACACACATAGACACGCACAAACATATATATATATATATATATATTATTTCATGCGTCATATGCATAAATAATATAAGAATCAAATTCATATATTATATTTAATCTATATATAATTTATAATATATTATATATACATATATCTCATGATGAATAAATATGTGTAGATAAATCTTATGAATTATCATTTTAGTACACAGAAAATAATATCTTACATTCACTAAAATTATATAAGGAAATTATGAAAAACATTGCAACTCCTTATGAATCCATACAAAATATATTAGACAATGTTTGTTAATCAAACTATCTTCATATTGTACAAAAGAAATTCCATAAAATTACGATTTTCTAAGGGCCCAAATACGTGACCCTACAGTAATTATTTTCATTTAAAATATCAATGAAATACCAGTTTAATTGATGTATGATAATATTCACCACTAGAAAAACATCAGTGAAACTAAATCTACAAGGGTGCTTAGTGTGATCTCTATCAACCATAATCCCATCTATGTATGTACATGTACAACACAAATATATCATATATATTTAATTTATATTATATAATACATATTCCCCTGAAATTTAGTGACCATTAGACCTGAAATATGACAATATTGGATAACCCTATCATCATTATCTTAATTAATTGGTAAAGAGTAACCAATTGGATGAATTCAATAAATTACATTAATTAATTTTCTATATACATAAAATGTCTCTACTCAAAGTAGTTTAACACATAATACCTAAAAAACAACATGTGGTTCATTCAAATTCTATCATTGTCGAGATATATTTCTCTAAAGAAATGTGTATTTCCATACTGCAATTTTGAGGAGAAATATGAATTTTTTTTGTTGGATTCTAATGAGTGGTAAAATTGCCATTTTTTATCTACCATTTGATATTGGATAATTTTTCTAATGACTTTTTTGTTCCGAAATTAGGGTTTTTACCCTAGCATTTGAGTTTGGTTGAAATCTGAGATGTTCCAATTTTAGTAGAATATTTAATATTTAATATTAATAAATTAAATATTAAATTATTCCTGAAATTTTTTTTGGAAATAATATTTATACGGTTATCGGATTGTGATTCATTCTTTTACATTGAGTTCGAAAGGGTTAGTTTAGTCTAAGCAAGGGATAAAATCGAGTTGGCTGCCTGAGTTGGCCCATGCCCCATTTTATTTTCATTCCTTTTCTTATTTTATTATCCTCTATATTCTATATTCATACGTCAAGCACATGTTGTGATCCACTATAGTCGAAACCTATTGGAGAAATTTTTGATTGAAATATATAGAGAGACGCAATGTAAGAGGTGTACTATTACGATGCTCTCGACACACTGAGTAGGCATGCGTCATCTGTGGATGGTGAAATCAACCGAAGCATTGGCGGTCTCCATCCAAAGGTATGGCCATTTATGGATTTACCCTATATCCCATTTGAAATTATTTTTATGTTCTTAAAGCCGAGTATTTTTTTATTTTGGCCTCAGGAAGCCCCATCTTCTCTTTTGGGGGAAAATGGGTGTTTCGGACGATCTAAGTGACTTCTCCTTCGAAAACCTAGGTAACAAGCTATGTCTTCAAGGGTAATGCACTATATTTTATTCCAGTATAGGGAAGAATAGGTTTTATTAATTATATTTTGTGTAATCTGTGGACACAACATATTTTGGAATGGCCATCTGTCCAATAGAGTGAGAAAGAACATAGGTATTTAGTTTTGTAATAGGACACATCGTGTACTAGGAATATACACAATGTAGTGGCACATGGGTATTCATGAGGCTCAAAATGCACCCAGGATGGAATTTTATTAAAATTAAACGCATTTTACAAAAACATATACATGATGAAATTTGACATAGGAAGACCCCATGTACTCTAGAGTGCATGCCATGTACTTCTTCTAGCCTGTTTTCATCTGGGGGTTCTTTAATCCCATTTAACATATAATCCAGGGGTTTGTTTCAAAAGCTGTCAGTGGCCACATGAACTTTTCTTTTAGGTGAAAACATTAAGGCTAGTTGTATAAATTTTTGTCTTTGTCACAATGCTCTGTTGTATGGAATATCCAAAAATAATAACAATATTTTAATTTTTATTCGCTGATTATTGAAACATAAATATCTTCTACGTCCAATGATTTTTTGATGCACCATCAGTGGAGTTGTGACCCTATATTTTATGTGTACATTTTGATACTTATTTTAGGTTCTAATACTGAAATAATACGTGGGACTCATATAGGTTCGTTTTGTTGAATAGTACCCTATTCACCATTTGACCATTTTTGGCATGGGAGTAGTCCATTCTGAGTGTTTTTAGTGTAGATCGCATTAGATGAATCCTATATACATTTAATGATCATCTAAATGATCTTTTCAGGTTCAAATTAAAAAGAGAGGTTCTATCTCAAGATATCATGTTCAGTTTTCACCTGGGAGTGAGACATGGCATGGATGATAGGTTAGGGGGTTCAGACCAACATAATTGAGGCCTTTACTATGGGATGAGATTTGAGCTCAATCTTGTAACCTGTGATTTTTAGGAAATCCACCTTGTGAGTCATTCCCTTCTAGCCTACGAGTCTTTAGACTAAGATGCTCTTAAAGATCCCCTAAGGGATTCCATTACATATGTGTTTACCTAGGGATTCCCTTATAGAACCACTATATTATTTTCCTTTAAAAGGATCCATGTTGTAGGATTCCAATATTATTATTCGTTTGATGATCCTATGTAGGATCCTTCTCATTCCATATTCTATGAATCCCTTATAGATTATCATTTCTCATGTTTTATCTGGATGATTCTGAGTAGGATTCCTCATCGTTGTTTGGCTTGAGGGACACAGTGGGTTCTTGTTATTTGACAGACCCTGATTTGTTTGTTGAGTTTGCGTAGAGATAGTGTTCTGGTGTCACTAAGAACCCCTATCAAACTAGTAAACCCATGGGGCATTGACTGTAGTGTTGGGTTCGATGTTCGATCCACCCTCGCTCTTGGTTATGTTTCATTTTATTATTAGTAATGTTGTGAATTTTATGAGAAGTTATCCATTGTTGGTGGCTATTTATCCTAATGCATGGAGTTTATCTTGTTTTTTAGGATGCTCAGACATGCTCTCCTTGGATTTAGATTCTGTGCAATGTTATTTCTGATATTTACTATTCCTAGAGGTATTACCTGGGAAATTTCTATTGATCCTTACTTGATGTAATTCATTGTGATTTTTTTTCAACATTAGTTAATCATGATGAAAAAAGTGATAATTTAATTCACCTGGGTTTTTTTGGAAAATTAATGTCAAATGACTTAAAAGAGGTAATTTTCAATGGGCGAGTCGCATTCTCGGTTAAAAGACATGTTTGGGATCATGTGAATTATTTCATCTTATATACCTTCGGTGAACCAATGTCTTGGTAAAAATAAAATGGAAGGGAAAAAGAGGTTAATTATGAAAATTTTATAAGCCATCAATGACAGGGTGGTCAGGTTCATTGAGCCTTATTTTCAAAATTTTGAGCAATCATAGGATCCATTGAGGGATTTCGAAGATGATATCTATAGGGAAATGTTATAAATTATACATGATGAAATGATGATACAACATTCTAGTCCCTGATAAATTCTAACATGCTGATACACCATGCTTGGCCCTAAAATAGGCTGAAACTCTAATATACAGTGTTTTAAAATGAGACATGAAGAAATGCGGATATACATGGCTTGACCTTGATAGATTGATATGACTAAGGGAAATATTTTGATATGCCTAATGGAGTGGTTTTCTAAGTCTCGTTTGGATTCAAGGGATTAGGCTCTGTGTTTGTCGACTACTGACCTTTTATGGGATTGACCATCGGTATATAATATCATAGTTTATGATTGGATGTGAATACGATTGAACCCAGGTGTAGGATGAGTAGTCCCTCTTTCATGATGTAGCTTGCTCAAAGATATTATTACAACGTTGGCCAATGAAGGTACATGTAAATGGCATTTTGGATACAGAGATTGACTTAATGATACATGGAGTTGAGTGGCCCGACATCCAACGTAATGCCTTTATAGAGGATTTCTAGGCGATCGAGGTTATGGACTACAGGATTGACTGCCAATGCGGTTTCTTATTTTTTTTCACATTCTCATGAATATTTATATATGTGTGTATTGGTGTCTAAATATACATTTATATGTATATAGATATGGACATCCATGGTGGTAATTTCCCATTTGATAGGGATTGGAGACCTTGAGTTTGACGGTGGTTTCAAATTTGGTTTACTTAATTTTGTTGTGTTCTAGTTTAGCTGAGCATGTTGATATTGCATAAAATTTTAGAAGAATAATTATATGATTCATTTAGAGGAGCCTTTAGAATATTATTTATCACCCTTACACATGCACCTTAGTGTACATGAGGACCTGATGTCTGCTTTTTAGTTTGAGGGTGCATTTCATTGTAGATAGGGATAAGGCCTGTTGTTTTCTGATCGATCGAATCTAATAAAGTGGTTCTACATATCGAGATATTACAGATCGATAGTTCCTGGAGATTTGGTACGTTGATTAACATAGATTCATATGTAGATCCATTTCTTTCTTTTGTACTTGTATCAGTATGGTCTTCCCAGTGGGTGATAAGATTTAATTTGTATACCATATTTTTCAATGCCTTTATAGCATTTTTCTATTAAAACTTGTTCTATTCCATTTTTTTACTACTTCTATACTCATTTTAATTTCGTTTGTGTATGGTATTTAGCTATTTCCTCGGTTTTATTACCATGTTATATGCCAATAGTCTCTCTAATATCACACCCTAGTCTGTCCATGTATGTTGGTAGCCACTGGCATATGGGGAGGTGATCATGGGGGTTGTGGAAAACTGGATCAGAGTACCCGTTAAGAGGCATCCAGGTCGAGACATTACAAAGTGGTATCAAATTAGTTTTCATCTCTGGATATTTAATAATTGGGATTTGGTATACATGAGTATTACTAACCTGCCGGATCCTGTGATGGATATCTGACTGGTGCGTTGAGAACACTTATTCTGGAATGAAGTTATAGTTACCGGGGTTTAAGATTATTGTCCTGATTTAGCGATGTTACAATTGTATATGATTTTCTCCTTAAGTGAAGCACATGTTGTGTGGATGTTTTGAATTACTGTGGATCTCTGGATCACGGAAATTGGTAAGAGGCTAGAGATTAATTTTTACACATGACTGACCAAGACAAGAAGAATCACAAGAATCATACTAGGAAGGTAGGATTCACAACATATAGGCCTTCTAGTGTGTGTTTATACTGACGACTGAGCCCTTTCAGTCTGATTACACATACTTTTACTATAGTGGCTAGTTATGTGGATCTACGTTAATGAATTTCTGTTGAGATTATGAAGACTCAGTCCTCATACAAATCCCATGCGAAGACCATAGTAGGTCGATACAGAACCTGTTTCACTTCATTTTAACCCCTTTTTGGGTGTTTTTTCTTAGGTAGTCGTTATCTAGTCATATTGATGTGTATGATATTGATGGATACAAGGAATTTTCTTATGAAATGGACCTCCTTAGGGTATTTTCGTATATGGATACCCAATGATTGTAATTTCATCTTTTCTCTAATAAGTTGGTTGTGACATTTAGTGATAAGTTCCTTATAGTAATGCTTAGAGAAGATCAGTGCCCTCAAAGGTTGTGTTTTCAACATTGACCCTCATTGTTCATTGTTATCTTTACATTATTTGGAGATGTTTTGGTTCTTTTAGGTTAGGTGGTTGGACCTTGTGACATAGTTCTGAGGAATGTTTTTTATGGGTAGGTGGGAAACCAAGAGACCCATGTTACTGACTCGGACCCTTGTAGGTCGATATTTGTCTAGTTTTAGGGAAGCCTCTGTGAGAGACATTCAACTCATGGATGAGTCCTGATCAGGTTTTGAAAGTATAGATAGCATGGATCTGAGGGAACTATATACACCATTATGTACAATCTTAGTGTACTCATATTCAGGGATGATCATGCAAATTCTTGACTAGTCATTAGTATTCTAAGAGAGCTTCGGCCCTATGATGAGCTCCTTTTTAATTCATAATGATATTCCCTATTGATGAGGGAACCTGTTGTGGTTTCACTATAAGAGTGGTGTAAGGCATGCCATATGTTAGGTAGAGCACCATTGGCCATTTGATGGTGGTTTTCCTTGTTTTGGAAAATCATCTGTGTATTTTCGTGAGAATTTGAGCTCAGAGTTTTCTTTTAAGACCAAGATAAAGAAATTCATATGGTAGGGAGTACCAGATCTGTCAGAGTAAAACATATTTCAGGTAGAAGAAAGTTATTAACCTTATAAGTCTAATCTTTGGGAAGTCTAGATAGACTGGTTGTGCTAATTATTATGTTGGGTATATGGTTTCTAGTCCTTCTGCTGTGCTTCTCAGTTACATGATGGTTTATTGTAGGGACTTTATAAAGACGATTGCTTTTCCTAATTACAGTTTTGAGCATAAATTTGAATTCATGCCATTGGATTTATCCTAACTGGTAAAATAGTCTTTTTCGAATATCATTTTATCTTAGATAATTTATCTAACCACTACATTGGATCTTGAATTATGTGTTTACCCTAGTATATAAGTTTGGTGGAAATCTAAGAAGTTCGATGTTATACAAAATATTTAATATTTATTGTTTTTAAATTAAATATTTAATTATTCATCCAGGTTCATTTGGAAATAACATATATATGTATCATCAGATTGGGATTTTTTGTGCATTGTTGAGTACATAATGGAGTGATTATCTTAGGTGAGGCATAAACTCAATATGGGCATTAGGGTCGGCCCATGAAACTTTTTCATTGATTTCCTTTTCTTCTTTTAATTTAAATTTATCGTTATTTCTCCGTCATATTGATAATATTTTGATCCTAATTCTTTGTAAACTATGGGATAAATTGGATATTGATAAATAGAGAGAGAGAGAGCGCGATAGATACCGAAGGAAAGAGGGGTATCTTTTCGAAGCTCTCAACACGTTAAATCGTCATGTAGCATATGTGGATGGTTAAATCAACCGATGATTCTATGATTTCTTCCCAAAGGTAAGGAAGTTTATTTATCACCATAGATATATATAAACATGATGTTTATGTTCTTAATGCCTTATATTTCTTGTGTGTATCCTCTTGTGGCTTGATCGTCTATTTTGTGAGAGAAAACAGGTGTTTTGGGCGATCTGAGGGAGTCCTCGTCAGAAAACCCTGGTAACA
Source organism: Viscum album (assembly GCA_963277665.1). Taxonomy (NCBI): domain Eukaryota; kingdom Viridiplantae; phylum Streptophyta; class Magnoliopsida; order Santalales; family Viscaceae; genus Viscum; species Viscum album. The sequence continues at coordinate 338,117,461 of OY728157.1, read as the reverse complement.
CGTTTTGTGTTTCATGGTAAAATACTATGTGTTCTCCCTTCTCATGAATGAAAATGTTGTATTACTTACATGTCATGTACCTTGAGTACACACCGTGCAGTGGCATGGCCGTGTGTCCAACCTTGTGAGAATGAACACTGGTTTTTAGTTTTTGAATAGTAAATGTCGTGTATTAGGAATACACGTTCTATAGTGGAACATGGGCATGTGTTTGGGTATCACTCACACGAGATGGTGTTTTATGAAGAGTACATGCTATGTATTGTAACTTACACATTGTCTACTTTTACATGGGAATACCCCATGTACTCCAAAGTACGTGCCATGTACTTCTTCCATATTTTTTTCGAATGAGGGTTATTTAAACACCTATAACATGAAATCCATGAGACTAATTCATGTGTTTTCTATGTCCAAAAAAACCATGACTTTTGGTGGACCATTTGAGTCCATGCGGAGAACTTTTTTTGCACACGGTGATCGGTGGTATTAAACGTCCCAAAATAATAATAATATTTCAATTATTATTATTCGGTGATTATTGAATAGGACATGACTCATTTGTCTCATGTCCATTTGATGTACCATCAGTGGAGTTGTGACCCTGAATTGATTGAAAAAATTTACAAAGTGATTCCATGTCCTAAAAAGGAAAATAGTTGTGGGCCCCACTCATGATCGTTACGGTGAATCATAACTTTTTCACTGGTTGGTCATTTGGGCTTGTGGGTAGTCTATTATGAGTGTTTTCAAATATAATATTAATGGTGTAATCTTATTAACATTTAGAGGTAATTTTAATTTTTTTAGGGGATATACCAAAATTTAGAGGTTCTTTATCTAGTTATAAAGTTTAGTTGTCTGTTGCGAGTGTAACCTGGCATGGAAGAATGTTCAGAGTTCGGGAAAACATAGTTGAATCTTTTGATCTGAGATGATCTGTGATACATATACTATAACGTATGATTTTTAGGAAATCCCCCTTCCGAGGTATGTCATTCAGGCCTACTAGTCTGTAAGACAGGATGCTTATATGGATCCCTTGATGGATGGATTTGCTTATGTGACTAGTAAGGGAGTCCCTTGAAGGATCTCTCCCATGTTTTCCTTTGAGATGAACTATGTTGTTGGATGCCTCTTTTGGTATTAATTCTAGGATCCCATATATAATTACTCCCTTTCTCTCCACTAAGGATTCCACGTAGGATTCCTTCACTCATGTTTTACATGGAGGATTCTGAGTAGGATTTTTCTTATGTGTTTGACTTGAGGGACCCAGTGGGTGTATATGGTTGTAGTGACCTTGATTTGTACATCAGTTTTGGGTAGAGATATTTTTCAAGTGTCACCTAGAGCCCCCACTGAACTAGTAACCCCATGTGTTTTTTACTGTAGTGTTGGGTTTTGGATTTGGGTCACCTTTACTATTTTTTATGTATCCCTTCTTTATTATCGATACAGTGAGGTTCAAAAGAGGATCTTCCTCATTGGTGGATGTTGAGCTTGGCATGAGGCATATTTCTTGATTTTTGGGATTCTAGGACATTCTCTCGTGGGATTTGGCTTCTATACCTTTTTATTTGTGATATTTACTATACTCATAGGTATTTCATTGGAATTTCCTATTGATATTTGTTTGATGAAATTGGTTATGTAAATTGTTTTACCATATGAGTTGATTACGTTAAACCATGTGATAGTTTAATTCACCGGTTTAGTTTTTGAAATGGAATGTTAAATGTCTTACTGAGATAATTAGCAATGGGTGAGCCACAATATCCGTTAAAAGACAATGTTAGGCTCCTGTGACTAATTTCATCTTATATTACATGGTTGAACCATTTTCTTGGTTAAAATATAATGGAAATGATCAATATGTTAATAATGTAAAGGCCATGAGAAAGACATGATAGGTTGGTTCGGATCATTGAGGCTTATTTTGAAAATGGGGATAGAACCTTGGATCCATTGAGGGATTTCTAGGTTGGTCTCTTCTGGAATATTATATAAATGATTCATGTAGAAATGTTGATAAACAAGACAAGGCATAGATACATGATAAAGTACTTATTCCCTGTACATAGCCCTAAAATAAGTAAAAATTCATATTTACTGGGTTTTTTCCTAAGACATGATGAAATGATGATATATTCCATATAACTATGGTTGAATGATATGCCTGAGGGTGAGGTATTGATATGCTTGTTGGTGATGTTTTTTTGAGTCGTAGTTGGATTCATGGGATTATGCTCCGTGTTTTCTGATAGGTGACCTTTTACAGGATTTACCGTTTGTATATGATATCCTAGATTGAGATTAGAGGCGAGTACGAGGTAACCCAGGTGTTGGATGTGCATTCCCCCAATGGTAATATTTCACACTCATAGATATAATTACAGTGTTAGCTGAAGAAGGTATATTTCGATGGGATATAAACCTAGATATATACTTAATGATACATGACATGAGTGGAATGATATCCATATCAATGTCCTTGCATAGGATGTCAAGTTGATTGGGATTATGGACATAAGGATCAACTATTAATGTGGTTTCTTGTTATTTGATTGAAATACTCATGAATATTAATATTTATGTATATGTGTATTGGTATGGGACAATACATGTATACCTATATATATATGGACATCAATGAAGGAACATTAATAGTTGATAAGGATTACAGACCCGGAGTTCTATTATGTTTGAAAGTTTGGTGTACTTATTTTTTTATTCCAACAAGTCGGAGAACATTATTGTTCCATACACTTTTAGAAGCATAGTTATCGGTTTCTTGTCATGGTTCCCTACTAATATTATTTCTCACCCCTGCACATGAACCTTAGTGTACGTGTAGACCTTATGACTGTTTTTTTGGTTGAGCATGATTTTCATGTTGGATATGGCTAAGGACAAGTGTTTCATGAATGACTCGAGCTGGTCGAGTTGTTCTATTGGTCAGGATGGTGCAGTTTGATAGTGTTTGGAGGGAAGGTATGTGGATTATATCCGAGTTAGTATTTGAGCCATTTAATTTTACATTAAGTTCCTTTTGTAATTGTATTGGTATATTGGGCCCATTGGGAGTCTAGTGTTATTTTTTATAGCATAGTTTTATAGGATTTTAATGAATTGTACTAATAGATCATGTTCTTTTTCAGTTTTCTAATACTTCCACAATCTATTTACCTTCCATTTTGTATGATATTTAGTTATTTCCATTGTATTTGTACTTTGGTATGAGGCAATAGTCTCCCCAAAATCACGTCCTAGTCCCTTACTACTTGTCAGTAGCCTCTGGCATATGGGGAGTCCTGCAAGAGGACATGTGGAGAACCCGATCATAGCACCGTTTTGTGGCTTTTGGGTCTAGATGTTACAATTTTCCTATCACAGAAGTAAAAACCCCCATCTAAGTGGCACCCCAATCAATGAAAACTGAGTTCATATGTATACTCTTAGAAGTAAGGAATCAATGTATAAAGGTTCTAATTATATGTTTCTTACCGACCTTGGGTAAGAATGATTGATAAAAACCATGCACTCCTATATATATCTATGACCATTTGATATTCCATGAGATTCACTTTATCATTTCAATCCTAGTAATATGTCTCTACATATTACCTCATGAATATATCTCATATTCAAATAGTTTCAATGCATACAAGATTCAAACCATGATAATCATATCATATCATTACACCCTATAATAATCCATAATGATAATTGGTTAATGAAAACTCAATGATATTCTTTATAGGAATATTAACATTCAACTGTTCATGTAAAATATAATTACAACATACATTAATGAATGATAATTGGATATTAACTTAGTTGTAAAAACATGATATATTTACAACTATGACAACCAATATACCATGTGTCTAACACCAATAAATTATACATATCCCTGATGTAATTGATTTTATATTAGTTCCATAAATAGATATGCTATATTTTCTTATGTATCCACCTAATTGCTCTTTATATAACCCATATCATCAATAAATCATATGATATGGTATATGGGAAGGATGTTTTTGGTGATTTGATAAGACCCGGGTTCTTTATCTGGAAAAACAGTACAAGATTTTCTAGAATAGAGATCATTTTATCCATTTATTCTAGGAATCACTCCGTGTTCATAAATTATCTTATTGATAAAAATATATTACTTCACAACATCTGATGTAGTGATGTATTCACCCTTATTTTCATGTTTTCTTTGATTTTTTCTTATAACTCATCAAACTATGTTTTCAACCATTGTGGAAAAATATGAATCATGATTGAGATTTTATAAAAGATATTTTACATTAGAAATTAGAATAAATAAAACAATTTACACATAGATTATCCTATCTTTTAATGTATAATAACATATCCTTAGTCCTTATCAAGTACTTAATTATATTCTTCAAAGTTGTAAATTGACTCTCAAACATGGTTATATTTGTATCTACATGTTATCCTCAAAGAATATGACACATAAGGATGAGTACATAATATATAATACTATATGGTTCATATGGAACATGCATATGAATCTCCATTCCTTATATCAATCTCTTTTAATGGATCCCAAATAATTAAATGATTCATGCCACAAAATTATGGTAAAGAACCCGTAATGGAGTTCTCCATTAAAAACTAATTTATTTCCTTATCAATATATGTGTTTTGAATCATTGTAAGAAAACCATTTGATATATTTCTATAGATCCTCATACCAAGTATATAAGCTAATTCACCAATTATTTTCATTGAGAAACATTTACATAGAAAAATCATCACAGAGTGAAGTGTTTGGACATCATTTACAATAATTGTTATTTAATAATAATAAATTATTATAAATACTTCATTAAACCCACTATGATTCTTCTATAAAGAATATTTATCCATGTTATTGATGAATTAGAACACTTTGATTTCATCATCAACCTAGATATTCCCACTGTGAGAAGATTACTTTTATCTATAAAATGAACCTTGAAACTTATAAACCATAGCATTCTTATTTAGAATATTAAAAAATATGTTCTATATTATATACAATTATTCAACTAAATTCCCATTAAGGAATTTGGTTATTATATCCATTTTATATATTATATAATCATAACGATCTATTATGGTTAGAAAAATAAAAATTTACTTTATCATCAAAACAGTTGAAAATGACACTTTATAGTAAATACCATAAACAAATTTGTAATCATTTTCTTCTATGAATAAATTATAAGTATACACTCTACCATCAAATTCTGTTTTTTTCTAGAAATATCACTTTCATACTATGGTTACGACAACTTCTAGTGGATCCATCATGTTACAAGAGTAGTTATTGTATATGTAGTCCATCTCATATTCCATGACATTAAAAAATTTCTCATATTCATAACTATAATGGCCCCTTAAAAAGATATTGGTTCATTTTCAGTGAATTTTAATTAATTATTGTTGGCCTAGAGAAATCCATATCTCATTATCTCTTGATGAATCATACCAAACCTTGATGGTTTACTTGTAACTTGATTCAGTTATTCTTACAAAACACTTTTTGAAATGTTCACAACCAAAATCTAATAGACACTTGCAATTTCATGGTCTTAAACTATTATAAGATCAAAATTCCTCCCACTAAAAATAGAAATCATGTGTTCTTTATCAATTAAAACAACTCATTGGGCTACAATGACATTGTGTTCAATAGAATTATTGAAATAGTATCCTATTAATTATTTAATATAACTAATAATTAGGGACTATCAGTTTTAGGGTAATGATTATTGGAAGATAATCATCATTATAACGAATTGAATTCCAAAATCATCATAAAATAAGTAATGGGACGTTTTCTATTCTATATACAATTTTGTGATTTTACTATTGATTTATATGGAATGCAATTCAGTAAGAATACAATAGTCTCTATAACATAACCGCAATATCAGATTGGAAGGTCACATAAACTAACAATCAATTGAACCACAAATAATATAGTATAATTCCTCCTTTAAGATAAAACATTCCATTAATTATTGATTTCCAATAAATCAAAGACATCCCAACCAATAATAATCAAGTTATGATACCACTGATATCTTTTTTTATATAAATAATGTTATAATAAATAGTGGAAGACAACATAAACACAAGATATATATCATAAAAATTATTAAATCACAAATAATAATGTAAAAAAAGTAGATAATATTTTAAGGATCCAGTTACTTACATCATCCTTCATGGAGAATTCATTAGAAAGTTAACTGGGATTAGTGACCAAAAGTAATTTTCCTTCGAGGGAGTACACTAAGAATATGGGTACATGATCATATCCGAGGATAAATGAATGTTGAAGGTGAAACAACTTGAGAATTTTTGAATTATCTATTTCAAATAAATTTCATATTTTTTATATGATTCATTATAATAAATATTGAGACTATACATTCATTCATGCAACACTGAATTTTTATTTCATTACATGAATCACTAAGTGTAGCATTCATTACACAAATCACTGAGTTTAAACATAATGTGATATACTATTAAATAAAAATTATATTATATAATAAATATATCATACCCATCGAAATGAAGGGTATCATTATGAATAAAGATTTTTTTAAAATATTTAGGTAAATATTTATATATAATGAATTATATTCGGACCCTTTAATTAGAAATTAAAATAAATACCATTTGAACATTATAAAAATATTTTAATGCACACAAACCTATTTTACTCAAATAAATTAAAAATATAACCATATTTGAAAAATTGTATTGAAATATTTATATTATATATTCATTAATATGTTTAAAGTTCCAATTATGTGTTTTTAATAGAACCGATAAGATTGAATCCAATTTTAAGCTTGGAAACTGTATTTTTCTAAAAAGAAGTCATGTTTCAGTTTTTACACTTATTTTAAAAATCAATTTTTTTATTTAAATTTTTTTATTTAATAAATAATTTTCCTTTTTGAAATAATGGTGTTAGTATTATCTTAAGGGCAATTTTTCAGAATTTTATGAGAAGATAAATTTTTCAATGATTAGTTAAAATACTAATTTTTATTGTGAAATCTCATTTCTTTTAAAGATTTGTTTTTTTAAAAATTAATATGTTTTAAAAAACAAATAAAAATAAATATCTATTAATCAAATTTATGTCATTTAATAATCTTCATATTTATTTTTTATATAAAATATTTTTAAACATTTGATCATATACATTCGAAAACCCACATTCTCATTACATCTGTGAGATTAATAATAAATTAAAATCTTCCACTTATATTGATGAAATTTATAAAAGCAGATTCAATATTTTAAATAAGAAAAATTAAAATTTTCTAATTTTTCCTTCATAAATTTTCACTATAATTAACAGTAATGATAGTAAAAATTATTTACCACATTTAATGTAAAAATAGGATTATTGTCGGGTAAATAATGATACGAGTTAAAAATGACCCAAGAGATGTCCAATACAAATTTTAAGGACACATATAGACCTTATATATTCTATTCATGATAATTTACCATCTTTTATCCCACTTTAATATAATGAAAATTAGATACTCCTTTTTAACATTAAACAATTACTATAGTGATGGAAAACTCACTTATAAAAGGCCACCACCTCTACTCTCCTCTTCAAACATCAAAAATCATTTTTATAAAATGATACCTACCCATTTCACTTCATCAGTTCTCTTATATCATTATATAATTATTATTTTGGTAATATATATGATTTATGAAACATTTTGTTTCCAAACCAAAAGATGTTTTCAAAATACAAGGTAATATCCATAAACAAGAATTTTATCTTATATCTTCCTTCACATCATTAAATTATTATTAATCCATGATTATTAAATAAATTAAATATCTTAAATATAATTATATATTATCATGTGAATAAAATAATTTAAATCTTTATCCTCTTCCATCTTATGGGTTTTTAAATCCTCTTTTGTGTTTACGGTGAACTACCACCTCACGAATAGATATTATTCATTTTTAATCACCATAACTAACAAATAGATATAATGATGGATTATATATATATATATATTATATAATATATAATTATACTTTTTAAATCATTTTATTTCATGTTCCTTCTTTCTATTAAGCATTAATATGATATTGTCATTCATGTGTACGACAGATTATCTCCCTGTGAAGCGATCTAATTCATTTACATACTATATGGAACATAATAAGGATGAGTTTAATTAAAATATGTGATATATATTTAAAAATAATAATCTATTGGTAAATTATTATTTAAATTTTTATTTACTTCCTTCTGTAAAATGGAAACATTGTTCATGTGTACGTGCATCATGCAGTCTCCATGAACGATGTATGTAATTTTCTATCACTAAAATTTATTGATCATTGTAAATAATTTTAATTTGAATATATCTGATATTTATGTCATGTTTAATATTCTGGATATTATGTAACCATAACAAATTTATGATAAAAAAACATAACAAATCAAAACATACATGAAAAATGAAGTAGTTATTTTCCGAAATGTGATATTAACCTATAATTATTAATAAACGGGTAATAAAGGTAATAAGTAATTCATATATGGTATGAATCATATATTTATTTATATTTAAAATATTTATATATTAATCATATATTTATTATATAGGATGTTCTAATTGGTATGAATTAATTCAAAACTCGTGGAAAGGGATTTTAAGTCTCTTAATTATTTTTCAATGACTTATTTAAATTATCAATTCATTTTATTGTGTGCTATATATAACTGCAATTTTAAGTATATATATTTAATCTAATTATTTTTAGGATATTTTATGTATAATTTGATTTTATTCTTTATCGAGTCTTACAATTCAATGTATTAGTAAAGTGTTAGGGGATTTCTATTTCACCTTCTTACTTATGTAAGGCACATTCCATATTCACCACTGATTTCTTTTATGTGTCATATATACTGACCTTGAATTTATTTTATGGATATTTCCCAAAAAAATATTATAATATAAATATTGATTTTAGGAAATCTATTTTATGGGATTTACATTTCAAATGTTATCAAATAGGGAAGGGATTTTTATGTCAATTATCCTTCCATTAGACATATGTAATGTTATAGACCTATCATCTTCTATATAGTTAATATAAAACCCCTTTTCTATGTGATATAATAGATATGTTTATTATCATGATATTTTAGGTATCATTTAATTGTATTCATTAATGGTCATTATAATTTAATGCTACTAATATGGTAATGATTTTTTTTTACAATTTCATCATCTATCGATATTATTTATGATTTTATTTAATTCATATATTATTATAATACATGTGTCAATAAACTAATGATTTTTCGTATCATAATGTTATGTCATAAGAGTATATATTTTCTTTTCATTTTACTAAAATTATATACACATGAGTTAAAAAAATTTATTAAAATTTCATTTATTTCATTCTTTGATCGAATACCCTCTTTTATCAGGAACAATGCTTTATAAATATATTATCCAAAATGTTTTTAAATTTTACAAAATAATTTAACAAATAATTTACTACCCATGTATTACATACTAATAAAATGTTCTAAAAAATAATCATTCCATTTTAAAAACACTGACCCATTGGGCATTACCTAAAATATAACATGAATCATTATTTTAATGTGTACATCATGAAAAAAATTTCCTTCTATCATGACCATTACTTTGTTATAATATTCCATTTTATATTTTCATAGTTCTTTTTAAATAAAAGTATTTTCTAATAAAATTATTTTTTAAAATGATACATTCAAATAAAAAATGATAATCTCGTCAAAAAAATTTGTACTCAAAATTTAAACATTACTTTATAAATTTTCAAGGATATTTTGAAATAATTGTAATTCCAATTTTTTTGAATGTTTATTATTAAAATATGATTTTCAAATAAACTTTTATTTCCTCAAAAAGTATTCCATGATTATTTCCAAAATAATATTTCATATTCTATGATATTCACTAATGTAACCTATATCATACTGGGGATATGATAAAAGGATACAATTCAAATACTTTCATTGAATGGTTTTTGTTCAGGAAGACATTATTTGTACATTTTTTCCAATTCTATGGTTTACACCATATGTAAATGATTATGAATCCAAATTTTTTTCATCGGTTATAATACAATAACATTATGTAATTGTTAGTAAAACTATCTCTTTTCAATAGGTTTTAATGTGATGAAATGATTATAAAATCCTTTTGTTTTTATGGGTTCTGATATGATGAATTATTTTTACTTATTTGTAACACATAAATAAAGTTTTAATTATGTGACGTTTTTGATCAATAACTCTCTCCAATGCATTGGATTATGATGAATATCTAATGAGATAAATTGGAAAGGAATGGGGAGTGAAGCCGGTTCCGTAAGGGAATCTATCCACTATGATAGACTTTGGATTAAACATTTACTAATATGATGGATTGGGGAGTGAACCCAATCCACTATATTCGTCTTGAAAATGACCCTGTAAATACTTTTTAAATGGATCTATATGGTTATATGTATAATACATGATTGCGTCTTAGACTAATTTTATAATTTATAGCCTCTTCTTAATTAATTCAATTATTATTCATGTCTTATGAACTAACAATACATATTCCATAAATCAATATTATGATATTGGATATGCAGTGTATGATTTTAACATGTTATGATCATGTTTTTGTACACATATTTTCATATTATGCATACATATCTCCATTGATTACCCATACTTAGAAATTAATATCACCCTTTCTTATGTTTCTTTCCCCTAGGTAATGAATAAATGTATTATATTTGATATGAACAAGATGGGTTATTTTTTAAGAATATAGTGGGGGATGACATTGATGACTTATGGACTAGTTTACTATGTGTCAAAATTTATACATATGAACTATACCTTTACTATCGTTAGGAATGTGTGTATATAATATAATGAATATTCATATAGATAGATATATTATCTATGTTTTAAAATCCATGGTTTATATCATTGGTATTAAAGGATAGTTTAGTTAACTTTTAGAAACTAGGATGATAAAAAATTACTAAGATACCTTGAAAATATTTTTATGTGTATTTATATAGATGTTTTTAAGTATAAGAGTAATGATATGTCAATATATAAGAAACTATCTTAGAATTTTTTATTGGATATAGAATGTTGTTTCATTAAATTTATGTACCTTTCTTTTCACTAAACGTTTACGTGTCTTTCACAGTGAGGTTCAAATGGGTAATAACTATGAATGTGTCTCATTCAGCTGGATTTTATCACCACCCAATCCATGAAAACATGCCCTGTGACACCTATGGTTTGGCACTCCTGGTGGATATTCATTGTAAATTCAATTCACTCTATAAACCATCAAGAAAGATTTAAATATATGGTGAATATTAATGACCTAAGAAAAACCGATGGTGTCAAATATTAAAAAGATGTTTTTATTATATATAAACCCTATAAGTTAATTTATTGATCATTTTGTTCTCCCTTATTATTATTATCACTCACACTATAATTTTTTGTTATAGTACAGTAAAGGAACTAGAAAGAACTAGTTAAATTTTCAATGTGTAGAAAATGTGATGATGGGAAACCGAATGGGATGAATGTTGGGGTGAATGATATTATGATTGTTCCTAATTATTGATAAATATATATGGTTAACAACATTATCCTTAACCAACTCTTGGAGTCACTAATGAAGGCATGAATAGAGTTTATTGTTATTCTGAGTGGTGGAAGTCATAAAATAATGAAGATTAAGAATCTTATACGTAAGGAATGTGGGAAGAAGCACAAAATTGGATCTCATAGAATAAATGATAGATGTTTTGAGTTTTGAAAATAAGGAAATTAATGAAGTAATTACTGAGAAAAAAAGTTCGGTTAATTTAAAAGATTAGTATTATGTTCTCTATAATATATCCTCGATGGTTGAATTTTTCATATGTAAAATTTATTTTATTTTTAAAAATAGATGTCCTCAGGGTAAGTTTCATGAATATAATCATATTGGTTTTAAAAGTCATGGATATAATACTAATGAAGAGGAGACATAAAATGACATATGAATGGCATGGACTATTCTAACATTAATGATTTTGATAAACATGAGAACAATGATTAAATTTATCTTGATGAATATCAAGACATGATTCATGTTTCATATAATGGGAAATAGGTATTTAGGAATATGATTATGAATCGTAATTAATGGTTTAGGAAGGATGTGATATGATTGAAGTGTTTTTGTATTTTAATTCAAAAATTATATCATATAAATCATGAAATATATAAGGACTTTCTGTATATGTATTTCCTTAAAAAATTGAAAAAATATTTTGAATGTTGTTGATGACCTATAAAAATGATTTAATGGTAATGTAATACTTTTATTATGTTAATATAACTCTTAATATGTTCATTGTGTTGAGAAATTGTTTTTTAATTTTCATAAATAGATGATTTATATGAATAAATTAAATTAGATAGAATTGATGACAATGCAACTAATTAATGTTTTTAAAAAAAATTCATTTCTATTATCAATGATGGATTTTAATGTATTATTATATTTATTTAATGTATTAAAAAATTGTTTTTATTAAGATAATGATTAAGTGTGTATGTTTTAATTATGATTCTATGGTAATTTAGGCAATTAACATGAGTTAAGAAAACATATGACTATGTTACTGACATATTTTCCACGTGATAGTAAAGAGATACTATATGATACTTTGGTTAATAATATTATGATGATTTTAAAAAATTTAGTGACCATATTTTTTAATTTTTAATTTTGGAAAGGTAAGAAGTTTAAACATTTGATGAATAGTTTTATTAGAATTTTTTATATTTTGTTAGCGATTAATATATTAATTCAGAACAAAAATATTTTTTCATACGTTTTGCTAACCATTTTTTTGATAATAACATATGATTTATAGAATGATTTATAATTAATTTATGAACCTTATTTAGTGATTTAGATATGAAAATTCATCTCATATATTATTAGATGTAGTGTAAATTGATCGTTTCATGATAGAAGGATGATATTGTGCACATGAAAATGAATGAAATAATGTAAATATATTTTCACAGGACAATTACACACCATCAAGAAAAGGATCATGAAATACAATTTGTTCCTATTATGATAATTTTTTTGATATCAATGAAACTTTTCACTACTATTTGGTTAATTTAATTGTTTCAACTACCTCTCACTTTACGACATTCTGTATAAATCACCATCAATATTTGGTTGTCAGTTTTCACTTATATGTCCATATTTTCAATTACCACCTATGTTCTACTTTTTGGAAACCTAGTATATGATTTTAGATGAACTTCACATATAACAATATATCTTATCAAGTGGAATTTTTATTAACCCAATTTACATTGTGGTTTTCCCATAAATAGACTTTTAAATCTTAAACCCCAGTTTACTGAGCAGAAGTTCAAATTGTGATGACACAATTTACTTAATGAGGTAGAATGAAAACCCCAAATATTGTTTTATTTTATTGAAAAATAAATTTAGTATTTATATATTTTTATTTACATATAATACTGATTTTATATTTCATAAAATTAAACACTATGCTGATCTTGAATTATATATAACATTGTGTGTTTCTTGAATTATATGTAATACCGAGTTTAAAATATAGATGACATACTAATAAAATATTATTTGTTAATATGACATTTTTACATAGCCAATGGAATGGAGTGTCTGAATAGGATTTTCTAAAATAATAAAATATATGTTTTTAGATATTAGTATATAATTAATTATTTTGTGACCAATTAATAATAAATCAAAATAAACATTATATCAAAATAATGGAAATATTTTTCTAAAAAAGTATGTTTGTGCACAAAAATGTTTTTTACATCAATAAATTAAACAAATAATTTTGGATGAATGATTTTAATGAAAATATTAAATTTTATATTAAACAATAACAATAACATTAATCTCATTTTTTCATGATAATAGATAAAAATAAAAACAATTTTATGTATAAAGACAATATTTTCTAAAAATATGATTAATCAAATTTTTTTAACTTATATTAAAACTAATATTTGAAACATTTAGAACTTTTTTTGACAAAATAAAGTTTATTTTTTATATCATAATTTAAAAAGTAACTCATGACATATTTTATACTATAATTTGAGAAGATTATTTGTTTGAAAAAATATAAAACAATACTTGTTTGTTTTTAATTTTCAATTCTCATAAATATATTAGAGGCTAAGATATTATATCATTACCTTTTTAAAAGAAAAATTAGTTAAATTATATATATATTGTTTAAATTTTGGTCATTTTAATATTTATTTTTGATAAAAAAATATTTTAATATTTTGATCATTTTAACTTTGAAAACTCACTTTCTCATCACATTTGTGGGATTAGTTTTAGAATATTATTTTACAAGTAAGTGAATTAAATTAATAAAAAGTTATTATTTAATGGGAATAAACCTTATTTTTATTTTATAATACTGTTAACATAATTTTTCACAATAGGTAATAGTAAAAACAGTAAAAAAATACATACCACTATTAATGTAAAAATTGGGTTTCCAAAGGTTTCCATATAAAGGATAAGGGATAAAATGATTGAAAAATTTTCCCGAAACAATTTTATGGACATATAATGATATTATTTTATATATTTTACTTTTTTTATCCTATTTTTATATTAGATACATGGGAACACCATTTTCTTTTCAAAAATTACTAGTGTGCCACTAGAATTAATTAGAAAAGAAGAACACCCTCCCCTCTTATTCACACTTCCATAACCTTTTTTTTCTTCCAATACCTATCGAAACTGTTTACTTAATTCCTTCATTTCTACTTATATTCTTTATTTTGGTCAAAAATTCATTCTATGAATTATTTTGGTTCAAAACAAAAAAGTTACCAAATAGAGGAACCACAATTTATCAAGAGTTTTATTTATTTTCTTCCACAACCAACTTATATTATTACTAAAGATTTAATATATAATAAAATAATTATATTATATATAATTATATGTTTCTATGTAAATGGATTAACCTAAATCATTTTTCTCTCCCACTAAATGGGTTGCAAAATCAACACTTCAGTGTGTGACGGACTACCGCATCGTGAATCGATGTTATTCATTTTTCATCACCACATCTAACAGGTAGATATAATGATGAATTTTGTGTTTATATATTTTATTTAAGATATTTTTGTACGCTTTTAGTCATTATATCTTATTTTACTTCTTATATTCTATTTTGATAGAATATGATAACATCTTTCATGTGTATAATGGATAAGTGTCTCATGAAGCGATGTTTTTCGTTCCAGCATTACAGGGAATGTAATAAGTATGGTTTTAATGAAAATATATAAAATATATGTCATATTGTTTTATTTTATGATAATATATTATTTACCATTGTTTTATTATTTCCATTGGTAAAATGTCAATAGCTTTCATTCATACGTATCACCTACCATATCCAAGAACAATGTATTTCATTTTCTATATATAAATTTTATAGATCAGTCTAAAAATATAATAATAAATATATGGGATATTTATATAAATTTTAATCATGTGTTTATAATGGAACTACTATCAATGTAAGAGGATAAAAAAACAAATCAAAACATTCATGAAAAAAATCAGTTATTGCCCGAAACACGACTTTAACATTTAATGGTTAATAAATGATTAATTTAAATTCATATGTAAATAATATATGGGGTGATATATATTCATGTTTACATATTATTTTTATAATAAAATCATATATATTATACTAGTTGTTCGATTTTGTATGAAGGAAGTCAATACTTTTTGTATGAGATTTCTAGTTTATTTTTTATTTCATTGAGACATATAAAAATTCAACAGTCATTTCTTTTTTATTGTGTATATACATACACAATGAAATGTGATATCTTAAATAAAAGTATTTTTAATATATTTAATGTTTCATTTGATTTTATAATTTTATCAGGATTAAAATTTGAAAGATTACAAAAGTGGTAAGGGATGTCATCTCACTTTTTGACTTATATGAGACACATTCCATATTCACCACCTATATCATTTATTTATTATAAATAATTTAAATGATTTTAGTTTTTATATTATTATACTAAAAAATACTATGTTTTTTATATCCATTTAGGGATCTCTATTTCATGGGGATTATAGTTCTATAGATACCAATTATGTAAGGGATTTTTGTATCCATTTTCCTTCTTTGAAACATATGGAATATTATCTACCTATCTTCTTCTATGAGGTTTATACAAAACCCATTTAAAAATTAATATATTTTAATTATTTATTATCATTATAGTATAAGTTTAATTTCATTATATTCATTAATGGGACTTACAATTCATGATTTCCAATGTAGTAAACATTTTATTATAAAATCCCATTGTTTATCGAGATTGTTTTTTATTATGCGTCATATGTAAAAAATAGATTATGATCCATATCTCAAGAAACTCATGAATTTAATTATCATAAGGTTAATTAATTATAATAAAATTTTCCTTAATTTTTTTATTTTATATATTCATGTTTTAAAAATATTTTTTTTATGAGAAATTTGGTTTATTTTCCTCTTCATTCAAAAACGATTTTTCACCAAAAACAAGGTTTTACGAAAATAAATATCAAAAATGTGTTTACGTAATATTCCAAATAATACCTCTTTTTTTTCAACAAAAAACTGAAAGTAATTAGCATTATTACATGTAATTCATAAACATAATTTCACACCATAAGAAAATTAATTTCATTGAACCATACTTTATATGTTTTAATGGTAATTTAAATATAAAATGATTTTAAAAATTTTACGATTAAAAAAGTAATTTTAAAAGAGGAAATACTATATTCCCCATGAAACGATTTAAATAATTTTTTAAATCAACCTTTATAAGATTTCAATTTTATTTTCAAATAAATGGATTTCCAAAAATCTTATAGATTTTTCTGTTTGAAAAAGTGATTATCAAAGAGATGTTATTTTTCTCCAGAATTGTTCTAAGATTATTTTTATAATTATTTTTCATCAATGATGACATATATTGATGTTTCCTAAAGAATACTAAAGATATAATTGAATAATTAATTTTTAATTTTTTTTATAAATGGTTAATGATCAAGATTTCATGATTTTTATAAAACTTATTTCTCTTCCTTAGGTTATGCCATATGTAAATTCATATAAAACCCACTTCTTTTAATGTGCATTAAAATGATAAAATGTTAATGTTAATATGAAACTGTATCTTTTCCACTGGTTATGATATGTTGAAATTTTTAGGTAACCCATTTCAGTTCAGGGATTATCGTGTGAGGAATGTTATAATATCAAGAGGAACACATGTGTTTGATTTTCATTATGTAATGGGTGAGACCTATATCCCCCTACAATGAATTTGGAATAGATTTATATCTCAAGAGATAAATAGGAATGGAATGGGGGAGTGAACATATTATTTTAAGGAACCTTGTACACTATTATAGTCTTGGGAGTGAACAATAAAAATTATGATGGTTTGGAGAGTGAACCCAAACCACTGTTATAGTTTGGAAATAAACCTTGAAATAACATGGAAATGATTTTTTATGCTTTTGTGTATACAAAAAATCAATTACTTAAACCAATGTTATACTATCATGGCTCTCATTTTTTGATTACCTGATAATTTATGCCTTATGAAATTCCAATATTTATTTCATGAATCATGATCATGATCTTCTATATGCAAGGTATAGATTGAACATCTTTTGATCAAGTTCCCGTATCTTTATGTTCATATTATACATAAATATGTCAATTTTTTACCCATACTGAGCATCAGAGCTGAAATATTATTATGTCTCTTTTCCCCAAGATTTGAAGAAATGTATTATATGATATGTCAAATAATGGTTCTAGTTATGAAGAACACAGTGGGAGATTATGTAGCTCACTTTTGGACAAGATGTTTAGGTGTCTATGTTTCCAAATGATAAATAACATTAGGATCTCCATGAATGTGTTCATGTTATGTAATGAATATTCATCTAAAATATGTAATATCTATGTATAAAAAGCTTGGGTCTCTATATAAGAGGTTCTAGTACATTCATTTTTTAAATGGTAAACGGTGAAACTAATAATAGAAAATTAATACAAGACCAACATCAATTAATAGTGGAATGAGGTCAAATAGAAACTGAAAACTCCAAATTAGTAAAT
The DNA here is from genome assembly GCA_963277665.1 of Viscum album. NCBI lineage: Eukaryota > Viridiplantae > Streptophyta > Magnoliopsida > Santalales > Viscaceae > Viscum > Viscum album. Next base: position 338,099,083 of record OY728157.1, on the reverse strand, counting down.
GAAATTGGAGCCAAATTGGTTCCTCCAATGATAAATATGAAAAAAAACTCCATGATCCAACTCTAACACTTTTTTAGTGACATCAAAATTCCCCGCAAAAAAGCTAGAGACCATTCATTTTCATGTAACATGGAAAATAGTGTTTGCATATGCAGAAAAGGGATTAATTAGAGGTAAAAAATCATGCATAGTTGTCAACCCCAAAAGTATTTTTCCCTTATTCTACATAGATAATAAATATATAAGAACATTTATTAATTAAACTGAAATGAGGAATATAAAAGTTGATAAATAGTTTTCATAATAATCAATAAATATGATAAAAAATATTTTTTAAAATAGTTTAACTCAAGAGAACCATCCCCATTAAAACACAGAAGTAGTAACAAGATTTATGTTTGGAATAATCATTCATTTTCTCTCTCTTTCTCACTCTATCATAATAAAAAACCCATTAATTCCATTGAATATTCTTATACTCATAAGCAATGATATAGAATCCACCAAGATGTTTTATTGTGGGAATTCCTCCTCAGTAATTAACTATGAACCATGTCTATTTCAAAAATACCGAGTACAATAAAAACCAGGAACAAACACTAACCTTGTTCTTTCTTATTCAACACTCACAACTCTTTAATTCCAAATAAAATGTAAAATAATTTTACATTTAATAAAACAATTTTACTCATTTTATCAAACTTGTTTTTTCTGACACCCACAACCACATTTCAAAAGAAAACTAGAATAAAGAAATATATTATAAAATCACCAGGGTAAACCTACTAAAAAGTATTAGATAACTCCCTAAGAGAAACATAAGTTCTTTTATGTTCCAATTAAAGCTAAAATATAAATAAAATACCCAACATTTGTTTATTGGAATGATATATCTTAAATGATTTCCAATATTTGGCCCCTTCCATTATCATTTATAATAAACCCCATGAAAAACTGATCAAACAGAATATAAGTCTATATATTTGGGTATCAAAACACAAATATATTGTCCTATTCACAAAAAAATTGTTTATATCCATGATATTAATAAAGAACGATGTGATAAATTATTATTTACATGATTATATAATTGTAGAATAATCATAATTAGAGTATAGGGATCAAATATTACTAAAAAGGGACCATGGAATACCTAGTAATGTAGATCTTAGATTAGAGGAGGAATAATGAGATGTTTCTAGTGAGTTTTAGATAAATGAATTATTATCAATAAAACATAACTCCCACCACTTAGGTATATATTAGAATCCTAGAAACTGCATTCTAATTGTGTGAAATCAATTCGTAAAATTATTCAAAAATCATGTGGTTAGCTATATGGGTTTTATAAACTATTCACAAAATTTGTTCCAACCTAGTAACTCCCCAAACCACTTTTATGTTTTCTTCGAGTCCTAACATATTTATTTAATAACAATTCACTAAAAAAAAGATTATAAAAAATACCAAATAATTCAAAATAATTCCAATAAATATCCAAAACATCCCCCAATTTTATATAAGATTTATATTAATGAATTACCTATAACTGAGATTTATACAATGTGGGAACCAAAATACATAATAAGAAAATAAAATTATCTTAAAATTTAATAAATTTAATGATATTTTGAGATTGAAATTTATTTTAAAGGGGTTATAATATGAGACCAGATATTTTAATTACTTATACTTGTTGAAAATATTTTTTCACATGAAATCAAAAATTAAAACGAAAACTAATATATTTTATTGATATTAACAATTGAAATATAAGTTATCCCAAAAAAACATATTATATGACACTCTATGTGGTATACATGGTGGTTTTTCTAGCATAAAAATCGAGTATACATCTTATAAGCTTATTATGTATCTATATATGAAATCTATCATTCCTTACCCATAACAGTTCGTCATAAATAAAAATAATATGTAAGAACTAGGTCATTTAATTAGGTATGTATCATTAAAATTTGTGTCTTAATCATTACATTAGACATAATATGTATTTATAAAGAGTTAAAAAAGGCCTCAGGGTTGTCATGGGAATGATCGAAGCCCAAAACCCATATTTTTGGGGAAACTCTCCATGTCACACAATAACCGCTTGATTGGAACGTTGTTTGGATAATGGTGTGGATAATAAAATTTGTTGAGAACCATATCACATGGTTTATGCACGATTGTGTAGCCTACAGTACATGTTACCCTTTTGACTAGGCAATAGTGCGGACAAACTGTACATAGGCTATTTTTCTGGGTAATTTTATTGTTTTGGACTTAATGATCTATTATGAAACATGTACTTCTCAAATTTGATTTTTAGTGAGATTAACCTCCATGGATCTAAATTTGGATATTTTTTAAGGCCAAATCTATGTATATGAAGATATCCTTCAACCAGGAACTGATTGATCTTCCATTTGTCATGTTGGATGCACAATGATCTACTCTATTCTAAGCCAAATCAAGTTATTATACTTGAGGAGGGGATTCATACAAGACTAAGATGGATGGTTTAAAATGCCTCTATCAAGTTCACTGATTTTAGAATTCTCCTAAGGGTCCCACTAATTCCCTCAATATCTGTTTAGAGAATTTATATTCCATTATATTAATAATTAAAACCATATATATATGATCTATATATATGTCTTATTAATTGTTAGGGGTTGCGCAAAAACATCCTCCATCCCATGTAGTATGATATACCATAACTGGGTTTTTTTTATTTGATGTGTTTGTACCACTATTATTTTGTGACTTTTCATGACACTGTTAACCGCTGGAATTTATATATTAAATGTGTTGATTTCCATTATGAATTGAATAACAAAAAATATTGTATTCTCACCACTAGAACCACCTATGGTCAGTGATTCAATTGACGATAAAATGTGAGTTGGAAATTGGAAGGTATTCATTTATTATGAATTGATTGGAATAAATATAAATGATTAATAGGTTCCATATGTGTAGATCCTCTTAACAAATTATTGGATGGTAGGTTAATGAACATTAATTATATAATTTCCATTAAATGGAATTAATAATGGTTTCATAATACTTGTGTTCATCAATATAATGAAAGAATATTCCAGAACAATATGAGATATTACATGACTTAAATATCAAATAGGAGTGTCTTGACTCAAGCATTACTTTGATTCTTGTTAAGGAATGGCTTGAGAACTCAAGAATCCCATTCTGATTCCAGGACACATCATGCTTAGGATGAGACCCCACTATCTCTAGATCCCTGTCTATTATTTGGATGCAAGATATTACACCATAGGATCCCTTCAACATTATTATACGATACCACAAATACGCTCCTTGGATCAAACATTGACATGTAAGTTCATTGGTTAAAGACCATCGTGCCCACTTCTTCATTAGCCCAATTTTACCTTGTAATAACTCCATGGACTCGATAAGAGTCTCAATCTGGAATGACATAGACAATGCTACATGGATTACACTCTTACACCTTGAAGGGATACAATGATTTCTGAGTTCGTGACCCTTGAGGTCTATGTCTCCTTTGTTATTACCTTGGGACTACACTATTAAATATAATTACATTATTCCTTGTTATAACCTGGAACCCTAACTACTTCTAACATGTGATATGTTAAAAAGTGCTAACAATCATATAATGAATTTGTTACATGTTTATAAATGCGCTGAAGGGAGAATAGGGTACGTGGGTATTTAGTTACACTGTAGTACATTACATTATATATGCATGCTTCTATACTATTAAATTTAATTACACGGTCTGACTGTTATAGGAAATGTTGGTGGTGGCCCATTGACATTTATCTCACACCTTCTCTGGGTGTCATTTGGTACAAAGATTATATTACACAGTTGAAGGTGTTGAAGAATGGAACCAAATTTCTTGAAACACTTGATTGATTGCAGCTTAGTATGGGAAGATGACTGAGTTAGAGCTTAGGATTCTTGGGATAGTCATTTATTTCCTATTTACATATGAGGAACATTTTTTCTACAATATTTTATCCATGTTTTAAAATTTTCTAATGACATGACATATCATCAGTTGTTGAATGTTATTCCAGGTGTTTCACTTATTGTTACTATTGTCCCTATTTTCCACTATGCCATTTGTTGACCTATATTGTTTCTACTATTTACCTCAATTTATATTCATCAACTATACTACTATTTGGTAATGAGGGAATAGTCTCCCAATGGACACAAACTAGGTCCACATTGCTTGTTGGCCACCTCTAGAATTCCGAGAGATGCGCTTGAGGCCATGTGCTCCACTAGGTTTGGGGAACCTATTATGTGTAATCTGAGTCCAAGACGTCCCAATGCTGTATTAGATGCAGGTTCTTTTTTACATTACTATTTGGAGGTAATAGATTTGTGATTAGGGATTCATGTGACTTGGTGATAAGCTTTTCATGGGCATCAAGAACCAATGATTTAGGTAAAAACACTATTTCATTAAATATAATTGTAGTTCTATTTTTCCTATTACAACTGAAATTATTTTATCATTGGTTTCCAGACATACTATTTGGATTTATTGATTATTATTATTCTTATTCGGTATTTATTTTATCCATGGACTGATGATATGATGGAAAGGAATATTGTTACATGAATCATTAAGAACACCATGGATTTTCATGTCATGCATATTTTCATGCCACGTTCGGTCATTTAACTACATTAATTTCTTGATATGCATTTTATTGGTGAGTGATGATATGATAGTTATCTAATTATTGTATTACATTTGGTTTCTCTTTAGTGATTTCATGTATCAATTCATGATGTGTATGGGACCTCATAAGTTGGGATGATTAATCTATTGAGTTGAGGAATAATCATATAAATAAATGGGCGTATCATTCATTGATAAAGTGTCCACGCACTGATTTAAAGAGTGTAACTATCAATTATAATGTGAAACATGACATCCAAAATGAATTGGTTGGACATAATTGTCCTACATTCTCGTGTTTATGAAAGGTAAAAGAGTGATCCTGGTAATTTAATGTAAGATTAAATGAAACATATACATGAGCAGTTATCAATAACTTGACATATAAGTGGGTAATTGTGGTATTTTTCTTCAGGTATTGTGTTTTCTTATATTAATCTACTGCTAGTGATGTTATCTTTCTTCTTAATCTTTTTCTAAGGAATGTTCTTGGAATTTGTAGACAATTTATGCCACAACATCATTGTATTGCATGCCATGATGGCGGAAACGACCTTACTACAGACATGGCGGGCCCTATGTTGCATGTCTTACCTCCATGAGATCCTCATGGGGAACCACCTAGTATACCTGATTTGGGTACTGATACCCATGATAATAATAGTTATGTTTGTCAGATTTTCTCTATGCAGGGCACTCCATGGGTTTCACCTTTGATGGCTGATATGAATTGTGAATTTTAACAGTAGAATCCCCTACTTTCTGAAGGGTTATAATTCTGAAAGATACTACATCGTCGATTGATGTCATTATATATATCATTGATCAATAAAGGATCCCTCAAAATTAGTCATTCAAACTTTTCACATCCATTCATTAGGATTTGACCAAGCATTGGTTAGATGTGCCTTCCTAGTTTGGATGTAATTAGGGCATGTTATAGGTTTATTTCCAAATTTACTTATATTATTAGTTATTTCCTCAAATAATGAGAGATCATAGATCCATTGAATCCATGCATCTTGAATATGATTCTATGTTTGTTATGGAATATTATACATATTTCATGATGTTTCAGCACTTTCACTACTTCTATATGGGGATGAGATTTTGTGTGCTAGAAGTTTCGATGATAATATCCACAATGCCATCCGTATGTAGGCCAGTGTTTATTTCACGCCAACATTTTCTTCAATAGTCAATCAGTATCATATCACTGAGTTTAACCTGAGGGACTACAATAGTAAAATGCATAGAGGGCCAATTCCATGTTATAAAAATAGTTCATCCTATGGTATGAAGCATTCCCTTGAGGTTTCTCATCAGAGCAATGAAAACCATAGTTTCCATATTGAAAAATCAAAAGTGTTTCACCAGTGCAGATAACAAGGTAACAGTAAGCCTTAGTGTGATTGAGACCCAATTGAGTTCCGGCCTTGTGGTATTATTGGGAAACTCAATCATTTATGCATGACAGTTATATAATCATCGAGCTGGAAAGGATCCACACCATCCCCAACTTCAAGAGCAGGTTATTTTATGCCACGTTAGGCGGAGAGTTTGAATAGTAATTGAAAGACTGTCCATGGAGGATTTCATGGTCATTGAATCCATAGATATAATAACCATTAGCACCTACAGAGCAATTATGATCATGGTAGTCGATATATTGCATATGGCCATGGATCAATTCAATTGCATTCAATACAACCAATACCCATGGATCAAGCAATTAGATCGTCTACAGTACAAGGTATTATTATTAATGAATCTACCGTAGTATCTTATTTATTTGATAAAGGTGATTTGAAATCATTAATAAATGTGTATATCATGGAGAGACTCATACTAGAGATACATTATTGCTTTGGTGTAGTGATAATAGATATTATGTTAGGGGTACATAAATAGAGTATATTCTAATGTAGGGACTATACCCTTGAGTCTGGTAGTTATTATTTCTTATGAAACCTCATTGCTCTCAAGATGAAGAGCTTCAACATCATTCTCATTGGGGAATGGTTTCTTCAATATCATGATTTTGTAGTCTTTTATCAGTAAAAGGTATCATTTACATCATCATAGGGATGTGGTTATCAACAAAAGGGTTACTGAGATATCCATGATTGTAGAGGGGGACAAGAGAATCATGGGCTACGTGGAGTGAACACCTAGAATGAAAATATATTGATGGAGGATCATGGTTTTTGGAAAGAGTATTTCCTTCCACCAATGGATTTTTCTAGGGATGTCTTTCGGTGTGATTTTTCTAGATTACCTCCAAAAAGAGAGGTATATTTTACTATTGATATTGTTCAAGAAGAAGCTCCAGTTTCCATTCTTCCATATACGATGGCACCAAGAGTGATTCAGGAGCTCATGTGAGTGTCATATGATTTAGAGGACAAAGGATTTATATGGACCGATATATCATATTAGAGTTTACAAATTCTTTTCACCAAAAAGGGGAATGTATCATTACATAAATGTGTACATTATAAATTGTTAAACCAACATATGGTCAATAATGGATATCCACCTCCATGAATATATGATCTTGTTGACTAGCACTGAGGATCAAATGTATTGTCCATGATTTACGTGAAATATTTTTATTATTAGGTATGGGTTAGGCCATCAAACATACCTTGTAAAAAATTCTGCAGGATGTGTTGTCTATATTAGTAGATTGTTATAATGTTAGGTTCTACGAATGTACCATCCATTTTAATTTCTCTAATGAATAATGTTTTTCATCCTTATCTCGACTTATTTCTCATGATCTGTGTGGATGACATCTTGTGTATTCTCACACTCATAGGGATCATGGTGAAAATATTGCTATCATTCCATGTACAATTAGAGAGCGTCATCACTCTAAAAAACATACTTGGTGCAACTTCTAGATCAACATAGTTCAATTTGTTGGTAATATAATATCATAATGAAGAGTATCTATTTCCTGATAAATTTTTAGTTCTATAGTTTCTAGGGAGAAAACTAAGAACATGTTTAACAAAAAATGTTTCTAGGGACTGGATAGATATTACATGAATTTCAAACATGAGTTTTCCAACCATGAATCACCTATTACTAGTCATACAAATAATGGTGTCATGTTCATATTGTTGGATTCATGTGGGAATTAATTTTAGGTTCTCAAATGGAGGCTTTTATCAACACCTATTATAATTCATCCAGATCTAGTTGTAGGTTATATTATATTATATGATGCATCAAGTATCAACCTAGGAGAAATGATGATATAAGAGGATAATGTCACTATGTTTAGATCTCGACTGTTGAGGCCTCATAAATGAAATTTACCAACACACGATCTTAATATTGTTGTAGTTTTCCATGCCTTACATTGCCGGAGACACCATCTTTTTGGTGGAACAATTTGGTCTACCTTGACCTGAAGAGGCTAATATATATATATATATTTTTTTATTATGACGTAAATATCATACAATGGAGATGGGTCTAATATCTATAATACATTAATTTTTATATTTCCTACACACTTGGCAAGGGAAATGTGGTTATTGATCCACAGAGTCGGAAAAATAAGCCACATATCATATGGGAAGCCGGTGATGAATGGATGTTAATGGCCCACTTTTCTATGAGGAATATAGAGTTTCATGATAGTCATGATAAGTATTATACCCCGTATTTAGAAGATACTTCTTCACTCCATGAGAAGGTGAAGGGTAGGCTGTTTTCATATCCTGGTGGCATAGAACTCTGTGAGATAATACAAGAAGATAAATCACCTTTGGATTGGTCTGTAATAGAGATGAAATCCTATATACTCATAGATGTTTCCAGATTACTACAAATATGGGATAGGAGTTGATGAAATAATCCCATGCCTCTCCATGGGTAGTTCATCATAGCCTCTCAGAGTTGTATTGAGAGATGTGACACCAGTATTGGTGGCCAAGTATGAAAATTAATTTCGAAGGATTTTTTAATTGGTGATACACCTACCAATAGGTAAAGTTGTAGAATAGGAGAACAATGGTATTTTGACAAATTATTTCATTCCAATAATAGAAATGGGATAATGTTTCAATGGATTTTTAGTTTTTTTACCAAGGTCAAGGAGGGTTAGAGATGCTATATGGGATGTCATTGACCGACAAATAAAATCATCCCACTTAATTCAAATATTTGAGATATTATTTGTTGAGGAGTTGAGAATACTATTTTCCTATTAGCTTATACAAATACACAGGGTCCCTCAATGTATCGTTTTAGATAGGGATGCTCATTTTATATCACGAATCTGGCATGGACTAAAAAATGATATGCGAGGATATGTTCTTCTATAACATTTATTTCAACATTAGAATTATGGACAATCATTAAATATAATACATTTTCTAGAGGATATACTCTAAATTTTTTCCATGATTCAGTTAGTTCATGGGAAAATCATGTCCCCCTTATTCAGTTCACCTATAATAACAGCTTACAAGGGATAATTAAGTTGATTATTTTGAGGAATTCTATGGTAGGCCATGTCGTTCACCATTATAATGGATAGAGTCAAGTGTATAATCTATTTTAGATCCTCATATCATTATGCAGGATTCAAATCATGTTTAGCTGATCAAAAAGTGTATGAATACTACCTAGTCTAGACAAAAATCTTCATGTTGATCTCCATCATTGACCTCTTGAGTTTGAAGTCAGGGATCATGTTTTTCATTGGGTATCATCCATGTTTGGTCATGTATTGTTGAAAAAAATAAAAATTGTTATCTCCTCATTATGTAGGGCCTTTTGAAATTCTGTAGAGATTCAGGCTAGTAGCATATAGGTTGATTTTAACTCAGAAGTTTCATTCCATGAATAACATCATTCACATTTCACAACTTCACCTGTATCATTATAATCTATATCAAACTTTTGATCCTGTGGAAGTAGAGTTATATTCTGATTCTACTATTTAGGAGTATTCAGTACACATCAATTACTAAAATATGAAGGCTCTTTGGGTCTGATGTATCTTTATAGTATGGGTGTTATTAAAGAAATATAACATGTAGGAAGATACATGGGGTCAGGAGGCCAATTTACATGTTCAATGGCCATAGTTCTTCTTAGAATGTGTTTCCCCACCCTGGGAAGGTGAACTCGGGAATGATATTCTTTATAAGGGGAAGACTGTATGATTCCAGTTTTTTCACTCAGGTATGGATCATTTAGATTTTTTTCTTATTCATTAATTTAGACCTTATATGGATTCATAATGATTTATAAAAGGCCTTAGGGTTGTTCGAGGAATGAACAGAGCCTAGGACCCATCTTTTTGTCTAAACTAGCCATGTCGTGTGGTTAGTGCATGGTTGGCACATGGTTTTGCAAACCATGAAGATGAAAATTTTAAGACAGAAGTATATTGCATGGTTTGTGCATGGTCATGCAGCGTAACCATACAAGTTACCCTTCATCCCTGGTAATCCTGTGAACAAACTATAAAAAAGCTATTTTTTAAGGAAATTTTACAGTTTCCCCTTAATGTTCTACTAAACCACCTATTCATCCATCATATGATTTCTTGTGGGATTTACCACCTTGAATCTCAATTTATGAAATTTTGAATGCCAAGTATAGGGATTGGAAGATATCATACATCTGAGATCTGATCAAGAATATGTTCATCACCTTTTATGCACTATAATCTATTCCATTTTAAGATAAATCAAAGGATGATACTATAGGAGGGGAGTTGTGGGAGCCTAATTTGGGTGGTCTATAGCTCATCCCACATGTTAAATGAGTTTTAATTGTTGTGTGGGGCCCACTGATTTCAGCAGGTGTCATTTTTAGAATTTATATTCTAGGATTATAATCATTAGAATCACATGGATATGATCTTATAATATATTTTATTATTTCTTAGTGGTTACTCACATAAATTCATCCATTGAATGTATGATGTTATTCTATAATTGTATTTTTATTATTTCATGTGTTTGAGTAACCATTTTGGTGTGAATTTATTCTACCCCTCTAAAGGTATGACTTTTTATATTAAAAGGTTTGATTTATATTTTTAATTGCATAATGGAAATTACAGTGTACGCTCACCAATTGTCCTTCCTTTGGTAAGTACATCAATAGATAATTATGTTTGAAATTGAAATGGGAATGTATATTATGTATATGACTTGATCAGATTTATTGTTGATGATTAATAGGATTCATGTTCATGGAACCCCTTCCGAAATTAATGGAAGGTAGTGGAATGAACCATAATTATAGAATATGATTTAAATGGAATTAACAAAGGTTTCTTTCTACATGTAATTTTCACAGTATGAAGAGAAAGTCATGTTCCAAATAGACATATTGATTAATTATGACTTGATTAAATGGTCACATGCTACATTAACCTATCACAGTAATGAATGTAAAGGCTTGTACCTAATGAAATTTTACCAGAAATCATTTTCAAATATAAGTGTCCTCACTCAAGAATGCTTTGGATTCTTATCGGGGAATTCCTTGAGCACTCGAGAACCACGTTATGATTCATAGAAACAACTATCATAGATTGAGACCCCCCAAGATACCAATCATTTCATATTATTCTAAAACCTATTATTACATCATAATAACCCTTTAATATTATTACAATATGTCTTGGATACACTCCTTGGATCCAACATTGGCAAGTAGGTTCTATAGATAATCCCCATATTGTTGAATCATTTCATATCCACATTTTACATTGGAAGAAATCCTTGTACTTGGTATGTATATCATTGTGGGATTCCTTGGAATATTCTCCTAATATTACACCCTTAACCCTTGCCAAGAAATGTATATTACTGAGTTGGTGACCCATGAGGTGTACGTTTACTTGGTTATAACCTCGGGACATCACTATTAAATATCATTAAAGGTTTCCATATTATAAAATTGAACCATTAATATTATTAACTTGTGATATAGTATAATCTAGTAACAATAAAATAATTAATTGGTTACATGTTCATACACCTGGTGAAGCTTGAATATTGTACATGAGTATTAAGTTACACTGTACTTCTTTTCATTATATATTCATGCTTTCACAGTGTTTCATTTCTATTCCACATGTGTGATGTTATAGATACCGTTGGTGGTAGACTAATGAGATTTATCTCACACCCTCTCCGAGATCTATTTGGTACATGAAGTAGATTACATGGTTGCGTGTGTTGAAAAAGGGAAGCATACAGCTTCAAACACTTGATTTTATGTTGTTTAGTATAGATTTTGATAGCAGATGACCGAGTAAGAGTTCATGATGATTAGTATAATATTTGGTCTCCTTTATACTTATATAGAACACCGTTGGAAACTATTTTTAGATAATTCCATGAATGGGCATTGTTGAGAAAACTTTATTCGTATTTTTCATCTCCAGAAAATCCCATGATGCCCAAGGGAGGTTTGCACAAGAATTATGGAGAGTACACAATATTGAAAAATGTTCGGAAGATTGTACATGCCCAATGTGATGTAAAATGGATTCTTCCACATCATCCTTCCAAAAAATCATTAGGTCATCTGCGTGAATAAAAATTGGATGATGTGAAAGTGTAAAAAATGTGCGCAAGATCATTCACACTCAATGAGACATCAAAATGAAACTTGCATGCAACTCACCTTGTGTGCCATCACAAATGTTTCGAACTATAAATAGAAACATACCCTCGAACGTCAGTGGATGATAAAAGAAGATTAAAAAATATTCTACAATGCGATATACATCCCTTCATCCAACACATGAATGACATGGCCTCAAGGTACTGGTTCTTGGACGACAATTTTCATAGGGTCCTCCATCTGGTGGACCCACTAGGTCTTGACCTTCACCAATTTCATTTTACTCCCAGGAAATTGCAGGAAGAAGACTCCTCTTTCATGTATGGTTTCCCTTATATCATTCCAATAATGGGCGTAGGTTTTTCTCTTGCACACATCCACTCATTTGGTGAACAACCAACCAATCTTTCATGCAACACCACATCCTGACTATACCCCTTCTATATTACATATCCCCCTCCTTGTTTTCTCCATGAGTCATCTTTACCCAAATGCACCATGTTTGATCCCCTTTTATGCATGACACCACTATATTACAAATTCATCTCCCGTACATCATTCTAGGTTTATATAATGTAATTTCAAGATCCCTTGGGTGGTGCTTCATATTGTGATGCTTTTCATCATGCCCCTTGGCATGGGAATTCCAATGGTTGTTGATTCTTCAAATTTCCATGGTAATGTGAGACCCTCAATATATAAATCAACAACCATGTATCTATAATGAATTGTTGGTTCCTTCCCATAACTAAGGGTTAAACTATGCTGGTTATGTATGTTCTAGGGGTGATGAATAAATCCTCATAGTCTGAGCTTTAAGACGTTAAACTACTAAGCACCCACGTTCATGAAAATTGATGTTAAATAGTGATCATTGTGTATGTGACATGTACCTAGAGGACCATGAAGGGGATGGGTACCGGTACATTCTCACTCCCCTATCACTCTGATATTTTTCACCATACACACCCCATACAGGCCCCACATAATACCCAACACCCTCGGGTGAGATGATTCATGTATGATGGCCTTATCAAACATGTACATCTAGACACCCACCTTTCTCATCAGGCCTCCATCCTAGAGTATGTCCCAGTCTTCCTCACATATGCCACTAATGATGCATATATCCCCATAGAGATGCATATGGACCGCTCCATTCCTTCCTTGTCCTTCATGATTATAGACATTATGAATTCAAACTACATGGGTTTCACCCAAATCTCTTAGGAAGGGTATATAGGAAGCCTCTCTTTGTTTCATCCCCAAACAATAGTAAACCTCAACTTTCCCATTGATGGGACCAAAATCATTGGTCCACACATTAGTGGTGTCGACCTTGTTTTAGGGATTCTAAACAAGCATACTAAATATAGTGAAGTCACACTACTTCAAGATACAATTCCCCCTTGTAATGGGATTATAACCATGCGTAATTCCCAACCTATCTTTGGTCTGTTGTCCCTTCTATACAACCTGATCTTATACACAATCCTAAACTATGTGGAATTTAATTCCCTAACACAAGGATATGTAAGAAACCACTATGTGTTTCATGCTCGTCTTTCACGCCCCATCCGGGTCCCACCCTATTATATTTTGGTTCTGGGAAGATCATTCCCCAACTAAGAGGATATATTTTCTCCATGTCCCATCCATGCATCCATTTTAACAAGCTACCTCCTTTGGCGACACTTTTCTACACCAAACAATGCAATCATTGATTACCACCCACTAGGATATGTTAGAAGCCTCCCTTTAGATCGATATCAACAACACGATCATCTTTAAATCGGTTCCATCCAATTCATCTTGTTCAGATAATTAAATCATCCATCATCCATCCAGATTCCACTCTGGCTACCACATCCAAGGGAAATCAAGCCATAAATCTGGGATTCTTACCATGTGTAAGCCCCATTCAACACCATTTCAATTTTATAGCCTCTAAGCCATTGACCATTCATAAGACCAAACATGTCTCCAGGTTGTTGTCTATTGTGTACACTCTGATTCCAGGACTCACCCTCTTAATATACATCAGTTTTCAGCCACTTCCACTACACAATGTATGTAGGAAGAGGCCATGAGGTTCATTCCTAGCCAATGGTAAACCATATTGTCCCATTTTTCAAGACCTAATCTTCTTGGGATACATCCTCATTGGTTGTGTTAATCCACCCATCTTGTAAACCTTCTATGTTCTCCCACCTAGGAATGTACCTATCTTATCCAGTCCCATATGTGTATTAATCAGTCTGGTCTATATCCTCTAGATTTTAAATTGATGTCATATGCCATGTTAAACAATGGAAGCTGAGTAAAACCATAGGGAGATACCTTTGGCATACATTTCCCTAGAACTGACATCGGATGCATCAGGCTTCGGTGCCCTTAACATACCCTATCAGAAGGATCAGATATCTAGGTGTACCAGGGTTCAAGTGTCCAAACAGTCCAACGATGCCCAATGTGACTACTCCCCTTACTGAAGGATTCTTTTAGGACCTGAACCCATGAAATGTATTGATTAAAGTTATGTAATTAAGCATCGTTTGAAATGATATGAAACCGGTAAGAGTTAGACGAACAATTTATTAATCTTTAAGGGAGACACAGACGAGGAAATTAATTCTGAGGAGGAATACTTGGATGGAGAGACCCAAATCCCGTCATCCCATTTGGATCAAGAAGAAAACATCCCTAAATAATTGAAATATTTCACCAGCCTCAGAAAAGTGAGAATACAGGGTAACCAACTGCCAACACATACCCCACAGAAAGATGCATTCAACCCCACAAAAGCATTGAAAATATAAATACTGAACCTGATATGAATTTTTTAACTTCAAAATGTTCCTTATCCATGTTCAAGACATCATAGGATAATAGTGTAACTAGTTAAATCTATATTGCACCAGCTCCCACCAAGAATAAAGTCATCCTAGGATGAAACTCACCAGGATATGGTGTAGTAACTCATTAGGAATCCTAGTATGTGACATTGTCAGTGTGGATCATTCTATACATATATAGAAGATTGAAAAATGTTGGGGAACTAGGCATCATATCCCTACAATCTGTACAAATGGGTAAATTTTCCTGATTTGCAAGACCTATTTTCAAGATATAGGAAACTGATCACCTCCCACCCGATGACATAGGGGGGAGGGAAATTTCAACAGGGTAATCAAGCATGGCTCAATATCTTCTGTGTAAACTTCCATGACCATGACTATAGGGATCCCACTACCCATTTCATCATCTAAATTTATTCATGGGAAGCTGATTAATACTCTTGTCCATCGATACGAACATGAAGGGGTTATCTCGTTAAGGGACATGGTCTTTCAAGACCTAGAAGCTTACATGCACTGATAGTGCCTCCACCCCCAAGTGCTAAAAAGGGAGCCACTTATCCCCACATCAATCATTAATAGATTCTGGATCTTATCCAAGGAGTGCTCTTATGATTTGACCCCTTATCCGGACAAAGTAAGGGATGTCCAGGTCCACATGTCTAGGACTTAACTAGGGATACCATAACGTGGAAACCCACTCATCCATGTAAACATCAATAAAAGGTCCCAAAAGCAGATGAGTAGGTGGTCCATACCCTTGCATAGATGAAGAAAGTTCAGCTAACCCAATGTCCAGGTTGGGTGCATGATCAAGAAGATTCCCAACATGGGGAATCATCTTCTGCAGTTCCTATGACACCAGTCTAAACTAGAGAATACTATTGCCCCTATTTATATACAAGATCAAGGTCAAAACACTAAACCAGAGCAAGGAAACTTCTATACCCGGTCTTGGGTGAAGAACCCGCCACCTACAAAGTAGGTTGAACTAGATCTCCCGGTCACTTGGGCTAGTAACATCAATCGAAGGACAACCTCTGACAGTGAATTTTGGTACTGATGTACTCCCCATACAACAATAATCATTTTAAAAGGAATCACATCTCTTATATTTGACACCTGACATGAAGATCTTCCATGTACCATCAATATTATGTATGGAAATTTTCCTCACATGCCGTGTTCCCAGCCCGAAGGTCTTCCCTACACAGTCACCCAACAGCACTGAGGCCCTCCATATATGATCATTTATTAATGTACACATCCTACCCATTCCAAAAATCATCAATGCGGAGGCCCTCCCCACATCATCAATAGTGAATATGAAGGTCCTTCTCGTGTTCAGTATGATTAGTACAAAGGCTCACATACAACAAGTTCAAGAGTCGATCAACATGAAGGCCCTCCATCCATTACGGATGACAACCATCGAGGACCTCCCTATATTTATAAAATATCTAGCAGAGTTCCTCCCCACTACAAAACCCTAAAACATGGAGGTCCACTCCCTGTCCCAATTGAAATTTTATCGGGCACTCGTTGCATCATGGTTTTCTCAAAGTGGGGGTCTTCCCTACTCTACCACCAGTTCAATTTGTGTTCCTACCCACTATAGTACCAACCTAGACTAAGGTAATACCCATATAAAAATTTTTCCCTTCCCTGAAAAAACACCTCGTGGAAAGTGGGTGGGTCATCATCTCTAGAGGATGAATCCTGAGAAGCCTCAAACAACAATCAAACCCATCCCAATTTCTGATTCTGAAGAGGAGTGTCATTTAATGATGAATCCTTCAACCCAATCCTCTATATCTAGGGCTACAGGGTGAATATGACATATCAGCCTCATCCTTTTGGAATATGAGGTCCATCAGATCCTTAAATCCCTCCTAAGATCCATACACAAAGAGGAATATTTTTCCTTATTCAGGGCTTGGCCGTGCAATTGTACTTATTGTAAATAAGATCACACTGTACCTAAATAAGGGATCACCGAGTGTTTTTATGAAAACAAATAGATGAATTAAGATTAAATGACCCACCACCAATGATTGTATCTCCTACATGAATAGTTGTGGTCATTGGTCAATCTTACAAGGATTTGGTGGAACAATAAATGCATTCATCAGAATATAGACCAATATCTAGTGGCTTGATAGATTGTGTACCATAATCTCCACTCGACAGTATACCATCACAATTATCCACTTCAATGTTGTTACTAATCCCACAGATGCCTCCAATCGAAAATTGGGGTAATCAAGGACCGGATCCCGAGTCCGAGCCGATATGAATTTGGGAAATTATCAGGGCGAGTGATTTCCCAGAGATGTTTTGGCCAATTTCAACCAAAAACATCAAAATTACAGATTCCAATACCTAGGAAAAGGTTATGTTATTCCTGAAATATTTAGATATGATTCTTTTATTTCTCTATTATAATCATTTTTCCTACCCCATGATCAAAGAACACTATGATGTCGTAGTCCGACATTTCCACCTGGCTGAGTTGAGTGCGTTTTCTATGGGTTAGCACCCTGAGTCACCCAGTAATCATTAGAACATTGAGAAATGATGAATAAAGAGCATTACAGTGCAATATAGAATTATCATAGAGGCTTCCAAAACATCCAGAACCATGGTTGGGATACGTATGCAACCCTTCATTTCAGTCTTATCCGACGCCAGCCCGACTTTCTTGCTGATATTGATGATATCCTCAATGTATTGTAAATGTAAAATGGTTGAACTATGAAAGCAAGAAAATGTGCTAGGATTCATTAAAGGTAACTTACCCCACTAGGTGCATCCTCATATGTTGGATCCCATTGGTTGGGTTACTCTCCCGCAGATAAATGTTTTGGACTTCTACACCTTCTGAGTCATTGTCCTTCAGTCAGGACCAGTATAATTGATAAGAGAACATTGGGACCGTCAAGACCTCTGGCCCATCTGGCATAGTTTAAAATGATGAATATGACACTAACAATTTTATTTATCATCAGTAGCTCGTGGAACATAAAAAATATGGTCGTTGACCATCTCACCGAACGTGTTACAGACCAATGACCAGATTACAATAATCCACGATCAGGGCAGGAGGGGCAGGTACAACCTCCCAATAGCAGGTCGTCTCTTGGTTATCTTGAACATCTTTCCTCTATTGATAGAGTAGAGGTTAGAGTTTATATCAAGAAAGGGGTGATATGATTCTCAAAATCCACCCGAGTTGAGTGGTAATCCTCCTCGGGACCCAGCTCATGTACCCCCAGCTGGTCCAAAGGTCATTCCCATGATAGTCCCGTAAGTCATCCCACCAGTTTTTGCACAAGACATTACGCCTTATTACCATGATAATGATCTATCTAATGCACAAGTAATTGTATATGTTTATCAATAAAGTAATCCCAACCATGATAATCCAATGTCCAATCTCATTGCCCACCTCAAGGCTTTTAAAACTAGAAATGTGGAAATCCCACATGATGGAAACCAATTTTAGGAATAGGTGGAGGATAAGAAAACACACTACGGTTTTAGGAATCATCCATTCTCCCAGTTTAATGGGATGTGAGACCCTATAAAATATCTTCCTCACTTCTATTAATGATGAGGACCCATGTTGGGAACTCCAGCATTGTAGGATGCCACAAAACATCATTTTTATTGTTCAAACACTCCAAGGGAAAACATTTGACTTGAAAATCTAGTTATCAGTGAATCTATAGCTAGTTGAAAATAAAAATGAAGATAGTCTCATTACATGATTAAGTCCACGATTCGGAAGTCTTTTATTGCTGATCTCTTCATACTAAACTTCAATCTGAATGAGTGGGTTAGAGATTTTGTCTCCATTTGGAAGGGTCACACCTAATTTCATGATATGAAGTTTACTAGGAACAAATTATAATGATGTGTGTGGAAAATATGAAGACCAAAATTCATCCTTATCACAACACTTGGGAATTCCATGGTGGGTTTCAGATTTCTCTAATAAAGATCAACATTTAGAAGAAGTTTTGTAGCTAGCCAAGCAGAAATTTCCACTTCCTCCTTTATTTCCCACAAAAATAGCCTCTAAGGTAGATCCCACCATAGTAGCACTGATAGAGGCTCCTATGTAGCTGCAATTATTACCTGTTGAGTGACCTCTATAGCATCGCTGAGGTCTACCACCTTAGGCGCAACCTCCGACTCTGTGGCACCCACATCAAAATTGGCAGGCGGCCCGCGTAACACACCACCACCACCTAGGCGATATAATAGTTTCCACTCCATGACAATAATCCTCAGCCTCTCATCAATGTCAATCCTCATAACTATTTTCTCAGATCCTAGGAACCCGACCAACTCATTTAATAAGGATTTGGTCCTTGGTAACTTCCAATGTGCCTTATACCATGGAATCCTGTGGTTTCTAGAATACAAGAGGCCTGAAGAGGAGGATCTCACTGATTGCCAAAATTACTACCCCTATCAATGATATTTTGGTCACACCTTAATGATGTACCATGTGATTAATGACTGGAATCAATGACCTAGTCGATAATAAAATATTTAGGTTTGGTCCTACCCCGGCAATGGCAGAATGATTGTGTATAAAGCCTGACAATTAATGTGATGGTGAATGACAACAGGTTTCCAAACACGGGCTTCAAAAATACAATGACCGAATGGATCCCAAGGAATCCCACATGCCCAGGGTATTATCTGTGAACTTTTTAATCTTCATGATCCATCATTATCCACTATAATACCATTGTATACGACCTCTGCATGAACATTATTGTCATTATCCTCTCAGGGGATCATTCACCAATGATGCATGGGAAGGAAAATTCCTTCACCAATACTAAGTCTACATTGTACTCTCGATAACATCATGCCCCTAGAGAAGGGTGTTTCCCCCAAAATCTTCCCAGCAATAGAGGATTCTTCATGTTATGACCATGGGAATGCATGAGTCAATACCATTGAGCTAGTAAACCACTAAATTGTTCCAGATGATGAAATGCATCAACCCCCCCCCCCCCACCCGCCTACATCCCTAATCAACTCCCACATTGATGGAGATGTAGATAGGTGAATTAACAAGATGCATTGGTCAACAGTTCATGATAATCCATAAATGCTACCAATACTAGACAGCAGGCTCCACAGAGAGCTTAGAAATCATAGATTCTCATCTTGTTTCATTAGATAAGAATTCGCTTCCACCTGTACTACATTATTAGGAAGATCAACCTTGATCGTTCTATGATATTCTATATTCAATTATGGATGGAACTAAGTAATTTTGCATTAAGATGATAATTACTCAACATAATAAGACATGTGAGCAGTGGGACATTCCCTCCACCATCAAGAATATTACTGTTTAACCAACAACGCCCATCATACCTCCTTCTATAGAGTGAAATCATTTATGTATAAGTGTATACATAGTGCAAAAATATTATGTCTTCAAGAATCAATCCAATATAACTACAATGATTTCTATCCTCATGGATAATCAACCATAATATAGAGGTGTGAATACCTTGGGGAGGCATTAAGAAACCCCCTCCTGTTTGAGACAGAAGTAGCAGTTGTAGTGGCCTTCCATGCAGAGACATCCAATCATGTGGAATACCAATACATAATCAAATTCATTGTAGAAGATATATTTTCTCCTATACAAGGGAACATCCACCTGCATTACATCCCTGGCTTGTACAATGGTACAAATATCCATCTATTTCATGTAGACATGGGCTCTGGGATCAACCATTTCCCAACTCAGACAGTCCTCAAGATAAGGGAATCTGAAATAGATCTGAGCACCTCTTTCCTAAACATTTATGGTTAGGATAGGACAATACAGAAATAAGTAAGAAAGATCCACCTAAAGACCCAGATATGTGGCCTAATTGCAATCACTGAACTCTTGGTCGTCTCATAATACACCTATTAAAACGTGTTGATGGGTAGAACATCACTCTACTACATTGTGGAAGTTTCTTCCTCATATCAATAATGTTTTAAGTACTCACATAATGCTTGACTAGGCATAGAAGAAGGTGTTTTTCTCCGTTTTTCTCTTGAAAATAATGATACATGGATGAAGACTACTATAATAGAAATGACGAGGAGATCTAGGATAATGAGATTCATCATTATACTATTGCGACCGACCTGTGGACTGACCTGGACTAGGCCTATGTTTTTCTGATTCACCGTTTGGAGGCCACAAACCCATATATGGGACATTGTCTTGTTGTCCCAAGAATGAGAGGGATACACATTCCCATGTCTAATGAACATTATGAGATCACCACATATTCCTAAAACAATTAGGTTCGGCTAATATCAGAGTCCCCTTCTCTTATAAGGTATCATGATTTCTACCCCTTGAAACAAAAATATGTTATATGTTATTTTTTCAATAGGATGGGGTAAAAAGAATCTAACCAACCCACCAATATAGCATTGATATTATCGAATGTTCTCTCTTGGGTTAATGGATAGAAGGGATTGGGTCAAAATATTTCATCACCATGGTTTTAGTATCATAGGAGTCCCCTGATGATGTTTCCACTATGGTCGAGGCTTGCACCAGTGCCCCGCCATGATTTGTCAACTCAATGTTATTTCCTCCTACTGATGATCCACTCACCATGGATGAAGAAGTGTATTTTCAAGATGCCAATCCGATATTCCATGAGTGTTTCTCCACTGTTTTTGATGAATAAGTACATGATAACCTTGATATTGACATAGACCCGAATCCAACACTAATCATGGTTGTTATTTCGGTCAATGAGAAACAGTTATACATGGATTTACTGTGGCATGATAATGATGTATTTCCCTATAGAAATGATGACATTCTAGGGATATCTCCACTGGTCTCCACTAAACATATTTGTCTTCTAGAAAATCATCATGTGTTTAAACATCCAACTAGAAAAATTCCCATTTATCATAATGCCATGGTCGAAGCAGGGGTTGATAATCTAATCAATGAAAAGATTATTAAGGAGGTGAAGTATCCAATATTTTTAACTAACATTGTGCCCTTCAAGAAGGAAAATGAGTTGATCAATGTCTACATTGACTTATATGATCTCAACTTTCAAATTTCAAAGGTTGATTTTCCCCTTCTTACGACAAAATAGTTGATTGATTCCACCACTACAATCTTTGATCTCTCTTTATTGTATTGGTATTACAAATATAATTTAATCTAAATGTCCCCTAAGGATGATGTGTCTATAGTCTTCAAGGCACCACAAGGTTTTTTCTTCTAATTGGTAAGACATTTTGGTCTAAAGAACCCATTTTCCACTAATCAGCATGCCTTGAACTGCATATTCTAGATGAGAAGCGATTCATTGGTCAAATGCTACGTGGATGACCAAGTGGTTAAATATCACAAGTGTCAGAACCATCTCACAGATCGTGAGAATTTGTTTGGATTCCCCCTTTCACACCATTTTAATATGAACCAAATTAATTATGTCTTTTGGACGACCTCTAGATATATTCTCTACTTCATCATAAGATAAAAATTCATTGAGACTTATTCGGAAAACATCAAATCCATTAGCTAAATGTCTACTCCATGAAATATTCTATAGCTATCAGGATTTCAAGGTCACATTTACTACATAATTCAATTCAATGAAAATCTTTCTAGAAAGTGGTAGTTTGTTTCTCAGATCATGAATAATGTGTCTATTATTAGTTGGATTAAGAGTCTCAATATACATTTATAGAAATCACATAGTACCTTCTACATCCTCCTATTTTGATACCACCCATTTCTGGAAAGTAGGTAGTCCTCAATGTGACTACTCTCGAAGGGACCCTAATCACCCTTCATTCCAAGATGAACTATAAGGGAATAAAGACCAATTTATTCTATCTCATCCTCATTCTACTTGATATAGAGACAATATATTCCTCTATTAAGAATATTTTTATTTTGATGGGATTTGTAGTGTTGACATTGCGACATTACGTGAAACATCATGAGATACATATGGTGTCCTGAGTGGATTTTATGAAGTACATTCTGAACCACTCTATGTTGATAGGCCATCTATCATAGGGGCTGTGATCCTTCAACAATTCAACATCTAGTTTTTTCCAAGAAAGACATTATGGGATAAAGATTGTAATATATTCTTCCACCCATCTTTCCCTCATAGAGTAGTCTCTCGTTATTTACAATCTTTATGAGGCAATCCTCTTAGTGGGTGAGGTCATTCTGTGTGGGAAAATGCACTTTGATTTTGCTTCCTAAATCCCCACCATCTGGAGACTCAATGATCCCATACTTAATAATGTTGTCTAGGGTATCATCTTCATCATGCCTACAAATGTTATCATTCCCTATTTATTCATGTTGTTAGAATTGTGTACAAAAAACAAGGTGAATTATCAGGATCCCATCATTGGCCTTGGAATGGAACTTGAGATAATTGTTCTCCACCAACCTGTGATGGGGGAATCTGAAATGGTCATCATGTCGATCAACGACAGCTACGTTGTTATGAAGACATAACTCATACCCTTTATAGAGTATACTCTCCAACTAATGGCCCAACTACCTTCTAAGCAAAAATATACACACATACCTCAATCACATAATGTCCAAGATAATTTTCAAGCTAGCCTTGTTGTATCACTTTTTGAGCCTAACTGGTATGATTTTATTATCTATGTGGTGCATGGAAGATTCATTGCCCCCATCACTCCTAACGATGACAATAGCCTACAAGTAAGCCACCTTACCATGTATTCCTCCACAAAGATACCTCTATGATACTCTACTATAGTATCGGAGGAGACCCCTTACTAGAAAACACCCTTTTTTGAGTATCTCTATCATGATAATATCCCAATAGACGCATCTTAACATTAGCGAATCTAATGGAGAGCAGGGCAGCTCACCCTCCAGAGTGGTCCCTGCACAGAGAATATCCCCTAAAAACATGTGTTTAATGAGATAATGCTCTATTTAAATCAAGGTGGTGGGATTTATTATATTTTGTAGGATGTTCATTTATGTTTCTACAGGGCTCATCAGGTATGGCCAAAACGTTCTCATTGGGTATAAATATTGGGATACTTTTGACACACCATGATATGTGATCGCATTGTGTTTTCCATGAGGATCCATGTGTTCCATATCCATGCCTATTTTGTGAATCGACCACCAAATTCACACTATAATAACAATTATTCATTTCGCATTTCCATCAAGGGACTCAATGTCTTGGGACCATATCCATCGACAACAACTCACCAGTGCAGGTTCATCCTAACCACTATGGATTTCATTTCCAAGTGGGTAGAGAAAATTCCTATCAAGGATGTTAAGGCTCACTCTATCATGGATATCGTGATCTTCAAAATCATCCATGGATTTTGAGTCTCTTAGGTTTTCCAAATAGATAACATCACCAACATCCATGAATTTGAGCTTATGAAATTGAATGGCAATTTTAAAATATATTCTAGTTATACTTCTCGCTATCATGAACATGAAAATTAGTTGATCGAGAAATTAAAAAAAAACCTTCTCTATCATGTTTCATAATATTGTTGGCATAAATAAGAAGTGTTGAATAGAAAAACTCCCCAATGCTATCGGGGATTTCAAGATGATGACTCATAATTCCACCCATGTGACTACATATTCTCTAGTCTATGGATCATCGGGAGTCCTACCCATCGAGATTCAGCTACCCTCACTATGAGTAGCTATCTACGATATGTATTCAAGAAATAAAAAAGAAAAAATTCATCTGGCTGAGCATATTAACTTGAAGAGAACTGGATTCATGAATTTCACAATCTTGTGAGGTTTTTGGACAATAATACTAGGGATTTCAAAAAGAAAGTTCTATTCTGATCATTCTTACAAGGTGTTGTGGTACTGGCTTTGAGAACGCCACTGATACCAGGTAGAAAGCCACTGACGCTCAAGCCAAAGTAGGAGGGACATTTTTTTCACAAGAATTACCCTAATACGACATATTATCCTTTCATTATGAATGGTGGGATTATTACTCCTCCCTTCGATGCCAAATTCCTCAAGCATTACATCACATGAGGTCCCATCATCCTACATGATGTTGAACTGTATTACCATCCTAGCAAGTGTTAAACTAATCATCTTCATCCTACATGACGTTAAACTATAAATGGTCTGATCTCTACAACCCAAAACAATGATCACATTCATCAACCCTGATTTTAACCTACAAGTGGGCAATGCAGCTCATGGTCCAATCTCTATGAACATAAACTATGAACTCCCTCATCCTTACTATTAGACATTAAACTGCACAGAGACCACCATGATTCATGTGTCCCATAATTTGGGTCTCCACCAACTTTCATATCTGAATGGACTCCCTTAACGACCTAGTCTCACACCACTTCTTCTCACCTACCATTTTGGTCCAACTTCCTGAAGGATCCTAAGAGACAATTTGAGACAAGTCTTGTGTTGCAAATATGTTCAGTGGTTGATGCTCAATTTTTTGTTCTCATTCAAGGTATCATGAGGTGGATAATGTTTTGTGAACATGGTTATTATTTATCCTAATTCATTATTATTTTCCCCGTGATCTTTTAAATGATGGTCATCATGAGTCAAATTTTTATTCCCATATTTCCCACCCACAATACATTAAGCTGAGAATCTATGGTACATATTATACAATAGTATAATAAGATATTTTGCATCCATTTCGAATGACATTAATGTTTAGGGAATTTTATGAATGTTTTATGTCTCGATAATCATTCTCAAGGGATACATTTTCATTACATATAATTTCATCTTTCGATCCAACACAATGAATATATTTACCTCATAGGGTTTATTTCTCTTTGAGGGATTTCATATGGTGTGGTAAGTGGACTTATTTGGTCTTCATTCGTTTCTTATTTGAACTGGATGCATCATGTTCCCCTCATTCCAGAACACCCTCCATTATCATCCTTAACACATGATGGTAAACTGCACAATATTTTCATATCTATGTATGGATTGATTCCCATCTTCATGGGTTATGTAGGTTTGATCGGACATTTAATCATCAAGTCCAACCTCCGGTTTTTCAAAACCTCTCCTTCATTTTGGCCCCTTAGAATATGTTTTCTTGGGGTTTTGTGGAGTGGTGTGGACTTTTATCCTCATTCAAATTAGGTTTACAGAAAACTTGATGATTTCCTCTCTCAATATCTCCCCATCCCATTTGTTCAACTTTACTACATAATGTTAAATTGTATGGAATTTTCAGAACTACATTTGGCATGATTATAATCCTCATGGGATACAAAAGAATTCCCAAACATCTCATCCTCTGGTATAGCCCTGGGTCTCTCAATATTTTCATCCACATTGTCTTGATGTTCCTCTGGAGTGGCACGTGGCACACTTTGGACTTATTTAAGGATTCATGGTGTGTATCTTTTCATAGTCCATGCACATTTTATTTATAACCTTATTCTTCCATATGCATCCAAACCATATGATGTTAAACTATGATTCCTCACCATACATGAATATAAACCGTTGCATATTTTCCACACTATGTTACTATACATGGGCTGATCCAGTCATATGACCTTAAACTATTACCCAATTATCCTTCCGACATGATGAAAAACGACAATGTATTGTGGTGTCCTCTCATGAGGAGACATAATGCTTGGAATGGTTCATCCACCATGCTATATTTCAAGGCATACATATAGATTCATTTTTGGGGAGACCTCCAGATTCTCTATCATGGGTTTGTTGCAAAAAAAAACACACACACACAAAATCACAGTCATGATCAATCAGATGACACTTCGTTTGGTTCATGGGCCAGACATGCATGGCAGTACTGCACCTTGAATTGGTATCCTACCAGGTCATTTTTATGACCTACATGTTGGTTTATTTCCATCCTAATGGGATATGTATGAGCCCCTAGACATTTCATCTTGGGATCTATCCCTAGGTTCATCAAATCATTGTTCCCCTTTTCATCTGCTCACCTAATTGATTTGTCAACAATTTACTGGACCCTCAACCCTTTTAATCCCTCGACAATGTGCTAATAAGCACTATGACTTTGGATATAGTGTGTTGTATTCTATATGGGAATGCTTTCAACTGTTACCACTCATCACATCTCCCTTTTTTGGGGTTTCATCCTCATTTAAATTCAAATAGACCCCCAAATGTCACGAATTTTAGGCCATAAAGAACTCCAAACATTTATTCCAATTTCTAGGAATATTTTGAATGGAAATTTGATACAAGTACAATGTATCGAATACATTTAGTTGACAACCTTCATTTTTTATTCCAATTTCATGTCACACAATATGGATGATGTCTTTCTGACATTGTCAACTATTATCCACTATTGTTATATGACTGCCATTATTCACTATATGTTAATATCAGGATTCATATCCCTTTCTACTCCATCATGCTTATGTAGAATTTCAACAATTATGATGTTATCAATCTGTGCACCATTACGCACTGGATGGATGAACTAGTGTCCTGGGGTCACACGTGGCTCTTCACCTTCATCCCCTACCATGTTCATCCATGAACTATAATGATCTTCTCCACCTATATTTCCCATGGTGATCATGGATCACATGGGGTTAGGGATTTTTGTAAGGTTTGTGTCTTCAAGAAAATGACACTCTTTCTTTTTGGTCTATACTCTATGACCACAAACATATACCTCTTGTCCCATTGGATATGCATCTCAACATTTAACATTGTTTGCTCTCATTAAAATTGAAATTCAGTGTGGACTATCTTGTTTTTTTCACGTTGTGTTTCTTTGTGGCACCATGTTGCATATTTTTTCATTTAGAATCTCCCCATTTTTTCCTAACTCTATGATCATAAACTGTGATTCCTTACATCATTATCATGAAACACTAAACTACATCCTCTACACCCATGGTGTGAAAGGATAATTTAACAAGCCTTAAGAAATATTCTATTGAGAAGAAGTTTCCCCTTTTTGGTATGTTCCACTTGCAATACCACATTCATGAACGACATATGGCTTTATTCCAAATGTAATAGGATATGTAGAGAGGCCCAAAAATATGTTTGTTTTCTAGCCACATCACCATGTACCCTCTTATTCCATTCTATCCAGTGTTTACTCAGATTTATGTGGGGTAGTGTGGGATTATGTCACCATTAATATCTACTATACAATAGCAAGGCCATATACCACCATCAATATATCTCCATTTTTCATATTTAACTCTTGAAAATAAACATCACAATTATCCCCCATGCACATGCATTAAACAAGGACCCTTACAGATCATGATCTATGACCTTAAAAAAGGATTCTTATAGTACATGGTCACAGGACACTAGACTATGTAATAATTATGATATTAGTATTTCATAAAAGGATAATTCTCCCCTTCTATATTTTCCACCTACCATGCCACCATCAATAAATACATTGGGATTGATTGTCATCATTAAGAGATACATAGCTACACCTAGGCATATCACCTCAGGCCCAGCCTTATGAATGTTAACAATCTTGTTTCTTTTCTCCTAGTCATGGTCCAAACCCTATGACATTAATCTAGGGGTTCATATTCCATGTAACATGACATTAATCTATTGATAAGGGTCCTGAAGGATTGACCTTAAACTATATGCATCACCCAAGTCATACGACATTAAATTTTTCCATACATCATCCTTACTATATAATGATAAATTTGGTACATATCATCCCCATTTACATGACGTAAAAAAATATACCATCTAAGGATCACACAAGATAGGTCCCTCTTAGATATAGGCATAATCTCGATTCACACTGATTTATTCACTAGATGTATTTTGGGCATAGTGGCATAATTTTAGGGGTGTTGGACTCCGTTCGAACAACACATCATTCCCCCATGCCTTTTGTGCCCCTTATTAGGATTTCCACCCTCTTTAATGTCTAAAGGGACCCCGAAAAAACATTGATTCTTGGAATTTTGGTTTGGCTATTTTTTTGGGACAATGTATTAGAGGTTATTGAACATACACTTTGAGTTAGGTCCCGTCTTTTCGAATACGGTCAGAAGGTCTCCCTCATTTGTTTATCCCCATTCTAGACTAACGTGGTATAAGGATTCTATTTTGAATATGGTAAAATTTTACCCTTGTCGTCATACCACTATAATTATGTTCTAAATTTTTGGCATCGTGATTCAAAATCCCAATTCCCCATTATTCTGATTGGTTATAAGGACACAGACATAATCCCTCTCATAAACTAGAGTATGTTTGGAAGAACATTTTGGGTGTTATAGGAACTCTATTATCTATTCAAGACCCCACCATTACCTCAGAAACATAGGGTGGTCATTCAGACCATGGTTATTCATAAGGTTTAGCAGGTACTCTCATATAAAAAGTGAATAATTATGAAGTATTGTCTTGTTTCTCACACCGGGGCATATGATATGTGATCCTAGATATTGATCATTTAATACATCATAGTAATGGTAGAAATAAACTTAAATAAGAAAGAAATAAAATATTAGGGCAATGCACGAATTTTAGGATAGGAAAAAAAAGAATAATAAATGTTTATTAGTTCTGCCAAAACATGAACCATATTGATCAACCCCTTTGATGGATTTCTCTAGTAATGCATCCTTTTGGGTTCTGGACTTCATGGATGCTTCCCACTAATTATGGTCCATCTTATCATCTACACATGCAGATTAGCCATCATTATCATCAGCCTGCATTCGTCCCTCATCATCTTGTAACAATATCATATGAAGGATGACATGTGCTTCTTGCTACTAGGTATCTTCCAGCATGGCCTTCACCTACAAAATGAGCTCAGAATGACTCATAATAATTTTCACTATATTGTTTTCTTCACTATCAAGAGTTGGACTTCCTGCTCTCCCATAAGAAGATTCTGCATATTCTTTGAATTATTCTATCACTGGTAAATATTTGAGTGTCAGATACACTCTTGTATCATGTCATTCATATAAGAAATGAGTATTATATGAAAATGTTGATCATCCACCCCTCAGGCATAGTGAAAAAAATAATGTGTGATGGGACCCCATGTAGATCATCCATTGTTCCTATAATTGACTGAGGATGTGTTTGATGAACATCAACACCTTGTTTCACCTAATATAACTCCCCTCAGCCATGTTAGGATCAGATTCTTCTCTCTCCTCAGGATCTGCATGTCTGTACTCAGGAATAATATACAAGAGTTTATAGGAAGGGTCCTCTTATGGAACTCTTTTTTATTTTGTGATGTCAGCCCCACTAGCCTATATAACAACCCTAGTAGTAGCATCATCCATGATTACTACATCCTACTCACTTGGTGATATGGTTAGACCATCATGGATAACTGACTCTACATAATATGGTGCAATCACTGGCATAGCCTCTGTAGATGATTCAGACCCAATAGTTTTTCGAGCCACTATCCTTGTGATCACTACATTGGGAACCAATATCTTATTCAGTTGAGATCCCTAATAAAAAATATTAACCTAAAAATGTAATCGAACATACATAATCCACGAACAACAGTGTGTAGTTCTTGATTCACTATAAGAGCATCCCTTATAGGAGGTCCCTCAACACTTATTTATTCAATGATCATCGTTGGATCCTTCTAAATTGTGGGAATAACCAGAGACTCTATGGTATCCATTTCACCCTCTCATGATGGATTATCCTTGACTATCACTATCATGGTTGTTCCTTTGATCGCTTCAACCATGTTTGGTTCTCCGCCCAGCTCGGTCCCACATTAATGATCAAGGGGATGTTCTTCCACATCCATGTATACATTTCCATCCCATATAGGGGAATATTTATAGATATCATCATAGATGTGTTCTTGAACATGTTACTATTTGGTGAGTGGATTTACGTTACAAGAAGAGAAAGTCCTGTAAAGATAAGTGTTGAGACACACCTCATGTTTTTTTTCCATTTATGCGTTAGAGCTTGAGATTTCACCACTCTCATGTGGGATTCCAAAAAGGATGTTTATTTCTATAGGCAACTCACCTCTCGGTCCATCACCACCTAACTGATCCACCTCTTCTTTTTTATGCATTCTATTCATCTTCTTCAACTTTTTACACTTCCTCATCTTCCTCCCAATAAAATTTTTCTTCCTCATCGTCATCATTCACAAATGGATGATTTTCGGTTCATTCTCCAAGACAAGCATCACATTAACTATGAAGTGAAGCTCTTCATACATCCTCCATTGGCATGAATAAATATGCATGGATGTCAAATACCCTTGTTGGAGATGAAAAATCACACTCTCTACCACTTGTATGTTCTCTACATCTAGTAAGATGAGACCAGTCTTAACCAGTATCTACCATACTTCTTTAGTGGACCCGGATTGCCCTATCATCATCCAGGAAGACCATATATTTGGAATAATGGCAATGATAGTCAGCTCCAGAAGATGTATTAGTTTCTTCCAAATGATTTTCTTAGTTGGACCATGAGGCCTCCCATGGGGCCACCCCTACTCAAAAGTTGGAGGCTCATTCTCACCTTGAGATACTCTTATTGATGAATTTTTGTACTGCACCATTCCAACTACCTGGCTTATTACGTATCTCACCTCTATGACTAATCCTTTTCTTCTTCATTATATAGAATCCATGCTAGCCACCTTTATTTGCCGAATGTTTTTTCACATAATCTCATCTGGGTTCATTGTTATCTATTAGTCTGTATACTTCGTTGATAGGTCACCATTAAAATCATTAGGGGATGGGTGATGACTTCACCAAAACCAAATGTCATGAACCTGGGACAAAATTCTTGATAAATGTAAGGTAATCTCTCTTCTCAAACCACTATATATACTTTTTACAATATAGGATGCATGAACACAAATTTCTTTGAAAACCATGTCGGCACATAGGGTTCACAAAAAAATTCATTAATTTGGGCTACCAGAACACCGCCCCTAATAATTTTCAAGTAATACCTCTAAATAAATGGGCCTTGCCCGTTATCTTCCATCTGGCTATGTGGTGTCCAAAATAGATTATGGCTGATATTTTTGTGGTTGCAGATATTGAGTTTGATCCCTTCCATATGAAAAGTCACTAGGAAAAATCAAGTAATGTCGGTAAGGAGAGTCACATATCGTCAAATGGAAGGTGGATCGAATTTATGAAGTCATACCGACCATAATGTGCTACAACACAGCCATGAAGAATATGGAATAGTTTAAAAACCCACCTAGGTGTGATTCCCATAGATATGCATCCCATAATGATGTAAAACTTCTCCAAAATAAGAACCACTATATTTTCTTTGTTCTTTTCCACCATGATTTCTCCCATCACTAGAATTCCCAGATGAACCCCCATTATCGTGTCATGTTGTGGAACTGATTACTCACTCTGAATTGAATCAAGGAACCCGACATATCATACATTTGGGCCCCTACTTTCGTTTCGGCCTAAGCACCATTAATGGTACTCTCCTACTTCTAAGACCATTATGTATGATCATACCTTCCCCCTATATGATGTATCTGGTCACAGTTTCCGTCATCCTTGAATTCTCACTGCCTTACCTCCGTCAAAAATATACTGTAGTATCCCTAAAAGAATATTTCCTTCTGGATATATTGTTTTTAACATCTCGTTAGTATGCTCCATCATATTCCATGTCAGAATAGGGTTATGCAGCATATCCCCCCTATCATTCTCTATTGTAAAGAACTCATCATATTGGTACCCTTCTTGGGTACTTCCCCTAATGAAATGAATGCCCCATAGATAGATGCCTACCTCATCATGGTGGGGTGGAAGGAATTCGTGTTTGGTGACAACTGACTATGTAGCTATGCTAATATATCATGATGCTGATATAAGTGAAACTATGATGTCCACAATGCATCAAGAAGCTGGATAGACCACATATCCACCCAAAAATCATTTCATGTCTCGAGTACCCATTATTTCCATTCCCATTCACTCGTAAAATTTACCCCAGGCCTATTGTCCCATTCCTACAATCATGTGTTCTCTTCAATAATGATTTTTCAGAAGGTGATCAGATTGTGAGCTACAGATTCATCATGATCTGAATCGCCCCCTACAATAGTTTTGGTATTCATATTCAAGAGGTAAATTGAAATTTTATTTGTTTCACATGTGGGGTTGTCATTAAATGTTATGTTGAACTATAGATGGATATCAACGTCTGTTTCATATAACTGTGGCAAATCAGTCGCAAATCCTAGCATCAATACCTCTTCAAAAATACTGATGATATATGTTGTAGACTATAACTCAGAATATAATGTTTTTGACCTTGTATCAGTATACCAGAAATATATGATTTTTTGAAATGACCCTTCTTTCATGAGGAATATGATGGTTTCTAATCATCGGGGACCTCCTTGCCGTAATAGTATCTTCCATCTCTACAGTAGAAAGTTGAGTAGCCATTTATGTCAGGTCCTTAAATTCACAAATGGACATGAATGAAAGAATATTTTTTTGCAATAAATAAAATCTATTTCACACAAGATAGGCTTATCCCACACAGAAATACTGTTGAGGTGGGTACGCATAGGAATCGGTCAAGAAAGAATGAGTATGCAGTTGCGTGAATGATGCAGAAAAAATCAAGGGTCTTTCACACAGAAACAGAGATCTTTTGCCTATAAAGCCAAATCAAACATAACATGAGTATGTCAATGTAAAAATATTTGAGAACCTGATATATATATAGCCATGGAAAAGACCTTTCATTCAGGTGTAAGTGGTTTGTGGATCTAATGGCCATTGTTGACTACACCGATCGTCATACACTCTTTTTTTCATAAATTACCTAAGATTCTGACCTTCAGGACCCCATAATCATTGATTCTGTGGGGGGAATATTTTGCTACTGAATACTGGATATGGCCATGTATTGACAATTTATAGAATATAGAAGGCATATTTTGAATTAATAGACAATCCCAAGATTCGTAGGGGATGTGCACACAAGATTTAAGGACCACGCACAAGATTGAAAAATGTGTGCACAATCCTGTGCACCCAATGAAAGGACAAATAGATACTTCCATGTCATCATTCCAAAATAATCCATTCCATTGGTGCAAAAGAAAATTTGAATCTGTGAAATATTGAAAAATGAGTGCAAGATCCTTCTCACCCAATGCAACGTCAAAATTCCAATTGTGCACAACTCACATTGCACGTCACCGTCAATGTTTCTGAATATAAAAAATAATGTACACACAAACATTGGATGATGGTTACAGAAGATGAACAAATGATCTTTTGCAAAAAAAAATACAGCCCATCTGTGACCACGTGAATGAAATATACTTGAGGTGATGGATCTCGCGTTACATGTCTCCCAACTGTTCTCCATTTGGAGAGGTCACTAGGACTTGAACCTCTTGCATTTACATTTACTCCAAGGAAATTATGTGCAAAAGAATCCTCTGACATGCATGTTTCCATTTTATCATTCCATTCTTGCATGAAGGGTTCCCCCTAGCATGTAGCTGGTCATCATTCATGCAACCAACCAATCTAGTGTGAAACCCCTCATCTTCTATTCACCCCATCAATTATGTGTGAGTCCCTCCATACATACTCTATGTGTCATCCTTACCCTATGTCACATTTTCTGAGATCCTATTATGAACTACATCCATGAATTACACATACCTCTCATGTACGACTCTCCAGGTACGAACGAAGTGATTTCAAGATCCGTTGGGCAGTGATTCATGTTGCGTTTATTTTCCTATTTCTTCTTCGCATAGGCACACTAATGGTTGTTTCTTCTTCTCATTTCCATGCTAATTTGATCCCCTGAAATGGATCACTCCACAACCTTATCTCTATATATATTTTTTTCACTTCCCTTAATATAGGTTTAAAATTTTCCATTTATGTATGTGATATGGGTGAAGAGAGAATCCTCATCATTTGATCAATACGTCGTTAAGCTTTCAAGAACCTTATTCTACGAGACATGATGTTAAACTGTGATCACCACAGAAGTGACATGTATAGAGAGAACCATGTATGGTACATGTATCTGTGCCATCTCACAACCCTTTCCCTTTGATCATTTTCATCGTGTGCACCGAAGGCAGTCTTTATGTAAGCCCTAGAACACTCTAATGAGATGATTAAGGTATGATGGCCATATCCTATTCGTACATCTAGACACCCTCATTTATCATCAGGCATCCATCTGAGAGTTTGTCCCATTCATCCGCACCTATGCCTCTAATCATGTGTACAACCAACTCTACTCTTCACAGAATCACCTTTTGCGATGCAATCTTACGTTCTTTGTTTCTTCTTATT
This sequence comes from Viscum album, assembly GCA_963277665.1. NCBI lineage: Eukaryota > Viridiplantae > Streptophyta > Magnoliopsida > Santalales > Viscaceae > Viscum > Viscum album. The sequence continues at coordinate 338,063,485 of OY728157.1, read as the reverse complement.
TCTCACACTGAGAATGACTCCCGTGTTCTTAAAGAATGCAATGACCAGGATATTTTCTTTGGGATGTCATAGTGTGTAAGTCCCATTCACCAAATTTGAAATATGTGGACTTTTATTCTTTCACATTCTATGATGGTTTTGTATGAGGACTTCTAGATGAAAAAACCCATCACCCATCGGTCCTGACCACATCACATTGGCTTATCCTCACACAAAATGATGCTAAATATAATCCATTCTTTCCTTGCATGACGTTAAATTGTATCCATTATAACTATGTGTGTTTTGAACGATGTATCATAGGCATATTATGTAGGAAGCCTCCCTGAGGTTCAACCCCATACACTAGTAATCTTTGATGTTCCCACTATTGGGACCCACATCCCTGGTCAACCATTAAGTGATGTTAAACTAGTTCTCGTTCTACTAACCATTCAAAATCCCTACACTCAATTCATAACCCTTCAACGAAGATTTTACCTCATGTGATGGTATTATTACCACACATATGTCCCAACATGTCTCTATTATATCTACCATGATCCTATGCACCACCATGATTTACATGGACAATGATTCCATATCATGGGGATACATATGAAACCTCCCTAAGGGTCAAGTCCATCATTTATGTCCCATCCTGGTCTCTCCCTTAAGCCGTTGTGTTTCGGGAATATCACTCCCCAACATGGAGGTAATATTTATTCCTAGTCACGTCCATGCATCCATTCTTATGATCCACCTCCATAGGCTACTCATCACCCCAACGAACTATGTGGACATTGATTCACACCCACTAGGATCCATAGGAAACCTCCCTAAGGTATAGGCCCAACACCATTATCATCATCACGTTGGTTCTATCCCATTAATCTCATTCATGTCTTTAAATCACCCTCCACCCAACCTGATTCCACCCATTCCACAACATCACAAGGAAATAATACCTTTTATTATGGAAATTATCCTTGTTAAAGCATCATTCACATCATTTCAATTTTATAGAACTCGATCCATAGTCCATGTGTGATCCCAATCATGTTTTTATATTTTTATCCAATGTTTACACCCTTATCCCATGACTCACCCTCTCAATCTATATGGGTTTTGTTATTTATCATATATATAGGGTATGTAGGAAGCCTCCCCAATGTTGAATCCCAGCTAATGGTAAACCATGTTGTGCCCTTTTTTGGGACCTAAAAATCAGTGAATCCATCACCATAAAGCATATTGTTCCACACATCAAGTAAACCATGTATGTGAAACATCGTAGGGATGCGCCAATCTTTTCTACTTTTTTCAGTGTTTGGATCAGTATTGTATTTCTACTCTATATGTTAATTTCATAGACTACCCCGCTTTAAACATGGAAAGATGAGGAAAATCTAAGGGACATGCATCTGTCATACAATTCCATGCACTCGACATGGGATTCCTAGGGAATCAAAACCTTCAAGAAGCCCTATTATAAGGGTAAGAGTTCCAGGTGTACTAGTGATTCAGTGCACTAACATGCTAGCGATGCCCAACATGACAACCCCCTGACCGATGGTTGTTGCTTGGAAATGACCCTATGGAATATCCTGATAGTATAAGTCTAATTAACTGACTTCTACAAAGATATCACACCAAGAAGAGTTTCATGGTCAAAATATTTATCATTAAGGGAGGGAAAGACAAGGCAACAAGTTATGAGGAGTAAAACCAATAATGAGTGATTGAAATCCCATCATACCATTTCAATAAAAAAAATCTTTGAATAAGAGACAGATTCCACCCGCCTTTTTAATGTATGAATATAGTGAAAAAATAGCCAACACATCCCCCATAAGTGGATTTTCATGCCCTGGTGTAGGCATCATAAAAAATGTAGTGAAAATATCCATGTATCCATTTATTCTAGTTTTCTAGTGACATGATAAATCATTAGTTATTTTATGGTATTCTAGTTGTAACAGTTATTGTTACATTTTTCCCTATTTTCTTTTGTGCCTTCTATTTTATTATATTACTTCAGCTAATTACCTTTGTTTTTATTCATCTGATGCACAACACATTAGTAATGAGGGCATAGTCCATACATGGACACATCCTAATCCATCACTGCTAGTCAGTAGCCTTTGGAATTTGGGGAGATGTACTTAAGGCTATGTGCCCCCATGGCATGGGGAACCTGTTATATGGCATATGGGTCCCAAATGTCACATAATACATGTTGAAAATCAGTTATGGATTACTCAATGTCATACATTGAGAGGTTATTTATAATTTCACATTACTATTATATAGATATAAATGGAAAGAATGATAGGTTAGAGAAAAGTTTTCAATAACATTAGGAATTTTATATTTTTAAACAAATATTATGGGTACCAAGACCACCCAACCTAAGAACTAACCATGTAATAGAATATATGATAGGTTATTAGAGGATCATTATAATTTTTTAACATTTAGTAATTTCTCAAATCCAATATATCTCTATGTAATTTCATCCACATATCATTTTATCTATTTGATAAAATCCTCTTCCAAAATTCAATTAATTGAAAAATTTGATGATGAAAACGTTTTTGTATAATAGTGAATCATAGAATAATGTTTTTATTGTTCAATTCATTATATATTTATTCAAATTTCATTATATATTTAATTAATATATTATGATGTTAATAAGAACTAATCATTAAATAGAAATAATTTTAATTTTCAAATCATCATTATTAAAAATTATTATTCAAATAATTAATTAAGATCACTTTGGTAAAAAATATCCCTTTACATTAATACCTTGACAGATAAATCTAAAAATTATAAATATATAAATTTAATTTTACATTTATTTATTGTGGTGAAATTTATTATTAATTAATCTATGAACATATCTATATTCTAAAATAATCATAATATCCTCTTAAAATCTATATTTCTCTCATTAATATAATTATAATATATATAAATGTAATATATATTAAAATTATCTTCAAAATATTTAAAAATTATTTTTTAAAATTCAATACATAATATTTTAATCAATTTTGTTAGATAAATGATTTAAATAATATTTTTTTAAATATACCATTTTTGGGGTTCTATATCACATGGATCTTATATTAAGTATTATAATTGATTATGTTATTTATCATGGATAAAACAATATTTATCATTATCTTCTTCTCAATCATTTTATTACACATGATCAAATCATAACCAGGTGTGACAAAACTGCATTTTTATAATGTCCATTAAAACATTTTTTTATAAAAATTATATTTTAACACACAAAAAAATATAATGAAAAATCACATACATCTTTTATATCCAAATATAAATGAATTGTTACACTAAATTTCAAATACTTATAATAAAAATTCTCAACTTCAATACTTTTAATTCAATATAAACCCTCAATTATTTTATCCCATGATTTTAAACCCATGTATATTTATTGAATCTGTAAATTGGATATTTGTCTTCTTATGTTCTAGAATATTGATGAATTTTTTCATTACAATCTGTAAATGATTTTGACTCTCCAAGGTGTTTTACAAACATCAAAACATATATATGTAAATCCCAAGTAATCAAAACACTACTCCCCATTTGTGACTCTTCCTTTTGATTTCAAGGTCCATATAAGAAGATTTATTTATCTAGAAATATTTATATGGATAAATATTGTGTAACACTCTAGGTAGTTGGACTGCATAATTTTTACTTTTATATACATATTTTATTGTGCATGGATTTTTTGGGTGTATGGGATTAGAAATAGATAGTTTCTGGAAGATAGACAAAGACCCATAGTTTGTCTAGGCATGAAAGCCGGATGCTGGTGGTTCCATTATAGTGTCTCCTAATTTTGGAATATTTTACAAAAAAATATGGCACACATGGGTAATTGTGAAGATATATTTTTGGGGAGATACATTCCCATATGGTTGGCATATATAATTGAAATTCGTGTAGCTAAATCATACATACTTTCTAAGGAACATAAAAAGTGGTGTTTTACCATTTTCCCTTGATGAGTTTAAAACAATATGGATTCATTTCTATCCTCTCATCATGCATAATTATTCCTTATTATCACTACAGCTTCATCCATTTCCATTTTTGTGTATTTCCCATGGAATTTTATTGTTTTAGCTATGGTTAACCACTTTATTTATTTTTTGTTATTTTATTCCCTAATCCACATTCATGCCATTCCATTATTGGGGAAGTGTGTTACAATATATGGTTTTTTGGAATAACCTAGTGTAAATAATGGGGATTTTATTATCATGGGTATTTGGTGAGTTATGAAAGGTTCTACCACTTTCTGGTATTTTCTGAGGGAGGTGATGAGCATTAGACCAAGTTTCAGGTATATGGTTCTATTTAATTGGGTTTTACATGAAATAACATTAATTTTAAAGTCTCACTTGGTATGTATTTTTTAAATTTAATATTTTGTGATTTATGGTTTATTTTTATGCCATGTTCACTGTGATTTGTGTCTTGATTTAGAAATTTGGTGGTTTAATGTGAGGATTCTAAATCGTGATACTTGTATGCAATACAAGTGTTTGATAAAATTGGTAAAAGGGATTTTATGGAATAAAATGGATGTATTATATTTTTTAGAATTGTTTTAACGTTGTTTAATGTGTTTGAATAAAAATTGAAAGATTTATTATAAAATTTTTATGTTAATTTGACATGTTTGTAACATGTTTTGTGAATGTGTTTCATAGAGTAGAACATGGGTTAACAGGTGTGTCAGGAAGTGGATTTTTCAAGAGGCCATGTATTATGTTGAAGGCTCTTCCATGTGAGCTTCCATTTATGTTTACAAGGGATCATGAATTCATATGGGTGGGAATACCATGAGAACATCCATGATTGGTTGCTGAGAGACAATGTGAGCTCATAGAGTTGGCCCTAGAGGAGACCGTGAGTGATACTATTACTTCATAAATAGCTATATATATTATTTATACTCACTCACAATATTCCTGATTATTTGAGACCTAAACTCACATTACTCATGTCAGATTGGTTTTTAAGATTTTTGAATTTGATTATTTCCATTCTTATTTGATGATATATTATTCACATATCAACTTATTTGGTTATTTGATGATAATGATATGCTTTTCTTTTCTTGTTTTGTTTTTTGAGTATGAAATGTATTGTGAATTTGTTTATTTTTTTGTGAATTTTTTTAAATGTTTCTGAAAAATGTTTTTCTTTGGAAATGAAAACCAAATGTATTTCAGTGGTTTTATTCATAAAGGATATATTTTCAATTTGGTTTTTTTAATGGAATTTTCAATCTATTTTATTGGATTTGTGTCTGTAAATGACCTAAAAAGATTCATAGAGTTATCCAAATGGACAATGTGACTCACCCCCAACGTGGACCTTTGTGTGTGGGTAAACATTATATTGTTGTACATAATTAAAGGAATGGGATCCATGACCTAGGAGTCATTTCATGATGAATTTCATCAAAAAAATATGAATAGATGTTCTCTCATTAGGATCCACACTTGTAAATTTGTTTTTTGTATTTTGTATCAATTAGTATGTATGAATCAAACATGTATGGTCATGTACCCCTCTATTTTGAGTCTATTACCTTCTTAATTAAGACACTATGTATATGTTCGGCTATAGTATGTTCTATATATGATGTAAACTATCATTTATGTTATCTGAATTGTCTTTATTTCATACTCTATAAGTTATTTTTTATGTTGTTGAATCTGATGATATTGGCATGGAAGTCCCATTTCATGTATGATTCATGCCAATCTACCGGTGATGAAATCATTCTCAATTGATATGTTGATATTCCCAAAGCTAATCTCCATCCCATTCCAATCTTGAAATTTGTTTAGGATGTGTATTTGGGAATCATGGATGATTGGTCAGGTCAATAGAAGATAGTTTTTTAAAAATTTAGATTACCTTATGTTGTTAGTGGGGGTTATTGGTAGAATATAGATAATACCTTCGGGACTCTAGAGGTAGAAACACGGTATTTCATGGCCCGATATTCTTCAAATGAAATATAAAGTTTCCAAGGGTGTACTGGGATTTTCTTAATGTAACTAATGTAGAAATAGGTTGATTTTTCATAATTTTTATGTATTTATCAGTCAATATTGAGACCAAGTGTGACCTCAAGGGTCATTTCTAATTTTTAGGGTGACAAAAATGATCTATATAAGGTTCAAGATTAGTGAACATTGATTATAATTACTACACAAAAATTATGATGCCTTTTGGGCCATCAATTATTTAAACTCACATAATTGTATCATGATTTTCCAAATCATATGGAAACGATCAGCAATGTTAACTGTTTGTTATTTTTAATATTTTTTCTCATTTTTATAGGATTATCTCGTAATGATGGTGTTTCTTGTTGTTACCACTGGTGATCGTTTTCATGGTTCATTTGATGTGGTTTTAGTTTGAATTAGTGTTACAGAGGCATTACCATTTTTGTGTTGTATATGATCCATCATAGAACAACCCTGTCCAGGTGTATAGATGGTTAATTGAAGAATACTATGTAGGTGAGCCACCAAATTGATTTGGATTTGGTGGAGTTGATGATTCAAATGATACAATACTTATGATAATGCGGTGATAGAGTGTATTCCAATACCATAAACCATGATAAGAAGTTTATGAGACTAAATAAAATGGTGTTCCACAGTAATAAAGGACCAATTGAGCATAAAAAGTTATTGGAACATATAAAGATAATATTGGAGTTCTTCATTTCCCATCAGACATCTAATGTGTGATTCACTAGGTATGTGTTGTATGCTCCATATAGGAAGTTGTGGGAGTTTGTGGTGATCTAAAGAAGGAATAAGGATCCCACATGGACCTCATTAAAAAACGATTTCAATCATAAATTATATTAAGATACATTGAGGGAGGCAAATTACCTTAAGTTGTTGAAGATAAAGACATGTGATCATTTAGTGATATAGTACACCACCCATTTTTTTAAAATTGGTGAATGTCTATCTCGATCTTCTTATAAGTTATTACCTCAGTGATTGATTTTGTTTGAGATTATCTTGAGGCCTTAGATCAAATATATGAAATTACATCTCTATCTATTGACCTATTAAATATTGGTTGATAAGTAAAAAATAGAATAGAATGATATGCCTTGGGTGAATTATCGTTTGGGTGTTATAACTTTCAGTATAATCCATCATTATTTATCAATAATGAAATTGACGTAGGATGAGACACATTAGGGGAAGTGGAAAAAGTTTCTAGCAGTCATTAGTTTTAGTTCCTATGGATTCGTTGGGGCATAATCCCATTATTTTTATTAGTTTAGGACGATTGGAAACACTAGGCCTAATCGGTTAGAGAATCCAATTCCACACCACTAGTGATGATTAATAGTTTATATTTAGTTCTTCAATCAGTTGGATTCATAGGGGAACGAAGTGATATCAACTTTTTTGAAAGGCTATCATTTTAATTTGAAGGCATCAAAAGGGTATATTATGTCATTATAATTTTATGGGATGCTCTCACATGGGAAAGAATATGTAGGATGGGAATGATTTAGGAAATATCCTTGAGAGGTATAATATTTATCACATATTCCATGGAATCTGTTTTATTTGAAACTGGAACATCCCATTACATTTTTTCAACTAAAATGATGTATAATTTTGGGTATAATTGAGGATTTAATTCTATTTATTATGTATTTTCTAACCCCATTGGGTATGTATAAGGAGTGAGGTTTCAGGTTACATGAGTTCGACATTCTTATAGTGGATAAGGAAGTATTCTAGGAATTTAGTTTATTGAACATAGATCATTTTGAAATTATTCTAAGTATGGATTTCTTATTGAGAATCATGGTTATTGTACATTGACTATTCCATAGAGTATAGTTCCATAGAAATGACATGATCACCCATTTCATATAAGGTTTGTGGGATCTATGAAAATTGAGGGAGGGACTGGTTGGTTTAGAGATGATGTTGATCTTTTGTTAGATATCTATGTTGTTTCTTGATATTGATTACAAGAGTTCTAAGGGAGATCATTTAATGGTCATTGATAGGTACCTAGATGTGTTTTTGGAGTTTTTTTAGGGTTTCATCCCTAGTGATATGTGGAGTTTACTATCATTTTTCTTCCCATGATGAGCTCAATATCCATTCCAAATTATCGGAGGGCTCTGGCTAGGATAAAAGAGTTAATGGTTTAGTTAGGGAATGTTGAGAGAAAGGGATGCATTCATACTAGCATGTCACAATGGTATATTACAAATTAATTAAAATTTAAGGTGGGAATAAGTATTCGAATTTGTATTAAATATCATAAACATAAAGTGGTGACATTAAAGAATATATACCCATTTTGTAGAATCAATGATCTCTTCGACCATCTCAGGGGAGAACATTGTTTTTCAATGACCGACTTGTAATTATGGTATGAAGAGTTAAGGGCTTGGGATGGGGGCGACCCAATGAATTCCTATTGATGTCCGAATGGACATTTTTATTATTTGGTCATACCATTCAGGATTACTAATTCACTATATGTATTTACGAAATTGATTAACCAATGTTTCCACAAATTATTGAACTTTGTCTTAGTCATGTTGGTGGATAACATATTTCTATATTTCAAAATGAATGAGGGACATTCTGACTATATAATGGTTTATTTGGGTGTATATAGGGAGAAAATCCTATATTACAGGTGTCTAATGTGTAAGTTTTAGATAGAAGAAGTGAATATTTTGGGCAATGTTTTTTTAGAAGCTGGAGTTTCAGTGGATCCAGAGAATGTTTGAGTAGTAATTTTTTAAGAGCACCTAATGAATATGTTTTCGATCTACAACCTTCCATCCTTGGATTGGTAATATAGATTTTTTTGGTAACTCCCTTGTATAGCTTCTCCCATGACAACCATGACAAGAAAAGGGGTGACGTTTTAGTCAGATGATAAGTGGAAGACTACTTTTAAGTTGGTGTATTCTGGTTTAATTTTATCATATTTAATTAATTATTCCTATTCATGTAAGTGATTATATTCTGTACTATGATTAATTATATGAGTGGTTGGTATGTGATATTTTGTAGGATGTCTATGTGGTGTAATATGTCTCATATTATGATTTCCCAAATGATAAGAATTAATCCACCCATGACCTATAATTAGTTGTTTTGATGCATATGTTAAAGAGATTATGACATTACATATTTGGGGAGCATATTAAAATGTATTCAAACCGTATGATTATAAATTATATTTTCAAGAAGAAATAAATCAACCTCTAATAGAAACACTCTGTGAAGTAGCTAGTGAATATAGATTATGAGATTTCATATACATCCATGAAGGGGAACATGGTGGCTGACAAGTTATACATTTTTCATCTAGTTTATGTTGTCTAATAGTAAGTGGATGATTGGGGGACTAGTTGGTTTATTTCCTAATCTAAATTTTTTGTTTTAAAAGATATATATAATGTTTTTTTCTAGTGTTTATTTCATACCCTCTATTATCGACTGGTTTATGAGTGAGAATATATTTGACCCCATGTGACAATATATTAGTAGTTTCATAAGTGGTGGAGAGACCTTTGGTGATTAGTATTAGTCCCTGGATAGATATATTTTATTTCAGAGGAGGTTTATAGTTCCTTGGATCCTCTTTATGAAGGTGATTCCTGAAGCGTATCATTCTATCTAGGTTATTCACTATGAAAAACTAGGATATTTATACATTGAGAGTCCTATATTGGTGGCATGGGCTAGATGTGTAGTGTAGGAAATTTATTCTATGTGCCTGACCTTTGAGATTATCAAATCTAATAACTTGGGAACAACTCAGCTATTGGATCATCAACTCATAATAATGTGGATTTAATATGAGATCTCGATGTATCTCATTATTGGTCTACCTTGTATTTTCTATTGAGAAGAGGCTATATTGGTGAGATCATCTCACAAAAACTACCCATTTTTAACCCATTATAATGTTCATAAGGGTATCGTAACTCAGAATCCAGAATGTTTTGTTGGTATTAATATTTATTGAGAATTCTCATCATTTGTATCAAACTAGGATGCTCATTTAATTTCGAAATTCTATAAGGGATACAAAGAGGCTTTGGTAATTGCTAGGAAATAAAGTACAACATATCAACCATAGATATATGGTTAGTCTGAGTGGATAATTAAAAATCTCAAGGATAGGTTGAGAATAGTTGTGCATGATTTTGTTGACTCATGGAAAAAGAAACAACCATTTAAAATGTTTTATTACAACAATAATTATTAGTCCTCGATCTAGATTGCCCCATTTGATCTGCTACATAGATGACCATGCTAATCCTTGTTGTGTTGGGATGAGGTTGAAGTAATTACTTGGTCGGACCAAGTCTCGTCCACAAGAATAATGAGATAATTAATTTGAATAAAAAACTATTTTTATCAATATTCGGGTCACCAGAATTTATATTCCAATCCTCATCGTCATCTGTTATAGTTTAATGTTGCGGGATATGGTTTTTATTCTTATTTTAATTTGAATATTTCATCATCCCTCGGAAATTATAAGAATCTTACATAACATTATATCATGCTATGTCATGTGAAGAGAATATAGGGAAGTAATCCTATCTGCTGTAGTTTAAACTATCGATTACTATTATCCATCACATCTTTTGGGTTTCGCATTTGATGAAATGGAATTTGGACCCCTATCATGTCTTAGGGTGGGAATATATAGAGATTGATCATAATAACAATATCATAGAGTAGAATTTTCATATCGTTGATTTTGTGGAAAATGTGATTCATGGTATGTCAGTATTTTTGGTTTAGGTTTTATATTATTATGGTGTTGATAGCCATAATATATGAGATATGGAAGATAAATTTACAATGTCCTGGACTCTCCCATTTTCTTCTACAGATTCTTAATGAATTTATGGGGGTAGAAATTGGAATGGTATGAACTTTATAACACATATTGTGTAACATTACATTTAATTATGTGTTTTAATTACCTATTTGTTCTTTATTATATTTTTTTCAGTGCTGAGGGATATAAATATTGATTTTTTTTAAGATAAACTAAGGGGAACAGTAAGATAACATGTCTTATAATTATGAATATGGCCAAGAAAAAGCACTGCATGTGACAATGGTGTGGTTTCAGATGGTTTCGACATGATTTTAAAAAATGTACGACAACTTGGAGTAACTCTGTAGATTTATTTTTGAGAAGATAGTAGCCCCACAAGATTGGTTAATGGGTTGGAAAATCATTTGGACAAACCCTAAATAACATCTATGATTCCTAAAAATTGGAAATTGTAAATTTTTCCCTTTATGAGTTTATAGACCACCGGATGCATTTTTGTCCTCCCATTGTGTATAAAACATATCCCTTGGCCTATATGTTTCCAAACCACTATTATGGTTGATTATACAAGGAATAGTTTTTTTGTCACGAGGTAACCACAATTCTCCTCAGTTCCATCTTCCATTCTCAATCCTCATGATTGTAATTCCATATTTATGGAAGTTTGTATTTATATAAGGACTTTTCAAAAAACCTAGTCTATGTAGTGTGGTGATTTTTGTTTTTTTATTCTTATGTATTATGTGTCCGAGGCCTTTTTCACCATATTCCAAGTGTTTTTCATCGGAAGTGAAAATATTTTAATGAAATCTAATGTTGGTGTCTCTATTTAAGTAAATTTTCCTTGGATTACATATAAATTTATAGTCTCTTTTGATTTGGGTTGTTTAAACATCAAGTAATTTGGTTTATTTTTTTTGATTATCCCTTGTTAATTTTGAGTTATTTTATTATTTAGAAATTTGTTTTTTCAATGTGTGGTTTCGAAGGGTGTGGATTTTATGAAGAACAGGTGTTTGAGAAAATTGATCAATAAAATTATATCAACCGAAATGGATTTAAAAAATAGTTTTACATTGATTATAATGTTTTGATAAAATAATAATGATTGATAATGAAAATTCCTTGTGAGGTGACCTGGATATACATGGAACATGTTATGTGATTTTTTAATTGAGTATAATATTTTTTAATGTTGGTGTAAGAGAGGGGTTTGTTTGAGGTACCATGTGAATCATTAGATGGTTTGTTGTGAAGGATTACATTTATGTTTCTGAAGGACCCTGACAGAATTTTGATGGGAAGACCAAGAGAGAATCCATGATTTGTTTGGGATAGATGGTGTGATCTCTTGGATTTGGGACTAGGGGAGCCATGAGACCTCCCATTATAACTTTTATGTCTAGAAAACATGTTCATATCCACTAACAATAGGTATTATGATTATATAACAAGGTACACATTACTCATTTTAGATTATTTTATGATGGTTATTGCATTTTATTAGTGCCATTTTATGTGATGAGATATATGGTTTCCATTCCCATTTATATAATTATTTGATGACGATGTTTGATTTCCCTGATTTGTTGGTTATCATGAGCATATAATGCATTGTGGATTTGTTTATTTATTTGATCCATTTTTAAAATCATTTTATTGAAAAATTTTATTTGAAGTTTAAAACTAAATGGATTTCAATGTGTTACTCAAAAATGATATGTTTTCGATGTAGTTTAGTTTTGAATGGTGTTTTATAAAATGTTTATTGGTTTTCAGAGGTAAAAAAATAAATAGGTTCATACCCACTAACAATAGGTATTCTGATTATATAACAAGGTACAAATTACTCATTCTAGATTATTTTATGATGGTTATTTCATTTTATTAGTGCCATTTTATGTGATGAGATATATGGTTTCCATTCCCATTATAACTTTTATGTCTAGAAAACATGTTCATACCCACTAAAAATAGGTATTATGATTATATAACAAGGTACACATTACTCATTCTAGATTATTTTATGATGGTTATTGAATTTTATTAGTGCCATTTTATGTGATGAGATATATGGTTTCCATTCCCATTTATATAATTATTTGATGATGATGTTATGATTTCCCTGATTTGTTGGTTATCACGAGCATATGATGCATTGTGGATTTGTTTATTTATTTGATCCACTTTTAAAAACATTTTAATGAAAAATTTTATTTGAAGTATAAAACTAAAGGGATTTCGATGTGTTACTCAAAAATGATATGTTTTTGATGTAGTTTAGTTTTGAATGGTGTTTTATAAAAAGTTTATTGGTTTTTAGAGGTTAATAAATTAAATAGTTTCAGGGTTCTGTCTTATTTTTCTATTTTACTCACACCTAAAATTGGCCTTCAGGTGTGCGCTGATTTGTTTTTCAAGATATAGGTAAGGGAAATGTCATTGTCTACAATGTCAGATCTTCTTGATTTTATCATGTAGTGCTTTGTGGATGAAAAATGGATTAGTAGTTATTGTCTCTTATGGTGTCATTTTTTGTTATTTTCTTTTTCAATTATGATTTATTTATAGTCATATTTTTCTTGTACCTCTTTATTTTTTATTTTGGGATTTCAAAGAGAGATACCATGTATATGTACCGTAATAAAATATTCTATTTATGTTGTAAATTATTGTAAATGGTATTTTCTTATTCTTTATTTAATACTACAGATATGACATTTTATGTTTTTTAATCTCATGATATTTTTATATCCATACGATTTCATGGATGGGTAATGATGGTCTACCAATGGTGAAACTATTCCTATGTGACATTTGTTCATGATATGTGAATATCACATATCAATGGCGATCATGAACGCACATCGGGTCATGTTGCTGGCTAGCTCGGGTGATGGGTCAGGTCAACCCTGGTAAGTTAATTAAAAATATTTTACTCTTCAATATAATTAACAGATTAATAGTGATTGAAAAACCTACTCACAGTTTCACTATCCACAATACTTTAAGAAGATGGTGATACATTTTATTAAACTAATTTATATTGTAAGATCCCTTCAAAAATTATTATAGATTATGGTTAGATTGGAGATCAATACATGATTGAAAACAATAGTATCTCTATGTTATTAACATATATTATAAAATTGAGTGCATGATTAAAGTTAGATGTACCTTTTCTCATATTGTTCTTAAATATTTCATTAGAAACCTTAAGTCAATATTTAAGGATTATTTTCATGTTATATAGATCCAAATTCTATAGTTATACAATGGGTGTGGTTTTTCTCTATCATGTAGTATTTACCTTCATATGATAAAATTATTCTAGTGTTTTTATACTAGTATAATATGATTATTTAATTAGTATTCTCCTTTTTCATGATACATATCAATGTAATGTTTGAATATGATTATTCTATATTATCTAAAATATACATCCTTATCATATAGATTTCTTGTTTTATAATTATTTAAGATGTTCTTTTATTAAAAGTGAACCCATTAAAATGACATCCCCTTGAATTATATATGAGAACACATTAGTGTTCCAGTTAACACATACCTCATTTGGTATTCTATCATGCCAATAATATTATATATGAATCATATATTATTGCGTGGAAAACTTCTTCCACAACTCCCATAAGGAATATAGAAATTATGTTCCTATAGTATCCTATATCATTGAGTTCCTCATATTTGTTTTAAACAGATACCATAAATTGTTTGGTCACCTAAATAGAACAGATTGAAAATTCCATCATGCCTTACATAGGATAATCTATTACAACCCATATTTAACATTAATATACCGAATTTGATGATTATGTCCTTGAATAGTGTTCGACAGATAATAGAAGTGAAAATTTTTATATGGTTTAATATCCCACTATCATATCAACTTGTTTCGCTTACAATATTTTAATTCATGGAATTATTTAGTTTTGATTCTATTTTTATTTTAGTAAATAATTATGTTTGCAAAATATTGACGTGTAAGATTTATAAAACATCTACATTGAGTTACTATCCCAAATTAAAAATTAGGTATATTAACTAATATTCAAATATATCTCATACATAATGTAAATATTACCCTTTCATAAAATTTCATGAAAGCATATAAAGCAAAGATACCAGTATGAGTCCGCATAATACGTTAGATAGAAAGTCCCCACATTTCTATACAAATGCTAATATTTGTGTGAAGTGAGAAGTATGGACCAACATCCCACAACTCACTATTATTTACTTTATAACAATCAAAATTTAATTACTATTATAAGACCCAAATTTTTATTCAATAATTAACATTTAAATTCATGTTCCCAACCAAGAACATTACAATGTCAATGTTCAAGAATGCTAAATAAATTATCATAACTTGTATATGACTATTTTCTTGGGTGGTTGTATATTTAATGAAAAATATATAAAAAAATATAAAAACAATTATATTCATTTATAATGTAAATTTTTTATTTCAATGATTAATCCCTGGAATAATACTGTATAAATGATTGTAACATAAATTTGGAGATGGGATAAACATTAATGATCATTTGAAAAAAAATATAAATATTAACTATTTAAATCATAAAATTATATTATGGATATTACATATTTTTTAAGATATAACACATTATATTTATTTATAACATGACATCCATTATATTATTATTTAATTTGACATTTACATAAATATTTGAAAATCAAATGAAATAAATACAAATTTATTTTCATATAAATATTTTCATATTATGCACGCATTTAAAATATTTTAAATATAATAGATTTAATACTATTTTAACGTAGAACATATAAATTATAAAAATTAATCATTATATGGTTTAAATATTTTTTTAAATAATACCTATAATTTTAACATTTCATGTTATTAATAATAAAAATTCTAAAATAATTAAACTACCTTATATTTCTATATTTTATAAATAAAAAAACGAGTATAAATTGGCTTACAATTTCTATATGAATAATTTATACTTTAATTATTGGTTGATCCATTAATAATAAATTTTTTTAATATTTTTAATTGATATTAATTTTTTATTTGTTACATGTTCAAGTTATCTTATTAATTAATGAACATGTTTTTCTAATCCTTTATTTTATTGAGCTTTTATTAATTGATTATTTTCCCAAAAAAATTATTTATAATTTATATGAAAAATAAAAATATTTTTATTAATATAATAATTAAAATTCAAAAATATAACAATTTTTATAATATAATATTTAATTATATATTTTATATTAGGTGTTTTGATTCAACCATGTATTATTATCACAAATGGGTATAAGCATTCCCCAACCATCTATCATACGATATTATTAAATCTATTATATTTTATGATATATTATATACTATAAATATGAAAGGATAATCATTTGAGGACATTGAAAATAGGTTAAATCAGTGTTATCACCAATTTAGTGTCACCCAATCATATGTTATGACATAGTAAATAATATATAACTTATATTGTGATAGAAAAAATAATATGTTATGATATGATTAAAATGATACATTTATACATAGTGGGAAGATACTATATCATATATCATAAAATGTGATCCCATAGGAGATAATGATCTTTTTTTATATTTAATCATTATTTCACTAATCAGTTTAAAGATGTAATGGCATTGATACTACAAATGGATTTAATAATATATCTTAAAAATTATTCAATATGTGGGATAAAAAACAAAACATAAAAAATCATAGTGAATCCAATAAAAATAAACCCTGAAATAAAAAATGATTATATCATGCACAAAATATGGTCAGCCATATTTCATCAACCACACATTTTTTAACATAGCTCCCACTTTTTTTTATTATATTTGTGATAAATAAATAAATGTGTTTGAAATATTATCAAATATAAACTGTTATACCTATCTGAATAATTCTTATTCATTATGAATCACATTTAATGGTATATTTAAGACATATATTTGTTAATAATAACTTCTAATTCAGTTCAGAAATATTTTTATTTGTATATAATTGTGATGAAGTGTTTGGTTTATGATCTATATTTTTTATATATAATTCATTTAATTAATAATTCCAAAAAGATAAATTATGTTAAGGTATTATTATACATTTAAAAAATAAATTAATGGGCTATAGATGGTCAAAATTAAAAATATAATTATTTAAATGTAAAAATAGTAGTTCCTTAAAATAATAATTTTATTCATTAATTATTTTTTTATTGTAATAAATTAAATTAACAACAATGGAGGAATTATTTTAATGTAATTTGAAGATAATATATTCAATAAAATACATTAATTTCATTAAATGGTTTTATGAGAAATGAATGTGAATAAATTATGATTAATGCTTTAAAATTGTCGTTTCAATAAATGTTTTTCATTGGGCCTTGCATGCTTATTTTAATATGAATATATGAAATATTTTGTAATCGCATTGTTTAAATTAATATTCATATTTGAAATAAGTATTTAAAATTGTCTTAATGAGACCTCTTTCTGTTTCGGTCTAAATAAATAATAACAATGATAAAAATTTATTACATCATTTAAATTTAAAAACGCTTAATGCATGGGTTAAACTTGATGATATAGTATAAATTATCACATATGCATATCAAATTATTTTTTTGAATTATTTTTATAACATAACATCTCTTAACTTTGGTTCTTTGGATACTTGATTCCACATTGAGTTTAATATCACTTTATTATTTTATAATGTATCATGTATTTATATATTTTCCACCCACCACACTTATAAAAGGAAGTCCTCTCCCACTATCATATTCACACCTGTGAAGCCAAATATCAAAGAAAAATACCTGAACCAATACCTTTCTATCATCCCAAATAAATTTTCTATATTTTATGTTATTCTTAAATGATAAACCATAGAGGTTTAACATGTCAGAAAAATGCGGTTTCCCAAAGAACAACTAATTGTATTTACTAATATACATGGATTTTTATGATTCCCAAACCTAACCTAAATAATATATATCCCTGTTAAGATGAAGAAATATGTATTTATACTATTCCTAATTTTTTTTAAATTAATTTTACTTAAAATTTTTACCTTTTTTCTATCTTATGAGAAATTATAATGTTAGTCATCCATATGTGTAAACTACCCTGTAAATGAAGCGATGTGATCCATTTTTTATTTATTATAGACATGGATATTTTTAATGATGGATTTAATAAATATAAATGATATTTATGATATTGTTATTATTTTTTAATGATATATTTTTATTTATCTTTCATTCAATCCACTTTCTAGAAAATGAAAACAATCGTCATTTCTACATGCCGACTACCATCTGCATGAAATGGAGTAATTAAATTTTCATCACCGACTAATATGAATGGTTTTATATGGAATCCCTACATTTTATTATATGAACATTTAATTATAATATATAAAATTTAGGATCTATTGATATTTAGATTTTGAAAAAAGTTACATAATAAATGAAAAAATAAAAAATTATTCTAAACGACATGGAAGGTTTCTTCATTACTACATCCTATGTAATTTTGTTTTATATCAGAACCCGAGGAAATACATCAAATTAAAGGGTGAGAATAAGGTCAATTATGGTAAAGCAGGGGGCACCATTAAACTATGATCTTGATGAATATCATTATGAACATTAGAAATATATTTTTCGCATGATAAATAGTACATGAGCTTTATCATAATTAAAATAATATGAATAATAAAATTTAAATGTGGATAAAAAATTTAAATTATATATTCAGAATCATATCACCATGTTTATTCACTAAGGTGCCGTAATCATTACCTATGTTATTCTACAACCATTCGTATAACATGACATTTTTGGAGATTAAATTCTTTACTCAATGTATTGAACTAGTATCCCAGAGCAACATACATAAGTCAAAATTGTCACATGATCCTCATAGATCCTACTAAATCATTTCATAAACAACCTATAGAAAATAAAAGATGGTGATTTCATATCAAAATCAAATTATATAAATAGTTCCTAAAAATGTGATCATTAAGTGATTTTCAGTCAATGAAAAAGGAATGTGGGTTTCATGTATGTTAATAATAGAATAAATTAAATCATTTCAAATATTGGTGAATAGTCCTAGAAAATACGTAGGTTTATGTATTTACAGATAAGAGAAATAGGGTTTTGGTTTTTTGTGGACATGAGAGATATTTGGAGAAGCAATTTCACCATCGTAATGGGTATAAAACGTGGTTTTAGAATAGGGTAAAAATAGAGTGTATATGGGTATCGCATTAATGAAACCTAATTTGGGAGTATAAGATTTAGTTAAAAAAAAGAATATAGTTACCATAATATTTGGAAGAAAAATACAATAATAGGTTCTTGAAACGAAGAGTAAAGAATGGTTGTTCCCTAACATAGAAAATTTACCCCTAAAACATTATTATTGGGTCCTTGGGGGATTAAGTGCACCATGGGAGAACTCCTTGTTTGGTAAAAATATCATATCTTTGTTGATGATTAATTGTGTGTGAAATTATGTATAGAAATTGGTGTGTATTTATAGAAACAATATAAGAATTTTTTATTAATTTTCAAATATAGGGCTTTAAAACTAATGTTTTAGGAAGTAAAACCCATGGTATTTACCATGGTATTGTATAGTTGGGAATATTTTTATGTAATTTTAATCAACAAGAGTCACCAAGATTCTATATTAATTTTTGGGATGAAAAAATAATGTTTTCCCAAAATAATATTTCTAAAGTTAATATTTCAATTAAAAACATTGGAACATAATTTATAGGTTTTGAAATTGATTAAAAATAAATAAATAATTTATAATAATAAAATAACATATTCCTGGTCATGGATTGTGGATAAATAATTTTTATATCATTAATAAAGAATTATCAATTCCTTCTACATACTGAAAAACCCAAACTGTATTTTTACTATTTAATAAAAATTAAATTGTTTAATAAAATTTTCATAAATTCACCTTAACCAAATTTTGATGAGCTAATTCCAAGAGTTGTCCAAGAGGGTCCCATTCTAGGACTACCCCATGCCCACCTCTATTAGTCATGGGGATGATCACATGCACTGAGTAGGCATATCCCACAATTGGGAGGAATTAGCCAATTTTACCTGTACACATGAACACATATCTAAGCCTCAAAATGATGAAATATCACATAACCAAAAGGATGCATTCATATATAAAATATACCAAAATAAATTATGATAGTGACTAAAATGTAAATTAAATTAGGTCAATATCAAGACCCCCAAAAAGAGTATATCACCACATGTACAATAAGAATGTAAATGGTACTGGGACTGATGTCTGATAGCTATAGGAACAAACCTCAGTCTATCAGGTCACATTATTAACTCTTTTGTCCTGGTCCACCTAAGACAACATAAAAAGGTCGATCATATTCACAAGACATGACACATGTAGAAAATTCTCATGTGTGGGTGAGTATAATAATACTCAGTATGACACCACAAAACCAAAAAGAAATAAAACAAATAATGTACATTAATCACAAAATAGGTATATGTCTACATAACATATAAAAATAATTCGATAATATACTCAAGAGATAAACCACACCATCAGAAATTCATAACTAACTGTTAGCCTTATGATTCTTCGTGAAGAATATTCATTTTGGGATAACTCACTCCTTAATCCACGATTAAATCGGATACCTAATGGACACTGGAACACTATGAGATGGGAGGGGTGAATCAAGGTGAAATATGTTTCTTCTAAACCTATGTATCTGGTTCACACAATGGTAAGAACCATTTAAACCTATATGATGAGTAAAAGAAGAGAAAACTCACATAAAGAGGGAAGACATGACATTTTTACATGGTTCACCTCTTAGGGAAATGGGCATGGAGAATATTACGATAGGATATCATTCATACCAAAATACACTAATATTAAAAAGTTATGGAGTGAAAAAGATTATCATGGTCAATCAATGCCTAGGATTTCTACCATTACATGTTTTATTGATGGAACACAATGTCCATCAGACCACATCCATTAACTCCCCCTTCCTCACTGTATTGGAATGAACCGGAACATAGTTTATAAACATAAATGTCACATAAATGGATTGAAATTAAATCAAGAATATTAAACTATAGATGTATGCTCTGGTAATGATTCATTTTTTCCACAAATTATGTTCACTTTTCCGTGTATTGACAGTTCACAAACCTCTCCTCCACACATTGAAATTATTTTGCAATGTTCTACTCTACACCTTGTGTTATGTGTGCACCATAGACCATCTTCTTCCCCTTGATTCAAAAACTTTCTCTACAATCCCCCATCATGTTCTGCCTTTGTATACCATATTATGTGAACATCCCATCGTCCGTGTACTACCTCTACTCTTTGAACTGTCTCCACTCCCTCTCTATGTAATCCTCAAAATATAAAAACTAATACATTCCTGCAATATATAATTATTCTTCCATGTACTGTCATATGTGTATTATTCGTTATTTCACTTGTTTCATTTTATAATTTCAATTAATGACTTTTTCTGGTTTCCATTCTGAGAACAACTTAATAGATTCAACAAATTCCATTCAGTTTTTTAATCTCATAAAAACACAATAATGATGGTATTAGTGATGCGAATATATGAAAATGGATAATCGTTATTTTATAAACCATGATATATGAAATATTTGATATGACAACACCTTTACCAAGTAACACACATCTCCGGAGAACCATTTTCCCTACGCAGCAGCACAAATCACTAAATTGTTTCTATAAAAAAAATATTTGTGGATTCCTAGAACACTAACTAGATTTCACAAAATACATTCCATCCTGAAAATTGTCGTGTCTTCTGCATACAATGTCCTTTTTCTGAACCACATTCTTTATTGCGAACAAACATTTCTCAATGAAATGTTCCTCTAATGCTGTCCACATACCATTCCCACTTCATAGTTCATAGTTCGACATTCCACGTACTAAAATTCATGACTCATGTACTATTCATAGAACATGGTTCATAGTCTATGACTCCTTTTCTGAAACTCATTCTTTTCCAAAAAAAAACTCCTGATATTGAGGTCCAAAAAATTGGCAAACTCTAAGAAATTGCACCACCTAAAAACCTACATCTGCCTGTATTGTAAGATCACTTTACATGAAATTTTTTTTATAAAAACAAATTGAATTGACAATAAACCAAACAATACTAAATTTCAGGTAAATAATGGTCAAGGTTCCAACAATCATCCCCTTTTATTTTTTCATAAATCAGTAGATAAATTTTGGTAAGCAATTACAACAATAAAAATTTGATCAGCAAGAAAAAACCCAGAAAACAACACTCTATGTCTTTGCGAACAATTAATATTATAAAAAAACAAGAGTGTATATATGAATTGGATTCTCATGTTTTGAAATGCTTTAAATATGTCCATGTATGATCTAATGGGTTTCCCATACACTAAAGATATTTTTTCAGTATCATTATCACACATTTTAACTCATTGAATTTCTCATTTTACCAGAAAATCCATTCTTACAGACATTTAATTCTCCTCATTTCTACATTATTTATTATATATACTACTACAATTATCCATTATTTCTCACTGAAAATAATCCTGAAGAACCTATTTATAGATTGTAGAGCTCTGGGCATACTCCCCTATAACGTATCTACACCATAACCCTATATCAATTTGACAAAGAGATTAAAATAGTTAAAAAAATTGGGATATGGGTCTTTATTTTCTAATAATGCACGAGGATTGGCTAGACACTATGGTTTATTTGATGATCCTCAAACACATGTGATAACAATGGTAGGGCCTATATATCAGCCACTTGATCATTAGTTCCAACATGATCGATTTTAATCATTCCCTAATCCACTTTTTCCTTGATGATGTGATATATGATATCAATGTTTTTTGTATGAGAATGTTGAACGTGATTATTCATATGATCAATTACATTATAATTATCAAATTGAATCACCATTGGATATTTTTCCTCATCACCAATATCTGTTAGTTTTTACATCATCCAATGTTGTTTTGTGAAATAATTTTTTTAAGAGATATAATTAGCTTTAGCAGTACCAAGAGAAGAGTTTTCCTATATCTTACTCGATCATCACACACATTTCATGCCAATGATGAGTGCTCCAACACTTTTGTATTTTATATCCACCACATTTCTTGGGCATTTTGTATCATAATATTTTTAATGTTCATTATCTCTTCTAGATGAATATTATAATGCATAATTGTGACTACCTTGAATGTACCCCATGATTCGTTTTACTGATTTCATATGTTATTCCTTCAAATTACATTGAAATTGGGCCTCTATAAAGATTGCAATTACAGTATTTGGACATGTTTTATTCATGTAAAATAATCTTTTAATGATTCTCCTATGCGATGTGGGATCTACAGATGTCCCATCTTCATGTTTTCCATATTTTTTCCCATCCGCAATCGGAGTCAAAATTGGTTTTAAATAGGCATATTGATTTTTATCAAATTTCATGTATATTTTACCTGGGAAATGAAAGCATAGTCTTCCATTATAATCAACTACATAACCAAGATGTGTGTGAGTTCACCAATCAAAGACATTTAAAATTATCATATCATACGACTGGAAAATTCATACATTGATCCTTTCCTGCATCCACCAAATTTTATATCAGCAATGTACACCAATACCATGAACATAACTATATGAGAATTATTCACATAAGGATTATGATCCACTGCTCCAACATTAAATTCATAATTCCATAGATAATGATCATGTTTGGAATACCATGATCTTGGTTCCTGCTTCAATCTGTAGAGTGACTTCTTTGAAATACGTACCTTGATAAAATCATTACAAACCAGAAAACACCCTGGTTGTTCTGTATAGTATTCTTATTAAGTAACATGAGATAAGAAAGATATTTTGAAATCCATTTGATAAACTTAGTATCCTATTTAAATTTCCATGGTGAGAAACTGTCTGATTCTCTCTAGTCTTGCATCAAAATAAAATGTTTCCTGAACATCAATACCTTCAATCTATGAATATCCTTTACACATTAACCATTAATTATTCCGGACCAAATTTCATTGATATTCAATTTTATATTTTAAATACCACATCATAAAAATCACATTGTGGTTTTCAATTCTCTTAACAATGTACCATTTTTTGTTCTCATCAATCTGATCTAATCTTTAATTTATTGATTTAACAGATGATTCATCCTTTTGTATCTTCTTCAAATTAGGATGGTTCCAAAACTAATTTTAATGAAGGTTTTTCATTATTCCTTATTCTCCTTGACTACATGGGAGCTTCACAATCTACGATAATGCTGGATTTATCAAATTTTATCTTCAAAAACTAATATGTGGTTCAATAGAATTTTCATTAGATATGGTTTAAAATTTTTCATCTTCTTCTGAGTCAACATAATTATGTTATTCATGAGTTTTATTATATCGTCCTCTTCTTTTATATTTGGATTCCTCCCATTTCCACTTTCTTCATCATCTTTTATTAGGTCTACTAAAAAAGTTTAAGGCATTTGTGATTTTATATTCAATTATCATCACATCAATACATTCAAAAAAAATTACAATTTATTTATTTAAACATTTTTAGACATTTATATTCATTGAATATCCATGAAATATTCCATCATTTGTAGAATCACTATTTTATTTTATTTATTTTTTGGGATAAAACATATACTTCCGAAAACAATATATTACATCAGTGAGGGTTTCTATCCATGCAATAAATCATTGGTTATATTGGTTTCTCCCATATTAAGCCATGTTCATTTATGAATATGAATTTCAACATGAACATCCACTTTCATGTATTGGTGAGGGATAAGACTCTTAAAAAACATAGTTCTGGCCGATATATTTACCTATCGATTTCAGCGCTCAACCACCCCATTTTATTGGGGTTCTCAAAACATCCATTTGATGGTTTATTCCATGTATCTCCATGTAATTTTAAAATTCAATGGATGTTTTATCTCCTCTATGTTCAGACTGTAGAACTTTTATTGTCTGTCTTGTATCAGTCTCATCTATTCGTCGATTAGTTTTCATAAAATCTAGCACATGTCATTTCTTGTGTATAACTAACACACTGTCCATTATACTATAACAATCAATGAAAATAATCAAGTACCATTATCCATATGTTCCAGTAAAATATATCAATCCACATACATCTGAATAAATAATATCATGATAATTTGATTCTCTTCAATTCATTAGATTATATTAAATCTATACCAACATTCATCACATGCAATCATCATATGTCTTCTACCATTCAAATTTCAGATTTTGGATATCCATGAAAATATGTAGTTTAAATATCATAACATTATCATTTTGATTCACGAGACACTAACTCCAGTTCTACAAGTCATTTTATTCTTATATTATCATGAAACAAATGTTCTATTTACTAACTACCTGATATAAGAATTCGTTTTTTATTTATTCCGTCATGAGTGAATTCCCTATTCTTAGTTTTATAGTGAACCCCTTTTGAATTAATTCCACCATAAATCTAGAGTCATAGAGTTGTCTTGCACTCTGTAGATTGTGACACAACCCATCCACATTATGAACATCATCATTATTTAGCTCACCATTGGACTGATCAATACTTTAACTGCCTTTGATATTCAAAGAACCATTATTAATGAACCCGAAAATTCCATCAACATTTTAAATGATATTATTTAATAGTTCTGTTTTTTCAATCATTTGGGATAAGAATCCAATATCATGAATCTAGTGATTGTATTCTTTGTAGCTTTGAGAGATACTTCTATGATGTTGGATTTTTCAATTTTATGATTTTCCATCTTTGAAATAATAGATTGAGTGACGATAAAGATGGAAAATCAAATATCTTTTCTATGTGATTATGTTCATTATATTCACATTCCACTTCTTACATAGAAAACCTATTATTAATTGAAGCATCATATGGACATAGAGTATTAACATGTCTCTAATTTCTGTACAAATATTTGCTTCCAATCCTCTGCATGCAATCAAGAAAATTATGTCCAACGTAAAAAACAATAACAACTGTATCCATAGAAACAGTTTCCTCTATATAAATTAGGATATAAATTCACTATGCTTTGTTGACTTCTAAGATATTTCCCATTCATTAATCTCCACACCTCGTTAAAATATGACTTGGTATATCAATGATAGCTATAGAATTGACATTTCATAAGTGGGAATGTATTTTCAATTATTGTCCTTCTCATATCAATTTCCTTAGAAGTGTTTTTTATCTACCTATAATCTCAAGGTTCCTAATAATAGTTCTTAGTTTTTGATTTATATTGAACTGGATGTTTCTTCTATAGATCATTATTGGACGTTTCAACTTATCTAACATTCAACATGCCCTTAATTTGGCAATTTTTTTCCATTATTTGATGTTTTTTCATCACAACCAATTCCAATATTACCCATACACAATGGTAACTTTTCATTCAAAATACATTAATCTCATTTAGAACAATGCCTATATATCTCCAACAACTCAATATAAAATAAAATTCCAAATGGCAATTTCTTAGTTGTTTCTTTTGTTGTTGTTTCACATTCATGTTTAGTTCTCAGAGTAACAAATTAATATTCAAGACCTTAAAATGTCTTGGACGTATTTTCTATTCTGGATTTAAGGTCATTTATAACCCCTCCCAATTCTTCACTTCTTAGTTTTATTTCCACTACATGTTCTGTGCTCTCAAGGATTTATGACTTTACATTCACAAATTCTTCTCTTCATTTAATTTCATATTGAAGATGATCAATATATTCTGATGATTCTTCCACAATTTTTATCCACATATTTCATATCTTACTATGATTCTATTTCTTACAAAAATCATTTTTTAGTTTTATCTTGTGAATGAAATTAGTGGAAAATAGATTATATTCATAATTATCTATTGATGGTTATTTTTTTTCATTTGTAGCCATCATGGACGAACTGTTTTTTGACATAATTAAGGTTTCTACTTCCTCAAAGAGATAATTATCATTCTTTTATTCATCACATAAAATATTCATTAATTTTATTACTTTTTATATTTAAGGTCTATAATTTTGGAAAACCTTTTCTAAGTATTCAAAATATCTCAAGTTTCACATTCAACATCATCGAACATTTGTGGCCACTAAGAGGCAATTTTTTCAGCTCATCTAAAACTGAAACATGATAAAGGTATGTTGCCAAAAAAATTCCATGTTCACATCAAAAATTTCATTGGAATGAGAGATACAATTTCATTATTATTCATTATCATTATCAACAGTATATCATGATAGATATAGTTTTTACAACAATTTTAATGCACATTGTTTTCTTACACATGTAATTGGAGCTTCTGTTTTGACTATTATTTCATAAGACACTTGAATAAATAAGAGATCATCCAAATAATGATTAAATAGATTATTTTCTTTAAGTGCTGACAAAAATTAATTGTAAATAGTTAGAAGTATAATTTAGATATTCTTTAAAATATCAATGTCTTTGATTTATAAACCAATTCCTCATATTTCTCAAACAAAATAAGTAATTTTATTAAAAATTAATCTTCATTTTCATATGGATTCATTATCAATTCATCGAACCTGTTGTGAAAAACATAGAGTTTTACCTACTCTACATTGTTTTGTGCACCATTAATGTTTTCCAGTTTTCCAACGTAAACTTTTATAACATACAACTCGTCACTTTTAGATATATCAATTCAGAAAGAGTTATATTGTGGGAATTTTGTTCATTGGCATCTTCACCATGTGTTTTCATTTTTTTATTCTTCATATACATCCCAATTGGCTAATTTATTTTTATTTCTTATGTTGTGTCAAATAAGAATTCAATTCGACGTGATTTTTAGATGAGATCTCATCATATTCTTATAGATATGAATGTTTCATACAACAAATATGGTCAGTCCAATGACATTTAAAATATTATCCGTTTTCATTAAATGACGGGAATATTTAACACCAACAGTGTTACACTCTTTTACAAATTGAAGGACCCAGAAACACCCTGAGGGGAGAGGGGTGAATCATGTTTTGCGATTATTTTCTAAATGACGAATCATATTACCATGTAGTTAGGAACTAGTTAATCATATCTCAAGAGAAAGAGAATAAAACAATAAATCACATGATTAGAAAAGTCACATCAAATTAATTGTTTTCACCACTAAGGCCTACGTCCAAAGAGTATACACTGATAGGATGTATGTCATACACGAGTCTACAAATATTTACTAGTTTCAGATTAAATAAATGATAAGCACATTCAATCTATACTATGAGTTTTTCATCTACATAGTTTAGGGAGGACACATTGACTACCTAGGATCAATTCCATTGACTCCCCCTTGCTCACTATGTTGGCATGAATCTGAACTCATTTCATTGACAAGAAAGATAGATAAATATATTAGATTTAAATCATGCATCTTCAACTATAGATGGATGATTTGTTGATTTTTTGTTTTTACCCATCGACCATAGCATCCCAATATTCTTTTAATGAAATTATTATTTATCTAAATAAAAGAATTTTTTTGTAAAATGGTCACATAAAACATATGTTCTTCCTTGGTTTTAATTTTTTGGATTTTAAAATTTCTTTAATAATTTTTATTATTACAAATATAGCCATTGAATAGTGATCACAAGATTAGTATAAATATAGGGCTTTCACGAATCCAATTAAATCCAAAAAAGGAAGCTATGGCCTCACCAGAAAAAATTTCTTCATACGAAGACCATTTTTCAGAGCGTAGAATGGATGTGGCATCACTAATCTTTGATTTTGAGCATGCCCAAGATAAGAATCAACATATTAAGCATGAACGTATTCACCTATAGGAGAAGTAGATGTTAATAGAGATTATAATTCGAGTGATGTTATCTGATCCTCACCAAGAGTATGTCACCATCACACACCTTACTCTTATGCCTTATGGGGGTTTTATAAGGTGATATGTAACAATACCCAAGCACAATTATTATGTTATTTATTTTTGTATAATTAATATACATTAATTTTAATATTGGTAATTTATAAATGTTTTTTAAATCACAAATAATATTTTTAATTAATATTCAATTAATATATCTATTTTGATGAATTAAAAATTTTATGAATTAAATAATATTTTAATAAAGTATTTTTACTAAATTAATTTTTATTAAATATAAATTATAATATAATATTTATAAATACAATTAAATTTTTTTACCAAGGATTTAATGTTGGTTTTGTCAAAACCCATGTATTTTTAATAAATGTCATTTGTTATATTAAATCATTAAATTAAAATATTTATAGAAAAATTTTGATAAAAATAATATTAGTTTTTGAATCGGGATGTTTAAATAATCCATCCGTGAATTTTTCAATTTTTTTGAGTAAATCGATTTTTTTCGTGAAAATTATGTATCATTTAAATATATAATGTGTTTCATGACATCATAATGACTGAATATAGATTTATAAAATATTATAAAAGGTTTATTAAGAAAATATATATTATAACATTAAAATAATGTGATTTTATTTTTTCATGATTTATTTTATAATACCTCAGTGGACCCTCCAGGACTTATAAAACATTTTTTCATTTTAAACTCAATTCCTTGAGTGTGTGACTCACCTAAAAATAAGTAATCCATATAATTTAATAATTTCGGCCATTGGACTTGTTAAATAATTTTCTCCACTCCACTTTGGAATAAACCATGGGAAAAATAGTGTATTGTTTATTAGTTTTGATTATTTTAATGTATAGTCTCCAATACATAAAAAATATATAATCTATCTCATTTCATATATAAACCCACCAAATCCCACACATTTATTCACCAAAAACATTTTAAAAAGGTTCCAAACACTCCCTACCCTCTCTATAATCATCCCAATAAGCCTCCCTCAAGCCCCTCCCACGCCTTTGGGATCACAATTCCAAGTAAAAGATTACTTCTTTTCTCATTTTTTTCCATGTTTCATTATGTTGTTATTCCACTTTATTTTCAATAAAAAATGTTGGGGTATGATTTATAACCTCCCCCATGCCGCTCTACATATGATTTTATAATAAGATACCCCATTCTCAGTCATTAATCTCTCCCCTATACACCTATTACCATGCAGAAATATCGTAAGAGTAATTCCATTTCTCCTCTTCCCTTATGTTTCTTTATTATGTTACACCTTCTATTTCATAATTCCATATTCTGGGACATGTATCCATATTAACAAAATACATTCAATTTCATTAAAATATTATGATATACTCATTTCTCTTTCATCAACCGTTTTTATAAATTTCTATGTCACACTATTATGCAGCCGAAATTGCAATACGATTTTCCAACACAAAATCATTATCTAGTGAATTTCATACCCATGGATCTATATAGGGTATTTACCTTTATAAACATATACATATTTAATTATACTAACATTTATGTTTTAGACATTCCTTAATCATGGAATAACAAATTATATTGAATGATTCTATGCTATATGATCAATGTGGCACAATTATGCCAGGAATGAAATGATTATAAATGGTTCTCCCTAATAGCACTCCAATGAATTGGGTAAAGAACAGTATCATGGTCAGTCATGTGAAACGAGTTTTAACTTATTTAAATTCATGTAAAATGCATGATAACTCATTATAATTCATGTGAAATGAGGGATACTCATGCTCCATGTGTAATGACCCTTTGCTCTTGCTAATATAATCTTAAAAGTTGTTTCCACATCTCCATGTTGTGATTGTCAAGCTATATAATAACTTTATGTTCATGTTTCTATATTAATATATAGATTTTCTTATTTCAAAAAATGTACTATATTATTCATGTTATTCCATATTTACTCCTTTACATGGATTTATAGATCACCCATTTCTTTTGTATGGCAATATGTTATCCCATGCAATGCTAAGTACGATGGAATGTTGTGGTCATGTAAAAGATATTTCCAATACATTTGTTGTATTATTATGTCATAGGTTATCATTTAATTTTTCTATTCCAAAATACATGACACCTCTTAATATTTTTGGTTCTATTAAGTCCATGTTTTGTAATAAAGAATGTTTAAATGTGTAACAAAGATCATGGTTCTTATAGCTGGTATCAAAGGATAAGTTTATGTGTTTTTGTGATTAGGTTTAGAAAACTCTAGTGAACACTTTATGGATAAGACTATGTGAAATAAAAAAACTATACATTTTAATAAGTATAATTTATGTGGTTTATCAATTTAATACATCCATTTTTGGATACTAACAAGTTTATGTGGCTCTGAAACAGATGTATGTAGGGGAAAACCCCGAAAACACCGATTTGATCAAGACTCGAACGTAAACATGTGCATGAAAATAGGAATTTCTACACTCTATGTTATGAAACTCTTAAGGGATATTATTTGGTAAATTTATATTCTTAGTATGCAGAATTATTAAGTTAATGAAAAAAATCCCCTAAAAATATATGTTGGCAATTAGATCGAGGATAAAATAGATTGAAGCCTATAAATTCATATGTTAAGAAAATAAATGCAATTTATATTTGATCCCTTTTTTCATTATATTCCCCTTTATGTGTTCTTGCTAACGTTTTTCTATTACATATAATGGTCGGTAATAGAAAGACTCGAGCTGGCAATCAATGTGAATATCAATGTGATAACTGTTTTAATGAGATTCCCAATGTAATGTGAGAAAGAATCAAACAATATTCTAGGATAGTCTCGTAGTCAGCTGATGTTTTGAATATAAACATGGGTAAAGAAGAACGTATGACCCCACCCCCCATGAATGTATAAGCCGAAATCAAGATCTTAAAAAGACAATGGCCTCCTACTTTTAATGGATGATTTGATCCCTCAATCGCCAAGAAATAGATCCACTCCATTGAAAAGGTATTCTACATCCTTTAGTCATCTACAAAAGAGAAGGTTATTCTGGATTCTTATCATATGGAGGGTGGAGGAGATAAATAGTTGAAATTTAACAAAAATACGAAGACCAAGGAAGAGATTGAGGTGCTAGATTAGAAGGATTTCAAATTTTTTCCTGATTAATATTTTCCATACACCCTCCGGCATAAAATGGAAAGAGACTTCATGTCCTCAAGAAAAATAATGAATAATCCATCTGAGAGTATGAGGTAAATTTCATAGGGCTTTCATGATATGCCTTTGTCTTTTTCTATACCCCCGAATACATGGTCGAACGCATCTTCAGTAGGATAAACCATAGCCTATGAACAATTCTGGAGATCTGATACTTCGATAGATATGAGAAAATTGACTGATGTGACCTCAAAGTCAAAATGGAGATAAAAAAATATCAAGGGTATCATAGGGATAAGAATTAGAAATTGGACTTTAATTGTATAAAATATAATGGATAAATCCAACGGTGTAGAGAAATTCTAGCTCCCCGCTTTCCAATGGTGTGGAAAGAAGCACACCAAAAATTACATGAAGGGGAAGAGGAAATGCTTTAGGTGTCGATGAGAAGGGAACATGGACATTAATTTTCGGAATGAAAAAACCTGCTACTGTGACAGAGGAGAGTAATTATTTATTACACCCTCAAATTTTTTTCATTTTCTCAACTTCAACGAACTAAGGACCTTTGAAAATTAGTTCCTTAGTAAAAGGTTTTTTTATGGAATCCAAAAATCTCCAAGGTAGCAAGGGTTAGCTTATTACATCACTACCACCAATGAGAACCATGAAAATTAAATGGTGACAGGTACTCTAGTTATTCATTCAATAATAGAGAACATACTTTTTTTTGTTCTATGCATTATTTTATATCGTGAAATTTTAGTAGAATAATCCCAGAACCACCACAAATCATGGAAGAAGAGAAGTTGCTAAGAATGTAAAATGGTGAAATCATTTCATCCAATCAATATAACTCCTCCAACGTCACAATTTGTTGTTTGAGAATCCCTCTGATCCTCATCGTACTTCATCTAGTATAATTTGATACTATTTATTTTTCGTTAATTGGATTTATTTATGTAGAGCCAACATATATTTTTTTAGTGATAAATCACACTCTATATGGATAATCGACCCCATATTAAATAGAAGTAAAAGGAGGAGGATAAATCATCTTTAGAACCATCATCTCAAGCATGGATATTACTTCCCTATGAGCATGTGTATATTTCGTAGTTGATTGAGGCTATAGAAGAAGGAATCCTTTAATACATACTAGTTGTGAGGGAATTCGCTAAAGGGTTTCCTGAGAAATTTCTTGGTCTTCTTCCTAGAAGAGATGTTGAATTCTCAATTGATCTTACACATGGGGAATTTACAATATCTAATACTCCATATAGAATGGACTTTTTAGATCTTGGGGAACTAAGGAAGCAACTATAAGATAATATGGATTGATAAAGTTTATGTATACTGTTTGGGGAATGTTTTAACATTTCATATATCTGTTTCTTTTGGAATGTATATGTTGTTTTTATTTATCCCTGTTCGTATGAAGAATTCATTAGACCTAGGAAGTGTCAGTTGGGCCTGATATATCCCCTTGGTGCATCAAAAGTTCTCATGAGACAAACACCGGTCTTGGAACCTGGCCTTGACAAAATTACTATTTATTATCTTTGCACAAGGATTTGATATTATGGACTTGTTGTCCCACATTATGAATTCCCTCATTATTAAAATACTATTTATGGTTTATGTGGTTATTCAAATAGTATAATACCCACGATTTTGTTTTATTATGACATAATTTACTCAACTCATATTCCTTCCATAATGTGTTCATGTTTATTATTTCTAATGGAATGTGTTTTCAATTATTCACCATGCCTAATTTTTATGTTATGATATCTTACACTTTATTGATTACCCTTACAAAGCATTTGAGCTCACAACTTTATTATGTTTCATTTTCTCTGTGCATGGAGAATTTTATAATGAATGACATGCTGAAATAACCTAGGAGTTATAGATGTGGTCAATTTAGATTCTATGTTGTTTTTCTTTTCATGTTTTAATGATGAAATTATTTATGTATCTTAATTCTAATACTACTAAACTACGATGTCTTTTGGGGTACATATTCCTTGTTTATATGACAATGTGATCAAATAAGGCACTGGCTCCGGGTAACTGGGGTTGGGTCCTTACAAAATAAGTGTTGACTTATGAAAATTCATATTCAATGAAGGTTCTATCATTATAATTAATGTGCAATAACGGCTTACTCATTCCCTAGGTGTAATGATCCCCAGATGATGCTAATATAATGTTAAATGTTCTGCCACATCTCCATGGTGTGTAATAATCCAATAACATGTCGTTATGATAAGGTATCTCTTATGATTCATTGATATTTTTATTATATAACATGTATTTTATTTTTCATGTTATTCCATATTTACACCCTTACTAGTCTTTATAGTTCACCCTCTTCTTATGTATGTCCTCAGGTAATCCCAGGAAGTGCTAAGTACGATGGAATGTGGTGGTCATGTAAAAGAAGATATCAGTAAATATATTGTATTCTTAAGTATTAGGTAGTCATTTATTGTTCCTAATACAAAAATACACTAGTCATATAGATCTTCTAGGTTTTATTAACTGATTTTTAATATAATAAATAACGATTAAATTTGAATTAAAGAGAATGGTTTTTATATAGATGATGATCACTTTTCTTTGTACTGATTGTTCTCAAACTGCTAATCTGCGAATTGAAATTATTCATTCATGTACCACACTACACCATTTAATACATCATCTCTATGTACTAGTTAGGTATCATTAATTTTCAAATGTACTCTATGATCCACCATCAGA
Organism: Viscum album; assembly: GCA_963277665.1. Classification (NCBI taxonomy): domain Eukaryota; kingdom Viridiplantae; phylum Streptophyta; class Magnoliopsida; order Santalales; family Viscaceae; genus Viscum; species Viscum album. The sequence goes on along the minus strand of OY728157.1, from coordinate 338,028,553 downwards.
TTCTGCCTCCGTAAATTGCCTTCTATAAACGGAACATGATCCGCGTTCTGCCTATAATCCACAATATGTCTCCACTCCCTCTCCGTGTACTGCATGAAATTGGTGAACCATGTTCTCCCTAAATACACATGTCCTTCCTTTATATTCTATCTTATGTGAACTATTTGCTACTTCCCTGAATTCATTTTATAATTTTATGTAATGTATTTTTGTGATTTTGGCCAGGAAACTACTTGCTGATTTCACTGAATTCCACTAATATTTTTTACCTCCACGAAACTCACCAATGATGGGATTCGTGTTCCTTATATGGTTATATAGGTGAAAATATTATGTTAAACTATATTTATGAAATCTTGGATATGGAGTCTCCTTTTCAAAGTACCACACATCACCTAAAACCCATTTTCCCTACACGTAGGCACAAATCACCACCTCATTTCTACAAACAACACCCTTCACAATTTCTCAAAACTCTACCTCGATTTTTTGAATGACATGTAATCCTAAGAACCATCACACATTCCATATAAAATGGACTTTCTACAAATTACATGTCTTCAATGCGAAACTCCTTCTCTCCACGAAGTGATCCTCCTCTGTGGAATGTATAAAGTTCCCACTTCATGGTTTGAAGTTCGCCATTCCACATACCAAAATTTTTTATCAATGAAATGTTAAAATAATATTGTTATATGATTGCAATTCCATTTCGGAAACCAATTATTTTTTTATAAAAAACTTAATCATCATTTTGAGGCCGAAAATTATGGCATACAGTAAAAATATTTCCTACTATAAACACATGATTTAACTTGTGTTGTAATATTTCATCGCATTCCAACAGCTCAATCAATCAAAATTAGATTGAGAAAAACAACAATTCATACTCTATTTCATTTAATGAACAGACATGGATCCAAAAGGACCCTCTAAGAAGGGGACTAACACAATTGGGCACAACCTAAAGAGGACATGTTGGTCAAGGAATACTATGATACAATGATATGGGATAATGCCCAGACTCACCAAGGGACGTCACTGACCTAATATCGATCAACTGGATTTGTAGTGGATCATGGCCATGCACAATAGGGGATACCACAGACCCTATTGATGTTACCCTCTAGATGGAGAATCACTCTCTTGATAATGGAGGTCAAGCGATTCGACATAATTTAGTAAGAGTGATAGAGTATCACACTCCAGTCTCAAGGATGGACACCAAACTCTATCTAATATTGGGCCTCTTAAGGGGATTTCAATACAATGATGTGAATGTAATAATATAATTAACACTCAATGAAAATAATATTGGAAATTCTCTCAATATATACTGCTCTAAATTAAGAACACACCATTTGTCTCAAAATAACCATCTCAACATTAGGGTCTCAACTCTGTAGAAGACTCGTTGAATGGATTCTCCATTTAAGATATGTGTTAGTTTGATCGAAAACACCCGCATACCTACTTGGGGATTCAAGAATGACCATTGTGGTTGGGCACCACGGTCAGTTGACCTACATTGTAGACCATCTACATTTTCACTACACCAACGGCAACTATTATGGTTGGTTGACCCATGGTAGTTTGATATACCATGTTTTATTTAATGGTTTATTATTGTTTTGTCTATGAATGTGATATCTTAATACCATTCATCAATTTACTCTGAATGGTTAGTGTTTATGATTAATTTTTGGGGAAGTTATTTACATTTCATATATTTGATTATATATGAATGTATATGATGTTTTTATTTATCCCTGCTCATATGAGGTATGAATTAGACATAGAAAGTGTCAGGTGGGTTCGCTATATCCCCTCGGTGCATCGGTAGTTCTCATGAGACAAACAACTGTCTTGGAACGTGGCCTTGCCAAAATGATTATTTATTATCTTAGAATGAGACCATGAAATTATTTTTATGCTATCCCAAATTATGAATTCCCCCATAATAAAAATAGTATTGATGGTTCATGTGGTAATTTGACTAGTACAATACCCATGATTAGGGTTCATTATGTCATTATTTACACAACTTTTATTCTCTACATAATGTTTTCATGTTTATTTTTTGTAAAGGCACATGGTTTCAATTATTCACCCTGCCAATTGTTTATGTTATGATATCTCCCACTGTATGGGTTACCCTTACTGAGTGTTTGATCTCACCCCTTCATTGTGTTTCATTTTCTCTGGCAATGAAGTATTGTATTATGAATAACATGTTGAAAGAACCTAGGAGTTATAGATGTGGTCAAAAGATATTCTATATTTTTTTCTCATGTTTTAATGATGAACATATGTATATATATTCCTTCCAATAATACTAAACTAATCGGCCTTTTGGGATGAAGATTCCTTGTTTATATGCCAACATAATCAAACCGATGATAATAACGTGATTTGAAATAGAAGACCTAACAATTTACATAAATTTGAAATCAATTGATGTTACACATGTCAATTATTGTTCATTCAATTGATTTTAATTACTTGACATTAAAAGAAAGAATGAATTCAAATGAAAAAACATCCTTCAATGATTGGGATCAGTCACTGATGATGAATGGTTTAGGAATCGTTATTAATCCTCAATTTGCCACCGTCTATCATAAAAGATTCCCAAGTATCTCTCCAATGATCCTATGGCGTTTCCACAGTTATGTGTCTAACCCTAAAATTATTACATAAGGAAAAAAATTATGTTTTTGAAAATGCTGTGTAGAAATAAAATTATTATATTTTTTTACTCATTTTATGTTTATTGAATAATTTTTCACAAACAATCTATTTCAATTAAAGTTATATCGGGTAAAATAGCTATTATAAACACATTGCTTCGCTCAGATTTCCAATCTAGGCACCCATTTGAGTGTCATCCCACTTTTTTTGGAAAACCGTATGTGTGAAATTCTAAATATTTCAATATTTTTAAAATTTTTACTCTGGGATCACCGAGCCTCAGAATTGCAAGTCGTCTTAGTTAATGGTCTCGAAATAAATCCATATAATATCCAAATATTGTATACTGCAAATACACGACATCAAATTCTCTCCACTACGGGGCCTTACATCCCCAAAAATCTAAAATTAGGGATACTCAAATAGATGATGGTACTAAAACTAAATCAAAGTATCCCTATCCCACGTTCTCTTCTGTAGAAAATGGACTAAATGAATCTGTCACCCCGAAGGATATTCTCCCACCGATCCTCAATCTCAACTTGGTACATATGAATGGTTTCTCCTTCTGAAATGTCTGTCTCACCCTAGTCGATGAATTACAATGGGTTCTGCATGTTCTTTCTTAGTTGCGAGATGTGGAAGATATAGTGTACCCAATATAATTATTATGGTAGAGTCGAACAATATTCCATCTCATCAACTGTATGTAGTTATTGGAAATAGACGATGGACCTTATAGGTATTTTCCTCCCTATAATAATATTTGAAATCCAATCTAGGAGAAACATGAAGGAATGAATGGTCTTCTTCCTTAAACTCCAACGTCCTCTACTGTTTATCAACATAAGACTTATGATGGATCGATGCATTCTTCATACCCTTTTGGATGATATGCACCACTTCTGTAATAGCTTGCGGAATCTCTGGTCTAATGAGTGTTGGATCTCTTCAGTTAGTCCAACAAAGTGGTGACCTGTAGGGTTTCACTTACATAAATTAATATGGTTTCATACTAATGGTGTAATGGTAGATATTGTTGTATGTAAACTCCACCAGTGGTAGGTGATCCCCTCAACTATAACCAAAGTCTATCTTGTAAGCATGTTACATGTCCTCTAGATTAGTAATGGTCCACTCATTCTATCTATCAATCTAGGGGTGAAATTTTATGCTCAAGAATTTCAGGGTACCTAATTCCTCCAATAACCCCTTCCAATACTGATATGTATAATGAGATTCTCTATTAGAAACTACTGTCAATGGGACTCCATAGAGTTGAAATATATATTTCATGTAGAGGTATCCCATGCTCCCGACTGATCTCTACTCACATATGTATAAGAGTTATCATGACCTTATGAGTTGGTTAATGATCACCTATATGACATCATGTACCTGGGATGTACATGGAAAACCCATCACGAAGTCTATTTATGTCACATACCACTTCCATTCTAGAACCTCATGTGGTTGAGATAAAATCTATGCAACCTAGTGCTCAACCTTCACATGCTGACAAGTAAGGCATTGGGAAACAAACTATGCCACTCCCTTCTTCAATCATGGACACCAAATCTAATGTCGGAGGTCCTGGTGCAACATCACCACACTAGGGTGTACTACCAAATGGGATGTATGACAATCCATCAAAACCTACACCCTCATCACCCATGGTACTACAATGCATCCTTTGAAAAGAACAAAGTGCTCCCCCTTTCTAATATCTATCATTGGAATGCCCTATGGAAAACTGAGCATGTATGGTCTCACAATCAGTATCCCCAAGTTGTGTCTCCCTGACTCAATGTATGAGTGTAGGGGTGACCCCCAATGAATGGAGGTAATATTTTCAATCTCCCTCCACAAAAGGATATATTCTACAAGGCCAACGACTTTAACGCACTGTTTAGCAACTAAGATTAGTATCTCTTATAGAGAGAAAACTCTAAACATCAGTAGCACTGTTTGGTGGCTCCTAATATAGTAATGCCTCATCTATCACTGGATCAACTACTACACTAGCCTCTAACATGAAGAGTCCCATAAAATAGATCACTTTATTCTTGTACTAACATTTGGAGAGAATCTTGTAAATCTGTTTCTCTTAGAGTGCATCCAAGGCCATCCCCGACTGTCTCACATGGTCATTCTACAATGCCATGTTCAATAATATGTAATCAATGAAGACCACCATGAACCGGTCAATATGAAGATAAAAAATATTTTTCATGAGTGCCAAGAAAAATACTAGTGAGTTCATCACACCCAGTGGAATCCAAAAGTACTCATAGTGAGCATAACGACATCTGAAGGTCATTTTTGGTATGTCCACATTCTACAGTCATAGCTGGTGATAGCCTGATCGGAGGTCAATCTTCAAAAACAATCACAACCCTTTCAACAGATCAAATAGGTCATCAGATCTCAATTTTATATACATATTCATCATTTTCATTGTGTTTTATAACCACTAATTCACACATAGCCTCAATATCTCATCTATCATATTGGTATACAAAACTAGGGATGCCCAAGGATAGACAGTAGGTCTCTCAAAATCGTTCCTCTATAAGTTCTCCAACAATACCCTCAGCTCACAACGATCTAAAGGAGACATCCAATATGCATGTGAATAATAGGAATTGTCCTGATGTGTAGATCAATATGGAAGTCCATCTCTCTATAAGGAGGTAAACTTGAAACATATTCCGGAAAGACGTCATCATTCTCCTCCACCACTAGAGGAAACTGATGACTTATATCATATAATATAATAAGGGTGATACTATCCAACTGATGAGTTATAGGATTCACCATACTATTCGTGATTCTATAATGTGATTTTAGTGTTTCCTATTAAACAATAATGGAAAGCCTTGTTCCATCACAACGAACACACTACACTCTTCACCTAAAATAGTTAATCTATGCATGAACATTGAATAGAAAATTCATACCAAGAGTGAAATCGTGAGGCCTCGACACTGCTATAGAGTGATTACAAACGAAACACTCACCTCTAAGAGTTAGTTTACACTATAATCACTACTGATTGATCTTTTAGTTTCTTCATGTCAGATTCCCTAAGCATAAGGTTAGAGTTAACTCTTCCACCAGAATCATGGAGTCCTGAATAAAATTCATGGAATAAAAAGAATGAACAGAAAATGTGTCCTACAAAACTGCATCTAGTGTTCAAAATACACAACATGTACTTCATATCATAACTATAGTCATGGGGATATAATAATCAATCACTAACAGTTTTCCTCATCCCTGTCAACCAGCTCCAGATGCTTTGAATGGACCATCTGGTGGTGGTGGTGGTAATATGTCTAACATATGACCACATATTTTTCCCTTCCTGCGACTCCACCAGGTCCTCTACTCTATTGAACACCCTAATATTTTCTCGGAATCTACCTTGGTGATCCTTAGACCATCTCTTGTTAATAAATAAGATGATACAATCAACCTAGTGCAAGATATCTCTCATTGATGCATTCGTAACACAATTTTTCCCTCGGATGATTTGAGCCACCCTGGGAGACATGTATTGTTGATCCTATGCCCTAGGATCACCCATGATGTTCTTGAAAATCTTGGATCCCTATGGATATCATTAGATAACTACTACGGAGTTCTCCACTACAAGGTTCCCACTGTTAGCTCTAACTAATGGTGTATGCTTTTCCAGTAATGTCTCCACTCACAGAGATGATTCATGTACTCCAAAATAAGTTATAATGATAGGTGAGATCACTAATGACCTAAAGTGCCATTATAATCCTTTATAAATGGTACAATACATGACGAAAAGGTCTCATATAATATCCAAGTAGTGGTGTGAAAGATCAGTAATCATCACTGAATACTCCTCTGTGTTCATACCACCATTCTTCTGATATGGGAGCTCTTGTAAGCATACTGATCACAACATGGATAGATAGAACACCTCTCTAAAGATATTCTATAACTATTTCTATGAGAGTGTTTTATCATCATGAGTTTGACTCACCATGCTCCACCATATCCCCATAGATCCCTGAAGATGACTTCTAGAAATGACAACATTCCAATCAGAAGGCATCCTTATAAGGATGAAAGTAATTGTGATGCCTCTATTCAATCATTATAAAATTTGGGGTCTGAATCACCCCAAAACCCAGGATGTCTCTACCTATGAATCTCATGAAACAAACTCATCTAGTGTGTGTCATCAGCTGGTAGTGATATATGTAACTGTTGCTCAATGGTTGGGGGTATAACTTGTAAACCACTCAGAGGTGTTATCTCTGATACAAGCCCATGCCCCAATTCCTATTCACTATTTGGATCATCCTTGTGATTGCATGGTTTAATTCTAGATGACTCTATATGTGGTGTAATCCTGAAATTAATCATGATGTGCTATAGTTAAAATAGTATATCTGGGGAGAAGACTTAAGAAGGGAATAGAAAACACAACTGTTAATATATGATGCATGTTCCATTATTTTCCAATCACCTACTGTTTTCATGTGACTAGTAAAAATGTAGGAAATTAGATTATTTGTATAGGTATACATCAACCACCACCCCATCACTAGTTTCCATGGCCTAAAATAGAACTCGAAATACTTAACATTGTTCCACCAAAAAAAATTAGAGTCTACCGATCATAATTTAAAACTAAACCCACTCTGATACCAAATTTTAATGACCCGTCTAAGAGGGGTCCATGCCACGACTACCCCATGACTGCCTAAAATTGGAAAATGGATAGTTACTAGCTAATAGTAGTCATATCTCACAAATGTGAGGCATTTTCCTAATGTAATTGTACACACACAAACACACATCACTAATAAAAAATGTTGAAATGTAAATCAACCTGAAGGATGCATGAATACATCTAAGATCAACACCAAAATGTATGAAAGTAATGGTAATAGAATGTTAATAGGGAAAAAACAATCCCCTAACACATAGAATTTAAACAGATGCACAAACTAATTGTAATGATTACTGAGACTGTTATCTAAAATCCAGGTGAACACGCCTCAGTCTGTTCGGTCTTACTAAGCATCGCATGGTCCTGGTGCACCTAGAAATTCATCAAAATGTCAATAAACATAACAAGACATGAAATGTGTGGGTTAATCCCATGTATGGGTGGGTATATAAATACTGAGTAGGACACCATGAAATTACAAAGAAATACAACAAATGAATTTACAATCATAATGCCATGAATGTAAAAATATACTCAAGAGAGGCACCACACCATCAACCAGTCATAACCTACATCCAGCCACATGATTCTTCTTGAAATATTCTCATTCTGAGAGAAATAATTCAAATATCTATGATACCATGGGAGATGCTTGATGAATTGGTCTATCTCATTTTATCCGTACACAAGAAGAAATTGTTGGTCAAGTAATACTATTATACACATAAATATTATCATGACCAGTCTCACTGGGGGATTCCACAGACCCAATATATATCAACATTAAACATAGTTGTTCAAGCACAAAAACTTTTGGTGCCACCACATACCCTACCGACATGGCCCGCTAGTGGGAGGATCAACACCCTACTCATAGAGGGCTGATGATTCCAAAATACAAACTATTAGTGATAATTGATCTCACTCTAGACTTATGGTGGGATACTATAGTCTATCTCTAAAATATCCACTAGAGGGGATTACAATACATTGATGTTAGTGTAATGCTATACTAAACCCTGAAGGAAAAGGACATATGGAAATTATTTCAACCTATACCAATCCAAACTAAATTCCCCACATTTTTATCATAATTAATGTCTCAATGATATGGTCTCAACACCACAGATGGATCATCGATTAGATTTTCTGTTTTGGATTTAATATTTTTTGAATGAAAACCCCTACAGGCCTAGTGGGAGAATATTAACCTGCTGCCACAATCAGCCACTATAGTTGGTCGACATACAACATGGAACGACTATGTTGTTTCGGCACTCACTGCCAACCATTGCATTCACTGCAACCATGGAAGCTTGATTTGTCGCGGCCCCACATCTTCCACCAGTCTATGTCTGATGTCGTCACTGTGTCCATGGCCATGTCATGCATCCATATCCATGCCACCAATAACATTCATCAACACATTCTCCTCCACCACCAACCAACATTGTCCATCTGTCACCATATCCATGCCATTAATATCTACCACGGGAAACCATGCATCCGAAAAATCCTGGAATATTAAATGACCATAGATCTGAGATCATTGGGTCCCATTCTACTAGGATCTGAGCAGTGTTTTTGACTATACATGAATCCATCTGTATGATCATGTTTGAAAACACATAGAAATGTTGTATCCTTAATCATGAGGATCCAACGGTGAAGAACATGAAGAATAGAGGGATTAAAATGACAATGAGATGTCCTATGGAATGAATCATGGTCATTGTTCATGTATTCTTCTATTCGTTTCCCTTATAACAATTAATGAAGGGGAATAAATCAACAGCCCAAAAAATCCATAGCTTTGAAATCCACCGGTGTTATGCATATAAATTCTTATCATTGGATTGATTAGTATTCATATAGGATATATATAAGGATGTAATTAACTATGAAAAACAATCTACCATGACTTGGATCAGTCGCTGATGAAGAATGGTTACCATGTCATCATTGAACCTTGATCATTCTGTCACGACCTGTCCTTGGTTCTCGTGTCGTGACTACCCCAAGCCAGCCTTCCATAAGAATGGGGTTGGCGATAGCACCAAAGGTGTAAGTCCCGATAAAAATGGAAGGCATTGTCGTTATATAAGTAAACATACATAATAGAGTATGAAACTGAAGCACTAATGAAAAATAAGTACAAAAGTATGTGCTGAAAGGTAAATGGGCCTGTATACTATCCCAACTGAAAATTCAGGACAACTGAAAGAAAATACAATAGTAGTAAAGTAAAACAGCAACCACTGAGTCATCCTCCATTTATCCCACCTGAAGGGTGGTTACAGATGGTCTCCATAGCTCCTCGGGTCTGGTCGTCCACTCAGTGTACGTCCCATCTAGAGGCCCACCCCTCGGTACCCTCCAACTCTACAAGCCTCCACCTCGATCAGTGATGTCTATCATCTACATACAACACAACGTAGTGCAAACATAGCCCGTGAGGGGTGAGTATATGATACTCAGTAGGGACCCCGAGACCCCCAATGGTATCCTAGAATCCACAAAGGATAAACCACAATGGAAAGATACAAACACAATGTATCAACCGACTCTACTTAGTTATGTGCCCATACGTATACCTAAGTCATCAATTCCAGTTCGGCACCAACTGTAGAGCCCAAGTACAACCCAGTCCACACAGGAAAGAAGACAATCACACCAATGGTAATGATAGAATAGTCCAGACTCAGCTCACACAGATATAATACTCATGAAGAGGGGTGGAGATTATTAGATGTAGCCTTTGAATCATCTCCTCTACCGAACCAACGTAGGTTCCAAGTACAGAAGTCGTCACTGCTGAACCCACGTAGGATCGAAGTAATGTAACCACCACTACCGAACCCACGTAGGATCCATGTACAGTCTTCATTTCTGCCGAACCCATGGAGAATCCAAGTACAATCATCCTCACTAATGAACCCATAGAGGATCCAAGTACAATCTTCCTCATCGTCGAACCCATGGAGGATCCCGACACAGTATTCGTTGCTGTCAAAGCCAACTCTTGGGATCCCACAAACAGTGAACAAGATTCCAGGAGGGTCCTCTCCATTAGTAATGGGGGTCGATACATCAACTATCATGAAGTCCATAGTTGATGTATCCTAATGTTCTGTCTCATAAAAACGAGCTCAACACGACAAACAGCGTGTCAAATGGACGCCCGATCTAAGAGATATTTTCTTTTTTGTTACGGGAGCCTGGTTAGAAATATGTTCATTCCAAACCTGGCCATTTAACAAAGTTACCCAAAACTCTCTTAAAGTATTGCAAGAGGACCGCCTCTTCTAAAGGTTCCTTGTTCCATAGACGGAACATCGATCAAACCCACAGTCTTTATGTAATTCACGTTTAAGTGAATAACAGGCTCGTCCCGTTTAGTCCAGTGGGCCAACGAGTTAGGATAACCCAATTTGACGGGTCAGACCCGACAGGGGTGTCGGACCAGTCCATAGGAAAATGCAGATCTGCCCGAAGGACACAGCCCAATCCGAAGGGGCACGACCCGGCCCGAAGTGGCGTGGCCCGACCCAGCGGGGCGCGGCCCAGCTGGCACATCCCAAAGGTCGAGCGGTCCGAGGGGACGCGGCCCCCCGACTGTCAGAACCGGAGGTGCCATGCGTTGCCGACCTTCCCAAACTGGCAGGATAGGCTGGCTGGCCTTCTGGCGCAGGTGGCCCGCACAACAGGCTGTGCCTCTTCTGATGTGGTTCCCTCCTAGCACCATTGATATGATCCACCCGAACGGCCGACAGGCCGACCGGTTTTCTAGCGCAGCACCCTCATGGCGCCATCGCTACCCTTCGCCTAGCCGACTGACATACTGGCCGGTTCTTTTGACGAAGCAGCCTGTGAAGCGGGCCGCAGTTCTTCCCGCACAACTAGCGTGACTGCACTGGATTCCTTCACCACGTTCCCAGCACGACGTGACGGCGACGTGCCTCCTCTTCCTTCGGATTCCAATTGTAAATAAGATAGGAAATGATGGAGGGTAATCGGGCTGTGTTTGTTCACCTTGTGTCCTCCCCGTTAGGTGGTAACAATTAGCCAAAGTATTCACTTGTATACAACGAGAATGAGGGAGTAATTATTTAAAATAAATTATGCAAACCCCCTACCTCAATAATTGACGTCACACATCGGGCATCATGGAAGACATCGTCGTGGGGAAAGTATTCATAGACGATGTTAGAATGCATCCAAGGAGAGATTGGAGTCTCCTCACTTTTCATAGAGAAGAGAATGGTTGGCCCGTCTTCGTTCTTCATGGAACCAGAGTTTTCCATCAAAGAAGTCATCTTTCTTCGTTGGAGGGCCAGGTTCTTCCCCAAAACTCATGAGCTCCCACACAACAAAGCGTTTCCCCAAAATAAAATAATAATCTACCTTATTATTTTATTTAACAGAATCCAATTCAAATTCAAACATTCAAATCACCTCATTAATTAAATTTGCTTGAAATTAATTAATGAGATGTAGAGGAGGTGGTAGATCGCATAAATGTGGGGAGATTTGTCAACATTAAACAAGGGTGTTTAATGGGGGTGGGGGGTTATCGGAGCTATTATGGGTGTTTAAAAAGGGTTAAGGAATATGAATGGTTTGGGCTCATTTAGGCCCCACCTCTCATTTATCCACACATGGGAAGTTGGGTGGGTGTGCGCCCCACCAACAACTTCCCATGGGGGAATTTACCTCCTTAGATATAAAATAAAATTTCCCCAACAATTTTATTTACATCTTCATTAAACCCTAATAATTAACTTCTCCTCCCTTGCAAATGGAACTACGTTAGAGCTACCCGTAAGAAATTACCGGTGATACCAGTTCATTGGTGCCCTCATATTTCAATTTTGAGCATCAGTTCAAAAGATAGAAAAACCCGGTCGTTCGTTTACTGAACATACCCAAGAAAAACATTGGAAATTGATTCCGGGCTCACTGGGCCTCAGAATCAAGTTCCATCAGAAGCAACAGACTCATAAAATTTCAAATTATTTAAGAAAATATTTTCGTGAAAATTATGGATCTTTACAATACTCCCATATTAGGGCTTTATGTCCCCGTAAAGCTACAATATAAACTATTGAAACAAATTGGGGTATTGTGCACACATTTGAGCTTCTCGCTCCAATGTGCTCGCCTGGAAGTTCTCGTGCTGCCAATGAATGCGCACCAGAGAAATCGACCATCCACATAGGACCTGCTCCTGTTGATCCACAATCTCCATTGGGACCTCTGTGAATGTAACCCCATCATCGATGTTTAGCTCACCATGATCAATGATGTGGGTAGGGTCGTTAACGTATCTCCTCAGCTATGATACATGGAAGACGTCATGCACCCGGTGCAACTGAGGTGGAAGGGCCAGGCGGTAAGCCACCTCGCCTAGTCTACTGAGGACCTGGAAGGCCAGATGATGCAAGGAGATAACTGTCCACCCCGGCCAAATCATTGTAATCCACATCGAGGTGAGAATCGTAAGAAAACTTGGTCACCATACTCAAACTCCAATGGTCTCTGTCTCCTATCAGTATTGGAGTTATGTCTGCTCTGTGCAGTCCTCATCCCCTCCTTGATGATCTTCACCTTCTCCGTCCTAGCCTTGACCATCTCTGGTCCCACAAGTGCTGACTCCCCAGGTTCAATCTAACACAGAGGTGATCTGCATGGTCGGCCATACAGTTCCTCGTACGGTTCCATCCCGACGGTGGAGTGCTAGCTGTTGTTGTACCCAAACTCCACCAAGTGTAGGTGATCCTCCCAGTTGTGACCAAAGTCAATGATAAATACACAGAACATGTCCTCGAGTGTGTTAATGGTACTCTCCGTCTGGACTTCTATCTAAGGATGAAAGGTGGTGCCTAGGCCTAGCTGCATCCCAGATGCCGCCTGCAACCCTTTCCAAAGCTGGGAAGTAAAGAGGGAGTTTCGATCGGAGACGATAGACGATGGAACACCATGATGTCCTACGATCTCCTAAACGTAGATGTATCCCATGATCTCTAGTGAGCCCTACTCATTGATTGTTAGGAAGTGGGCCGACATGGTGAGTCAGTCTACGATCACCCAGAAAGAGTCGTATCCTCACGATGTACATAGAATCCCCATCATGAAATCCATGGATTTCCCATCCCACTTCCACTCCAGAACCTCTAAGGGTTGTACCAAGCCTGTTGATACCTGGTTGTAACACCCATGAATTTTATGAGAAATATTTTGATATATACATCATCAAATGAATCATTCACTACACACAAAACTAGCTTGGATTGCTTTACATGCAATCGCGACCTTATTCAATAAGTTGCAATGTATGCAATACCGAGTTTCACTAAACAATGATATGCTATTAAAATATTATTAAAACTAGACGTTATGAATCGAAATACCCACTTTTTAATTTTTTTTTAATTTTATAATTCCAAATGGACTTCATTTTTGGATTCATAATATCAAAATTACCCAAGAGTGAATTTGTGGTATTTTTCTGAAAACATTAAATTTTAGATGAATAGTGAAAACACTGGGTTACTTTTTGAAAACCAACAATTATTTAAATAATTATTTTATTTATTTTAATTTATTGTAAATACAAATTGATACATAATACCTATATATTTTCAAAGTAATTCATTGGATTCATTTTATAATAATTTTAGATAAATAAAAATTTTATTGAACTTTTCACAGTCTTTTACACACCTCCTAGGAGAATTTGAAAATTTACAAAAATCAATATTTTACCATTGTTGTGAGTGGAGTTTCAAAAAATCTGAGAGACACGGTTAATATCAAGGAGTATTATGTGGTTCAATAAGATAAATATAAATTTTGGTGAATATTAACTTTTTACATTTATTTACCATGGTTAAAAGTAAATAGGGTAATTAAGGGTACAAATTGTATTATTATTACCCTAACACGTGTCCTAATTCTATTGGACAAAATTAATTCGACCAAAAACAACCTTATGAATAAAATATGACCATTTAGGTCTACATGGATTAGATTAGGACACTTATTATTATTTTACTTAATGAAGAGTTAAAAGAGTTAAAACCAAAGTTTAATAACTAAATCATTTTTAATATAGGGATATACAAAAGATAAATTCAACTATAAATATTCAATTGAAATTTAAAAATATTTCCTACATAATATTATTTATAATTTTTATAAATTAAATAATTTAAATTATTTATGACACAATAATGATGCATTAATTAGCTTATTAAATAAATACTAACATAATTGATATTATAAATACACAAATAAATGTAATATGAGGCTTTTCATGAATTAAAATAATTTTTGAGGTTAATATGATATATTAGTATATAATTAATTAACATTTTTAGAACTAATAATGCTGTTATAATTTTCACAAAAATCAATTACCAAATAGTGTCAAAATTGACATAAAATAGTTTTTAAAACAATGATTATATTATTAATTGTTATTTTATTTCTAAAAATCTAAGGATCGATAAAATGACATAGAAAAGTTTATATATATTAATAATTAACCACTTGGGGTTTGTTGGCTTGTTATTGTAATTTTATTAAATATATAGTGTAATAAAACAATAAGACACGGTAAAAGTTAAATTATTTAACTTAGAGTTAAATCTAAATGGTAAGCTTAGAATAGTAACACAAAGTTGCATAAAATATATTTTTTAGAGGATTTCGATCCATACCCACCTTGTATTTGAAATAAATCAATTTGGAGCTATTATAAACAGAATATTACATTATTATAAAATAATATTTTATGTTTTTCCTAAGGTTCCCCTCTCCTCCCTTATAAAAGGGCACCTCCTGCCTCTCCTCCTCACACAAAATTGATCCTTCATGATCAGCCAATCCCTGAAAATTTCTCTTCTCCACTTCCATAGAAACATCCTAGAGGTCCTGGTCTTCTTCAAAGACCAATTTTATTTCCCTAAGTGGAGGTTTCAAAGAGGCGTGTCGAAGAAGAGGTAATATCCATTAGCGATTCTTTCAGATTTATTTCTTCTTCTACTTATTTTTCATTAGTTGTTTTATTATGAAGTAATAACATCAGTATCACTCATATACTGGTATGTTATTATAAATATGAAACAACCATAGTTCACCTTCTATCCATCCTATGGAAAATGATATCACCACACGTGCATACGTACGGAATACTATCTCCATGCCATGTGTAATCTGTTTTCCACCACCACCATACTTGGATGGGTATAATGGTTTAATGAATAAAAATATATGATTATTGTAATGTTATATTGATTCTTAAATAATATACATATACTTCAATACAATTCCATTATCAATGGAATGATATCATTTCTCGTGCGTACGTACGGCCGACCGTTTCCATGATGTGATGCGACAAGTTCTACATTATATTCATTTCATAATGATTATATAAATGAATTGGATGAATAAATATGATGTATAATACAATAAAACCATTCTGTAAAAAGATTTCTATAACCTAAAAATAATAATAAGAACTTATTCGACAAAACATGCATAAGAACAAAAAGCAATAAACACCCGAATAACAAAAAACAATGAAATATTACTAATAAGATGATATGAATATGACCATATATGATGTCATAACAATGAATATGATTCGTTAATAATTAAATGACATTACTAAATCATTATATAGGAGGTTCGAACACGTACAAAGAAAATCGGACCGAAGGTAAGGGAAAATCTCACAATCTCATTTTTATCCGAGATTGTTTATACTTTTGTATTTAATGGGGTGTATTTATCATCCAAATCTATGTTTCCTAAATATATAATATTATTTCTATCCTCCTGCAATTGTTTAAATCCAATTTAACCCTTCGGTGTGTTTTTAGTAAAATATTTGAAATGAATCTTTTTTCGTTTTTAGTACGAGGTACATTTTTGACTTTTCCAACCAAAGTACAAGAAGAATGATTTTCATTAACATATATGACATGAATGCATTTTTAGAACATTATTTAAATGAATATTCCTTTACATGTTTTCATGATTATTTATAATCAACTTCTTTTAGTTTAAAATTGTATGGCATGTTAAGAAAGGAAAATTGTTTTTGAAGTAGAAAGGATATTTTCCTCAAGAATGAAGTTCAAGTGTTTTATCAAAATTATTTTCCATCTACGATAATATAGGGTTCTGTATAGATCCCTATTTTTACATTGATTTTATTATTATTTTATTGAATTAATTTTATGATGTCCTTTTATCTTATATGGATTATGTTATGATGTCATGATGTTGAATAATCCCATTTTTATTACATGGGTTATGCTATGATGTATGATTTATGATCTTGTGGCACACATAATAATGGTTTCATTATGAGATGGGTGGGACCTATATATCCCTCCATTTCATTTCGTAATGATTTATATCTCATGAGATAGACATGGCTGGAATGGCAGGTTAATCCAGTTCATTGATACCGGACTAAAACTAGGAGTGAACTCGGTTCAGAAATGGACATTGGCCGCTAGGATAGTCTTGGCAATGAGTCATTACTACTATGATATGATTATCTATGATTATGTCTGTATACCAAAATGTTTCATGTTTTAAGTTATGATTATTTGGATTACATTTCACTACTATGATTTATCCATGTTATGAAATTATGATCTCTTTTGAAGGTTAAGATTTCCAAAATGTTATGTTCTTTTGAAAATGATGTGATTGATATTTCTTTTTTTAACCTTACTGAGCATTTGGGATCACCCTTTTGTATGTTTTATTTTCCACATGTTAGGAAGAAGGGTATTAAGTAGGATATGCCAAAAAGGGATTCTAGGTATGATGATATAATTGAGAGACAATGTAGATGCTTTATGAACTAGTTGTTTATGTTTCCCAGTTTCTAAAGACACTATACCTATACAGTCCTATTGTGTTTTTGTTATGTATTGTAAAAAGTATGCATAAATTATGAAGTAATAACAATTTATGTAAGGTATGGGTCATTATAGTTTGTATTAGAGGAAGGGTATAGTCAACCTTTGGAAACTAGGATTAAAAGCAATAGTAATAACCCTAAGGATATATCTAAGCATAGAACACAATCTTATTGTTTTAGAAATGGCCATGAACAACCTATGATAAGAACTTAAGTGTGAATTTCTATTCTTGATTATGTGGTTTTCCTATTATAATTATTGTTTATCACACTATTCTTCTTGGTTTAAGTCAATGGCTGGAACCCAAAGGAATTGTTTTAATGCGGAATGCGACGGGAAATGCAATGATTGTCCCACTAAGGAACCAAACATTATGGGAGATAGAATGAAAAATCATGTAGCCATGCTTAAACAACATTCTAAAGATATGAATCATGCAGTACTTATAAAAGATCAAAGTAAGGAGCAACATTGTGTTGAATCCTTTATGAGTCAGCGTCCACCTTCATTTAGTGGATCTACTGATCCATTAGTGGCTGAACAATGGATATGTACCATTGAAAAGATATTTTCAGTTCTTCAATGTTCTGAACATGATAAAATCATCTTAGTAGTATATAATTTGGAAGGTGAAGGTGATCAATGGTGGAATCATATCAAGAATACGAGGCCAAGAGATTTAATTGAGTCCATGGAAGGGGACGAGTTCAAGAAAATATTTTTCAATAAATATTCTTCGAACAATGATGGAGGAGTTTCTTGAACTAAATAAAAAGGATGATGAATCTGTTGGTACCTATGATGAAAATTTTACATGACTTTCAATGTCACGACCCCCTCCCACAAAATATGCCTCTCCTTAGTTGGAATTGGTGAAAGGGAGACAATGACCCCCGAGTCCCGCCTCCAGTAGGCCCCGAAGTGGCAACTAGCACCAAGGGTATGAGTTTTCACAAATATGGGAGGCATTACCCTTTTTATTATTTAAGATCAAGAAATAGGATGAATCAAAAAACAAAAGAACAAGGAACAAGTAAATGAAAATAACTCAAAACCAAACCCATATAAATGTTTTATACAATACTGAATGAAAAGTACAAGTAGAAGAAAAGCTCCAAAGTACAATACAAAAAAAGAAAGAAAAAACTGCAAAGATAAAAAATCCAACACCCAACTAGCAAGGTCGTACACAGTCCCAAAAATCCTACTGAAAACCTGAATGTAAATGTAGGGTGAGCATACAAGTATACTCAGTATGAAAACCTAACGCTCTCGTGCATAGGTGGGGACACATCCTAATTCCCTGTGAGAAAATAGAAGGAACAAAATCCTAGTAAGGAATCTATCCACCCAACCTCAGAACCCACACTCACCAAATAACGAAACTCAATAGAGTAGTATAGTAATATTATCAATGTATGGGTACCCCTCACCACCTTCCGACTAATTACTGCTCAATCCCTCATGCCTAACGCTATGATGATTCCCCCTCTTCCTAAGCTAGTTCTGCAACCTAGCCATACGAAGCTCATAGTATCCCACCGGCACTCGTTCCCTGGCCATCATAGTATCCCACCGGCACTCAATCCTTGGACATAACCACATCACATCCTCATACCGATGACTCTTGGGAAACATCTGTCATAACTTGTCCGAAAGATATTGGGCTATAGAACATGGAAGTGGGAGAACAAGGAATAACAGTAACCAACCATTCTTTAGATGTTTCATAATCTCACCCCCATCCAACTGGTGTTTGACACGTAGTGCTCAACTTGGGTGGGGTGCGTAAAGAAACATAAAACGTACAGAAAAATATAATTATATCATGCACTCATCCCATCCTAAGGCTTCTACACAAAACATCTGAGCACATGACTCGACACTGCTTCCTCGAATGTATGCACACAATAAACAGCCCCAAATCCCTTAAGATTTTCATATTTCAATAGTTTAAGTTTATCTGATCCATAACTATCGAGAGAATAACAACAACCAAACAATATCATCATTCGTACAACATATCCCTACCAACCACAAAAAATGTTAGGGAAAAAACGAGACACACAATACCATTTCCTTTTATCAGCAAATCAATTCCATTGATTTTCCGTATTTAATCAACTATCATTCCCCACAATTCATTAGTTAACCCTTCCACTTTTATTCATATGCACAACCCATCATTGCAGCCCTGTTTCCGACCACCATAACCACAAACACATCAGAAAAAAACCCCTACCATATCAAAATTCCTTTGATACCATTTACCACTGCTCCTCTTCCCATCACAACCATATCATACACGCCAACCCACTACCAAGCCAACCGTAGCCTTGCTGCTCACCCATTCCACAACAACCCACCAAACACCCCTTCACATAACTAAACCCCAACTAGCACCCACAAAAATTTATTCTTTCATTTATTTTATTTGGGGATATCATATAAGGGTTCCATGTATTAATTAAATCAGCCAACTTTACATGATTAACCAATTTCCACATTCTATAAAAAACCAACCAAAAAAACCCATAAAAACAAGGAAACATTTAATTGTGCAAGCAAAGCCCACCAAAGACCGTGATTTTTAATAGGCATAAGCATATTCAATACACAACATAATCAAAGGATAATCATTGATGGAAATAAAACAACAATATCAACAAAATTTCCTCTAACCCGTTCTTAAACTAGTTATTATCTTTATTTACCGATTCAACCACAACCCACGAAAACAAAAGGATACCCACCTAGCATGATGCACAAAAGATAGAGAGATGATGCTAAGATCCCTACCTCAATGGTTTTTTACGGAAACCACAACGGTCAAGGAATGCTCAAGGAACCCAGGTCGATTCTCTGAAACCCCGACTAGATCTCTCCTCCTAGAAAGATCAAGACCACAACACATCATATATGACATCCAAACACATATATCTACCCATAACTGGCGTATATTTAAGAAACCGAGGGAAGATAAGGAGTGGATCTAAGAAGATCTAAGAACTCAACAAGAACGATCACATACCTTGAGAAACCGGCTTCGATTTGTGAAGAGAAGCCTCCTGATTTCCTAAAAAACTCTTGGGAGAGGGTCTCTTACCTCCATGGAAGAGTAATCACTGGTTATGGCCACTTATGTGCTTAAAAGAACCATTTAGAGGCAAAATAGTTCAGATACGAAATTTTAGGATCTACCTTTAAGTGCCCACACAGTTAGTCCACATGGTTTATCAAACAGTGCAATAACCGTCCGTTAGCTTTTGTCTCGACAACAATCCACGCATTGTTAGGCCACATGGTTTTTCATAACCGTGTGCCTCAAGTGCAAACTCTACTGACTACAACACCAACCTCGCATGGTTTGGCTGCACATTTTGAGAAACTGTGTGCCTCCCGTGTGAAGGCCATTACACCTTTAGTTTTCCTTAAAAGTCCACCCAAACACACCCCCAAGTCACCTTGATTTCTCTAAACACCTCTATCCCCACATTTTCACAAAGTAATGGACCGGAGAGGTCCTGGCTATTACATTAGATACCTCTCATTACATTCTCGTACTCTTGAATTAAAAACCATCCCATAAAAGGGTAAAGGTTCAAACAACCACCCTGCAAGATACCCTTAACGGACCTCATCATAACAGGAATGTAACCCCTATCCTAATTATATTTGTCAGGTAATTCCTTCCCCCATGTCAAAATATTATCCTCTTTAGGAAGCACTCACTCGCTTGAATGGGTTTAATCACATCCACATTAATGCGTCTCGATTAGGGATTAGGTCCTCCCACCCCCATATTTTTGGATTTCTCATACACATACTGCCCCCACCACCACAAAAAACAAGAAACATGCTACCCCAACACATGGATTTGTGAATTACATCTCCCATGTCAAGATACTATCCGATGATGGTGGCATTGACTCGCCTACATGGGTTTAATCACATCCACATTAATG
Source organism: Viscum album (assembly GCA_963277665.1). Taxonomy (NCBI): domain Eukaryota; kingdom Viridiplantae; phylum Streptophyta; class Magnoliopsida; order Santalales; family Viscaceae; genus Viscum; species Viscum album. The sequence continues at coordinate 338,007,233 of OY728157.1, read as the reverse complement.
TGTGTTGATTAGGGATCAGGTCCTCCTCTCCCCATATGTTAGGACTCTTCACAGACATTTAAAAGAAAAGAGGGAAACAACATATCATAATAGAATAATGAAAAACAAGGTCCAGGCCCAAATCATGGGTGAGAATGAGGTTCAACAAAGGAGTGTGATGCTTCTGAATTTAAACAAAACATAAATGAAAAAATTTAAGTAAAACCAAAAACATTTGTCTCGATCTCTGGCCTTTCTATGGTTGTCGCTTCTGTTGCATTCAACTGTTTGTGTCCCACTCCTATTCCTCTCTGTGATGTCCACCTCCTCGACCATGTCCCATTTGGGGTCCTTGAGGAACTCTATGTGGTGGGCGGCCACTTGCTCTAGCTCCCCTTGGGGGGAATGGAGCCTTTTGCTGCTAGAAGGGTCAGGCTGGGAACTGCTGCTAGGGTTGGGGCTGAACCTAGCAAGTACCTCCATACTTTGTATTAAAAGGGAAAGGTGTGCCATGATTCCCACGATTCCCACATTCGAAGAACCTCGGTCCCTAGACCATAGAAAACAGGCAGAAAATGTGAGATTGATAGGGGATCTGTTAAAGTCTTCTCCCTGCCGGTCGAAACATGGATGGTCCTGTTGATAGGCATCTACTCCTGAACACCACTTTCTTGATCAATCATGGGTGACTCCTCTCTCGTGGAAGTCCTACATGCGAGTTCATCCTCTTGATTATCTCTACATTCTTCTCTACATCTAGGTGAATCGGTAAGGTGAAACGGGTTACCGCGCACCGAATAGAGGGGTGAAGTGCCTACTCTAAATTTCTTGCTCGGGAATCTTCATCCGGGAAGAGATTTATGGAAAAATGATGGATATCCTTGAACATGACCCCCAGTTCCAGCACTGACAAGCTTACTTCCTAGAGAGACAACAACTCCTGTCTCTTCTCAGCCTTCCTCGTCAAGGAAAGAAATTCCTCACGGAACTCCTTCTCAAAGTTGGCTCATAGAACTTCTGTTTCCTTCCCCTCTACAAGTTAAATCATCTTCCACTGACACGCCACTCCTCATAGCTAGCTCACTGCTAGAGGAACCCAATACTCTGATGGAGCCCTAATCAACCCAATGGTGATCTTGAGTTCCTCCAACGAACTCTCTAATTCTGTATCCAATGTGTGGCCTTTATACTTCTTCAAGCTCTGTCGCTGGAATGCTCTCAATGTGCACTGCCACAAGCTGTCTTCCTCCTCTCGGCCAATCCTCAGCTTGTTGACAGTCTGAAACTGCTGGGCCTCGACTGATCGAGTCACCTGGGGAAGACGTCCAGGTGACATAGGTGTATGGTACACAGAGAACGCCTAAGCCCAAGTAGAAAGGAAAATTTTCTCAAGGTTTAATTTTATCATTTTATTTTGACTTTATTCTCAGAAAACCCAAATCAAGTAAAACACAATCATGATGATGCATGTACATTACCTAGGGTATCTACCCTGCAATCAATGTAGTCTTACTTGGTCGTTCGGTAAGCTCGGAGTCCTTGCATCGGATCCTGAGGGGCCCTAAAATCCCATGTCCTAGCCAGTCTTCCCTGGCCTATGTTACGCACCATGATCATCCAACACATTTTCGCTACCATCCCATGCAATCCTCATTGTGTCTAAATCCAGACTTCATCCTATCTCTCAACCATCAGCTCTGATACCATTCTGTCGCAACCCCCTCCGAAAAAAGATGCCACCCTAAGCTGGTAATGGTGAAATGGAGATAATGACCCCAGAGTCTAGCCTCTAGTAAGCCCCAGAGTGGCGACTAGCACCAAGGGTACGAGTTTTCACAAATATGGGATGCATTACCCTTTTTATTATTTAAGAACAGGAAATAGGATGAATCAAACACCAAACAAAAAAGGAACTAGTAAATGAAAATAACTCAAAACCAAACCCTAATGCATGTTTTATACAATACTGAATCAAATGTACAAGTTCAAGAAAAGCTCCAATGTATGATACAAAAAAATAAATCCAAAACTGGAAAGAGATAACTACAACGCCCAACAAGCATGGTCCAACACGGTCCATGAAATCCTCCTGAAAACCTGAATGTAAACGTAGGGTGAGAAAACAAGTATACTCAGAAGGAAAACATAAATCTCTCGTGTATAGGTGGGGAGACATCCTAATGCCACGTGAGAAAATAGAAGGACCAAAATCCTAGAAATGTATCTATCCACCCAACCTCACAAGACACACTAACCAAATAATACATGTCAATAGAGTAGTATATTAATATTATCAAAGTATGGGTACCCCACACCACCTTCCCACTGATTACTGCTCAAGCCCTCATGCCTAACGCTCTGATGCTTCACCATATTCCTATGCTAGTTCCACAACTTGGCCATATGAAGCTCATAGTATCCCGTCGGCACTCAATCCTCGACCATCATAGTATCCCGCCGACACACAATCCTCAGCCATATCCACATCTCATCCCAAAGACACATGGGAACCACATTACATCCTTATCCAGAAAAATCTTGGGAAACATCTATCGTAACATGCTCGAAGGATCTTGGGCTATAGAACATGGAAGAGGGAGCACATGGAAGAACAGTAACCATCCATCCTTTAGATGTTTGAGAATCTCACCCCCCGTACCACGGCTGTTCGACATGTAGTGATCGACATGGGTGGGGTGCGTAAAGAAAAATAAAACGTACAGATTTATATAATTATATCAACCACTCATCCTATCCGAAGGCTTCTACACAAAATATCTGAGCACAAGCCTTGACATTGTTACCTGGAAAGTATGCACACAATAAATATCCCCAAACCCCATTAAGCTTTTCATGTTTCAACAGTTTTAGTTTATCATATCCTTTACTACTGAGAAACTAACAACATCCAAACAAGATCAATTGTTTGTAAAACATATCCCTTCCAACCACAAATAATGTTACGGAAAACACAAGCAACACAACACCATTTTCTTTTTTCATCCAATCAACTCCATTGATTATCTGTATTTAATCAACTACTATGCCCCACAATTCATTATTTATCCTTTCCAATTGTATTCATATGCACAACCCATCCCTGCAACCCTATAGCCAACAACCATAACCACAAACACATTGAAAACGAAACTCGTACCACATCATCATTTCTTTGATACCATTTACCGCTACTTCGCTACCCATCAGAACCATATTATACACGCCAACACACAACCAAGAAAACCGTAGCCCCATAGCTCACATGTTCCACAACAACCTATGAAACACCCCATTACATAATTAATCCCTAACTAGAGCCCACAAAAATTCATTCTTTCATTTAGTTTAATAGGGGTAATCATACAAGGTTTCTAGGTATTCATTTAATCAACAAACTTTACATGATTAACCAATTTCCACATTCTATGAAAAACCATCCCCAAAACAACCCAGAAAAACATTGAAACATATAATTACACAAGAAATGGCCCACAAGGACAATGAAATTGAGTAGGCATAAACCTATTAAATTCACAACATAATCAAAGGATAAGCATAGATGGAAATAAAATAACAATATCAATAAAATTTCCCCAAACCCATTATTAAACTAGTTATTATCTTTATTTACCAGTTCAAATGTAACCCATGAAAACAAGAGGATACCCACCCCACAAGATGCACAATAGAGAGAGAGATGAAAGTAAGATCCCTACCTCAATGGTTTTTGACAGAAACCACAACGGTCAAGGAATGCTCAAGGACCCCGGGTCGATTCTCCAAAAACCCACCTTTGGTCTCTTCTCCTAGAAATATCAAGACCAAGACACATCATATACAACATCCACACACTTATATCTACCCATAACAGGAATATATTTAAGAATCCGAGGGATGAGAAAGAGTAGATCTAAGAAGATCTATGAACCCATCAAGAACGATCACATACCTTGAGAAACAAGCTTCATTTTGTAAAGAGAAGCCTCCAGATCACCGCTAAAACGCTTTGGAGAGGGTCTCTTACATCAAAGGAAGTGTAATCCCAGGTTATTGCCGATTATGAGCCTAAAAAAACCATTTATGAGAAAAATAGTTCATATCCAAAATTTCAGGATCTAACTTTAAGTGCCCACACGGTTAGTCCGCACGGTTTAACAAACTGTGCGCTAACTGTGTGTTAGCTTCTGTCTCGACAACAATCCTCGCACAATTAGGCCACACTATTTGTTATAATCATTGGCCTCCTGTTTTAATGCTACGGCCTCCAACACTAACCTCACAGGGTTTGGCCACATGGTTTGACAAATCATGCGCCTCTCGTGAAAAGGCCATTACACCTTTAGATTTCTTTAAAGGTCCACCCAAACGCACCCCCAAGTCACATTAATTTCCCGAAATACCTCTAGCCTCACATTTTCACAATGTAATGGACTATAGTGGTCCGGGACATTACATCAGATACCTCTCAAAACATTCATGTCCTTGAGAATTAAAAACCAACCCATAAAAAGGGGAAAGGTTCAAACAACCACCTCGTAAGATACCTCTTAGGGCTCTCTTAATAACAGGAATCCAAGAAATATCATAATTATATGAGTTATGGAATTTCTTCCCAGATGTCATGATATTATCAGCTTTAGGAGGCACTGACTCACCTATAGGGGTTTAATCGTATCCACATTAATGCCTCTCGATTAGAGATTAGGTCCTCCCACTCCTATTTTAGGATTTTTCATACACATACTACCCCTACCACCGCACAAAACAAGATACACGCTGCCCCAACATAGGGATTGAGGAATCCCTTCTCCCATGTCAAGATACTATCTGATTTGGGTGGCACTGACTCACCTTCACGGGTTTAATCGCATCCACATTAATGCGTGTTGATTAGGGATCATGTCCTCATTTCCCCATATGTAAGGACTCTTTAGACACATTTAAAGGAAAGGGGTAAACAACATAGCATTAAAGACTAATGAAAAACATGGTCTAGTCCCAAAGCATGAGAGATAATGTGGTTCAAAAAAGTAGTGTGATGCCCCTGAATTTAAACACAACATAAACAAGAGTATTTAAGTAAAACCAAAAACATCTGTCTCGGTCTATGTCCTTTCTAGGGTTGTCACTTCTATTGAGTTCAACTATCTGCATCCCACTCCTCTGTCTCTCTGTTGACGTCCACCTCCTCGACCATGTCCCAGTTAGGGTCTTTTAGGATGTCTCTTTGGTTGGCCACCACTTTCTCTAGCTCCCTTTGGCGGGACTAGAGCCTGTTGCTGCTAGAAGGGTCGGGCTAGGAACTGCTGCTGTGGATGGGGATGAACATGGCCAGTCCCTCCATACGGAGTCTGGAAAGAGAAATGTTTTCCAAGATGCCCATGATTCCCACCTACAAAGAACCTCAATCCCTGGCCCATATAAAATGGGCAGAAAACATGAGATTGTTAGGGGATCTGCTAAATTTTTCTCCCTGACAGTCGAAACATGGAAGGTTCTGTTGCTAGGGATCTACTGCTGACCGCCTACTTCTTAGACGAACTTGGGTGACTCCTCTCTGGTGGTGGACCTACTTGAGAGTGCATCCTATCTATTATCTCTACCTTCTTCATTACTTCTAGGTGCGTCGGTAAGGTGAATGGGGTCACCACACACCGAATAGAGGGGTGAAGTGCGGCCTCTAAATGTCTGGCTCGGGAATCATCATCTGGGAAGAGATTTGGGAAGAAATGGAGGAGATAATTGAAGTTGACCCCTGGTTCCCACACTTACATGATTCCTTTCTTGAGAGACAACAACTCCTGCCACTTCTCGGCCTTCCTCATCGAGGAAAAAAATTCCCCACAGAACTCCATCTCAATGTTGGCCCATAGAACTTTTGTTTCCTTCCCCTCCCCAAGGTAAAGCATCCACCACTAACACACCTCTCCTCGTAGCTGGCTTACTGCTATAGGAACCCAGCACCCTGATGGGTCACTGATCAGCCCAAAGGTGATCTCGAGTTCCTCTAACCAACTCTCTGATTCCGTATCTGATGTGTTTCCTTAATACTTCTTCAAGCTCTATCCCTGTAAAGCTCGCAACATGCGCTGCTACAAGCCGTCTTCCTCCTCTCAGCCAATCTTCAGCTGGTCTACCGTTTGAAACTGCTGGGACTCGACTGCCTGAGTCACCCTTGGATGACGTCAGGGTGACATAGTTGTATGGTAAACAAAGAACTCCTAAGACCATGTAGTAAGGAAAATTTTGTCAAGGTTTTAAGTTTATCATTTTATTTTGACTTCATTCCAAGAACACCCAAATCATGTAAACAAAATCATGATGATTCTTGTACCTTTGTTAGGGTATCTACCCTGCAATCAATGTAGTCTTACTTGGTTGTTTGATAAGATTAGATTCCTTGCATCGGATCACGAGGGGCCCTAATATCCTGTTTCCTAGCCGGTCTTCCTTGGCCCATGTCACGCACGATGATCAGCCAACACAGTTTCCCTACCATCCCATGCAATCCTCTCTGTTCCTAACACCAGACTACATCCTATCTCTCAACTATCTACTATGATACCATTCTTTCACGACCCCCTCCCACCAAATATGCCCCTCATGAGATGGCAATGGTGAAAGGGAGATAATGACCCCCCGAGTCTCACCTCATGTAGGCCCTGGAGTGTCAACTAGCACCAAGGGTATGAGTTTTCACAAATATGGGAGGCATTACCCTTTTTATTATCTAAGATTGGGAAATAGGATGAATCAAAAACCCAATGAAAAAGGAACAAGTAAATGAAAATAACTCAAAACGAATCCCATATGCATGTTTTATACAATACAGAAACAAATGTACAAGTACAAGAAAATCTCTAATGTATGATACAAAAAAAAAGAAATCAAAAACTGCAAAGAGAAAAACTCTAATGACCAGCAAGCAAGGTCCCGCACGGTCCCTGGAATCCTCATGAAAACCTAAAAGTAAACATAAGTAAAGCATACAAGTATACACACTAGGAAAACCTAAATCTCTCGTGCATTGGTGGGGATACATCTTAATGCCCCATGAGAAAATGGAAGAAACCAATGCTTAGAAAAGAATCTATCCACCCATCCTCACAATCCACACTCACCAAATAATGAAAGTCAATAGAGTTTTATAGTAATATTATCAACGTATGGGTACCCCGAACCACCTTCCCACTTATTACTGATCAATATCTCATGACTAATGCTCTGATGCATACCCCTCTTCCTGAGCTATTGCCACAACCTGGCCATATGAAGCTCATAGTATCCTACCGACACTCAATCCCCGACCATCATAGTATCCCACCAGCACTCAATCCTCATCCATAACCACCTCTCATCCCAAAGACACCTCAAAACCACATCACATCCCTATCCCGAAGACTCTTGTGAAACATCTATCATAACATGCTTGAAGGTTCTTGGTCTATAGAACCTAGAAGAGAGAGCAAATGGAAGAACAGTAACCATCCATCCTTTAGATGTTTCAGAATCTCACCCCCGTCCCATGGGGGTTTGGCACGTAGTACTCAATATGGATGGGGTGTGTAAATAAACATATAACTTACATAATTATATAATTATATCAACCACTCAGCCCATCCTAACGCTTCTAAAATAAGTATCTGAGCACATGCCTCGGCACTACTACCTCGAATGTATGCACACAATAAACCGCCCCAAATCCCATTATGTTTTACTTGTTTCAACAGTTTTAGTTTATCAGATCCTTAACTACCAAGCAACTAACAATAACAAAACAAGATCAATCGTTCGTAGAACATATTCCTTCTAACAACAAATAAATATAGGGATAACACAAGAAACACAATACCATTTTCTTTTATCAGCCAATCAATTCCATTTATTTTCCATATTTAATCAACTATCTTGCCCCACAATTTATTAGTCATCCCTTAAACTTTTATTCATATTCACAACCCATCCCTGTAGCCCTGCTGCCAACCACCATAACCACAAACACATCGGAAACAAAACCCATACCACATCATCATTCCTTTGATACCATTTACCGCAGCTCCACTACCCATCACAACCATATCATACACGCCAACCCACAACCATGCCAACTGTAGCCCCGCAACTCACCAATTCCCCAAAAACCAAAGAATAAACTCTTCACATAATTAAACCCCAACTAGAACCCACAAAAAAACAATCCTTCATTTAGTTTTACCCAGGTGATCATACAAGGGTTCTAGGTATTCATTTAATTATCCAACATTAAATGATTATCTAATTTCCACATTCTATGAAAAACCATCCACAAAACAACGCAGAAAAAAATGGCAACATTTAATTGTGCAAGCAAAGTCCCCCACGACTGTGATTTTCCGTAGGCATAAGCCTATTCATTCACAACATAATCAAAGGATAAGCATTGATGGAAATAAAACAAAAATATCAACAAAATTTCACCAAACCAATTCTTAAACCAGTAATTATCTTTATTTACTAGTTTAACCATAACCCACGAAAACTAGAGGATACCATCCTTGCAATATTGAAAAAAGAGAGAGATATGAAGGTACGATCCCTACCTCAAAGGTTTTTTATGGAAACCACAATGGTCAAGGAATGCTCAGGGAACCCGGGTTGATTCTCTGTAACCCCACCATAGATCTCTCCTTCTAGAATGATCCAGACAAAGACACATCAAATTCTACATCCACACACTTATATCTACCCATAATGGATGTTGAGTTATGAAAACGAGGGAAGAGAAGGAGTATATCTAAGAAGATCGAAGAACCCAACAAGAACAATCTCATACCTTGAGGAATCAGCTTTGATTGGAAAAGAGAAGCCTCTATATCACCTCTAAAATGCTTGTGAGAGGGTCATGTGCCTTTAAGGAAGAGTAATCCCGGGTTATGGCCACATAGGGGCTTAAACAAACCATTTAGAGGCAAAAGAGTTCAGATTCGAAATTTTGGGATCGAACTTTAAGTGCCTGCACGGTTAGTCCTCATGGTTTAATAAAATTTGTGCTAACCATGCATTATCTTCTGTCTCGACAACAATCCTTTCATGGTTAGGTTGCACGGGTTGTCCGACCCCGTGCGCCTCTAGTGTGAAGGCTACTGCCTCCAACACCAACCTTGCATGGTTTGGCTGCACAGTTGGACAAATCAGGCACCTCCCATGGGAAGGCCATTACCCCTTTAGTTTTCCTTAAAGGTCCACCCAAATGCATCCCCAAGTCACATTGATTTCCCAAAACACCTCTAGCCCACATTTTCACAAAGGAATGGTCCCAAGAGGTCATAAACATTACATGAAAGGTACGCTTCTGGGATTATTATCCAACCTGAGAGTAAGATCGATCAATTCTTTAGTGGATTAATACCAAGACATTCAAGGGAGTTGGCCATAAGGTACTTCAATAGATATGAAAAAATTGTTCGATGTTCTCTAAAGGTTGAGATGTAGATTGGAGTAACCCATCAGTCATATGTGTTTGATAAAAAGAGGAAAATGGAATTCAAAAGGAAATCTAATGACAACACTGAAAAGAAGATGTGTTTTCCCTTATGCTAAAAGTGTAAAAAACATGGTGAGAGTTGTCATAAAGGGACAAGTAAATTTTTCAAATGTAGAAAGGAAGTTTATAGGGAATTTGAATGCCGCGATTATGGGATGAATATGTCTAGTGATGTAAACAAAGAAAATTCTACACAGAGTGCATCTCCTACACTTCAATGTTACAAGTGCTAGGAAATGGGGCATTATGCTAATCAATTCCCTAATCCAAGGTTGGTTGATGATGATCGACGTCAACAAACACTTAAGGATAATGACAATGGAAAGTCACATGAAATTTCTATCAGCGATGTGGTGTACGAAAATGAGGTGGTGAAAGGTAAACTTATCATCCACTCTAAAGTAGAAAATGTTTTATTTGATTCTAAATCCACCCACTCATTTATTTATGATGAATTTTCTAAGGGTATCACCATATTATCATAGCAGTTAGATATTGAGTTAGCTGTGACAACTACTAATGCCACAATAGTCACATCAAATGTTTACAATTCTTCTCCGATTGAATTTTATGGGAATGTGCTTCTTGAAAATCATGTTATCCTTACTATGGTGGAATTTAATGTTATTCATGGAATGGATGGATTTCTTTATATAGAACTCATATCAATTTCAAATAAGGGAAGTAAAATTTAATATTCCAGATAAATCTATGATCGTTTACTATGCAAGGATGAACATATCCTTCCCGTGGAAATTTAATCCATCTTATGTGTCTTGGTTCAAATAAATGAAGGTTATTTATCTCAAATGGTTGGTGAGAATATCATGATTAAGAGTATTCCCATTGTATTAGAGTTTGATGATGTCTTTCCAGAATAATTTCTAGGTCTTCCACCAAATCGTGAAGTTGTGTTTTTAATAGAACTCGTACCAAGTGCTTTACCTATTTCAAAGACACCATATAGAATGGACTCAATTGAGTTGTAGGAATTGAAGAAGCAACTCCAATAGAATTTTGATAAGGGATTCATACACCCTAGTGCATCACCTTGGGAGCAATTGTTCTATTTTTTATGATGAATGATGGATCAAAGGGACTCTACATTGATTATCAAGAACTTAACAAGATCACTATAAAGAACAAATATCCTCTCCCACACATTGATGACTTATTTGACCAACTATGTGGAGCACAATACTTTTCCAAGATTGATCTTCGTTCATGGTTTCATCAATTAAGGGTAAAAAGGGAGGATATACCTAAGATGGCTTTCCATACAAGTTATGGACTCTATGAATTTATAGTGATGCCATTTGGTCTTACTAATTCCCCTACTATCATCATGGATCTAATGAATAGAGTATTTAGAGACTATCTTGATCAGTTTGTGGTAGTATTTTTAGACGATATTCTTGTATTTTCAAAGAGGAAGGAAGAACATGAAGATCACTTGATAATTGCATTGAAGACCATGTGAAAGGAGAACCCTTATGCCAAATTTACCAAGTGTAAATTTTGGCTTCAAAAAGTTGCATTTTTGGGAGATATAATCTCAAAATAGGGGATATCTGTGGATTAATAAAAAACATAGGATGTCGAAAGATAGTCGAGAAAAACAATAGTAACTGTGATCCGATGTTTTCTTTGTTTGGCCGGATATTATCGATGTTTGGTAAAAGATTTTTTAGGATTATCGAATCTACTCACCAGGTTGACTCGAATAGGAGTTATGTTGGTTTGGAAAAAAGAGTGTGAAGAGAAATTCATGGAGTTAAAAATAAGGTTATCTAGTGCACATGTTCTCACACTGCCTTGTAGTGGATAAAGGGTTGTGATCTATAGTGATGCATCCAAGAAGGGGTTGGGGTGTGTTCTCATGCAAAACGATATGGTGTTAGCCTATGCCTCACGATAATTGAAAATCCATGAGAAAAACTACCCAACTCATGATTTGAAGTTAGCTATGGTAATATTTTCATTAAAAATATGGAGGCATTATCTTTATGGTGAATGGTGTGATATTTATACTGATCATAAAGGATTAAAGTATATTTTCACACAAAATGAGCTGAATATGTGCAAAAAAAGATGGTTTGAGCTGATTAATGATTATTAATGCTCAATTCATTATCACCCTGGGAAAGAAAACAAGGTGAAAGATGCATTAAGTCGACAAGACCATGCTATCGTATCAATGATGAGGATCACAAAAGATCCTATATTTATGGATTTACAAAGGATGGATCTTGGACATAAAGAGGAAGGGGGAAAATCATATCTTTCTCAAATGAATGTTCAACCATCTATACATGTGATGATTAATGAGGCACAGAACGAAGATGTAGAGTTACAAAAGAGGGTGAGAAATGTTCCGGAATTTCACATTTATTGTGATGAAATAATAAGGTTTAGGAATTGGGTTTGTGTTCCTCCCATCCCATAATTAAAGAAGGAAATATTGGATGAAGCACATAGTTCTTCATTCTCTATTCATCCTTGAAGAACGAAGATTTATAGGGACCTGAAAGAGTACTTCTGGTGGGATGGAATGAAAAGAGATGTTTTTGAATATGTCTCTCGATGCATGGTTTGTTAGAAAGTTAATGCTGAGAGACATAAGTCTAAGAGGGTGTTACAACCATTACCCATTCCTGAATGGAAATGGGAAAACATCACTATGGACTTTGTCACTAGACATACTAAAACATCCAAAGGAAATGATGTTATCTGGGTTATAGTTGATCATCTTATGAATTTGGCACACTTCATTTATATTAGAAAAGATTTCCCTCGGGATCACCTTTCTAGGATATATGTAAATGAAGTGGTAAGATTGCATGGAGTACCACCTTCCATTATATCTGATCGAGATATGAGGATTACCTCGAAGTTTTGGAGAAGTCTTCAGCATACTTTAGATACAGAGATGAGTTTCACAACTCCTTATCATCCTCAGACAGACAGTCAGTCTGAGAGAACAATTCAAACTCTATATGATATGTTAAGATCTTTCTCTATGGATTTCAATGGTGGTTGGGATCAACACCTACCTTTCGTGGAATTTTCTTATAATAATAGCTTTCACTCCAGTATTCAGATGGCTCTTTATGAAGCTCTCTATGGAAGAAATTCTGAACTCCAACTTAATGGGATAAGTTGGTGAAAAAGAGCTATTAGGACCTGATCTTGTTGACGAGATGGCATGAAAAGGTCTGATCTATTCAAAAACACATAAGAGAATCTCAGAGTTGAAAAAAATGTTATGTCGATAACTGGAGAAAAGACCTAGAGTTTGAAGTGGGTGATAATGTGTTCTTACTCATATCTCCGTGGAAGAGAGTAATGATATTTGGAAAAAATGGAAAGTTAAGCCCTGGGTATATCGGTCCATTTGAAATATTGGATCGTGTTGGGATGGTAGCTTGATAATTGGTGCTTCCACCGAATCTCTCTCAAGTTCAACAATTCCATGTATCTCTCCTGAGAAACTACATACCCTATCTTTCACATGTACTCAGCTCATAAGTTGTATCGTTGGAGCTAGATCATTCATATGAAAACAGCCGATAGAGATTCTGGATCGTAGCAAAAAATTCCTACGGAATAAGACCACTCGCTTGGTGAATCTTTTTTGGAGGAACCACCAATTAGAATAAGCTACAAGGTATCTTGAGGATATGATGAGGGAGAGGTATCCTCATCTTTTTGTTACAAAGTGTTGAATTTAAAGGGTGAAATTCATTTTAAAGGGGGTAGAGTGTAACACCCGAGATTTTTATGAGAATTATTTTGTTATACACATCATCAAATGAATCATTCACTATACACAAAACTAGCTTGGATAGCTTTACATGCAATCACGACCTTCTTCGATAACTTGCAATGTATGCAATACCGAGTTTCACTAAACAATGATATGATATTAAAATATTATTAAAACTAGCCGTTATGAATAGTAATACAAACTTTTATAAATTCTTTAAATATTATCATTCAAAATGGACTTCATTTTTGGATTCAGAAAATCAAAATTATCCTAGAGTGAATTTTTGGTATTTTTCTAAAAACATTAAATTTTTTATGAATAGTGAAAACACTAGGTTACTATTTAAAAACCAACATTTATTTAAAAAATTATTTATTATATTTAAATTTATTTTAGGTAAAAATTGATACATAATACCTATATATGTTCAATGTAATTTGTTGGAGTCATTTTATAATAATTTTAGATATATTAAAATTTTATTGAACTTTTCACCGTCTTTTACCCACCTCCTGGGAGAATTTGAAAATTTACATAAAACATATTTTTACCGCTTATGTGAGTGGAATTTCGAAAATCAGAGAGACATGGTAAGTATAAAGGAGTAAAATGTGGTTCAATAAGATAAAATTAATTTTTGGTGAGTAGTAACTTTTTACTTTTATTTGTCACGGTTAAAAGTAAATAGGATAATAAAGGGTAAAATGGTATTATTATTACCCTAAAAATGTCCTAATTCTATTAGATAAGTTTAATTCGACCAGAAAAATCCTTAGTATTAAAATATGACCATTTAGGTCTACTTGGATTAGATTCGGACAATTATAATTATTTTATATAAGGAATAGTTAAAATATTTAAAATCAATGTTTAAAAACTAAAACATTTTTAATATAGGGTCATTCACAAGATAAATTAGACTATAAATATTAATTAGAAAGATAAAAATATTTTCTCAATAATGGTATTTTATTTATAAATTTTATACTTTAAATAATTTAATTTATTTACGACACAATGATGATGCAGTTATCACCTTATTAAGAAAATATGAACAGAATTGAAATTATAAATACCCAAATAAATGTAATATGAGGATTTTTATTAATTAAAAAAATTTATATGTTAATATGACATATTATTATTGAGTTAATTAACTTTTTTAGAACTAATCACATTGTTATGATTTTCACAAAAATCAATTACAAAATATTGTCAAAATTGACATAAAATAGTTGTTAAAAAAATATTATATTATTAATTGTTATTGTATTCATAAAAATCTAATGATCGTCCAAATGACTTATATAAGGTTATATATATTAATAATGAACCCCTTGGGTTTTTTTTGGCTTGTTATAGTATGTTTATTAACATTAAAGTGTAAAAAAACAAGAAGACAAGGTAAATGTTAAATTATTTAACTTAGAATTAAATCTAAATGATAAGTTTAAATTATTAACATAAAATTGTCTAAAATCTATTGGTTAAGAGAACATAGACCCATCCCAACCTTATCTTCTAAATAAATCAATATGTAGCTATTATAAATCGGATAAGACTTTATTATAAAATAAAATTTTAGGTTTTTCCCATGGTACCCTCACCTCCCTTATAAAAGGGCACCTCCTCCCTCTCCTCCTCACACCACATTGAGCCTTCAAGCTCAGTAAAACCCTTCAAATTTAGCTTCTACAATTACATACAAAATACTATAGGTCCTTATCTTCTTCAAAGACCAATTTTAGTGCCCTAAGAGGAGGTTTCAAAGAGGCGTGTGGAAGAAGAGGTAATACCCGTTACTGATTCTTTCAAATTTATTTCTTCATCTACTTCTTCTAATTTAGCTGTTTCATTATGAAGTAATAACATTAGTATCACTAATATATTGATATATTATTATAAATATGAAACATCCCTATTTCTCCTCTTATCCATCCAACTTAAATGAAATCACCACGCGTGCTTACGTACGGAATACAGTCTCCACGTCGTGGTGTAATCTGTTTTCCACCACCACCGTACTTGGATGGGTATAATGGTGTAAAGAATAACTATATATGATTATTTTAAAGTGATATTTATTCTGAAATAGTATACAAACACTTCAATACAATTCCGCGATCATGGGAATGATATCATCGCTCGTGCGTACGTACGGCCTATCGTCTCCACGATGTGATGCGACTAGTTCTACATGATCATAATTGTATATTGATTATATAAACTACTTGAATGAATAAATATGATATATATTACACTAATACCATTCTGGAAATTAGGTATCTATAACCTAAAAATAATAATAAGAATTTAATCGACAAAAAACGCATAAGAACAAAAAACAATAAACACCTAAATAACAAGTAGCAATGAAATATTACTAATAAAAAGATAAGAATATGAACATATATGATATCATAACAATGAATATGATTCTATAATAAGTCAATGACATTTTTTAAATCATTATACAGGAGGTTCGGACACGTACGATGTAAATCAGACCTAAAGTAAAGAAAAATATCACAATCTCGTTTTTATCCGAGATTGTTTTTACATTGGTATTTACTGGGGTGTATTTATCATCCACATCCATGTTTCCTCAATATGTAATATTATTTCTATCCTCCTACAATTTTTTAAATCCAATTTTACCCTTCAGTGAGTTTCTAGTAAAATATATGAAAGGAATATTTTTTCATTTTTAGAACAAGATACTATTTTGACTTTTTTAGCCAAAGTATGAAAAGAATGATTTTCTTAAAATTATACTAAATGAATGGATTTTTAGAATATTATTTCCAAAAATATTCTTTTACATGTTTTCATGTTTATTTTTAGTCAAATTTTTTATGTTTAAAATTATATGACAAGGTAAGAAAGAAAAAATGTTTTTGAAGTATAAAGGATAATTTCCTCAAGAATTAAGTTCATGTGTTTTATCAAAAATATTTTCCATATAAGAGAATATAAGGTTCTGTTTATATCCACATTTTTACAATGATTTGATTATGTTAGGAATAAATTATTTTCATGGTGTTATTTTATCTTATATTGACTATGTTATGATGGCATGTTGTTTTAGAATCCCAATTTACTTACGTGGGTTATGTTATCATGCATGATTTATAATCATGTAGAACACGTAAGAATGATATTGTTATGAGATGGGTGGGACCTATATCTATCTCCAATGAATTGGGTAATGATTTATGTCTAATGAGATAGTCCTGGCTGGAACAGTAGGTTAATCTGGTTTAGTGATACAGGACTGAAATGAGGAGTGAACTCGGTTCTGAAATGGACATTGTCTACTAGGATAGTATTGGCAATGATTATTGAATACTATGAAATGATTCTATATGATTATTTGTGTATGCGACAATGTTTCATGTTTTAGGTTATGATTGTTGGCATTACATTTCACTACTATGATTTATCCAATGTTATGAAATTATTATCTCTTTAGCAGGTTATGTTGTCCAAAATGTTATGTTCTTATGAATATGATGTGATTGATATTTATATTTTTTACACTTATTAAGCATTTGAGCTCACCATTTTTTGTGTTTTCTTTTCCCCTGATTTGGAAGAAGGGTATTAAGTAGGATATGCCATAAAGGGATTCTAGATATGATAAAAAAAATGAGAGACAAGGTAGATTCTTTATGAACCAGTTGTTTATGTTTCCCAATTTCTAACGAAACAATACCTATACGGTCCTATTGAGGTTTTGTTATATGTTGTAATAAGTAAGCTTAAATTATGAAGTAATAACAATGTATGTAATGTATGGGTCATTATACTGGTGTCTGCCTTCACTTGCTGGAAAGTGAGACATCATGAAACATATTCTCCTAGAGCCTTCTACATACATAGCCACCAGTGCAGTCATCTGAGGTCCTTATACATCTTCCCCACTCCATCGTGCACCATTAGAGGGGATGTGTGAAACTCCCCCAGCATTTCCTCCTGCAGTGAAATAGGTACCATGGTACTCCCCCTGAAGAGGATGACGTGATATCCTTCATCAGAAAATCTATCAGGCGTTTTCCCTGTTGAAATCTGAGCACTTCACATCTCACAGTCAAAATCCCCATGTTGAGCCTCTCTGACTTACTGATGTAGTGGAGGAGTGACTATGAGGGACTGTAGAAAGGCTGCCCCATCTCTATCAAAGACGAATATCTGCAAAGTGGCTAACTGCTCCATCACCTCTCCATGTAGCTGAATGCCCGATCTCCTATTGAGATAATCAGCCACAACGTTCCCCTTCCCAGGAGTATAGAGTATCTCAATGTCATAGTCCCGGAGGAACATGATCCATATCCAATGTCTCAGTTTCAGGTCTTTCTGCGAGAAGATGTACCTGAGACTCTGGTGGTCAGAGTGGACTTTAAAGTGTTCACCTTTTAGATAGTGCCGCCACATCTTCAAGGCGAAGAACACTGTTGCTAACTCCAGGTCATGGGTAGCATAATACTTAACATTCTGCCTCAATTGTCGTGAACCATAGGTGATCACTACCATCTCCTGCATCCGGACACACCCGTGTTTGGTCCCTGATGCATCGCAGTACACTACGTAACCTACGCCCTCCTCCGATAGCCTCAAGATGGTCACAATGGTCAATCTCTGTCTCACCTCTTGAAATCTCTGATGGCCTCTATCTAACCACACAAAGGGTTTCCCCATCTTCATAAATGCTGAAAGAAGTGTAAAAACTCTGGAGAAGTCTGGCACAAATAATCAATAGTGCCCAGCAATACCTAGGAAACTCTGCACCTCTATCATGCTCCTGGGTGGCTTCAAAGCAAGTACAACCTCGATCTTCACAGGATCCATAGCAACTACCACCTCTGCGATGATGTTCCCCTAGAAGTGAACCTCTCGAATCTAGAACTGGCACTACGAGAGATTAATATTATGTTGTTTCTCTTAGAGTGTGTCCAGTACAACCCGTAAGTGGTTGGTGTGCTCCTCCTCAGTAGTTGATTAAGTCACTATATCATAGATTAAGACCACAACAAAACCATCGGGTAAGGCTTTAAGATCGTATTCATGAGACTCATGAACACTACTGGTGCATTGGTTATACCAAATGGCATAACCAAGAAATTGTGGTGGCCATACCGACTCCTGAAGGTTGTCTTCTGCACATCATTGTCTCAAACTCTGAGCTGATTATAGCCTGACCTGAGGTATATCTATGAGAACCATCGTGCTCACTTGAGCTGATCAAAGAGGTCTTCAATCCTTGGAAGTGGGTACTTGTTCTTTAGGGTCACCTAATTCAGCTGACAGTAGTCGAAAAATAGTCGTAAGCTCCCATCGTCCTTCTTGGCGAATAAAATTGGAGAATCCCCGGGTGTAAAACTGGGTTGGATGATTCCATTTCCCTGCAAGTCCTCCAGCTGTACCTGCAGCTCATGAAGCTCGGTGGGAGACATCTGATATTATGGGGTAGATATCGGTGATGTCCATGGGTACATGTCAATTTAGAAGTCTACCTCTCTACGAGGAGGTAGTCCTGGATCATCGTCAGGAAAAATGTTCACATTATGATCCACCACAATAGGAAAACTTGGACTCCACACATCAACTGCTCCTAGGATGAGACTATCCAACTGATGAGTGATTGACTTCCCTCTATTCTACATATGTTTTTCCTGCATTGAAAAGGCTCCCTTCTCACCGGTGAAGGTGAACCTGGTCCCATTTGTGTAGAAACACTGCACAGTGTGGCTTATACAGTCGATCTGGGCATGGACTGTAGATAACCAGTCTATACCCAAGATGACGTCATAAGGCCTCGAATCTACTACAAGAAGATCAAAACCGAAGCTCTTGCCTCCTAGAGTAAGCTCATACTACCAGCCCCATGGCATAATTGTCATGTCTGCTCCCATAGGAGTCTCTGGACTTAAGGATCGATCCATTGGCTCCGTCAAAATCTCCGAGATCTGAACAATGGAAGAGACAATAAAAGAATGACTCGCTCTTATGTCTATAAGGACTACAGTAAGGGTTGAGTAGACATAGATAGTACCTTGAATCATCTCAGGTGCGCCGTGGTTATAGGACATGACTGCCTGGAGCTAAGCCTACCCCTGTCATCCAGCTCGCTGTGGTCGGGGTGGTCATCCTGGTAGTGGTGGTGGTAGAGTCTCGAAGCGTCGTCCACCAACCTCTGCTCAGACAGCTCCTCTGCCTCTTCCTCCGGCTCCCTGCGGACTGCCACAGTCAAACCTCTGCGATTTCCTGAGTAGTTCCTCTACTGTCTGTTGCACCTCTCCATGGTGGGTCGGATAGTCACGAGCCTTGTGGCCCTGCCCACCGCATGCATAGCACTGCATGCCACTCGTATGGCAGGCTCTACTCTGTGTTCCCCACACATCTAAACCAGTATCCTACGGTTTCCCACCTGATGGCATGGTCTACTTGGACCTCTGTTATATCTGTTAATAGCCATCTACAGAAGACACTGCTATGTGTCGCCCTATGGTGGGTCTCACTGCTGGCATCAGATCTACAAGAAAGCTATCCACAAGAAGGGCTCGCCCCAGTACTCCAGCCTACGCCGGATTTCTGAGGGAGATTATCGAAGCCCTGATCTCATGGATCAGTCCCTCCTCCAAGGTCTGAGACCAGAATAATGGGTCCAGTACAATGTTTGTGGAGTAGCGTGAGAGGTCGGTAAACCTCACAATGTACTGGGCTACTATTATGCTGCCCTGCCGCAGCTGTAGTACCTCTTGGATGTGCTCCTCACGGAAGGTGGCTTAAACAAACACTGAGCGAAAGAGGATCTAGAAGTCCGTCAATAGTAGAGATGCCTTGTCGTGCACCTGGAGAATTATGATCCAACATATACCTGTTGCTGTGGGCAGGAGACTCACGACATGGATCACCATAAGGTCCGCTGGTGTCCCTACCGATATGAATACTCAAATGATAGCCTCCATCAAATCCTCAGCTGCCTAAGGGTCTGTCTCTCTACGGAATATGGGCGGACACTATCACTGAAACTCATGCAACGCTCTCAGGTGGCGCGCACTCTCTGCAACTGGGGCTGGAGGTATCACTGGCCCATTGGGTAGTGGTAACAATGGTGCCTTCGCTATATTGGGGCCTTGTACTGAGGCCTCGTCACTCGGTGGGATGCCATCTCTCATGTTGCTCGGAACCCTAGCTGGCTGCCTACAGGGGCCCATCCTGAGATGAAACAGGTGCCCCATGGTTAGTACGGTATACTTGGAGAGCTAACACAAAGTAATCACAAAGAAAACTCTTGAAACACACATGCAATCAATGTTTTCGTGCACTGAGTTGGAAATCAGAAGTTATTGTACGGGTGTATGGATACGTCGTCCACCACACCAATACTAGACTCCCTGGACTGATAACCACACTCAATAATATAAACACTATTGCTTCATAGAATGAAATTATCAGAGTCTTGAGTTCTATGGTGGAACCAAATCCTATAATACCAATTTGTCACGACCCATCCTCGGGGCCCATGTCGTGACTACCCCAAGCCCACCATCCATAGGCCAGGGGCTGACGACTAGCACGAAGGGTTTAAATCATAATAAAAAGAGAAGGTATTGCATTTATATAAGTAAAAAATCACAAAAGAGTACACAACTGATTCAATAAGTAAAACTGAGTACAAACGTAAGTGCTGAAAAGTTAATGAGCCAGTATATGAACCCAACTGAAAGTACATCACAACTGAATTAAAATACAATAGTTGTATTGTAAAACAGTAACCACCGAGTCTTCCTCCGGATATCCCACCTGAAGGGTGGGTACTGATGGTCTCCACAGCTTCTCAGGTCCGATAGTCCTCTTAGTGTAAATCTCGTCTAGTTGTTAACCCCCGGGTTCCGTCCAGCTCCACAAGCATCCACCTTGATCAGTGTTGTTTGTCTTCTGCATCCAACACATCGTAGTGTGGGCATAGACCATGTAGGGGTGAGAATACGATACTCAGTAGGGACCACAAGACCCCCGAAGGTCTCCCGGAATCCACAAAGGATAAACCAAACAGGAAAGATTCAAACATGAAGTATCAACCGACTGTACTTAGGTATATTCAAATACATATATCTAAGTCATCGATTCCAGTTTGGCTCTGACTCTCGAGCCCATGAACAACCAAGTCCACATAGTAATGAAGTCAATCGCACCAATGGTAATGAATGAATAGTCAAGACTTAGGTCACACATGTATACTACTCATGAAGAGGGGTGGAGATGATTATATGTATCCTCTGAATCATCCCCTCTGCCGAACCCACATAGGATCCAAGTACAGAAGTCATCGCTACCGAATCCATGTAGGATCTAAGAACAGTAACCATCACTGAAAAACCCACGTAGGATCCATGTACAGTCATCATCGATGCTGAAACCACAGAGGATCAATGTAAAGTCTTCCTCACTAGCAAAACCACATAGGATCCAAGTATAGTCGGACATGTCATCGAACACACTGAGGATCACGTCGCAGTAGTCGTCGTAGTCGCAGCTAGATCTAGGGTTCCTGCACACAATATACTTGATTATAAGAGGGAATTTTCTACGAGTAATGGGTGTTCGATACATCAAATATCACTACGTCCAGATTTGATGTATCTCGAAGTTCCGTCTCATCAAAAAGAGCTCAACGCGACAGACAGCGGGTCAAATGGACGCCCGGTCTAAGAGATATTGGCTTTTTGGTTCTAGGGGCCCGGTTGGAAATATTCTTATTCCAAACCAATCCATTTACCTAATTTTCCCAATACTGAAATTGAGTATAAAAAAGGACCACCTCGTCGAAAGGGACCTTGTGCCACAGACGGCGTGTCGATCAGACGCGCGGTCTTTACGTAATTCATGTTTAAGTGAATAACGGGCTCAGACCATTTTGTCTAGTGGGATAACGGGTCGGGATAACATAGTTTGATGGGTTCGACCTGATAGGGGTGTAAGACCTGGGTGATGGAAAATGCAGATAGGCCCGAAGGACACGACCCCGCCCGGCGGGGTGTGGTGCGGTGCGGCCCGACCTGGCACGACCCAACTCGGCACAACCCGGCACAGCCTAGCTGGTCGAGTGGTCCGAGGGGGTGCGGCCCCCGGGTTGTCCGAACCAGCAGCGCCATGCCGCGCCACCCTTCCCAAACTGGCTGGCTAGGCTGACCGGCCTTCTGGCACATGCATCCCACACGGCGGACCCCAGCTCTTCAGGCAAGACGCTCTCCTGGCACCACGGATCTGCTATGCCCAGTCGGCCGACGGGCAGGTCGGTTTTCCAGTGCAGCACCCTCCTAGCACCACGGCTCCCCTTCTCCCGGTCGGCTGACGAGATTACCGGTTCATCTTCCAAATATGCCCAAGAAGCGGGCCTTGGATCCTCTTGCACAATCCGCACGACAGCGCCTGCTTCCTTACCCGTGTTCCACGCACGGCGCGACGGAGACGTGCCTTCTCCACCTTCAGTTGCTGATTGAAAATAATATAGGAAACGAGAGAGGGTCATCATGCCTTGTCTGTTCAGCCCATTCCCTCAGCATTAGGTAGTAAAAATCGGTCAAGGTATTCACTTGAATAGAACAAGAACGAGGGAGTAATTATTTAAAATAAATTAAGCAAACCGCCTTCCTCAATAATTGACATCACACGTCAGGCGTCGCGGATGACAGCGTCATGGGGAAAGTATTTGTAGGCAATGTCGGAGTGTGTATGAGGAGGAAGCGATGTCTCCTCACTTTGAGTAGAGAAGAGAATGGTTGGAGCATCTTCGTTTTCATGGAACTGGCGTTCTTCATCGAATATGTCACTGTTCTTCATCGTATGATCAATGTTCTTCCCCAAATACTCAAGAGCTCCCACACAACAAATCTTTTACCCAAAATAAAATAATATGTTACCTTATTATTTTATTTAACACAAGACAATTAAAATTCAAAAATTCTAACCACCTCATTAATTAATTATGTTGGCAATTAATGAAAGAGAGGGAAATGAGGTGGTATATCTCATAAATGATGGGAAAGATGTCATAATTAAACAACGGTGTTAATGGGGGTTGGAATAGGAGTTATATGGGGAGTTTAAAGAGCATTAAGGTAAATGAAAGGTTTGAGATCGTGTAGTCCCCACTTATCATTTATCCACACATGGGATGTTGGGTGGGTGTGGGCCCCACCAACTACTTCCCATGGGAGGAATTGACCTCCTTAGATATAAAATAAAATTGCCCAAACAATTTTATTTACTTCTTAATTAAACCCCAATAATTAACATCTCTCTCCCGTGCAAACGTGTCACATACATGACGTATTTTAAAGTTATTTTTTTATTTAATTTACATTATTTTATTGTTTGGGGGGTTTCACAAGCATTTTGGAGGAAATAGTGTGTTTTCAAAATTTGGGCGAAATCGTGAGCGCGTTTCCAGATTTAAAAACCAAATATGTTTATTTTATAACTCATTTCTTTTTCAAGATTTTACAAAAATTACACTTATCAATTGTCATACCCTAATATATATAAACTACCATATCCATTTGTGCCTCATAAAAATCCATAATCAGGATGGATTTGGGTTTTTTATTAAGGTTTTGGGCCATCCCGAAATCCAATTTCCTGCTTTATGTTTTATTTTTAATATATTAATATCTCATTAGATATTTAATCTTTTTTGAGATTCCACCTCACAATAGAAGAAAAAAACACCTATGGAGCACCCCCAATATATATTTCTCCTATTTTGAGATCAAGTGTTTCAAAAATTTGGGCGAAACATCTCTAGATTTCTCAAATCGTCCATATTTGAAGAGGTAAATTTATTCTTACATATGTCCTTCAATTTCTTCTTTTTTATCCCCATTTCAGTCCCCACATGACCTTTTCATCCCAATTAGAGCCTCCATATCAGGTTTGGTTGAATGGAAATTCAAATTCTGGTGTATTTGGTTCGTTTGATTCAAGATGTTTCAAGTAAGTGTTTTTTTCCTTGATTTCTTCCCCTTCCATAGGGTTTCTTTCACCATTTCATGAAGTTCGTCATGTCTATAAGTTGAGGTTAAAAACGAGAGTTTATTTGGAATATTTTTTGTCAAATATTGTGGTCTAGGTCTGGATTCATCTTCCTTTAGGTGTGGGAGAGGTGTTGTTGGTGTTTCACACCATGTTTTAAGGGATTTGGCATAAAAGGTAGGTGATTCCATGTGTTATAATTTCTAGATGAGTAATATTGCTTGATTTACTTATGATGCATGTTCCTAATATTCTGTGTGTGGTGAAAAAATTGTTTATGTTGGATTTGGTGATGCATTTATTTTTATAGTTTCATTTTAGCTTAATATTGGGTGTTTTTCATGTGTAACCCTTTAGGTATTGTTTGGGTGTGTTTTATAACATATGTAATTAGTTTAATAAATAATGTTTGGTCAGAAAATTCTGATTTGGTAGGGTATTGGTGTTCTATTAGGTTTTAAAGTTGTTTTTAATGGGTTTAAGGTGTAAAACCTTATTCTACATCTTGAAAGTGATTTTGAAACTGTGTGCTTTTCATGTGGATCTTTTGTGGTATTGTTTGAGGTGTTTTTATAACACTTGGGGGTAGTTTAATAAATGTTTTTGGGGCTGGAAATTCTATTTTTAATTTTAATTGGTGTGATTTTGTCCTTGAAATATGGTTTTGAAATTGGTTTTATGTGAAAAGATTTGGTATACTCTTTAGAATTGTTTTGTGAAAGTTTTTAATGGTCTAATTATTTATGTAAGAGGTGAAACCATGATAGAAAACTATTTTGGATTGTTTATACCTTCAAATGGACTAATATAAATGTTGATAGGTTTGTCATGTGATTTGAATCCTATTGGAAATATATTATAAAAATGTATAATGGATTTACTGAAATGTGAAAGAGGTGTGAAAGTGATGTGGGCTATTTGTGTTAGTGCGATGTGAAAAATGGACTTTGTTTATAGAAAGGGTTTTATGAAACATGTGAGTGGGCTGTTATGTGATATTTATCATATTTTTAGGGACTTTAAAAAATTGTTAAAGGATGTGTTGGATTGTGAATGTTATGAATAAAATGTTGTGGGCTATTTTGGAGTGAGTTTGATTTCAAAATGCATTTGAATAAAGAGTGCAATTTGTTTCATATGTGATGTACATGGGGCTGTTTGGTTAATGTGTGATGTTGATGTGATATTTACAGGTGAAGACTATTTTTCATGGCTTATTGAACTTGTTTGAGCATAATGGAAAAACCTAGATATCTAGGTGAGTGGACGTGTACTAGTATACTAGTGAATCCGTGGGGTTTGGCCTCAGTTTCACTTAGCATGATTGACACTTAAAACTCTTACTAAACTATTATGATGATGATTGGGGACCACTAGGTTATGGGTATGTTCCCTATTAGTGGCTCATGCACGAGAACATATATTTGTTGTCATTACTCTCACTGAGATACGAGGTACCTGAGACCCACAGCTAGCTAGTTCCTTGGGGTTATTTCCTATTTCTTGTGCTCATTAGATCCTTTATACTTACCATAGGCATATGGTATATTTGGCTGGAAAAAATTCAGTAGCTTTTGAATTTATTTTAAATGCGTTGATTCTTTTAATTAGCCCACATGAAAAATATTTTTTTATGTTACATCTTTTAGAAATTGTAACTATAAATTACATGTTTTTGAAAACATGCATTCTTTTCGTCATTGAATGTTTATCACATGGAATATATTAGTGGTGGTATCCTACTGGACATTGTATCACACCCTACATACACACTTGGGTGTAAGTAGACTTGGTTATTTTTTTGAAGGTTTGGTTATAACTTTTGGGCCAACAGTTCAGGTTTTCACCTGTCATTCATGGTGCGGTGTTGTGGAGATGGATTGAGGGTGATCCCTCTTGCCATTTTGAGGTTCATTGGCTGTTCATTTTCGGTTTTTTACGTTTGTTATAGACTTTTTGAGTTGTTTTAGACTATGTAATTCAGTTCTGAATTTTTTTAAACATAGTTTGGTTTGAAAAATCCAGATTCGTTTTATAGGATTCATTTGTTGTTTTATGTTTATAAACTTGGGTAAATCGTTCCCAATTCTCATTTTATGATCCACATGCACTTTTTCTAGCCCATGGGGATTGGGAACGTCCTTTGGGCCTTGTCACTGGCCTGGTTTGGTGCCGGTTTCAATGGAAATCATATCTGGTTCGTGACAAAATGGTATCAGAGGCGAGGTTTTAGTTAACTCCTGGGGTCATGTTATTTGATGAAGCATTGGGTTATTCTAGAGATAGGATTTTCAGGACTTGATATTCCTGTTATGGGAAGTGTTTTTGATCACCACACCTCATGATGGTATTCAATTTTCCAGGGGAAGATTGGATTTATCTAAGTCCTTTGGTTTTCATGGGTTGCTGATGATTTGGGGAAATGAAGAGAGGGTTGGGTTAATTATCTCAGTGATCTCACAGGTCCTGGAAATCCATGTAGAGTCATGGATATTCCCTAGAACAATATCTGTTATAGTGAAGTGATTGGGATATGGCCGCCAACCATATGTCCATGTCACCCATTGAAACTAGTTTCCTCTCACATTGTTTTGTGCTTTAGTTTTTCAATCTTGGAACTTTAGTATTAAAGTGACTTTGTTTTAAGAATAGTAAAGTTTTTGAGAAATAATTTTAAAATAAAGAAGGAATGGATTTATTTATGAAATGGTGGAACTGAATTTTCTAAATTGTTTTGAAATGGAAAATGGTGTTCTTACTCCACTTTTGAATGTAGGAACTATATAGAATTTGGTTTTGAAAAAGTGTTTCCAATAGAGTTTTCTAAACAATAAAAGGGTTTTTAATGGAATGAGATGTTTTGAAATTGATGTATATGAATTCAAATTGAGTATTAATTTGAATTATTGGTATTTTTATTTCATGGTTAGCGGTCTTGAAAAAAGGAAGTATTGGTTGATTGTTTTGGTTTTGAAAAGTGAAAAAGATTTTTTATTTTAGCCTTTGGTATTTCCATGAGTGACCACATGCATGGGGTTATAGGGGATGAAGGATTGTTAATGGAATTACTGGATGAGTTCATGGATGGATATGAGAAGTGTGCCTGGTGTGGTACAAATACATGCATGTGTAAGGCCCTTGGGGTACCGTTGGTGGATACGCTAGTCGATGAACCGTTTGTTTTCAAAGAAATGATTTTAAAGGAAAGCATAATGTATTTATTACTGGTTTGGGATGGTGTGAATTATTTTTTTTAAATGTTGATATTGTGGGATGTTTTGTGTTCAAGAACCCCTGTTGTTAGAACTGTGTTTTGGGTTTGTTTTTGGACGGAAAGTTGGGTAAAAGGATCGGTTAGTAGTCTCTTCTGAGATATATTTCGGGACGACATTATGGTGGTTAACATCATGTGTTTGGATATGTTTTGTGGCATGTTTTGACCAATGTACCATATTGGATGGGTATTTTGTTTCTCTCATTGGTTAAGGTACGCCCCTATTAGGGTTAATGCACAAATAATGTGCAGCCCGTATCGTTTCACCATTGGAAAATCATCCATTTGATCAATATATGGTATATTTTATATATCATTGATGATTGAGTTTACACCCATTCATTTCATTGATTTTTTGATACTATTGTAGTGGTATAGTTCTTGTGGATGGTTGAAAGAGACCTTAGTTTCTTATGTAGCTTTATTCATCGAATGTGAAAGCGTTCTGGGGTTGTTAGTGTGGATGAGTGTCTCGATGGTGTCTAAGAGGGCCTCTGGGTTCTTCATAGTTTCTTTGAATCCAGAGTTCTTGTTAAACCACCAATTTTGTGATATTGGTCAAGATGGGATATTGTGTCCACTTTTTGGACTTTTCTATTGTTTAGGGACTTTTCATAACATCCCATTCTATGTATTGTTTCTATCAATCGCAAATGTCATGTTTGGTGATGTATTGTGATGTTGTGTGCTCATTAGGTTGTAATGGTGAAGGTTGTGCAATCCTATAAGGTTACCCATTATGTGGGGATTATTTCTCCCTTGGAAGAACATTAAATCCTCTATCATAGAGGACGATTATTATGCGTGTCCTACCGTTCTATTGTTCCTCACCCAAAGAAACAAGGTGCGATGTTTGTGTATCTTCTAATCCCTTGTTTTAGTGAAATGTCAGGTTTTGGTAATGTATGATATGGAGTGCATTACATCGTGGTGAACCCATCAAGGTATATAGTGTAGTTATTTGTGGCACTAAAAGAAGATGTTCCACACAAGGGTTTCTATAACATAACTGCGAGGCCGAAGATGCTTTAATATTTTGAGCTCCAGCCATAGGTTTCGGAGAGATGCTGGCACGTAGTCTGGAGAAACCTCATTGTCATTTAAAACCTTGTACAAAGTCCTATCCTAATTATGAAAGAGTGGAATAGTTTAATCCTATGGTGTCATCATATTTCGTCTATTGTTCTTTTTCGGTGGAAATAGGTGGAGGGCCTTCTACACATGTCATCACCCAATATCTTCCCCCCCCCCTTTTGGTTTCCATTGTGTCTTTGGAGAGTGGATTGTAATATGGCTAGACCGACTGAGCATGATTTTTGTGTACGATTAGTATTGACCATGTCCCAGGAATCCATGCCGAAAGAATGATCTACACAGTTAGTGCACAGTTTGGTAAACCGTGTGGACTAATTGTGGAGCCTTCCCAAATCAATAAATATTTTTGGGTCTTTTCATGTCGGCCCACGCCGGTCAGTTAATATGGATAGTTCTTGTGGTGGGGAGACCCACTATGGGTACCATGCATATTATTTAGGATATTTACAATGGATTTATTCCCCCTATAATAGGGAGTCTGTACGGGCCTCCCCCTGTTAGTGTCATGATTCTGTCTCGCGAAAAAATTTAAGTTATCTCTTATGGTGGGGAGCCCATTTGTGTCTCTTCTATTGAGTAACATCGATTTTTTTCCCTTGGTCTTCTCATGGAAGTAGGTATTATCATTCAGAGATATCTAGATACCTACATCTTCCTTGTGTAAAAATTGATATTGGAGAGTTCCCAATGGTTTAGTTATAGTAGGGTAAGTGTAACATTGTTCGATTTTGATGTTCGTTTGGTAATTTTTTTAGTATTGTTCAGATTGTGTTTGAGGAGTTTTCATTTGGGATGAAGCCTGAATGTGCTTTATTGTTTCAAGAAATATTTTCATTGTGAGATTAATCCTTCATTAAATGATCACTAGAGGTGTTTTGGCCTTTGGGGGCGAATCTTGGCAAATAATTACTTCTTGGTTTATCAGTTGGGTTTGGTTTTCGTATTTTGCCTAACTATGTCTTTCCGAGGGTAGAAAGTTTTACGGTGGGGATAATTTTCACATAACTGACTTATTTTATAGTTATTTTGTCATTTAATTTACATTATTTCTTTGTTTGAGGGGTTTCACATGTATTTTGGAGGAAATGGTGGGTTTTCCAAAATTGGGCCAAACCGTGAGGCCATTTCCAGATTTAAAAACCAATTTTGTTTTTTTATAACTCATTCCTTTTTCAAGATTTTACAACAATTCCACTTCCCAATTGTCATACCCTAATATATAAAAACTACCATATCCATTTGGGCCTCATAAAAATCCATAATCATGATGGATTTGGGATTTTAATTATGGTTTTCGGACAGCCCGAAATCCCATTTCATCCTTTACGTTTTATTTTTAATATTTTAATATCTCATCCAATATTTACTCTTTTGTGGTGATTCCACCTCCAAATCGAATCCAAAAAAACTAAGGAGCTCCCCCATTATATATTTCTCCGCTTTTGAGCACAATTTTTATGCGAAGATGGGTGAAAATTCTATGGATTTATCATATCTTCTAGATATGAAGAGTTAAAATGTTTATTTAATAACTCCTTCAATTTCTGCTCTTTGTCCCCCATTTTAGTCCCCACATGACCTTATCATCCCCATTAGAGCCTTTATATCAGGTTTGGTTGATTGGAGATTAAAATAATGGTGTATTGGGTTCATTTGATTCAAGATGTTTCAAGTAAGTGTTTATTTCCTTGATTTCTTCCCCTTCCTTAGGGTTTAATTCACCCTTTCATGAAGTTCCTCAGGTCCAGAAGTTGAGGTCAGATCCTAGGGTTTGATTTGGGGTATTTTTGGTCAAATATTGTGGTCTAGGTCTAGATTAATCTTCTTTTAGGTGTGGTGGTGGTGCAGTTGATGTTTCACACCATGTTTTGAGGGTTTTGGCATTAAAGTTAGGTGATTCCATGTGTAATCATTTCTAGATGAGTTAGTTAGCTTGAGATAATGGGTTTAAGGAGGTTTTTTTAATGGGTTTAAGGTGTAAAACATTATTTTACTTTTTGAAAGTAATTTTGAAAACATGTGCTTTTCACGTGGATCTTTTGTGGTATTGTTTGAGATGTTTGTATAACACTTGAGGGAAGTTTAATAAATGCCTTTGGGGCTTCTAATTCTGTCTTGAATTTGTATTAGTGTGATTTTGTCCTTGAAATACGTTTTTGAAATGGGTTTTATGTGAAAAGGTTTGGTACACTCTTTTGAATTGTTTTTTTGAATGTTTTGATAGCTTTAATTATTTATGTAAGAGGTGGAACCATGTTAGAAAACTGTATTTGATTGTTTATTCCTTCAAATGGACCGTTTTAAATGTTAATAGTTCTATCATGTGATGTGTATCCTCTTGGGAATGTTTTATTAAAATTGCTAATGGATTTACTAAAATGTGAAAGAGGTGTGAACGTGATGTGTGCTATTAGTGTGAGTGCAATGTGAAAAATGGATTTTGTTTATAAAAAGGGTTTTATGAAACATTTGATTGGGATGTTATGTGATGTTTATCATATTTTTAGGAACTTTATAAAATTTCCAAAGGATGTGTTGGATTGTTAAATTTATGCAAAAATTGTTGTGGGGGATTTTGGTGTGAGTTTTATTTCAAAATGAATTTGAATGAAAAGTGGAATTCGTGACTTGTGTGATGTACATGGGGCTATTTGGCTAATGTGTGATGTGGATGTGATATTTTCATGTGAAAACTATATTTAATGGCTTGTTGAAATTGGTTGAGCAAAAAAAAAACCTAGGTATCTAGGTGGGTGGACGTGTACTAGTATGCTAGTGAATCTGGGGGGTTTGGCCTCGGTTTCACTTAGCAATATTGATGCTTAAAACTCTAACTAAACTATGATGATGATGATTAGGGACCACTAGGTTATGGTTATGTTCCCTACTAGTGGCTCGTGCACGAGAATGGGTATTTTTGTGGTTAGTCTCACCGAGATACGAGGTACATAGGACCCACAACTAGCTAGTACCTAGGGGTTATTTCCTATTGCTTCTCCTAATTAGATCCCTTATATTTACCGTCGGCATATAGTATATTTGGTTAGAAAAAATTCAGTAGCTTATGAATTTATTTTAAAAGTTTTGATTCTTTAAATTATCCCACTTGAATACTAATTTTTTTTAAGTTTCATATTATTGAAATTGTAACTAGAAATTACATGTTTTTGAAAACATGCATGCTTTTCATATTTGAATGTTTATCAAATGGATTATATTAGTGGTGGTATCCTACATGGCATTGTCTCACACACTACATACACCCTTGGGTGTTAGTAGACTTGGTTATTTTTGTTGTCACATGTTTTGGTATAATATTTGTGCCAACAGTTCCGGTTTTCATCGGTCATTTATAGTGCAGTGTTGTAGAGATGGCTTGAGGGTGATGCCTATTTCCATGTTAAGGTTCTTGTCTGTTAATTTTTGGTATTTTACCTTTTTATAGACTTATTGAGTTGATTTAGACTATGTAATTCAGTTCTGAATTTTAGTAAAACATAGTTCGGTTTGAAAAATACAGATTCGTTTTATTAAATTCATTTGTTGTTTTATATTTATAAACCTGGGTAATTAATTCCCAATTATAATTTTATGATACCCAGGAACTTGTGCCAGCTGCTGGGGATCGAGAACGCCATGCAGGCCTTGTCACGGGCTGGGTTTGGTGCCGGTTTTGGTGGCGATCAGATTCGGTACGTGACAAAATGATAGTATGGTAGAGGTCCCCTTAAGCAATTATCGGCACTGTGATTTCATCAGTGCTTTCAGATTTCAATACCGAGCACCGGTTCAAATGATAGAAAAACCAGCTCGTTCGTTTACTAAACATACCCTAGAAAAACTTTAGAAATTGATTCAGGGAACACTGGGCCTTGGAATCAAGTGTCGTTAGAAGCCACAGACTCATAAAATTTCAATGTTTTTAAGAAAAAAATTTTCAGGAAATTTCCAAGTCTATTCACATTATTCGTTATTCGATAGGAATTCTTATAACTCACTCCAAAAATACTTAAGAGGATCATGGGTTATGAGAATAATCATATAATTCTAAACTAAGGATACATTTAATGTTTGTCCAAATACTGCAAAAAAAAATAATATTTATGAAATTATTTTATTTCTTATATGTCCAACAATTTTTTTTTTCACAAATGACTTGCGATAAATAATGTTAGGTCAAACCAAGTGTAATGACACAATTTTGAAATCAATGATACCATCAGTTTTTTGATATGAGAACCCATTAAATAGTTATTCCACTTTTCTAGGAAAACATCACCTGCTTGATATTACATATTTTAATATTTTCTAACATTTATTCTCGGCACATCAGGCCTCAGAATTGCATGCTGTCTTAGCCCATCGTCTCAAAATCATGTATTATATTATACAAAAGTAGTACATATAAAATATGTGTAGTTAAATCTAATTTCAAAAAGGATATTTATTTCTATCATTATAATTCTCTAAATATGATTATTTATTATTTTATATTCATGAAAATTTATTTATTAAAAATAATTGCAGAATGAAAACGAATAAGAAAATTAATGTCACATGGAGAAAATAAAATAATTTTATCATTTATATTTAAATAAGAGAGTTTTTATCATGAAATTTATTTATAATAATTATTATATATAATATATATTAATTTATTATAAATAATTATATCTTTTTTGAAAATTACAATTTCCATCTAGAAAATGAATTTGTCAAATTTCATCTCAATTCTACGAAGAAAATCTATTGTAAAAAAGGAATTTATTGATTAGAAATTTAATTATAAAATGGAATTAAACATAAAGTAAATAGGTACATAAATCACAACCCCTTATTACACTAGCATACACCATAAGATTAATTTGTTTTATGGTTATAGTTTCATCAGTTTCATTGCCTAACATCACCCAAGTGGTAATCTCCACTATCTTGACATTCTTTCGAATGTGATTTCGTACAAACTTCCCTTATTGAAGATCAGAATGGTCCTGGTGGTGGTATAACCAAAATTATGATAACTCCCTCCCATGTTCTGATATATGTGATTCATGTAAAACGACTCTACTATTTTAGGCCATCAATTCTTCTATCTATATCATTCATCCATTGTCAAAATTCTACTTTTAACAACTAATTATAATGTTAAAATTATTATCAAAATCATATTTCCCAATAGTAATATTGACTAATGTTCATATAAAAACTGAATCCAAATGAACACATTGCCATTTATATATACTTAATTATTAATGAGATATCATTTTTTTGGTTAAAAATATTATAACACACATTTTCATGATTCATTTTTTATTAAAAAAATTCGGTTCATTACATTCTTCACCATTAAAAAATTTCATCTCTGAAATTTCTAATCATTCTCTCAGTTGAAAAAATTTGTGGGTACATATATCATATAAAGTTCTATTGTTCCAACATTACATATTAAAATTAATGGTTTCCCCACAACACATTAATGGGGAACGTAGTCTTGTTTTGTATAAAATTTTCTAAACGGTCCATGATCTACAAATACTACTCCCCATAAGAGAGTTGTTGTTCTAGTTGTACCATCTCAAGATTCAATACATGTTGAGGGTCAGGTATGTACACCCTTAAGAAGGAAACCTGAAATACATCATGTAATTGAGCTAGACTTGGTGGAAGTGCATGCTGATAGGCCACTTCTCATATGATATCAATGATTTATTTGGGGCCATTGTACTTGTGGATAATTGGTCCATTTTTTCCAAACCTCATGTATCTCTTCCAAGGTGATATTTAGAAGAAAAAAATTTCACCAATAATAAAATCCAAGTCCCTTCGACAGTTGTTTGCATGGATATTCTTTCGAATCTGAAAAACTCTAATGTGTTGTTGGATGGAATAAACCTTTTTTATCATCTCTTATAGAACATATGGCCTAGAAAACAGTCACTCATCAACCTCATCACAACAACTACAAGTTCTACATCTCTTTCTATATAGATCTTCATAGGGTGAAATTTGAATACTATAGTTAAATCTATAAATGTATAAGAACTCCAATAATTGGAGATGTTGACCCCATCCACCCTTAAATTACATTTATCATATTCTTATCATGTTCTGGATTCTATGAATAGTTCGCTTAGAATATCCATCCATTTGGGGGTGATTTTCCATACTAAAATTCAATTTAGCACTCATTACATTTTGAATAATTATCTAGAATTTTTATGTGAACATTGGATCATGATAAAAAATTATAGAATGTGGTACCCTATGAAACCTTAGCACTTCATTTATGTAAATAATAGCTTATTGGTCAGGAGATAAGTCTTCCTGAATGGTGATAAAATGGGTAGTCTTGTTTAGGTGATCCACTATAATCCACATCTCATTGTTCCCATTGGATGTTTTCAGAAGACTAGTGACATATTCCATTGGGATATTTTCCCACATTCATGTTGTTATGGTTAATGGCTGTAATACCCCTCTCAGAAGTTGCCTCTCTGGCTACACTTCTCAATACAACAAGAACTTTATAGTATAGTCATAAATCCCCCACTTCATGTTATCTCACCAATAAAGATCATGAAAGTCACTATACATTTTCATTCTTTTAAATATTATACAGAATGTAGAGCAATGAGATTCATCTATCAGATCCTTTATTTCTATAATATATGTGTCCCAAAACTTTTTATGATACTTTAGTACACATAAATGATCAATATTCCACTCCAAAAATATCTCATTATTTATAGACAATGTATTCTTCTTTTTCAAAGGTTATTCTCATGGATTTTTTTGTTATTCTCTTTTAATTATGGATGAGATATCATTTATGATATGGTTTATTATCTACCATCCCTTATGATTCACATGTATAGTTTTATTAGGTATTTCATACTTGAAGCCTCTGTGACTTTGATTCATCATTATGGAAGATAATTAATAGAAAAACCATAGTCATTTTAATTTTAAAACCATCTCGTCTTTATAATGTTCCGTTAATTTTTTGTGAATATATACTTCGAACATTGATAGTCTATGTATATATCACATTTCTCCCCATTAATATGGCACCTTTATATATTAAGTGGAAAAAAACATCAACCATATTCAAGACATGTGTATGATAATTCTTCTCACGTGGTTTCAAATTTTTAGATTCCTATACAATCACCTTGTCATTTTTTGTGAGGATTCACACAACACATCTCATAATTGCATATCTAAAAATAATGAATAATTCTATGATAGAGGGTAGAGTTTACATGGGTGGAGTAACCAATATTTTCATTATCTCTTTGATACATTCTTCACACTCATTAGTTATGATTTTATCCAATTGTTGAGTTACCATGTTTAGAAGATTAGAGATTCATGAAATGTTTTTTAAAAATATCATATAATATCTCGTGAGGACATGTAAACTTTGAATCGTAGTTATTGTTGTAGGATGAGGCCACTCGACCACAACCATTGTCTTAGAAGTGTCAATTGACAGTCCTTCATTAGAATCAATGTTCCCTATGAATGAAACTTTTCGTATTCAAAAATAATATTTTTTTAATAGTCAAAATATATTATCTTTTTTAATAGTTTTCAATATATCTCATAGATGATAAAATTCTCCTCACGAGTTTTGGAATATATTAAAAAATCATCAATAGAACTAAGAAAAAGTTATCAAGGTATTCCTTGAAAAATATATTCATCAAATAAATAAATATAGAAATTACATTAGTAAATAAGAAGGGCATGAAATCAAACTCATGATGCCTGTATCATGATCAGTAGGAATTCATTGGAATATCTTCTTTCTTTAGCCTTAATTGATGATAACAAGATGGATGATCAATCTTATAGACGAATTTATCTCCACAGAGCTGGTGAAAAAAAAAATTTAAATCCTAGGAAGAGGGTACTTATTCAATACTATGATCCTATTATTCTCAACATGATCAATGCATTACGACAATTATCCATCCATATTCTTTACAAAGAGAAAAGATGATCCCCAAGGAGACACACATGGTCAAATAAACCCCTTCTCCAATAGACCTTGATGTTATTTCATTAATTCATCTATTTCCACATTTTCAATTATATATGGGGTCCTTGAGAACATCATCGATCTAGGTATGATTTGAATAAATAAATCTACCAATCATTCCAGGGGAGGTATATGTAACTCCCAAATAAATACGTTAATGTATCCATGAATGATGGAGATATTTTCTATTCAAATAGTTTCACTTACTTCTTCATATTTACCAATAATATCAAAGAATAATACTATTATTGGTTCTTCAAGACCACAATCAGGTCATGAAATATCTACTGTGTAAAAAATGTAGGTTTTGAATTCATGAATATTGAAATTTCCTTACTTATGTAGTTGATCATAGTATTATAAATTGTGAGCTAGTACATGAATACTATAGTCTCGAATTATGTCATGTGAATGACTACTATATATGTGATGAGATCATCCTCTCATAAGTGAACAATAGAGTTTCTATACACTATTAATGATTAGATAATCCCTATAAGAGTAATGATAGATTACTCTACATCTTTATGTTTTGAGATAGAATATATAATCTTGAAAACCTATAGGAAATAAAGGAATTTGTATAATATAAATCCATCAAATTTTTTTTTTGAAATGAGAGGAAAACATGTTTACCTTCCACCACATCATATGGATAATATAATACATCTATTATGAAAGAAAATTCCAAAAATTTCTCCCTTGGCTGATTCTAGTGTCGGAGGAGATTCCCCTCCCTTAACTACTGAATTTAACAGTGATTGTAAAAGTTCCCAAGATTTCCACATGTTATGAATTGGACTTCAGGATGGGCTTGCACCATCATGCCCTTTTTGTGTTTTTTAAAAGTCAAGGCTTCACACCACTATGGTAGTTCTAACCAATACAGACAACTCATCCACCCTTGTATCATTTCCCGCTCCCGAGCTAGTAGTTCTCTGACTGGTTTTTCTTATATTTTTGGCATCTGTGAGGTTTCACTTTAAGTCATCCTTTCTTGTGATCGTTGATCCTTAAAATGTTTGTCTCAAAATATATATTCCTCTCATCTTATCAATGAGACCACTCTATCTCCACGAACTGCAATTCAACCTTAATAGTACTTCACACTTTCAACTCATAGTTGTCATAGTCTCAAACAGCTATAGTCGTCCATATATGTTTACTCAGTTTGTCGAATAATCAATCAATGTAACGCCCCGACCCTAGTTACCTAGAGTCGGTGAATTATTACATAATATTGGCATGATCATAAGAAAGATCAAATCTCGAAAGACCGATTGGTTTACTATCCTTGGAAACACTAGATATATTCATAAAGTTTTACATTACATCATAATGAGAAAAACTACTACAACAACATATTGTCTCCATAGTCCACAATATTATCCCCTGATAATATCCCTGTTGGTCATTCATAAATTACTTCTTTACATCCTGGGAAAATAAAACATATAAAAGGGATGAGCACAAATTCCCAGTAAGGATAACAATGTAGTGGAAACTTTCATAAATAAGAATAAACATTTAAGTCAATGTATAACTAAAACAAAAGCCTTTTAAACATGAACTTCAACATAGTATGGAATTAATAAAATTAAATAATGCCATTTACTTATTCACATGGATATTCTACTAATCAAATAATCACATGCAATATCAATAACCACTTTCATAATGATGGAATGCATAATGCCAGACTATCATAACCACATAGCCAAGGCCACATGCCAAGACTACAAATAAGATTTTGTCAAGGCCTTGTGCCAAGACACTAGTTTGTCTCATGAGACCTACCGATTCATCAAGGAGCTATAGCGGGCTCCACCCGTCACATATTATGTCCAATGCATTCCCATATGAAAAGGTTTAAAAATAACATAAACATTCAAATTAAAACTAGCATAAAAAATGTCAATACATTCACCATAAACCATGAATGGTATAAAAATAGAACATCCATAGTCAAACATACCACAAAACCGTCAAAACAACATAGAAGTTTTTTATCATAATAAATCAATTTCACATAATCGTAAAATCCAACAAAAGATGTTGACATAGATGAAATCAAAACTCTTTTTAGAGAAACATATATTTTTATTTTGAAATCATTAAAGAGACATATAAAATAAGACATTTTCTTTGAAAATATTCTTATAATATTTTAAGGGAAACTTAGACGATTTTATAATGGCGGAAAATAACTGCACCCACTGTATAAGTTAAAAAAAACATTCTTACCTTATTTCTTTCGAAAAGGTTAAAAAGCACCTTGTTTGGAAAATGAAGGAATGATTCTCTTATAAAAAGTCAAACAAGGGTAAAAATGACATTAACCCATATTCTTTTAAATAGTAAAAATGTTTTGAAATAAATTTTTATGAATCATGGATGTGGATGATAAAGATATCATAGTAGATAATTACTTATAAACAACCTCGGATAATGAAGATATTGTGAAATAACCCTTACCTTGTACTTTTCATTGGTTGGGGGTAGGTTAACCTCCTGTATAATAGTTAAATAATTGTCATTAAATTATACAAGAATCATATACATTCATATGATATCATATATGATCTTTTAACATTTCTTTGTTAATAATATCTTAGAATTATCGTTGTTTCGTGTGTTAACTTACTCATTTTCTTTTATATGTTTTGATAAGTAAGCCATGTTTTCATGTATATGTTCTATCTTATTCATATCCAGAATTATATAAAGTCCTTAAACATTATTTTTATATCATCAAATGATAATTATACTTGAATGGATATGATGGAGAATGAATCTTATCGCGTTCGTGGAGACGGTAGTCCGTACGTACGCATGAGCGATAATATCATTCTTTTAATATTAAAATAATATATAATTAGATGGTATATCAGATATGCAGAATCATTATCATATTATATTTATTATTCTCATTAGTTACACATCATTATTATACACATCCAAATAATAATTTATTGAATAACAATTACACCACGACGTGGAGACGATACGTCGTACGTACGCACGTATGGTGACATGTTATTTAAAGGATGGATAGAATAGTGAATATGGTTGTACCATATTTATTATAAAATCACAGTATATATATGATACTGGAGTTATTATTTTATAATGGTAACAACAAAGGAAGAATAAGTGGAAGAAGAAAGGAACATTGAAAATGGTGGTGAAATCATTACCTCTTCTTCGGGTTCTTCCTTTTGATTTGATCAAAAGAGCTCCATATGTTGGCTTTCAGATCAAAATAAGGCCTCTAGGTTGTATTGAGGAAAGTTGGGAGAGTATTTGGGTAGAGTTTGGGCGAATCAAAAGGCATTTAAGGTGTGAATAAATGAGAAGGAGGAGTTCCCTTTTATAAGAGGGGTGAGGGGCACCTTTGGAAAATCTATAAATATTAGTTTATAATAAATTCATATTCGATTTCAAATGGCTCCAAAGTTAATTATTCAAAGTTTAAGGTGGGTATAGGTCAAAAACCATTCAACCAATATTATTTAGTAAGGTTTGGGTACTTATATTAACCTTATCGTTAAGTATTAACTCTAAGTTAATTAGATTCACTTTTACAATGTCTCATTGTATTTTTATATTATATAGTTAATAAACATACCATATACATCCAAGCGACTCCCCAGTGGTCCATTAATGATACACCTATCATGATATATGTTTCTTGGCCGAACCTTATATTTTTAGAAATTTAATATCAATTAATAATATAATATATGTTTTAAAAACACTTTTATGTCAATTTTGATACTATTCAATAGTTGATTTTTGTGAAAATCATAACAGATTGATTACTTCAAAAAAAGTAAATTAAATCTATCCTAATATGTCATATTATCCTATAAAATTAATTTATGTCATTAAATGTTTCATATTATATTTTTTTGGGTATTTATAATATCAATTATTATAATTTTTCACTATTATAGTAATTACTGCATCATCATTGTGTCATAAATAAATTAAATTATTTAATGTCTAAAAATTCTAAATAAAATATCATTATGTAGGAAATATTTTTATATTTATAATTAATATTTATAATCTAAAATAAAACATACATATCCCTATGTAAAAATTGTTTTTCTAAACGATATATGCTTGTGTAATTTTTTATTTATTTTAACTTAATCAAAATAAAGTGTCCCTATCACCTACAAGTTGCTCCATGAGGTCCCAAAATTGACCCATAGATCCCAAAGGTCGGACATATATCCACCAATAAGGTCCGGACACGTTTTAGGATAATTTAGTATTATTATAATTTTATTTTTTTAACCCTTATTTACCGGATTTACCCTTAACCATGGTAAATAAAATATCTACCGCAGTGGCTATTCAAAATGTCTAAAAATAAAAGTTACCTATTTACACAATTTGAACATCCTGATTCCAAATATGAAATCAATTTTTCCCAATTCAAAATACAGAGTGGAAGAAATTAATTTAAAATTAATTCCCGTTGTTAAAACAAAAAGCGTGTTTTTAAGGGATAATAACTATCAAAAGATTGACTCTTCTTTATGTCCGGTTTAATTGTAAAATTATGTCCAATGAAAAAAATTATATTAAATGGTAAAAATATATTCTAAAAATACTTTAAAACCACTAAAATTAATAATTTATCAATATTAATTATTTTTATTAAAAAAGTTGTTTTACTTAAAATTTAGTAATTTTCACTATTCATCAAAATATAAAATTTATCCGAAAAGTACCAAAATTTCACCCTAGGCTAATTTTGATATTCCGAACCCAAAAATGAAGTCCATTTTGATATATAAAATATATAGAATTTCAAAAATTAGGTATTACAATTCATAATGTCTTGTTTGATTGGTTGTGGTGGGTTAGAACTCGATGTTGCGTACAACACACTCTATCACATTATTCAAAGAGAAGCGTATCGTAGAAACTTGGGGTGTTATATTCTCCCCTCCTTCAAATAATTTTGTCCTAGAAATTTCTAGAATACTACTGCATGAAAAGACCCGGGTGGTTCTTCATCATACGTTTCTCGGGTTCCCACGTTGCCTCTTCCATCTTATGGTTTCTCCACAAAACTTTTACCAGACGAGTCGTCCGGTTTCTCAGTACTTGTTCTTTCGTATCAAGAATCCTGACGGAATCTTCACAATAAGACATATTGGGTTCTAGTTCTAACTCTTCATAGGTGAGTGCAAGCGTTGGGTCAGGCATGTATTAACTCAATAGAGATACGTGGAACACATCGTAAACTTTGGAGAGACTTGGCGGCATTGCCAATCGGTATGCTACAGCCACAATTCATTCTCGAATTTTGAACGGTCTGATGTACCTGGGACTCAATTTCCCTTTATTACCAAAACTTATAACTCCCTTCCATGGAGATAACTTCAGGAAAACATGATCACCTACTTGAAATTCCAAATCCTTCCTTCGATTATCGTCATAGTTCTTTTGCCTACTTTGAGCTGCTTTGATGTGATTTTGGATTACCTTCACCTTTTCCATCATCTCCTCCACCAGTTCTGGACCTACAAGTTTTCTTTCACCAACGTCATCCTAACAGGTTGGTGTGCGACAACTCTTTCCGTATAACGCTTCATATGGTGCCATGTAATTACTCGAATGTAATCTATTGTTATAGGGAAATTCTACCAAAGGTAAATATTTATCCCACATACCCTGAAAGTCATGTGAACAAGATCTCAGCATGTCATCTATGGTTTGAATAGTCCATTCTGATTGTCCGTCTGTCTGAGGGTGGTAGGTAGTGCTCAAATGAAGTTCAGTATCCAGGTATTTCGGAGGACTTTTCCAGAATCTTGAAGTGAAATGGGGATCACAATCAGAAACAATCAATATGGGTACTCCATGAAGTCTCACAACTTCATTAATATATAGACTTGCTAGATGTTCCAGTGGTAGATCGTATCTTATAGCAAGAAAATGTGCTGACATGAGAAGACGATCAACAATAACCCATATTGCATCGTTCCTTCTAGGAGTATTTGGTAGTCTCATGAAAAAGTCCATCGTAATATTGTCTCATTTCCACTCATGTATGGGAAGTGGTTTCATGACCTCTCTAGGCTGTTGCCTTCCATCTTTCACTTGTTGACAAACCATAAATCTTGACACAAAATCAGCAATCTCCCTCTTTATGTTGTCCCACCAAAAATGTTCCTTCAAATCTCTATACATTTTGGCGCTCCTAGGGTGTATAGAGAAATTGGAACTATGTGAATCATCCAGAAATTCCCTTTTTAGATTAGGTATATCAGGAACACAAAGTCTCTTCCCGAATTTCAAAATTCCATCTTCACACACAAAGTCTCTCAATCTCCCATAATTCACAGCTTTAATCTTCTTTTGAAATTATTCATCATCAGTCTGGGAACTCTTAATCCTTTCTAGTAAATATTGCTTGGAAACCATTTTAAAAAGAATTTATGTTTCACCTTCCCTGGTTATTCCCATGTCCATCTTCACTAAATCCATCAAAATTGGATCCCTTTCAATTCTCATCACGTTCAAAACTCCATGGTCCTTTATGCTCAAAGCATCTTCCACCTTGTTTGCTTTCCCCAGGTGGTAGTGTATCATACAATCATTATCCTTGAGTAATTCAAGACATCTTTTTTGCCTCATGTTGAGTTCTTTTTGTGAGAAAATATACTTCAAACTCTTGTGATCAGTATAAATCTCACATTTTTCACCATAGAGGTAGTTCCTCCATATATTCAAAGAAAAGATCACAGCTGCTAACTCGAGATCATGAGTAGGATAGTTTTGTTCAGGAATTTTCAACTGCCATGATGCATAGGCAATAACCTTATCATTCTTCATAAGGACACAACCATGTCCTTTCTTCGATGCATCACTATAAATAACGATCCCATCATTCCCCGATGGTAGAGTCAATATAGGAGCATTGACTAATCTTCTCTTCAGTTCTTCAAAACATTCTTCACACTCTTTTGTCCAAACAAATTTATCCCCTTTACATGTGTGCTTCGTTAATGGGTTAGCCAATCGAGCAACATTCTGGATGAAACGTCGATAATAACCTTCTAAATCAATAAAACTACATACCTTAGTTATATACGTCGGTGCTGGACATTCTTGGATTGCCATGGTCTTAGAAGGATCAACAGAAATTCCATATTTAGAGATAATATTGCCAAGAAAAGAAATCTCCTAAAGCCAGAATTCACACTTGCTAAACTTCCCATATAATTCATGTCTTCTCAGAGTCTTCAGAATAATGCACAAGTTATTTTCATGATATTTGTTACTTTTGGAGTATACCGAGATATCATCAATAAATACCACCACAAATTCATCGAGATATTCCTTGAAAACTCTATTCATCAGATCCATGAATACAGAGGATGAATTAGTCAATCCAAAAGGCATTTCTATAAACTCGTAATGCTCGTACCTTGTTTGAAATGCTGTCTTCAGAATGTCTTCCTTCTTCACACACAACTGATGCTATCCAGATCGAAGGTCAATCTTCGAAAAGTATTGAGCTCCATGCAGTTGGTCAAATAAATCATCAATTCGAGGTAGGGGATACATGTTATTTATTGTTATATCATTGATCTCCCTGTAGTCGATACATAACCTCATAGATCCATCATTCTTTTTAACAAAAAG
This sequence comes from Viscum album, assembly GCA_963277665.1. NCBI lineage: Eukaryota > Viridiplantae > Streptophyta > Magnoliopsida > Santalales > Viscaceae > Viscum > Viscum album. The sequence goes on along the minus strand of OY728157.1, from coordinate 337,962,841 downwards.
AACAGGGGATCCCCATAGAGAAACACTAGGGAAAATAAATTCTTCATTACTCAATTCCTCTAGTTGTTTCTAGTTCAACTAATTATAGAGTGGCCATTCTATAAGGGGTCTTCGATATAGGCCTTGATCCAGGAATTAAATCAATGGAAAACTCAACTTCTCATTCCGGAGGATGTCTAGGTAAATCTTCTGGAAATACATCTACATATTCTGTCACAATAGGTACATCCTATATTTGAACATTCCATTCCTCACCCACAGTTATTTCATTCTCTTCTTCCCCAATAATTGAATTTAGTTGATCTACTAAGGGTGGATCTAGATAAGAATTAGGTGGTGATGATTCTTCTCCAAAGATAAGGTGTTCATCATCATCATCATCAAAAATCGTAACCTCTTTCTTCTTACAATAAATCTTCGCATCATAGACCGAAATCCAGTCCATACCGAGGATTATATCAAACTCAATCATAGGTATGACGATGAGATTAGAAGATAAAGAATATTTATGTGCTCTAATGGGGACTGATTCATAGAACTTTGTTGCAATGATACATCCTTTAGGAGTTTTAACTGACAACTCCCCTGTTAAATCAAATTGGAAATATCTAATTTTCTTAGCAAACTGGGAAGATATAAAACAATGCGATGATCCAGAATCAAATAATGCATTTGATAAACTAGAGGAAACCATTAAATTACCTGCCACTACGTCTTTCGGAGCTTCTACCTAAGCAGTAGTGATAACATATGCTTGGCCTTGATCCCTTGGCATTTTCTAAGGTACGTTCCTGTGATGCTTAGGAAATTCATTTTCATAATGTCCCATCTCCTTGCAATTGTAGCCTTGAACATTGGTAGCTTCCTTCTTCCCTTTAAAATCACGATCTTGGTGGCCTTTTTCACCACACTTGTAACAGACTCCCATTCCCTTCAAGCAATTACTGGGGTGTTTCTTTCCACATTTACCACAGGATGGATATTAAACATTTCCCTTCTTCTACTTATTTCCATTCCCAAATTGACAAGAATATATCTTCTTCTCTTTCTTTGTTTTAAAGTCATAAGACTTAGAAAATTCCTTTTCGGTCTTGATAGCACATGGGACAATGTCTTCTTACGATGAAAAGGATTGTGAGACTAACGCTCGACGGAGAAATGGTTTTAAACCATCAAAGAAACGATCAGTCTTACTTCTTGGGTTACATATATAATCTCCATCATACCTTGCTATCCTTGTAAGGTTAGCCTCATACTTTGCGACATTCTCATCCTCCTTTTGACTCAGACTTAGAAATTGTCTTTCCATATCTGCTCGATGGTCGCGAGAAAAGTATTTTTCCAAAAACAGATCTTTGAACTCCCTCCATTCCATATTTGATACTTCATCATCTTCTTTTGTATTTTGAATCAATTACCACCATTGATCAGCATCTCCAGTGAGGTGGTAAACTTCCATGATAACTTTTTCCCTTTCACTACACCCCAATGCCTGGAATATTTTCTCTAGGGAATTTATCCATTGCTCAGTTACTAGAGGATTTGTACTCCCATTGATCATTGGTGGTTGTTGTAACGCCCCGACCCTAGTTACCCAGAGTCGGTGCCTTATTACATAACATTGGCAGGATCACAAGAAAGATCAAATCTCGAAATACCGATTGGTTTAGTAGCCTTGGAAACACCAGATATATTCATAAGTCTTACATTACATCATAAAATGAAAAACTACTACAACAACATATTGTCTCCATAAACCACACTCATATCCCCACATAATATCCCTGCAGGTCATTCATAATTTACTTCTTCACTTCCTAGGAAATATAAAACATAGAAAAGGGGTGAGCTCAAATGCCTAGTAAGGATAACAATATACCGAAAACATTCATAAATAAGAATAAACATTTATAGCTATGTATAAATAAAACAAAAGCCTTTTAAACATGATCTTCAACATAGTATAGAAAAATTAAAAATGAAATAATTCCATTTACTTGTTCACATGGATATTCTACTAATCGAATAATCACATGCAATATCAATAACCACTTTCATAATGTTGGAATGCATAATGCCAGACTATCATAACCACATAGCCAAGGCCTCGTGCCAAGACTACAAATAAGATTTTGCCAAGGCCTTGTGCCAAGACACTAGTTTGTCTCATGAGACCTACCGATGCATCGAGGAGCTATAGCGGGCTCCACCCGTCACATATTAAGTCCAATTCATTCCCATATGAAAATGTTTAAACATAACATAAACATTCGTATTAAAACTAGCATACGAAATGTCAATAATTTCACCATAAACTATGAATGGTATAAAAAGAGCACATCCACAGTCAAACATATCACACAACCTTCAATACAATTTAGAAGTTTTGTATCATAATAAATCAACTTCAAATAAGCTTAAAATCCATCAAAGGATGTCGACATAGATGAAATAAAAACACTTTTTAGAGAAATATCTCTTTATATTTTTGAAATCATTTATGATCCATATAAAATAAAACATTTTCTTTGAAAATATTCTTATAATCTTGTAAGGAAAGCTTTGAAGATTTTATAACGGCGGAAAATAACCGCACCCGCCGTATAAGTTTAAAAAAACATTCTTACCTTAATTCTGTCGAAAAGGTTAAAAAGGACCTTGTTTTGGAAACGACGGAAAGATTCCTCTTATAAAAAGTCAAACAAGGGTATAAATGACTTTAACCCATATTATTGTAAATTAAAAAAATGTTTTGAAATACATTTTTAAGAAAACATTGATGTGGATGGTAAAGAGATCCCAGTAGATTATTACATATAAACAACCTCGGATAATGAAGAGATTGTGAAATAACCCTTACCTTGTACTTTTCCTTGGTTAGGGTAGGTTAACCTCCTGTATAATGGTTAAATAATTGTTATTAAATTATACAATAATCATATACATTAATATAATATCATATATGATCTTTTAATATTGATTTGATAATAATATCTTAGTATTATCATTGTTTCGGGTGTTAACTTACTTGTTTTCTTTTATATGTTTTGTTACGTAAGACATGTTTGTAAAGGATAGGTTGTATATTATTCATATCCAGAATGATATCAAAGACTTAAACATTATTTTTTAAATCATCAAATGATTATTATAATTGAATTGATACGATGGAGAATGAATCTCATCGCGTTCGTGGAGACGGTAGTCCATACGTACGCACGAGCGACAATATCATTCTTTTGATATTAAAATAATATATAAATGGATGGTATATCATATATACTGAATCATTAAAATTTTATATTTATTATTTACATGAGTTAAACATCATTATTATATCCATCTAAATAATATTATATTGAATAACAATTACACCACGACGTGGAGACGGTAAGCCGTACGTACGCACGTATGGTGACATGTTATTCAAAGGGTGGATAGAATACTGAATATGGTTGTATAATATTTATAATAACATCACAGTATATATATGATACTGGAGTTATTATTTTATAATGGTAACAACAAAGGAAGAAGAAGTTGAAGAAGTAATGAACTTGGAAAAAGGGTGGTGAAATCATTACCTCTTCTTCGGGTTCTTCCTTTTGATTTGATCAAAAGGGCTGCATAGGTTGCCTTTCTGATCAAACTAAGGCCTATAGGTTGTATTGAGAGAAGTTGGGAGAGTATTAGGGTAGAGTTTGGCCGAACCAAAAGGCTTTGAAGGTGTGAATATATGAGAAGGAGGAGTTCCCTTTTATAAGAGGGGTGAGGGGCACCTTTGGAAAATCTAGAGATATTAGTTTATAATAAATTCCAATTCGGTTTCCAATGGCTCCAAAGATGACTATTAAAAGTTTTTGTTCGTTATGGGTCTAAAAAAACTCAACCAATAGAATTTAGACAGTTTTGGGTACTTATATTAACCTTATCTTTAAGTATTAACTCTAAGTTAATTAGTTTCACTTTTACAATGTCTCTTTGTATTTTTATATAATATGGTTAATAAACATACTATATACATCCAAGCGACCCCCAAGTGGTCCATTAATGATGAAACTATCATGATATAAGTCTTTTGGCCGATGATTAGATTTTTAGGAATTTAATATCAATTAATAATATAATATTTGTTTTAAGAACTCTTTTATGTCAATTTTGACACTATTCAATAGTTGATTTTTTTGAAACTCATAAAAGATTGATTACGTCGAAAAAAGTAAATTAAATAAATCCTAATATATAATATTATCCTAGAAAATTAGATTAATTCATTAAAAGTACCATATTATATTTTTTTGGGTATTTATAATATCAATTAATTTAATTTTTCACTATTTTAGTCATTACTACATCATTATTGTGTCATAAATAAAATAAATTATTTAATGTCTAAAAATTATAAATAAAATATCATTATGTAGGAAATCTTTTTATATTTCTAATGAATATTTATAATCTAAAATACAACATATATAACCCTATGTAATAATTGTTTTTCTAAAAGATATATGCTTGTGTCATTTTTGTATTCATTTTAACTTAATTAAAATAAAGTGTCCCTATCACCTACAAGTGGCACCATGGGGTCCCCAAATCGACCCAAAGATGCCTATGGTCGAACATGTATCAACCAATAAGTCTAGGACACGTTTTAGGGTAATTTAGTATTGTTATAATATTATTTTTTAACCCTAATTTACCAGATTTACCCTTAACCATGGTAAATAAAATATTTACCACAATAATTATTCAAAATGTCTAAAAATAAAAGTTACCTATTTACACAATTTGGACATCATGATTTCAAATATGGAATCCATTTTTATAAATTAAAAACACATAAGTGGCAGAAATTAATTTAAAATTAATTCCCGCTGTGAAAACAAAAAGCGTGTTTTTAAGAGATAATAACTATCAAAAGATTGACACATGTTTATGTTCGGTTTAATTGTAAAATTATGTCCAATGACCAACATTATATTCAATGGTAAAAATATATTCTAAATATACTTTAAAACCACTCAAATTCATAATTTATCACTATTAATTATTTTGATTAAAAAAGTTGTTTTTAATTAAAATTTAGTAATTTTCACTATTAATCAAAATATGAAAGTTATCTGAAAAGTACCAAAATTTCACCTTAGGCTAAATTCGATATTCCGAATCTAGAAATGAAGTCCATTTTAAAATATAAAATATATATAATTTCGAAAAGTAGGTATTACTATTCATAACGGCTAGTTTGATTGGTTATGGTGTGTTAGAACTCTGTGTTGCGTACAACACACGCTATCACATTATTCAAAGAGAAGCGTACCGTAGAAGCTTGGGGTGTTACATTCTCCCCTCCTTCAAATAATTTCTTCCTAGAAATTTCTAGAATACTACCACATGAAAAGACTAGGGTGGTTCTTCATCATAAGTTCCTCGGGTTCCCACGTTGCCTCTTCCATCTTATGGTTTCTCCACAAAACATTTACCAGTCGCGTCGTCCGGTTTCTCAGTACTTGTTCTCTTGTATCAAGAATCCTGACAGGCTCTTCACAATAAGACAGATCGGGTTCCAGTTCTAATTCCTCATAGATGAGTACATGCAGTGGGTCATGCATGTATTTCCTCAACAGAGATACGTGGAACACATCGTGAACTTTGGAGAGACTTGGCGGCATTGCCAATCGGTAAGCTACAACCCCAATTCGTTCTAGAACTTCGAAGGGTCCGATGTACCTGGGACTCAATTTACCTTTCTTACCAAAATGTATGACTCCCTTCCATGGAGATACCTTCAGGAAAACATGATCACCGACTTGAAATTCCAAATCCTTCCTTCGATTATCGGCATAGCTCTTCTGCCTACTTTGAGCTGCTTTGATGTGATTTTGGATTACCTTCACCTTTTCCACCGTTTCCTCCACCAGTTCTAGGCCTACAAGTTTTCTTTCACCAACGTCATCCCAACAGGTTGGTGTACGACATATCTTTCCGTATAACGCTTCATATGGTGCCATCTGAATACTCGAATGGAAGCTATTGTTATAGGAAAATTCTACCAATGGTAAATATTTATCCCACATACCCTGAAAGTCAAGTGAGAAAGATCTCAACATGTCGTCTAAGGTCTGAATAGTCTGTTCTGATTGTCCATCTGTCGGAGGGTGGTAAGCAGTGCTCAAATGAAGTTCAGTATCCATGGATTTCTGAAGACTTTTCCAAGATCTTGAAGTAAAATGGGGATCACGATCAGAAACAATCGATAGGGGTACTCCATGAAGTCTCACAACTTCATTAATATATATTCTTGCTAGACGTTCCAGGGGTAGATCATCTCTTATAGCAAGAAAATGTGCTGACTTGGTAAGGCGATCAACAATAACCCATATTGCATCATTCCTTCTAGGAGTATTTGGTAGCCCCATGACAAAGTCCATCGTAATATTGTCCCATTTCCACTCCGGTATGGGAAGAGGTTGCATGACTCCTCCAAGCTGTTACCTTCCAGCTTTCACTTGTTGACAAAGCATACATCTTTACAAAAAATCTGCAATCTAACACTTTATGTTGTCCCACCAAAAATGTTCCTTCAAATCTCTATACATTTTCGTGCTCCCAGGGTGTATAGAGAAATTTGAACTATGAGAATCATCCAACAATTCCCTTTTTAGATCAGGTAAATCGGGAACACAATGTCTCTTCCCAAATTTCAAAATTCCATCTTCATACACAAAGTCTCTCAATCTCCCATCATTCACACCTTTAATCATCTTTTTAAATTTTCATCATCGCTCTGAGAACTCTTAATCCTTTCTAGTGTAGATAGTTTGGAAACCATTTTAAAAAGTATTGATGTTTCACCTTCCCTGGTTATTCCCATGTCCATCTTCACTAGATCCATGAAAATTTGATCCCTTTCAATTCTCATATTGTTCAAAACTCCATGGTCTTTTCTACTCAAAGCATCTTCCACCATGTTTTCTTTCCCCGGGTGGTAGTGTATCGTGCAATCATAATCCTTGAGTAATTCAAGCCATCTCCTTTGCCTCATGTTGAGTTCTTTTTGTGAGAAAATATACTTCAAAATCTTGTGATCAGTATAAATCTCACATTTTTCACCATAGAGGTAGTGCCTCCATATCTTCAAAGAAAATATCACAGCTTCTAACTTAGGATCATGAGTAGGATAGTTTTGTTCATGAATTTTCAACTATCGTGATGCATAGGCAATAACTCTATCTTTCTGCATAAGGACACAACCAAGTCCTTTCATTGATGTATCACTATAAATAACGAACCCATCATTCCCCGATGGTAGAGTCAATATAGAAGCATTGATTAATATTCTCTTTAGTTCTTCAAAACATTCTTCACACTCTTTTTTCCAAAAAAATTAAACCCCTTTACGTGTGAGCTTCATTAATGGGTAATCCAATCGGGCAAAATTCTGGACGAAATGTCGATAATAACCTGCCAAACCAAGAAAACTACGTACCTCAGTTATACTCGTAGGTGCTGGCCATTCTTGGATTGCCTTGGTCTTAGAAGGATCAACAGAGATTCCATATTTAGAGACAATATGGCCAAGAAAAGAAATCTCCTAAATCCATAATTCACACTTTCTAAACTTCCCATATAATTCATGCCTCCTCAGAGTCTTCAAGATAATGCGCAAGTGATTTTCATGATCTTCGTAGGTTTTGGAGTATACCAAGATATCATCAAAAAAAACCACCACAAATTCATCGATATACTCCTTCAAAACTCTATTCAGCAGATCCATGAATACACATGGTGCATTAGTCAATCCAAACAGAATTACGGTAAACTCGTAATGCCCGTGCCTGGTTCGAAATGCTGTCTTCAGAATGTCTTCCTTCTTCACACACAACTGATGGTATCCAGATCGAAGGTCAATCTTTGAAAAGTATTGAGCTCCATGTAGTTGGTCAAATTAATCATCAATACGAGGTAGGGGATACTTTTTCTTTATCGTTATAGCATTGATCTCCCTGTAGTCGATACATAACCTCCTAGATCCATCTTTCTTTTAAAAAAAAGAACAGGGGATCCCCATGGAGAAACACTAGGGTGAATAAATCCCTTATTACTAAATTCCTCTAGTTGTTTCTTTAGTTCAACTAATTCTATAGTGGCCATTCTATAAGGGGTCCTCGATATAGGCCTTGATCCAGGAATTAAATCAATGGAAAACTCAACATCTCGTTCTGGAGGATGTCTAGGTAAATCTTCCTGAAATACATCTAAAAATTCGTTCACAACAGGTACATCCTCTATTTGAACATTCCTTTCCTCACCGACAGTTATTTCATTCTCTTCCTCCCCAATAATTGAATTAAGTTGAGCTACTTGGGGTGGATGTAAATAAGAATTAGGTGGTGACGATTCTTCTCTAAAGATAAAGTGTTCCTTATCATTATCATTAATAATCGTAACCTATTTCTTCTTACAATAAATCTTTTATCATAGTCCGAAAGCCAGTCCATACCGAGGATTATATCAATCTCAATCATAGGTATGACGATGAGATCAGATGATAAAGAACATTTATGTGCTCTAATGCGGACTGATTCACAAAACATTGTTGCAATGATACTTCCCTTATGAGTTTTAACTGACAATTCCCATATTGAATCAAATTGGAAATATTTAATTTTCTTAGCAAACTGGGAAGATATGAAACAATGCGATGATCCAGAGTCAAATAATGCATTTTCAAAACTTGAGGAAACCCTTAAATTACCTGCCACCACATCTTTCGGAGCTTCTACCTCAGCAGTAGTGATAGCATAAGCCTGGCCTTGATCCCTTGTCCTTTTCTGAGGTAAGTTCTCCTGACGCTTAGGACATTCATTTGCATAATGCCCCATCTCCCTGCAATTGTAGCATTGAACGTTGGTAGCTTCCTTCTTCCCCATGCAATCACGAGCTTGGTGGCCTTTTTCACCACACTTTTAACAGACTCACATTCCCTTCAAGCAAGTAACAAGATGTTTCTTCCCGCATTTACCACAAGATGGATATTCAACCTTTCCCTTCTTCCCATTATTTCCATTCCCAGATTGATCAGCAGGTCTCTTCTTCTCTTGCTTTTCTTTAAGGTCATAAGACTTAGAGAATTCCTTTTCAGTCTTGATAGCACATGAGACAATGTCTTCGTACGACGAAAAGGATTGTGAGACTAATGCTCGATGGAGAAATGGTTTTAACCCATCAAAGAAACGATCAATCTTACTTCTTGGGTTATGTATATAATCACCAGCATACCTTGCTAACCTTGTAAAGTTAGCCTCATACATTGTGACATTCTCATCCTCCTTCTGTCTCAGACTTAGAAATTGTCTTTCCATATCTGCTCGATGGTCGCGAGGAAAGTATTTTTCTAAAAACAGATCTTTGAACTCCCTCCATTCCATATTTGATACCTCATCATCTTGCTTCATATTTTGAATTAATGACCACCATTGATCAGCATCTCCAGTGAGGCGGTAAACTGCCATGATAAATTTTTCCCTTTCACTGCTCTCCAAAGCCTGAAATATTTTCTATAGGGTATTTATCCATTGCTCAGCTACTAAGGGATTTTTACTCCCATTGAACGTTGGTGGTTGTTGCCTCATGAATCGATATAACATTGATCCTCCACTCTATGGATCAGGGTGCTCCATATGGGTAAGGTTATTATTCATAACCTGAGTAAGTTGTCCCGTTATGGTGATTAGCTGATCGGCACCAGTTGCATCACCAGCTCCACTATAATTATCTTGAGCAAGAGGGCAATCCCTACATGGAGTGCGTGCATTGATACGGTTTCCTTTTCTTCCACTAGGCGCCATTTCTAAACAATGACATAAACTAGATCAGTTTATGAATCAAAATACATAATTCCATACTTATAAAACACTTAACATAAATTGAACTGTTTATGGATATAATCCATAATCATAAAAATGTTTTCTTTGAAGAAGTATATACTCATAAACCCTTTATAATGATTTATAAAGAAAATGAGAGTTATTCTAAGCATATCCCCCAAGAGTGTCGTAACCAAGAGTGCAGCAAGGCCCGTTGTCGTGCACCAGTTCCCATTCGATTCTAGCTCAAAGCGGTGTTTTCGGGTTTTACCCCTAGGTACATCTGTGCCAGAGCCGCCTCTACCTGCTGGTATCCAGAAAGGGATGTATTGCTCGGAAAACTCACAAAATCTCTACAATACCAAAATTCTAGGAAGTTCTTCGATACTAATCCTCAAAGTTCATCTTAGGCCTATGTGCTCTAATCAGATTTTATCTAAATCTAGCTTCCAAGGTTTGTACTAAACTTCCTCTGATACCAACTGTAACGCCCCGACCCTAGTTACCCACAGTCGGTGCTTTATTACATAACATTGGCATGATCACAAGAAAGATCAAATCTCAAAAGACCGATTGGTTTATTATCCTTGGAAACACCAGATATATTCATAAGTCTTACATTACATCATAAAATGAAATACTACTACAACAACATGTTGTCTCCATAAACCACACTCATATCACCACATAATATCCCTGCAGGTCATTCATAATTTACTTCTTCACTTCCTGGGAAAATGAAAACGAAGAAAAGGGGTGAGCTCAAATTCCCAGTAAGGATTACAATATACCAGAAACTTTCATAAATAAGAATAAACATTTAAGGATATGTATAACTAAAACAAAATCCTTTTAAGAATGAACTTCAACATTGTATGGAAAAAGTAAAAATGAAATAATGCCATTTACATGTTCACATGGATATTCTACTAATCGAATAATCACATGCAATATCAATAACCACTTTCATAATGTTGGAATGCATAATGCCAGACTATCATAACCACATTGCCAAGGCCTCGTGCCAAGACTACAAATAAGATTTTTCCAAGGCCTTGTGCCAAGACACTAGTTTGTCTCATGAGACCTACTGATGCATAGAGGAGCTATAGCGGGCTCCACCCGTCACATATTAAGTCCAATGAATTCCCATATGAAAAGATTTAAACATAACATAAACATTCGTATTAAAACTAGCATACGAAATGTCAATAATTTCTCCATAATCTATGAATGGTATAAAAATAGCACATCCACAGTCAAACATATCACAAAACCTTCAATAAAATATAGAAGTTTTGTATCATAATAAATCAACTTCAAATAAGCGTAAAATCCATCAAAGGATGTTGACATAGATGAAATCAAAACACTTTTTAGAGAAATATATCATTCTATTTTTGAAATAATTTAAGATCCATATAAAATAAAACATTTTCTTTGAAAATATTCTTATAATATTGTAAGGAATGTATTGAAGATTTTATAACGGCGGAAAATAACCGCACCCGCCGTATAAATTAAAAAAAAACATTCTTACCTTAATTCTGTCAAAAAGGTTAAAAAGGACCTTGTTTTGAAAACGATGGAAAGATTCCTCTTATTAAAAGTCAAACAAGGGTATAAATGACTTTAAACCATATTATTGTAAATAATAAATTTTTTTTGAAATACATTTTTAAGAAATCATGGATGTGGATGGTAAAGAGATCCCAGTAGATTATTACATATAAACATCCTCGGATAATTAAGAGATTGTCAAATAAACCATACCTTGAACTTTTCCTTGGTTGGGGTAGGTTAACCTCCTGTATAATGGTGAAATAATTGTTATTAAATTATACAAGAATCATATACATTAATATGATATCATATATGATCTTTTAATATTGATTTGATAATAATATCTTAGTATTATCATTGTTTCGGGTGTTAACTTACTTGTTTCCTTTTATATGTTTTGTTACGTAAGACATGTTTGTAAAGGATAGGTTTTATATTATTCATATCCAGAACGATATCATGTCCTTAAACATCATTTTTTAAATCATCAAATGATAATTATACTTGAATGGATACGATGGAGAATGAATCTCATCGCGTTCGTGGAGACGGTAGTCCGTACGTACGCACGAGCGACAATATCATTTTTTTGATATTAAAATAATATATAAATGGATGGTATATCATATATACTGAATCATTAACATGTTATATTTATTATTTACATGAGTTACACATCATTATTATACCCATCCAAATAATATTATATTGAATAACAATTACACCATGACGTGGAGACGGTAAGCCGTATGTACGCACATATGGTGACATGTTATTCAAAGGGTGGATAGAATACTGAATATGGTTGTATAATATTTATAATAACATCACAGTATATATATGATACTGGAGTTATTATTTTAGAATGGTAACAACAAAGGAAGAAGAAGTCGAAGAAGTAATGAACTTGGAAAAAGGGTGGTGAAATCATTACCTCTTCTTCGGGTTCTTCCTTTTGATTTGATCAAAAGGGATGCTTAGGTTGGCTTTATGATCAAACTAAGGCCTCTAGGTTGTAGTGAGAGAAGTTGGGAGAGTATTTGGGCAGAGTTTGGCCGAACCAAAAGGCTTTGATGGTGTGAAGAAATGAGAAGGATGAGTGCCCTTTTATAAGAGGGGTGAGGGGCACCTTTGGAAAAGCTAGAGATATTAGTTTATAATAAATTCATATTCAGTTTACAATGGCTCCAAAGTTGACTATTAAAAGGTTAAGGTGCGGATGGGTCGAAAAAAACTCAACCAATATAATTTAGATAGGTTTGGTTTCTTATATTAACCTTATCTTTAAGTATTAATTCTAAGTTAATTAGTTTCACTTTTACAATGTCTTTTGTATTTTTATATAATATGGTTAATAAACATACTATATATATCCAAGATACCACCAAGTGGTCTATTAATGATGAAACTATCATGATATAAGTCTCTTGGCCGAACATTAGATTTTTAGGAATTTAATATCAATTAATAATATAATATTTTTTTAAGAACTCTTTTATGTCAATTTTGACACTATTCAATAGTTGATTTATTTGAAACTCATAACAGACTGATTACTTCGAAAAAATTAAATTATATCAATCCTAATATATCATATTATCCTAGAAAATTAGTTTAATTCATTAAAAGTTTCATATTATATTTATTTGGGTATTTATAATATCAATTAATTTAATTTTTCACTATTTTAGTAATTACTACATCATCATTGTGTCATAAATAAAATAAATTGTTTAATGTCTAAAAATTATAAATAAAATATAATTATGTATGAAATCTTTTTATATTTCTAATTAATATTTATAATCTGAAATCCAACATATATAACCCTATGTAATAATTGTTTTTCTAAAAGATATATGCTTGTGTCATTTTTGTATTCATTTTAACTTAATTAAAATATTGTGTCCCTATCACCTACAAGTGGCACCATGGGGTCCCCAAATCGACCCAAAGATGCCTATGGTCGAACATATAACAACCAATAAGGCCAGGACACGTTTTAGGGTAATTTAGTTTTATTATAATATTATTTTTAACCCTTATTTATTAGATTTACCCTTAACCATGGTAAATAAAATATTTACCACAGTAATTATTCAAAATGTCTAAAAATAAAAGTTAACAATTTACACAATTTGGAAATCCTAATTCCAAATATGGAATTCATTTTTCTAAATTAAAAACATAGAAGTGGTAGAAATTAATTTAAAATTAATTCCCGCTGTCAAAACAAAAAGCGTGTTTTTAAGAGATAATAACTATCAAAAGATTGACACTTGTTTATGTTCGGTTTAATTGAAAAATTATGTCCAATGTCCAACATTATATTAAATGGTAAAAATATATTCTAAATATACTTTAAAACCACTCAAATTCATAATTTATCACTATTAATTATTTTGATTAAAAAAGTTGTTTTTAATTAAAATTTAGTAATTTTCACTATTCATCAAAATATGAAAGTTATCCGAAAAGTACCAAAATTTCACCTTAGGATAAATTCAATATTCCAAATCCAGAAATGAAGTCCATTTTAAAATATAAAATATATATAATTTCGAAAAGTAGGTATTATTATTCATAACGGCTAGTTTGATTGGATATGATGTGTTAGAACTCGGTGTTGAGTACAACACACGCTATCACATTATTCAAAGAGAAGCGTACCGTAGAAGCTTGGGGTGTTACAGTTGTTTCCTCATAAAGTGATATAACATTGATCCTCCACGCTGTGGATCAGTGTGCTCCATACGGGTAAGGTTATTATTCATAACCTGAGTGAGTTGTCCCAGTACGGTGATTAGTTGATCGGCCCTAGTTGCATCACCAGCTCTGCTATAATTATCTTTAGCAGGAGGGAAATCCCTACATGGAGTGCGTGCATTGATACAGTTTCCATTTCTTCCACTAGGCGCCATTTCTAAACAATGGCATAAACTAGATCAGTTTACATAATCCCATACTTATAAAACACTTAACATAAATTGAACTATTTGTGGATATAATCCATAATCATAAGAATGTTTTCTTTGAGGCATTATATACTCATAAACCATTCATAATGATTTGTAAAGATAATTAGAGTTATCCTAAGCATATCCCCAGGAGGTGTCATAACCAAGAGTGCAGCAAGGCCCGTTTTCGTGCACCAGTTCCCGTTCGAGTATTTCTCAAAGCGGTGTTTTCGGGTTTTACCCCTAGGTACATCTGTGTCAGAGCTGCCTCTACCTGCTCTTATCCAGACAGGGATGTATTTCTCGGAAAACTCACAAAATCTCTACAATACCAAAATTCAAGGATGTTATTCTATACTAATCCTCAATGTCCATCATAAGTCTATGTTATCTAATTAGAGTTTATATAAATCTAGGTTCCAAGGTTTGTACTAAACTTCCTCTGATACCAACTGTAACGCCCCGACCATAGTTACCTAGTGTCGGTGTATTATTACATAACATCGGCATGATCACAAGAAAGATCAAATCTCGAAAGACCGATTGGTTTAGTAGCCTTGGAAACACTAGATATATTCATAAAGTTTAAATTACATCATAAAGTGAAAAACTACTTCAACAACATATTGACTCTGTTGTCCACACTATTAACCCCTCATAATATCCCTGCAGGTCATTCATAAATTAATTCTTCACATACTGGGAAAATAAAACATAGAAAAGGGGTGAGCTCAAATGCCCAGTAAGGATAACAATGTAGTGGAACCTTTCATAAATAAGAATAAACATTTAAGGAAATGTATAACTAAAAAAAGCCTTTTAAACATGAACTTCGACGTAGTATGACATAAATAATATGAAATAATGCCATTTACTTATTCACATGGATATTCTACTAATCGAATAATCACATGCAATATCAATAACCACTTTCATAAAGATGGAATGCCTAATGCCAGACTATCATTACCACATAGCCAAGGCCTCATGCCAAGACTACAAATAAGATTTTGTCAAGGCCTTGTGCCAAGACACTAGTTTGTCTCATGAGACCTACCGATGCATCGAGGAGCTATAGCGGGCTCCACCCATCACATATTATGTCCAATGCATTCCCATATGAAAAGGTTTAAACAAAACATAAACATTCGTATTAAAAGTAGCATAAAAAATATCAATACTTTAACCATAAACCATGAATGGTATAAAAATACCACATCCACAGTCAAACATACCACAAAACCTTCAATACAACATAGAAGTTTTTTATCATAACAAATCAATTTCACAAAAGCGTAAAATCCAACAAAATATTTTGACATAGATGAAATCAAAACTCTTTTTAGAGATATATCTCTTTTTATTTTCAAATCATTAAAGAGACATATAAAATAAAACATTTTCTTTGAAAATATTCTTACAATCTTGTAAGGGAAGCTTCGACAATTTTATAACGGCGGAAAATAACTGCACACACCGTATAAGTTAAAAAAACATTCTTACCTTAATTCTGTCAAAAAGGTTAAAAGGCACCTTGTTTGGAAAACAACAGAAATATTATCTTATAAAAAGTCAAACAAGGGTATAAATTATTTTAAACCATATTCTTTTAAATAAGAGAAATGTTTTGAAATACATTTTTAAGAAACAAGGATGTGGATGTTCAGGGATCCCATTAGATAATTACGTATAAACAACCTCAGATAATGAAGAGATTGTGAAATAACCCTTACCTTGTACTTTTCCTTGGTTGGGGGTAGGTTAACCTACTATATAATAGTGAAATAATTGTTATTAAATTATACAATAATCATATACATTCATATGATATCATATATTATCTTTTAACATTACTTTGTTAATAATATCTTAGAATTATCGTTGTTTCGGGAGTTAACTTGCTTATTTTTATTTTATATATTTTGTTAAGTAATCCATGTTTTTCATGTATATGTTCTATATTATTCATATGAAGAATGATATAATGTCCTTAGACATTATTTTGAAATCGAACAAATGATAATTATACTTGAATGGATATGATGGAGAATGAATCTTATCGCGTTCGTGGAGACGGTAGTCCGTACGTACGCACGAGCGATAATATCATTCATTTGATATTAAAATAATATTTAATTGGATGGTATATCATATATACAGAATAATTATCATGTTATAGTTATTATTTTCATGAGTTACACATCATTATTATACCATTCCAAATAATAATTTATTGAATAACAATTACACCACGACGTGGAGATGGTAAGTTGTACGTACGCACGTTTGGTGACATGTTATTCAAAGGATGGATAGAATAGTGAATATGGTTGTACCATATTTATAATAACATCACATTATATAGATGATACTGTAGTTATTATTTTAGAATGGTAAAAATAAAGGAATAAGAAGTGGAAGAAGAAAGGAACTTGGAAAAGGGTGGTGAAATCATTAACTCGTCTTTGGTTTCTTCCTTTTGATTTGATCAAAAGGGCTCCATAGGTTGGATATCTGATCAAAATAAGGCCTCTAGGTTGTAGTGAGGGAAGTTTGGAGAGTATTTGGGCAGAGTTTGAACGATCCAAAAGGCTTTTAAGGTGTGAATAAATGAGAAGGAGGAGTGCCCTTTTATAAGAGGGGTGAGGGGCACCTTTTTAAAAGCTAGAAATATTAGTTTATAATAAATTCAAATTCGGTTTATAATGGATCCAAAGTTGATTATTCAAATTTTAAGGTGGGTATTGGTCGAAAACCATTCAAACAATATAATTTAGATAGGTTTGGGTACTTATATTAACATTATCGTTATGTATTAACTCTAAGATAATTAGTTTCACTTTTACAATGTCTCTTTGTATTTTTATATTATATAGTTAATAAACTTACCATATACATCCAAGAGACCCCCAAGTGGTCCATTAATGATACACCTATCATGATATATGTTTCCTGGCCGAAACATATATTTTTAGGAATTTAATATCAATTAATAATATAATATTTGTTTTAAAAACTCTTTTATGTCAATTTTGACACTATTCAATAGTTGATTTTTGTGAAAATCATAACAGATTGATTACTTCAAATAATGTAAATTAAATACATACTAATATGTCATATTATACAATAAAATTAATTTAATTCGTTAAATGTTTCATATTATATTTTTTTGGGTATTTATAATATCAATTATTATAATTTTTCACTATTATAGTAATTACTGCATCATTATTGTGTCATAAATAAATTAAATTATTTAATGTCTAAAAATTCTAAATAAAATACAATTATGTAGAAAATCGTTTTAGCTTTCTAATGAATATTTATAATCTAAAATCCAACAAATATAACCTTTTTTTAAAAAAAAATTCTAAAAGATATATGCTTGTGTCATTTTTGTATTCATTTTAACTTAATCAAAATAAAGTGTCCCTATCACCTACAAGTGGCTCCATGAGGTCCCAAAATTGACCCAAAGATTCCCATAGTCGGACTTGTATCCACCAATAAGGTTAGGACACGTTTTAGGGTAATTTAGTAATATTATAATATTATTTTTTAACCCTTATTTACCAGATTTACCCTTAACCATGGTAAATAAAATATTTACCGTAGTAACTATTCACAATGTCTAAAAATAAAAGTTACCTATTTACACAATTTGAACATCCTGATTCCAAATATGGAATCCATTTTTCCATATTCAAAATACAGAATTGGCAGAAATTAATTTAAAATTAATTCCCGTTGTTAAAACAAAAAGCTTGTTTTTAAGAGATAATAACTATCAAAAGATTAACTCTTGTTTATGTCCGATTTAATTGAAAAATTATGTCCAATGACCAAAATTATATTAAATGGTAAAAATATATTCAAAAAATACTTTAAAACCACTCAAATTCAGAATTTTTCAATATTAATTATTTTGATTAAAAAAGTTGTTTTAATTAAAATTTAATAATTTTCACTATTCATCAAAATATGAAAGTTATCCGAGAAGTACCAAAACATCACCCTAGGATAATTTTGATATTACGAACCAAAAAATGAAGTCCATTTTGAAATATAAAATATATATAATTTCAAAAAGTAGGTATTACTATTCATAACGGCTAGTTTGATTGGTTGTGGTGTGTTAGAACTCGATATTGCATATAACACACGCTATCACATTATTCAAAGAGAAGTGTACCATAGAAGCTTGGTGTGTTACAATCAACCTTTAAAAGAGGATCCATGAGAATGATATATGTGCAATGAGAATATTTTGAAATGTTCATCTCATAGCTTCCAATATAATTTTTTTCCTTATTCTTCAGCTCTAGGAATTCCTTGAAAATTTTCATTCCCATCGAACGTGATAATTATTTATTGAAAAAGTATTCCCTAAACTCTTAAAACTAGATAGAATCAATATAATTTATTGGATTAATCATTTTAATCAATTTCCACCACATATAAGCCTCTACCTCTATGTAGTACATAGCCATGGTTATATTTTCTTATTCTGAACAATGGAGTACATAAAAAATAATTCTTATAAAACATTCCCATTGATTAGAACTCAAAGGGTATATTTATCTAATGAAAGAAGCTAGTTGTTGATAAATAATGGAATAAATGAAAATTTGGTCACTTTAAGTTAAATATGGTCTTGAATCTTGATTCATGTTATTAATCATAACTCAAGCGAGTTGACTCATCATTTCCATGAATGTTTCCATTCTGGCTTCCATCTGAGAGTGGTCAGTGTATGGTCCATTGTTCTCATTGTTTATGTGGTAACTACTATTTCTCATAATTTAAAAATGAGTAAAACCTTAGTGATAAATGCAATTCTTTTAATAATAATAATATTATAAATAAATTTTATGTCTCAAAAAAATCAGGCTTAATCATGTTAATCATTCACAAGAAATAAAATTTTAATAAATTTGTAATAATGGTTCATAAAAATATTTTTATTAACCTAACATATTTACTAGGAGTGTAAAATTGGGATTACAATAATCATTGTTTTCGTGCAAGAGTTCCCATTCGATTTTATCATAATGTGATGTTTTTTGGTATTACCCATAGATACATTTTTTGAGAGCCACAAGGGTAAAATGATAGGGTACTTGGGTATCCAATTGGTAAAAAATAATTTGTAAGGGATTGAAATAAAAAGGAAATACTTTATTGTTACCATAAAATTAATATGATATACACAAAAATATTTTATTTGAAATAAATAGAAAAGAATGATATTTCTCTAACATTGAAAATCTACTCCTAAAATATGAGGGTTAGGAACTTAGGGGATTAATGAAACCATGGAGGAATACATGAGAGGTACAAATATCAGATCTTCATGGAAGATGAATGTTTAGTGAATGAAATGGATTAATTTTTGGGTATTTATATAAAATATGGAGGATTTGTTTATTAATTTCAAAATATAGACCTATGAAACCTAGGTTGTGGGAAATAAAAAACCATGGGAATTCCCACGGTACATTCTAATGTTATTCGAAACAGCAGAAAAAGTAATTTTATTTTAATCCACAATAGTCTACCCTTTTTTTGATATTAATTATTTTGAAGGTAAAAAAGTAATGTTTCAACAAAATAAATTTTTTAATGTTAATGTTTCAATTTTAAACATTGGAAAGTAATTTATAGGTACGAAATTTGATTAAATTATATTAAAATATTTTATATTAATAAAATAACATATTATAGGTCTTTTAATGTGGTTAATTAAGAATTACATCATTATGTAATAATTATGATGTCATTAAAAAGACTGATAAATTAAAACTACATTTCTACTATTTATTACAAAATAATGTATTTCATAAATCTCTTGTAAATTCACTATAACCTAATTTTGATGTGATGACATGAAAAATGATATTATTTTTATAACTATAATTATTTAAATATGAGAATTATATGTATTAAAAATAAAACTTCTTATTTATTACAAAATATAACGATTTGAATATGAATAGTAAAATTTCTGACACTTTGGAAAAAATAAAATTATTTTATCATCAATATTTAAATGTGGGTGTTTTTATTACACTATTTATATAAAACATTTAGTATCAATAATATATTAGATTTTTATAAATATTTATATATTTTATAGAATGTATATGTTTTTTCCAAGGATTCAATTTAGAAAATTCAATCACAAATTTATTATGAAAAACCGTTATTTAATCAAAATATATGGAATAAAAATTTTATTTATACATTTTTTTTATAATTTAGGAAAATAATTATTTAATAAATAACCCATTATTTCACCAGAAAACACCCCAAAAGAGTACGATTTGTAATGGTTTATGTTTTTTGGGGTACCTCACCTATGATCAACCAAGTCGTAATATCAGCTAACTTGATCTTAATCCATATATGGTTATTAAAAATATTCACTTATTTAAGAACATATTAGCCTTGAAAAATGGTGAATAATAGTGATGATACCTATCTCCCATGTTTTGATAGAATTGGGGGTCAAACAAAATGACTCTACTAATTGTGGACATAGACTCTTCTTTTTGTATCTATTATCCTTTGTGAAAAATTTACTTATAAACAATAATTATAAAGATTAATGTTCAAAATGGTCATATTGAACAATGTTCATAGAATAGTCGAATATATATATTGTCACATTTCCTTTTATATTTACTTCATTATTAAGGATGTATAGTTTTGTTGTGAAAAAAATACAACAGACATTTTCAGGATATAATTATTATTCAAAAGTTCTTGGTCATTATATTTTAAAATTGTATATAATGATTAAATATTAAAATTTAACATAATTATTATTATTTTAATGATTAAACCATGAAAACGGTGCAAATATTGGAACCATCAACGTAAAACATCCATGGAAAACATTAAATTTATTTATCAAAATGTTTAATAAAAACGAATTGATTGTAAAAGGGTAATTATATATTATAAGTGAATGTTATATTGTAATATAATTATGAATATATTTCTTGTATTTTTATGTAATATGTAAAATATAATATATTGTAACAAAATAACCCATATAAAGGAATTCTCGTATTGAGGTAAGGGTATATTTTAAAATCTGAATTTTAATTAGGATTGTTCATGATTGAATCTAAATTTTTAAGAATTATAATATAATTAACTCTTAAAAAATAGATATTTTATTCATATAAATTCAGTTTATTTTATTCATGTTTTCTCTCATTATCATATCAATAGTACGTGAAACAAGTGAATTTTTTTAAGAAAATTTGACCTTGATTCCACTTTCATTGACGATCTTTTTATTCCATATTTATGGTTCTTAAAATTTTACCCGGAATGTTATTTCATATGATCAAATAATTATTTAAATTAAATTCAATTATTATTTTAAACTATTTCAAATATTTTAAAAATAAAATTTTATAACTTTTTAAATATATGTTTTAATGACTTTTTACAAAAACATTATTTGGAATTTCTGTTTAAACGTTTACTACATGATTGGATTTTACCTCTATAATGAAAATAAATTTTATTGATTCTTATATTATAATTATAAAAATATAATTTTATAGGAATACATTTTTCTCAATATTATTGGAATTTCAAAAAAACCATAAGTAAAATATATTTTTCTCATTTTTTTATAAAAATGAGTAATTATTATGTTAAATTTAATATTCATCAATTTCATTATAATTTTAAGTTTTATATTAATCAATAAAAAATTAATATAATGATGTCATAAATTTTTATTCATTGGTTTTCTTATGTATATGGTATGAAGGAATCATTATGAAAATAATTAATTTTATATCAGTAATTTTAAGATCAATTATTGGAAGTTTTTATGATATTGTTATTCACATATATATTGTTTTCAATATGTAATTTATTGGTTATTAAAATAACTTGAATGAATCGGGTAATGATTTTTATATCATGATATAAAATGGAATGTAATTGGGAGTGAACAATATTCAATAAGGTTCTTTATCCACAGTGACAGTTTTGAGAGTAATCCATGACAATGGAAATGATGGAATGAAGTGTGAACTTGATCCACCAAAATAATTTTTACACTATGATTACATTTTTTGTGAAGCATCACTAATAAAATTATTTTCATTACTTATGGTTGTTCTTAAATTTATATCACAAGTTTTTATGCTTATTATTTTATGGCATATACCATGATTGAATAATGATGATTACTCTCTCATGTGACTCATGTAATTGGAATTGATAGTGAATTATGCCATGTGTCATTATTTGTGATCTATTAATGACTTGTTATCAAAATTTTAAGTTATGATCATTATCTTATAATGTTATTCTCATTTTATGATTTTATATGAACATAAATCGGTATCTCCCATGTTTTACCTTATTGTGTATTTGAGCTCACCAATTATTATTTTTCCCATTTCTCTAGGTTATGATGATTGGTACTATGTATAAACTTTCTTAAATAGATACTATGATAGAACATCATTATTAGAGATATTTAATTTCATTCATTAAGAATGCTTATTATGAATTTCATATCCAAATAAGCCAATCATTCAAAATTACAGGGTTTTTATTTTTGTGAATTGTATTGAGTATTTATCATAAATGGTATAATAGTGATGTTTATTATGATCGAGTATCCTTTGATATTACCGAAGAAGGGATTGTTTATATTTTGAAATTACTAAATGAGGAAAATGTGGATGAAACAAAATATAATATATTAAAGTATAAAATTGATATAGGTTGAACCAAAATGTGTTATAGTTTGATAATAAGGTGTTATAATTTATGGTATTCTTGGAATTATTTTCATTATTATTTGATTTTCCACATTCGAATCATGTAATTTAATGATTAAATTATTATTTTTGGTTGTATTAAACAAACTAAATGAGGATTAAACCTCTTATCGATTAATGTGATGGACAATGTAATGATTTTACCTTCTGAGAAACTAAACATCATAGAGGGTGAAATAAAAAATCATGTTTCTATTTTTACACAAATAAAAAAATATTTGAATCATAATAAGATATAAAATTATAAAATTATAAAAAACACACAATTGAATCTTTTATATAGAAACAACAAACATCATTCCATAGGCCATCAGGTATACTAGTGTCTAGAAAATTAATTACTACTAATGAATATTAATTTCTCATTATCATGTTCTCAAAGAATGTAAGCTATGTATTATAATTTTATCATGTTAAAGGAGAATCATATCCATGGGAGGACCATCATTATAATATAATAAAAGAGGATAATATTTAATCAAGGGAATGTGATGAGTTATGTTGGTGTTTTTAGTATGTACTTTCCCTATAATCATCACATTAAAATATTATGGAAATTGCATGATCATCTGTAGTTGTATAATGAATATTATGGTATGTATTAGTGATATTGTAATAGACATTAAATGAACACCTATAAATTTATAATTGACTCTGAAAGGAAAAATCACTAGTTTTTGAGCCCCATAAAACCAAGTTTCTATGAGGTGGTAGACATAAATTAAATTAGAATATAAAAAAGAAAATATTTGTTGTTCTGTAAAGGTAAAAATTAAGATACTAAATTCCCATCATTATGTTGGTTCTGAAAAGAAAAGACTTATAGAGAATCAAAAAAATTATTATAATGAAACCAATGATGGAAAGAAAACAAGTTTTTCTTTATTAAGTATGAATTCAAATAACCACAGGGAAATGCTATGCTTGGTAATGGTAGATGATTCAAGTGTGTAATGAAATTCCATCAAGTGAATTAATGGCTAAGAGATGTGTAAAGTTAAGAATAAAAATAATGGCGAGTAAGAATATTTTAAAGAACAACCTGCACTCCAATGCTATATCTACAATGTGTATGAGAAATAATCAAACCATTTTCAATATATAAGGGTTAATGAATGAATTTAGTGTTAAAACTCAATTAATATAAGTCATTAATTGAATTCATAGTAAATCACATGAACCAATTTTAGTTAAAATAACAACGTGGTGAATGCTACACAAATCATAAACTATATAACTTTGAATGACATATTTGATTTTGGGTCTACACAATCTTTTATATATAAATAATTTGATAAAGGTATCACATCACCACCTCAACAATTAGATGGTGAATTAATGGTGATAACTCATAAGGTTTTCATTTTCAAATATATGGTCTATAAGTCATATTTGATTGAAGTTTGTTGGAATGTGCTTCCTCAAAATCTTGTGATTCTCCGTTTTATTGAATTTGATGATATTTTTTTGGATTGGATCTCTATATATAAATATATCATAATTTGGTGAGGAATATATTTTTTTCTTGATATTATAAATCATTATATGATTGAATATCTATGAAAGAATGAATATGAACATCCCTTGGAAACTATTTTCACTATATGGGTATGATTACTAATTCATATGGGGTTTCTATCTCAAATGGTTGGGGTGGAAAATAATATTTAAGTTATTCTGATAATGTAGTAATATGATGATGTATTTCCATCATAGTTTCATATTTTTTCCACAAATATTGATGATAATATTTAAATATAAATTATAGGTAGTGATATTTATATTTCAAAAACATCAAAGATAATACCCTAATTGAGTTGTACGAATTGAATAAAAATGTCCAAAATAATATATATAAGGGATTCATTCTAAAAATTTCATCACCAGGGGGTTAAACTATTCTTTTTGTTAGGTTGAATGATGGTTCAATGATTATTAAAATTTATTTTCATGAGCATAGATAAAGTATAATTAAGAACCAGTATCATTTACCCAATATTGATGATTTGTATAATCAAATGTGTAGAGGTCAATACAGTTTAAAGATTATCCACTACCTTGGATGTCACCATTTAAGGTTTAAAAAGGATTAAATATCCATGTAATCCCTCCACATGAGGTATGGACAACATGAATTTATAGTGATGTTATATGGACATAACAATTCCCATTATATCTTCATATATCAAAAAAATAATCAATTTATAGATTATCTTGTGCAGTTTTAAGCATTCATTATATATTATATTATTTTATATTCCATGAGAATGGAAACACATGAAGATAATTTTTTACTTTTGATAAATAACTTGATAAATGATAAGCTATATGCAATATATTTTAACTGTTCATTTTGGATACATAAATTATCATTATTAGGACACATAGTATCAAGAAAGTTTGTAATAGCAGAACCATAAAATTTTATAGTTATTAAAAACATCTCTTGAACAACAATTGTGTCTTAAATCTATAGTATTCATGGTTTTTCTAGACACTGCCATTTATTTATGGGAAATTTCTTATTATTGTGAAGTCCTCTAACCAAGTTGACATGAAAGGATGTGAAGTTCCTTTGGAAAAATTAATGTGAAAATCACTTCAAGGAATTGATAGGATTGTCATTAAGTGACCCTATTATCACACAAACCTATAATGTATAAGTTTTTATGACCAGTATTGATTCATTTAAGAGGTGTTTCTTTTTTCACATTTATAATGTTATGTTTATAGATTAGGGAATACACTAATTGATGGTTCAAAAAAATTAACCAACTTCTGATTTGGAAAGATTTGTGTTAATTTATTATATGATGATGTGGAGTAATTATCATAATTGATAACTATGTGAGGTATATAGTACTCATAAAACATTTAATTATATATTTACAAAAAACGACATGAATGTGCCTCAAATAAGATGGTTGGAAATGATTAAATATTATAACATCTATATACAGGACAAGTATAAAAATGATAAAAGATGATGATGATCTGATTTGAAAGTAAAAATATAAATTATCTATAATTAATATTTAATTAGATATAATTCATATAGATTTTTAGTGGAATGAACATGAAATTATAAGTAAATAAGAAATATCCTATATTTCTCAATGATGTTTCAGTCATTTAATCTGATGATGATTAGGGAGGAGAAGAAGGAAAATGTGAAGATGTAAATGAAGGCATGTAAGTTCTAGATTTTAGAAATTCTAGTTATCTAAGGATAATTAATAGAAACATAATATGTGTCCCATTAGTACTAAAATTAATAAAGGAGTTATTTGATGAATTTCAAAGTTCATTATTCCAAAGTAATCACAGAATTATGAATATTTATTGAGATGTGAAAGAGTATTTATGGGGGGAAATTGATGGGAGATAAGGTTGAGTATATATCCCAATGTATCATATTGAAGTAAGTAATGGATTATAGAAAAAAGTATACGGGTTTATTTAACTATTACCCATACTGAAGTGGAAATGGGAAGACAATGACATGTATTACAATATTAAAATCATCATGAAAAATAAAGGGTACACTTATATTGGTTTGTAGATGACCCCTTTATAAAATTAAAAAAAATTATTACTATAATATAAGATTAAACTCTTGAAAAACATTCCAGGTTATACAATACGATTTGATAAGCTTTAATTTGTTAACCCTATAAATCAAATCCAAATAGGATCCAAATCATTCCTCAATGTATTGGTTGATCCTTTACTACGATTTGAATATGGAGTTATGATTTATCACTACATATCATCCCCACATACATGGTTAGTCTGAGTGGACCATTAAAACACTAAAAAGTATACTGACAAATTTTAATGTTGATTTTGGAGGAGGTTTTAATCAACACCTTCCATGTTAAAGGTTTTCAGGCAACAATAGAATTCCGTTAAGTATTACGATTGATTCTTATCAATAACCTTCTGTAATTATGTGGAAAACACCATCATATTTTAATAAATATGGGTAATGGAAGGAATTTGGACCTTATTTAGTTATGGAAATATTATAGAGTTTTAGTTATTTTTAAAAATAAACTAAGTTAACTAAGAGTTGATAGAAATTGTTATGATAATTATCCTCGGGAATATAATCATCTAAAATTATGTTATATTGAAATACATAGAATATATCTATAGAACAATATAATTATATTTGTAATTTTTGGAAACCTTATCCCTTGATAAATCAAGGCCTATGATATTTTTTACAAGAATTGGATGGTATCTTATCACATTGAACAGAATATAACCCTTTATAAATTCCATGATGTGTGCCATGTTTCTCGTTTGAGAATGTAGATAAGAGTTCCTTCACATAACTAAACACATATTTAATACCATTGAAAATGATTTTTATTATGAATAACAACCAGTATATATCGATGATTGTAGGTATTATGTTTTAAAAAAACATGACTAATCACATAATTAAGGTTCTTTAGAGTAATCATAAATTACAAAAAGCTAAATTTGATCCTAAGGATATGGGGAGGTAGTGGTATCCTTAAATTATTTTAATATCTTGTGAAACATGAAGTTGTATACCTCTATTAATAATTATTTAACGTTATTAAGAACATTATATGGTATTTAAATGAAATATGACTTTAAAAAATAATTTCTAATCACTTAAGAAAAACTATTGATCTTAAAAATCCACTGTTATGTATTTTGTTTTATGAGTATATTGGATGAAAAATTATTTTTATTTAAAAAAACCTTCATAATATTAATGTTATGAAAAAAAATTTCTTTTTCCCATATTTTAAATCCCAATGTTATCTTATTTTAATGGAGAAATAATTTTTAATCGACATAATTAATAGTAACTATCATAAAATAAGAACGGTTAATAAGGGGGGTTAAACAAATATATAGGTTTTATAATATCACTTAAATTAAATATAAAAGTTAATTATATTTCAATAGTAAATTCTATGATCTTAGAATCATTTTCCAATAAGTTCCACATGGACATGAATATTTATTTTTAATATTTCAATGATTAATGTGTTTACATGTTTACCAGCTACCCCACTTATAAAATGTGGTCCTATCCCCTTATTCAATAACGCCATTTGATATGTATAACTAGGACTATATATATGAAAAATACCTTAGTATCAACCCTCCCCATGTTCAAGTGCTTTTGGTCTTAAACAGATATGATATTTTGATGGATTATAGTGTATATTGAATGATATGTACCTAAGAGGAGGAAAATGACTTTCTTTATTTATTTTGAGTTTCATTCTTATTTAAACACATATAAATTATATATAACCATAATAACAAAATAAATAATTTATATTTAATAAATTAATTTGCTTTCATAATGGAATGGAAATTTTACACCTTCTTTCTATCCGATGGGAAATGATATTGTCTTTCATGTGTACTTGTTGACCACCATGACCACGAAATTATTTGATTTCTTTTCCATTTATTCCATACATGGATAGTATTTTGAAAATATTAAATGAATATATATATATTATTTATTATATTATTATGATTCATTAATTATATATTATTATTTATCTCTCTTTTTTTCCAATCATTATAAAATTAAAACATTACTCATGGTTACATAAAGACTATAACTCTCTAATGTGATGTAATTAATCTTTTATCATCACCATATATGAATGGTTATAAAAGTTTTTATTTTGAATAAATATGATAATTATAAAATTTTCAATAATATTTTAATTATAAACAATGACCAATGTACAAGGAAAAGAACAATTGAACAATGTCCAACATAGAATGTAAATTAGTTTCACCGAAATTCGTTATTTTAATGATGAATAAATAATATTTTGGTAATAAAAAATTATAATGGAATGTTATAATTTAATATAATTATTAATATGGTTCTGATATTAATATAATAAATTTAAAATTTTTATACAGTAACATTAGAACACATATGAAGAATATTAGGACCCAACGTAAAAATTTATGTTGAAATCAAAATTTAATCAGGATAGTTATTTATTTATCATGTTTTGGTAAATTATATTCAATTTATCTCTTATAAATTGTATTTTTTTATGATCTTATTGTATTTTGGGATTTTTTATGTTTTTCGTTCCATTATTTTATCTATGGTACAAAAAATATTTGAGAAAATGTTTTGATGAAATGTTGACATTATTTCTACTTTAGTAAAAAAAAATTCATATCATGTATATGTAACTTTTTTTCAAGATTATTATTATCAAGGAAAAAATAATTAGTTAATATATTTGTCATCCATAAATATCATTTTTTAAACAGCTTGCAAATTATTCATTCTATTTTTTCCAAAAATATTATTTGTGATCATTTATAAAAATCATGAATGGAATATTTATATCATCTTTTAAAAAATGAGCATTTTTTTCTAACAATCATAAAATTTATTTCAATTGAATATTGCATTAAATTTTTCTATACTTATATTCAATGAAAATAATTTTTTAAAGTATTATATTATTTATTAACAATTGGTATTTTCAACTATGTCAACATCATTTGATGTTTATTATACTTCAATGTGAATATTATCTAATGAAACCATCCTTGGGGTTTCAAAGGTTGTTTCATCATAATGTGATGGGAAAATATTTATGAGTCCTATTTCTAATCCAAATGATATGATATGAGGAATTGATTAATATTATTGTTATGTTGTGGCACAAATGTGTATAGTTTTCATTAGATGATGGGTTGATCTGCTATTTCTGATGCTTTCTACTAGGGCCAGTGAATTACATTGCTTTTATGGATATAAATTCCCACCTTTCAAAGAAATGTGATTTATGTCACATTAATTTGAAATTTTATATCCATGAAATAAATAGTATGATGGTATGACGATTTATTCATCCATGGATTTTTTCAAGGAGATCATCTTATAGTTCTTGTCTCCCTCATATATTAAAGTCTTGTTCATGATTCTCAATCATAGTTCCATCTGGAGGAATATTTTGGGTAATTACACTACATATATCATAATAGAGAATAATATTTCAATCATATGAGGTAATATCATTAGGGATGTTCGGAATGTCTGGATGTTCGGTAGGATGGGAACCTGTAATGTCATAAAATTTTGGAGGAAATCTCAATTTTGAGGCGTCACAGACATGGTAATCAATTCATCTTGTGTTAGACATTAATTATTTTAGGGTAGGTCATAAATAATTTTGATTATTCATTCCTCTGGAATACAATATTTATTTGATGGGGTAGAAATTTTGGATCATGACACATGTTTAATGTCTTGTAGAGATGGGCCTGTAAAAATATTAAGATCTTATAAAGATGAGAAGATCACATATTTAATGTCTTGTGGATGGATATGGGTGGTTCAATGTCTCTATATGAGGGGATTTATCACATAGATGGAGGGTTTTGTCTCCCTGGTGGATCCATTAACACACAGATGGTAGAGTGTGTCCCCTAAAGGAGAGATTTCACACATGGATGTGGAATTTTGTCCCACCCAAGGGGTAATAGTTAATACCTGGTTTTGTTGGAGTGTTTCCCCCAATGGAGGAATATTTCAAACATAGATTTTATGGTGTGTTTCTGTACAATGGGAGAGATTTTACACATAGTGTTTTTCAGGGGTGTGACCCCCCTAAGAGGGAATATTTCACATTTGTATGGTATTTTGGAGTGATTCCCACCATAAGAGAATATTTCACAATTTGATGGATATTTTGATTGATGATAATGGAGTTTTATCATGTACATTATTATTAAAAATGGATCCAAACCCACATAGTCTGATATGACCAATTATGGTCTTATGACATGCCCAATCTATGATGTTTAACATCATACTGTTAGGATTATTATGTCATAGAATGAGAAATAATGGAGGATTGTGCTAGTTTACACATGGAACATGACTATGGTAGGTGGTTAATCACATGGTGAGGGAGGATGGTGTGTGTTTATGCTTGAAAGTTGCATAGTTTGGTAGTTTCATCTAATGGATATTGAGGATGGCATGGTCCTTTCGTAGGGATGCTTCCCAATGTAGGATTTATTCCCATGGTGGGGGAGGAGATGGAATCCCATGATGATTATAAATGGGAGATCATATGTTAATATCATGGGTTAATTCTATATTTTAATATTATGTTACAAGGAAATTTTTATAATGTTAAACGTTTTATGAAAATGATTTAGTGTTAAACAGTTTTACATCATACATCTCAGATGTTGATGGTACATCAACCATGAAAAGTAACATATCAAGAAGAGAGGAAGATCCAGAAAAAGTAATCTCTGTCGAGATAGGTAATCCATTTTCTTGGGTGATTCCAAACATAGATATTATGTATCCATATCTAATATACCACTTTGTGTGGAATGACATTAGTACCTTTATGAATTAGTGAAAATCATGAGGCTCAGCGTTTGGGTTCCAATACATATGAGTGAGAGGCATTCAGGTAACTATTCTTAGGATAAAAAGGTAGGGAAATGATATAGAATACAATTAAAGAATAAGATATATATAGTAAGGAAAGATAAATTTGTTCAGTGACACATTATTATATTGCATGATAATTGGGTTCCATGAGCCATGGGCTCTAGCACAAGTGTAAAACTAGAATTGGGTCAGCATGGTGCAAATAATATTTTCTGTTGTTAGTATATCAGGGTTTCCTGAAGGGAGTTTCTATTAAAAAAAATAATAATCATTAAGATTTGTTTTATGAGGAACCATGATCTATTTTCCACAACAAGTTTGGGGCCATATAAGGTCAGTCATTAATTTTATATAAAATTTAGGTTCCATGAAATTATCGTGATATATATTTTGATGGAAGAGAAGTTTTTTTGGGTGAGAACATCACTTTTTTCATGCATAGATCCTACATAAAGTATTTGTGTATTTTTTATTTATCCACTAATTGATGGTAGATGACACATTAAATCATTGTATCATAGATAGGGTTTCACACTTCCAAACCCTTTGCTACTGGTGCTTGACCACACAACATGTGGTGTATGATGTCTCCTTTCTCACACAATAATTTGGTCATGAAATTGATAGTTTTGACTAAAATACTATATTTTGGGTTCATATTCCCTTCCCATAATTTTTCATTCAAGAGTATATTTGAATCATGTTATCCCTATATTTTTGTTTAGTGTGACATTTTTTATAAAAATGACCTCATTTTTCAAAACAACATTCCAAATTTGTGCATAAACGATTCCTCGGGCCAGATCTGTTCCATTAGGGTGGTTTGCATACATGGTTTATTAAAAACTATTCTATTGATATTTGATGAATTTTTAGGTTTTAAAAAACCCCCCTACAATTTTGAGTTGATGAAGGAGTTGAAGGTCAAGTTCCAAGAGAAATGATGGAGTGAATGGATTTATTTTGGATGGTCACAAAACATCTTCCTTCGGTCATAAAAAAATATTTTATGAACTTGTAAACTAATTTAT
Organism: Viscum album; assembly: GCA_963277665.1. Lineage (NCBI taxonomy): Eukaryota > Viridiplantae > Streptophyta > Magnoliopsida > Santalales > Viscaceae > Viscum > Viscum album. The sequence continues at coordinate 337,930,141 of OY728157.1, read as the reverse complement.
CTATAACTATAAATAGGGTTAGTGGAACTCTATATATTAACCTACCTTCGGTGTGCAATAATTCATCTCATGTGTGTAGAACTGATTACCTTGCATGAAATCCCCAACATTTAGTTGTGAATTTCACACAACAAATTCTTTTTGGGAAATAGTTTCTGTGATTTGTTTTAACCATGGTAGGAATACCTCATAGGATGCGGCACATTACTAATTTTTTCTAATAAAGCCTAAAAATTCATAATCCGATGTCTGAATCAGTATATATTTTTTGAAATGGCCAGCCCAATAAATATTTTTATGATTAAAGATGCCTCTACAATCTGTATGGCTTAAATAGAAATTAATCTAGAGATTCCCCATGCCAAAATAGTATTTTATGTTAATAGGGGGATTTTTTTCCTATTAACCAAAACAAGAAGAAATATCTATTATGATACAACCTGTATCATTATTACATCAGTCTAATGGATGTCATGACCATCTCAACCATTAAAGTGAATAAATTCTAGTTTTGGTTTTTTCATCCTGAAAATATTAACCACTATAATATCACCACTTTGAGTGATCTAGATGGGTAATTTTATGTCAATTAATTTGATACATTATGTATTTGTAGAAGGAATGTTGTTGGGGTGTTTCAAGAGAGTTAAGTGTTCCATTCTCTCTTCCAGAATCATTGAAACTAGAATCCGAAATATCATCATGAAATTTTAAAAGGATTTGATAATGTGATATAGGGGATGATTACTGATGATTGGTCATGGATGTATTTATTACTCATCACATATCATGAGTATGTGGCCAATAAGCATCACATAAAAAAATATAAAGCATTGTGAACAATATAGTTCCATGTTTATGAACAATAGGAGCATATAACAGAGCTTCTATGCTAATGGTACCCAAAAAACAACTCCTTCCACCTCTAAAATGTGGGGTTGTGGATCATAAATTGATAGATTCATTATACTGGAGGCACCCTATTGATGGGATTCATGTATGATGAATTTATTCTATTGCTGAATTCGTATGGTGATAGTGAGAAAACCCATATTAGAGCATAGATTCTATTGGATTTGTTGACCAAAGTATTAAAACATAACCTTCCCCTTCACCGGGGCATTTTGTTCAAGATGTGCCTAGTAATATTCATGTATAATATAAGATAAAAAATTATGGGGTGGCCAAATCAGTTTCTATCAGCACAAAAGAGATGGAAATTTGAATCCTACTGGTCAATCCTATCGGAAGGGTGCTACCATGAGTGGGGTTATATTATAGATAAAGGATTTCAGACAACAGTCTATTACACCATGTTTTTTTACATCCCCCTACATTTTGATTCTTACTATGAGGACAAAATGTAAGGGATTTAATATTAGGATGATTGTAATGGAAGTTATTATGGTCTCTAATAACTCATTGAACCTAGGATTACTTGTATTGTCCTGAAATTAATGTCATTTGGGTTGTGTAGTGGGGGGAAGTATGCCCAAGAATATATGAGGTTCATTCTGGTTTTGGAACTGGTGGATTGCATCCCATTTTCAGGGCTACGAATTTCCAAACATCATTATCCCTGCACATACTAGATTGTGATATGTTCTCCATAACAATTATATGTTTTCAGGTGTCTTTTAATTAATTCAGGTCTATAATCATCATAAAAAAATAAAACATCAAACATTACATGTTATTGAATCCAGTTAGTGATGTGGTTGATAATATATAGGGGATGTTGGAGTATCATGAGTATCATTAGACATTATGAGGTATAGTATTGGTTTCCCTAATATATAGTAATACTTATTTCTAATGGTATACTATATCTCAATTCTCATGGTAGTTCATATTTATCCAACATTCAACCAAATGGTCCTATAGGGTATCCATGTGGAATTGAATTCATGTATCATTTACCATTTTTGTGGATGTTCATCCGATAAGGAGTGGAGGAGTTTATCATGTTTCTTCCCACCAATGTCAATGTTAATCTCTATCAGACATAAGGAGACAATTGGATAGTGGCATGTTGAGGCATAATTATACATCAACATGCATGGGAAATCATGCTGTTAGGAAGGGATCATGATTAACGAGACAACACAAGGGATACTTTTCAATGTTCTCACCATGTGTTGAGAGGTCTAACTAGGGATTCATCTTGTGAAGCTCAATATTTTTCATCACCACTATCTCAAGATGAAATAGACATCCATTATAAGAGAATGTCGAATAATGTGAAGAGTTTTTGGGTTTGGATTTGTTAAACTAGAGGATCCTTATGAAAGCGTTTGTGGTATCTGTTCTAGAGAACTACTGATGTCACCTATTCCTTTCTCTAACTGTTATAGGGAATGTAATGACTAAATTAGATGATAGACCAATTTTGGTGAAGGATGAACCATGAAAGAACCACGATACCATTAATAAAAATTTCAAGACACACTTACAGTGTTATCTTTTATGTGAAATTTGTATACATCAATGATATGGATTCCTTGACATGAAAAAATGGTGAATTTGACCTTCCCACCTAATGGGTACATGTGATATTCAGTTGGTATTCAGAGGAGACATTATCTATTGATGAATAATCTTATAATGCATTAACCATCATTGCGAACATTAAATGAGCCAATAAAAAGGAATCCTAGGGATTCATTATTGATTAAGAATCTCCCCAATAGAGTTTTGAGGTCACCCTAAGGGTGAGGACTTAATCAATATTCTTTTCAGTGAGGTATGATTAGTTTGTTATCTTATTTGTCTCTTTTATACCTTCCCGTTCTTTTCAATGATTTTAATCTAGGTTTCTCATTTGTATAAGTTCCAGCTAAGGAGGAACAAGGATTCCTAGTTTGAGGAGACGTGGCTACAAGAACAAATACATGAGGGAACACCTCATAGTCCATACATGAGGTAAACACAAAGTGGTCCTGCTTAAGAGGTTCAAATGGTGGCTTCAAGGATACCAATCCCCCCAATCATCTATGACAGACTACGCCCTATTTTTCCAATGATGATACCTTCTACCAGTGAGGTAGAATATTTGGGAAAACTCATCATTTAGATCTCGATGACCATAGTAAATATTAAACTTCAATGTACATGGGTCTTTATAATTTAAAAGAAATGTTTAGTCCTATTTCATTAATACATTTGTTTGTTTAATGAAACTCCCAACCAACCAGCACATCGAATTACAGTGTTAGATTTTGATGTTCCAACATGTTTTGAGGTTTCTATGGTGGTTGAATTACCTTTCAAAACCTTGGGACTATATTTAACACAAAATAATTCCCTTTGTATGCCTTATAGCTTATGTAAGCCACGTTTTCCCAATCCATCATCACTATTCCGACTAACTGAAAGGTTTTTTTAAACTAGTGATCAAGAGGATGCATTCTTATTAAATTAATGTGGTTGTGGAACCTGTGGAGCCTTCCCCTATGGATGTTCCAACACTATAGGATCTTGTCACTCAGGAAGATATGACCTTTATCATGGGAGGTAGCCCATCACTTATGTGGGTGATATTTCTAATGGGGTGGAGCTCTATGTTGTCAAAAATTTTGTCTTCAATGAATATTCAGATGAATATGGTCTTCTTATTGACCAAGATCGCATCCCATCTAAGAGAATCTTAGATGAATTTTAGGTTTCTGGTTTATAATTATCATAGGAAAACATCATTTTCTAGCATAAGGTGTTGATGGGTGACTGAAAATTTATTACCCACCCCTGAAACAAAAACAAGTGAGCCATATGTGGTACCTCAGGTATTGAATTTGAAATAAAGACACCATTGGGGTGGTTTATCAATCTATCCATGTGTTGCCCCATTATTATCATGAAGAGTGGTTGAATTCTAAAAGAAATGAATTTCATTTCTCTATACCCTGGAAGAAATATATTGGAATCCTGAATATATAGGCACTTAATCAAGAACATAAATTAATTGAAGAAAAAGTTAATAAACTTGAAACCATCATTAATTCACAAGTAGATATCAATATTCTGTTTAGGGTTTAGTTGGTCATTGCCAAATCTTGAGAATAAGAAGTGGCATCATATATAACTGAGTTCCATGATAATAAAGTCTTAGTATGAATTAGGATCAATTACAATTTCCCATGGATGATGGTGAATATAAATATCTCACTAGTTTGAAAGAGGTTCTGGAAGCCACACCTTAGAAGATGGAAGGGTTGTATCACGTAATTTTGTAATTGACCCATAGGATGAATTTTTTTTCTTGACAAAATGAGGATCTTGTATGTGGTGGACCATTACAAGCATTTCAATTTTATTAGTTTTATACATCTCATTTGAATTATCATGTTTCTTTTTCTTCACAACATCGATACTCTTCAATCACATTAACATAAAAACCACGAATAAATTCACAAGACAATGTGAGTCGTTCTTAGTGATATAAACAAGGGATGATTATGAGATTTATCACTCTTATAAGAATGTTATACAATGTTTGAACACTAGGTTTATGAATTTGTTTATTGATCATGTGGGGTTTTACGAATGAGAAATTTAATGTAGGAGAGTTAGAATCTCTACATACCTAATATTAATTTTGAAAATGTGTTAGTGCATGAATATGTTAACTCCGCGGGTTTTGAATTCTACCCAAAAAAGGTGAGAAGAATAGGGTGAATTGAGATACCCAGGATGTAGAACAAAAAGGGGTTTCATGAAGACGGAGGATATCTCATGACCCAGTTATAAATAAAGAATCAATTATCATTTTTTGGAATGTGGAGAATTGATGGTTAACCACTAAACATTTTCAAAGTATAGTAATTATATAAAAATGTTATCAAAATCCTTTAACAGAATATGACCTGTATGGTATGTGAGTTATTGTATTTAAGTACCATCTCCATAAAGGGTAAAATTTCATCAATGGAGGATAATGGGGATCCACATCATATGATACATGTGGGATAGGGATAAACTAGTAGAGTATTCGAGTGGAGTTCAACATTATTGAAATTACACTATGATGGATTCGACTACATTTGGTTGGTGTATTAGTCTTAACCAAGGTCAGACTCATCTTCACAGTTGAGAATCATCTTGGATGATGAGAGGTGGATGATGAAAATGAATGATGTAATAATTTACTGACATTTAATGGGGAATGAGGCTTACATGAGTGGTCCTATGTTGCTTTTCAGTTATAAAGAATTAAATGGGGATGAAGGACAATAAATTTTACAGCATATGGAGAGAAAGTTAAAACTTATGTTTAATTTCATATAGTGGGGATGTTCATAGTAGAGTTTAGCATCTTTTGGATAGAATGAGTGAACTTATATGAAAAAAATTACCCATCCAAGGTTATTGAGCTCATAAGAGGGTAACAAAAATGGAGTATCCCTTATAGGTTCTAGTGTGGAAAAGGGAAAATAATATTGGGTAATAACTATCAGTAGAACTTATAGGATAAGTAGGAACTTCCAGGTTTTATGTGGGGTCCATAGTGGGTCCCTTACGACATTGTACCTATTTTTTCATCTAATTTTATAAAATATCTTATGAGAGACCTAATGAGGGGATTATGAATCATTCTAAGGATTACCATATGGGTTTTCATCTTCATAAAAATTTATTCATCCTTCCATTAGTAGTCTATGGTCGTATAAGTGGGACCAAGATGTAAAAAATAGTTTAGGATCATAATGATTATACCTCATGGTTTAAAATAATTTAAGCACATATTTCTCAGACATTGACTTGATGTTTAAGGTAATATATCATGGACCAGGGTGCTTTAAATATCATAAGCCTTAATTCACGAACCTAAGAGGTCCCACTCACAAAATGGTTTTTTTGAGGGTTCACAAATGTTACGAATAGTTTTCCTTGGAGTGCGTGCATAATGAAAAATAATTTGGGATGAGTCTCAAATATTTTAAAGTCATGATTATTGGTCCACAAGGTTTTGTGTCTAAAATAGAATTTGTGTGGAATATTATAGATGTAACCAAACGTGAATGAGATGACTATGAGTATTTTCTATAGAGAAAAAACTAGAGACTTCTTTCACATAGTTTATGGTTATGATACATAGATCAGGGATCATATTATATATTTTTGGAGTTCAAACTAGTTAAAAATATATCATGGTCATAATGTTTAGAATATATGAGAGAATTTATCAATTGACTATGTCATGGAATTGAGGTTACCATTGTGAATTCAAGGATATGAAGGACTGATTCCACATAAAATATTCCTAGGATAAATTGAACATAGTTTAAAGATGTGATTCTTGGAGTTGGGAACCTAGAGTATGTTCATATATTTTAGAATATATGGTGTATCTGTGCATCTCAAATTTTTGTTAGTAAAACACCCTTTCAAACACATAATCTTGTGAAATCAATGAATGATACGAGAAAAAAGTAGTGGTACATATTCCATGTTGTTTGTAGAGGAGAAAAATCAAGGGTTAATAACAACTAATAAATCATCTAAGGTTTGACTGTCACATTCAAGACACAGTCAGTAAAAGGGGAATGAATGATAGGTAGGGAAACCATATTTACGTTGTTTTATACGCTAGTTCTACATAGTCCTTATTCACGAAAGGGGTGCAAAAAATAGGATCCACCATTTGCTGAGTATGAAATATAGGAGCCTATTTGTATTACTATGGATATTTTGTGGTGATAGACGATAAAAAAATGAAATCTAGTGTGAACGTGCTCCATTTCCATTTGGGATTCCTTTTAGAATGAGAGGATGAGAATGATCCAAATCAAGGAAATCATAAATCATGGATGTTGAAGCTGGGAATGTACAAGATAAAATATTGAGTTCATTGTGATTTATTCCATGACACAATCAAATTCATTTGATGAACATGTTGGTTAGGGAGAATAAATCATTTTTAAGAGAATAAAGGCCCCAAAATGTGTTGATGGAATGGAAGGTCCCATGATGAGATATCCAAGAATCACTACATATTCCATGAGAATAGTAATCCAGAAACATGTTTTTTGGATGGTAGGATTGTATGATACTAACAATAGATGGGTGAAATCCTTTTTGGTGAGGATAATAAATAATTTCATATTATTAGGCATCCAAATTTTATATAGAGTAAGTCTATAATTTAAAATCATGTTCTAAAGTCATTGGTTTTGGGTCATCCCATACTTTTCATATGAGGAATCTTGATTTTATATAGGGTAAGGTTACAGTTTTACATTGTGTACTAAAGAAGTTGGTTTTGGTTATCCCATACATGTTATATGATGTATTCTTGTTTAAATATAGGTCAAGATATAGTTTAACATCAGCTTACAAGGAAATTCAACATTTCAACTAATATTCTTATAACTAAGACTATGGTTTTTATTATTTTATCATCATAAATCACAAGCCATTCAAGAAAATTACAGTTTAAGGTCATAGTGTTTCCTTCAAAGGGGTATGAGAATCACAATAAGTCTCAAATGAAATTAATATGTGATAATCCAATAAAAAATGGGATCCAAAAAGTCCCTCATCCTAACAAAACATTAATAATTATACCCATGTCGATTTCATGTTGATGGGGATGGAAGGTAACCATAATGAGTAAATGAAGGGGGATGGTCCCTGGATACGATATTCAAGTGTCATTATATATCCTATGATAATGTAAAAAAACATAGAAGATGTTCTAGATTATAGTGTGGTAGGATACTGATTCTGGTATAGAGATATTCATTTTATTTAGGACATTAAATCATCTCATATTTTTTATTTGTGGCATCCCAAATTTATATGGGTTAAATATATAGTGTAATTTGCTCTGCAACAAAATTTTATGGGTTTTCACATTGAGATTTCAATAAATTTTTTCTCTATATCGGTCCATGTGCGTATCTCAGACCACTAATTTGTTTAGGATTGTGACTGAGTATTACATCTTTAGAAGAGTACATAGGGGTATTTTGTGAAGATAGAACTGTGGTAAATTTTATGGTTTGTGGTGAATTTTTTCCAACGCTTTAATATAAGAGGGCTAGGCCTCACTATGTATCCTATTGGAATATTAATCAATCCATTTATAGTTCTCTTAAGTGGTTACATTATTTTCATATTTAATCACAACGGCTGACTCAAACAATGTGAATGGGGAGAAAATCCACATGGTCTATGGTCATAATTCAGGGACATGGATAAGGTATTTCAAGGATTTTCATATGGATTTTAATAATAGAACCCTAATGATAACGAGGGACCAAAATTTTTATACACCACACAAAGATACCAAAGAACCATATCTATGTTGTTTAGGGTAATGTGTTTTGGCCTAGGGAATTATAAAAATGTAGTCATGATTCTTGGTTGAGGTAATTTTTGTTTTAAGGATATTTACATGGCATGGAATATATAATACCTGATTTGAATGGAGTATGATGAAAGACCATGTGATACGTAGATACCCAAAAACAAATGACACATAGTTTAATTTCATAATTCATGGATTATAATTTGGAAGAAGATCCAAATGTTATTGAATGTAATTACCAACAAGGGAAGGGTCCATGATGAATTATAATCTTGGCCTGAATATAAAGGGTTTAAGAATCACTACAAATCTCATGGAAATGGGAATCAATACACACATAGTTCCAGGACATGACATGGTGGAAGACCCAAATTAGATGGATGGTGTCTTCTATGATGAGTACATTGTGTCATCTCATAATAATGACTGGAGGCATTCCAGTTTTATACGAGAACAAGCTATAATATAATGTACTGTGTTGAGGATGTTTGTTTTTTAGTTATCCAATATTTATCAAATGTGGCATCCTATGATTATTCCTAAGTTAAGATCACTATTTACATCATTCTAGGGACGTTGGGCTTTTCAGTTTAATGTCGTATAACTCAATCTTTGGTTTCTACCAATTTTAGGTCATGGTTCTCAGACCATATGGGATAAATATAGTTTAATGTCATAATTAATGGACAAAACGTACTACTAAATGTTTAAGGTCTTATATATTAGAACATAGCTTCTATAGTTATAAAGGTCTCTTAGCTTTGACCAAGAATCCTTGTTTATGGTTGGATATTATGGAACAATACACATACTTTATTGTCATATTGTTTGGACTAATTTCAAATATTTTATGGTCATAATTCATGGAACATTATTTTAATGTGAATTAATACTTGAGTAACATAGAATTGGTGGGAGGTCTGATACAAACTCTATATATGGTGATTAAAATGTATTCAGTATTGGACTGGAACATATGGATAATGTAAGGCTCCTTACATTTGGGCTCCAACTGGGTAGATTTTTTCTAGGTATTATACGAATTCATAGAACTATTATCATGTCACCCTAAAGGAAGTAGTGGAGAAAAACCTTTTTATTGAACAATATATACAAAATATTTTAGTAAGTATCTAAGTTATTAATGGCCTGAATTCTATTGTAATCAAGGAATTACATCTTATCTAGATGGACGCATTCCATTCCATCTAAAATATTTAGATCATAAAAAGTCAATGAGAGTGATGAAATTAAAACCTCAATGAGTTGAAATTCATTTATTCTATAAACTAGAGAGTATGAAGTAACCTGGGTGGAATTTAATGTTATCATAAAATAATCCCAAAGGTAATTAGGGATATTGTTAGGAATATTAATTTTTTTCTTGTATAACATTTTATTTAATATTTTAGAGAGTTTCTTCTCGAACTCATCAAATTTTCCCATTTTTATTTGTATGGTAGTAAAACAGACAGATGGACTGGATGTTATACATGGAAAATAATTTCATTATCTTAGTAGTCTATAAGTTGGTTCATTTTTTTGTGAGAATATATAACATAATAAAAATTGATGGATGATGTGGGTACTTGTAAAATTGATCATAGATCAAGTTTTAACATTATTTAGGGGAATATTTTCTACTAATTTGGAAACTAATTTTGTTATGGAAAAAATAAAACAACACTGTCAAGTTTTTACTAGTGGGTATGACCCCAAAATTTCAAATCCCCATAAATTAAATGGTCAAAGATCACATGTTAAAAAAAATAATGTACAGTTTTTTTGGAAAAAATGCAAGCATTAAACTTCCAAACATTAAATTTATGGTGACTTCGATGTAGTCAAGAACCATGGTGGGATAAAAGTATACCAATTTTTGAATTTAGAATGAGAGCTTCTATCCTTCATGATTGGATCTGTATGATCTGACATTGACCTCTTTCATGACCTATGGTATCTCATTTCCTAGGATTTATTAGAGCACAATTCCCCCAAACTCGTATTTGTAGAGGTTTTGCTCAAGATTAGGCCCACTATGAAGTTTAAACAAGGTTGTATGCTAGAGGATTAACTCACAGTCAGCTCAGTTCATTGGGAAAATTCTTCATTATAGATCATTAAAAGAGATATTCATCCAATCATACATTTCATTGACTATTATAGGATTTGTGTATCTTGACATGTAGGTACCAACAACCAGCTGATTTTCCTATTGGTTTCTATCATATGAAGTGTTGTGGGCGATGAACCTTCATTGTGCCACAAGAATGACCAGGACAATATGGCCATTTTCTTCAAGATATGCTGTGACCCCAAATAATGCATCATCTCGAATATCATTTAACTAAGGAATATGGTCCACCTTTTGTTAGGAAGGGAACTAGGCTATCAGCTAAAGAGTATGTTCTAGTACAAGTACAAACTCTTGGTTTCTGACCATGTAATGAACTCTAATATTCATGAAGAATATCGTAGATCCTCCATTCACGTGTAAAAAAGGGATATAAATCTCAAAGGACAACAAATGACCAGTAATAATATCACATATCTCGTTTTTGTTGTTGGTGTGTCCTTCTAACAACAAGATGGTGTACATAAACGTGACTTCTACTATAGTTATGAAAATTATTACAAGGTCTACCACAATATGTTTTTATCATTGACACATCTACCATTATAAATCTATGAGATGCAAATAAAAATGTTCCTTCAATCATGGTATATCTCAATCTACTAAGAAAATATCTCCATCCATAAAATCAATATACATTGATGTTATTCAATGGATAAATGTGGGGACGAGATGTTTGGAATCACCCAACCATATATGAAATTTCCAAGAAAAAAATTAATGTTTTATTTCTATAGGATCACATCAAATCATTCCAATCATCCATTCCTCCTAGAGTGATTGATGAAATAAATTATCAAGTCTACGTAAGAAACCAAAAGTGTCTTTTAAAGATGGAAATAATGTCTCAACTTATTCTTTGCAAAAATCAGTATTAGGAAACTCTTCTTGATGGGGGAGTATCTAGTATACATTTTTAGGATTCTGTAAATGATATAGTAGAGTTTTTTCTCATCCATAATTATTTTTTTAGGTTACGATGTAACCAAGGGACCATTCTAGTGATTTCATGTAGTGGACTGATGGATTTCCTATGATGAGTTCTATCGAAAAAATCTACTTACAGTTACTGCTTGATGTCGTCAATGTTAGTCTAGTACTCATCATCCCACTGGTAATTGAATATATTCTCAATGATCCTTGATAAGTTAATTCAACTTCCATATATATTTTCAATAAATTGGCATAACAAAGATAAGTGGACATGGATGCCCAACAACACCCGAAGATTCATTGGGGAGGAAATTGACACGTATAATTTATTTTCACTCGGTCAATCTAGATGACATGATATCTTTCAAAATAATGGATATTTTTTCCATAACCATCCCCAAACAAAAATCTTCTATGGGTAAAAATTCTTCTATCTAGAGTGGAGGAAGAATAAAACATTCTGACTATCATTTAGATGGTCCAAACACTGGAAACTTTTGATGACTGGAACATCTATGTGACATTCCATCATCATACCAAAAATTGTATATATGATGTGGGTCATGGAATACTTGTAAGTGGTTCCAAAAAGTGTCAGGAAGAAAAAAATAAACCAAATAGAATAATATTCCATGGGGTTCTCTGGAAGAAGTGGAATCATCTTCCATAAGGTCCATCTAGATCTGATAGTATCCCAATTGTCCATCCATGAAGGAGGGGAATATGAACCCATCTATATCATCAATCAACATATATGTCACCGAAAGGAAAAATGATCCTTTGGAAAATAGTGTTTGAGGTCCTCAAAGTCAGTGACGATAGTAATATGACCACTCTTCTTCCTATATGGGAAAATGATGGATATCCACTATGGGTAATATACTTAAATAACAATATTTTTTTAATAATATTTTCATCTTTGGCGTCAACCATAGCACCGTGAGAGGAAAAAATATTTATGGGAGGTTGTTTGAACCCACGATGAACCACTGGGAGGAAAATGTGATTAATATAAACTACAGCTTCTAGCCTTAGAATATCTTCATAGATCTAAGAGAAATTCTCCTAGTGTTATTCAAAGAATACTACATATTACTTCTACATCTCTAAGGAAATGAATGCAATAACCTACTTTGGCCTCAGATCATCCTCATTACTAATGTTCTCCTTTGTAACAAATGAAAAATGTTTGAGAAAAACATTACAATTATTTTGGGGGTGTCTTAAAAGATATAGCTATTATCAAAAATAGGGGTATTAGAATGAGGAGGTGACTCATCTTGTCTTGCTGAACGATGGTGAAAACGGGTCTCTACTTTCATAGTTATAGAATCCTCAATGAGGGGTACCCATTCTACGGATATTTTGATGAATGAATATTTTTATATAATTTCATTTGGTTTCTAGATATGATGTCATCTCATTATGTTGAAAATTGTGTGATGAGTTGACCTTTGTTGAGTCATCCCTTATTCATGGAATATTTTGGAATGTCATGGTTTTATTTCCATGTGGTGACCTTTTTTATACTTTATAGAGTTATGGTCTTCTTATATCAGTTAAAACTATGCACTGTAGGAGTAAAAGGAAATTTTTGAGTGACAATTATTCTTATGGAAACCAAAACTACCACCCAGGTGTTGCATCGTGGTATCGAACTAATATATTTGGAGAACAAATCATTCCTTTAAGCCTAACCATAGACTTGATGTAATGACAAGTATATACTTAGGTTAATTTATGAACCCAACCATATCTGTCTAGACCTAGTTCCATTTACTTTTATATTATCAATCTTCTATAAAGACAGACTCAAAGAATTCAATGCGGGGTGCATTTCCAAGTAGTACCACTACCCAACAATGGATGGAGTATTTGATGCACTAGTGAAACGATTATATAACTACAAAATAAAATGAAGTGAGTTTGTTCCGAGTAGCTTAGTTTAGGTAGTATCTCATGAGACTACCATAAATTCAGTGATTGATAATAATTCCCTTAACTAAGAAACCAATAAAAAATTTCCATGTACATTCTACTCACTCCTATTATATCCCATAATTTCCAAGTTGAATGAAGTCATTTTTTATTCTTTAATTCCAATAGTATGAAGCATCTGGGCTAGGATGGGCTTGAACTCAAAACTAATATCCACTACGTAGTGGAATATTATTTTTCTAATTTATTTTCCTCTGAATATAGTGGGTGTATTCTCCCCTAAATGGTAATTCCATCATCATCAAAATAAAATGGTAAAACATCTCGACATTCTACTTACTTTTCCACCTCTACATAGCATTCCATAGTATGAGCTACCTCAAAAATTAATTGAATATAAGTATCAAGGTTTTGAAAAGGGAATATCACATTTTATTTATTGGTTGTGTTCCCCAGTCCTCTAAATCCTTTAATGAATTAAATCATGCTTCTTTAGAACATTACAATTCAATTCTAGGGGAAAATTTTTATTATGTGATTTTTCCTTGATAGGGGGCACAACAGATGCTACGGGATGAGGCGCTAAATCATAGGTAGTAGTTGCATAATTTTTATACTCTATAGATAGTCAACTACATATAACCAATGGTGGGATACTGGTTGGATAATATTTAATCCTAGATGAAAATGATTTATAGTGATGTTCTCATGGCTAAGCATCATGGTAAAATGATATTATCGGATGTGGGGGAATAACTGATTTCATAGAATGGGAGGTCTAGACTTTTTATACAATTAGGAATGTTTTCTTCCTAGTCTAATTATCATGAGAATACTAGTTTGATGTGCTATCCTATGATTTTGAGGGATAACATGTCCTCTGCCACTCCCTCGTTGATTTCTAGTAAATATTGATGAGGTATTCACATGGAGTTCCTCTCTATCAATTATTTTGAATTAGTCAACTAGTCTAAGAAAACTAATATAGATATATTCATTCTAATCATTAGTGGAATAGTCTAGGGATGACTGGGCCCTAGGTGAATCTCCTGATTTCTGAGTCATGAAGTCATCAATGGTGCGAGCTGAAATCAACACTAGAAGATGAATCTAATTTTCTCTACTACAATGTTTCCTATTCATACAATACATTAAATAATGTGACACAGATGTTGATACAATGGATAGATATGGCATAAAATATAAAGGAGGTTATGGATTTCTCATAGAGGAACAAATAATATATTGGGTGTGAGAGACTATCTTATGAGATACCAAGTCATCATACTTCAACATCCCACACACGGGAACCGGTTTCCACCCTCCAAAATATTCAATATCACTGTCAGGGTCAGTTGAGGAACATGTCACCTATACTGGAACATTTACCAATTTGAAAAATCCATGATATACAGAGTACTAAAGCCAATATTTGAATATAAAATGGTCTTTGACGGTGTGCCAAGGGTTCCAATGATATGGTAAATGGTTGGAATTAGTATTGAACCTAGATATTAATGATCTCTTCCACTGTAGAAACATTAGGATTCCATTTTATAACATGATGAGGAAATATCCTAGGACATGTAAATCAATAATGGAAACAGATTGGTTCATTCTTTTTGGGAAAGTCATTATTGTATGTTAGCATTAACATGGGGTTGGGCCACATATTTCAATCGAGGTGGTTGTTCTTTTTGTGGATGTTTTTAGAGGGGCTATATTGTTTGAGGATACTCTAGTAGAGGAAAATATTATAGAGGATCATCTGACAAAGGGATTGAAGATGCATTAGAACTAGTACATCTCAGTGAATTGAAGAACCTATATCTGCATTTACCAGACTTCTCATGGGATGTTAACGGTAAAATGAGAAATACTATTGTCAAGTCCACTACATGAATTCTTGATGATTTTGAAACATTTCAAATAACACCAAAAAACTATTAGAGTGATTATAGAGATGACGGTAAGGGCTATCTCATCCCTGAAGTTTGATATGAAAATTGTATGTTGTTATTCTTATAATTGGGGAATGTTGAGTGAGCATGTAAATCACTCACATCGGGTGATAATGTCAGTGATACAGTCATTAGGACTGTAATATCATTTGAAGATGTTGGTAATTCGCAGCAGGTGCATGGTGGAGATTAACATGTAGGGGAATATTTTACAAATATCCATCCAACCAGAAATAGGACCTATGGGTATCTGAATTCACTAAAAGAATGAAGGTCCTTCCAAAGCCTGGATGAGGCATTGAATCTTGGAGACATCCTTCTGTTATGGAGTCCCCAACATTATCTCACACATTGAGATAAAGTGGGTGAGATAAAATAGAAGGTAAACCATAAAATTAAATGATGTGTTGTTGGGATATAGAAACACATGGGTATCATGAAATTGATCCACCTATAATTGGTATGACATTCTTTCTTGTATAATTACCACTTTTCATGTTTCTAGGATCTTTGGATGGGAAATACAAGCATCCATCACATCATTTTGGTTAGGGTTTTTGGATACTAATCCATTTAATTTCTCATAAACTCATGTTGAAGAATTATATTGATCTTGATGTGGATAATCACACCTCTTAGGGGATGGCTCCCATCTCATTTATTTTCATTATTCCCCAGCTTCACCCCAACTGGGTTTGTGGGGTGATTAAGTTCACATTGGGGTGTTTGAACAAGGAGGGCTGAGTTCCCAACTAGAGGGGATATGAGGTACCATATGATATTGTTCCGGTATTTTGGTTTCTTAGGAATGTGAAGAATATTGTTCCTTTATTACCCTTTGAGCTCTAAAAGTAAATATACTATCTTAGGGGATGACTCTTATTTTGGTACAACCATTTAGAGATGAACATTTTTAGTATGTCTATTTAATTTATCAACATATCATTTGAAATATAGTATCATCACTTTGGGGTGACTTTCGAGGCCATGTTATTGTAAATACAAACATGTGTGGATGCTTTTCAAGGGTTATTCTTGCTGCTGTGTCACCCCAGGTTCCATGTTTTCCCAATCATTCCTTATATCACCAGCCCTATTCTTATAACCCTAAAGTGGTTCTTTAGTGATCACATTCACAATTTCTTTATAAAAATTAAACATACAATGTTTTTTAAGTTACTTTTCATATTGTTAAGGAATTTATTTATGATAAAAGCTAAATATATAAGGAAAAATACTTACGTTTCTTGTTGACATCCATCATTTATAAAATTTCTACAATAAACTCATATTTTCTCAAAACGATGAGTATTCAAGATGACTTGGTGAAAAAAACGTGCTAGAATAAACTACTGGAGTATCTAATAATCCACAAAAGATGAACTATATTTATCCCATGAATTTAGACAGTAACCAAAACCAAAATCGTTATTATAAGATTATATAATCCCCAAAACAATAATATTTTACAAAAAGAAATTCTACTTTTAATCTCAAAAAAATTTCAAACAATACCCAACGAACAAAAAATACCATTCAATAAACTACTCCTTATAAAATTATTCAAAGTAATCAAAAATAAAATTGAATCCCAAATCATAAAAAGATTTAATCACATCACCTTCCAAGACAAATCATCACATTTATATCCAAATAACACCAGTTACTCTTAAAGTCTCATATTGAAATTTAATTAAACAAATCACATATTCTCCATGATAGGTAAAAAATTTCAATAGAAGTACAAAAATAAAAATATTCTTGATTCCCGAGGTTGAAATCATACCCCTTATTCCTAATTTTTTTATTATATAAATCACATGTATCATAGAGTTTTAAAATGTACCTCCAGTGAAATTTCATATATGTTACTAATCAGGATTGACCATTATCCCAAGTCCCATTGTCACAACCATAGTATTCCTCTTATGTTGAAAACCAATCATTATCATATCTATAATAAGATCATGAATTCATAAAGGTTTTAAGATGATAACCATAACAATCCCTACTAATTCATACATAAAAAATATCACTATAATCAACACATCACTTGGATCTCGATGGGGTCCTAAATGTCCCTTCATTATCAAGACCCCTTATAAGGGCCTCTTAATGTAAAACATTTATCTTGGGTTAACACCCATAAATTTGAGGTCATGTTGTCTATCAATTTAGCATCATTTCATCATGGCCTCACCGGGCTCATAAGAACTGGCATAGAAATATGGATCAATCCTATATCATGTTCTAAATCACATTAGGATGAATATCACAAACCCAATTTATCCATATCCATATGTTATTACCAGGTACATAAATCCAATATAGTCCCTTGTTTTCATGAACCAATGTACTTTGTGATCATATTGAATCTTTTTCAATCATTATCCAGAAACTAACCTAGTTCTAATGTAATATCTCTTGACTGAGGCCTGTGATTCCAATAAATGAATGTAAAAACCCTATTTTATAAGTCAACCTCACTGAATAATCCCTTAAAAGACCTTGAATCACTAATGGGAATGAAATGTGTTGTTCTATCAAAAAAAATACTCTGAATGGAATTCACTTCAGTCTAATTATAGTTTTTACGTGGAGGTCACTAAAAATGGATCTATGAAAAAAATACATCATGTGTTCCTGTAACACCGTAATATTTTATTATATATATATATTTAATATATTTAATATCTTTTATAGCTTGTGTTATAAATGACATAGAGTTTTAAGAAAAAATGATATATTATTAATATTATTTTTTAAACATGACAGAAATTACCATTAAATTAAAATTAGATACATGAATTGGAATAAACAAATTTAAAATGTTATTTAAAGTATTTTTTATATAAAATTAAATATTGATTAAAATGCCCAAAATTTTTGGTAAACACAATATATGATTCAAAAATACCATTTTTTTCAAAAAAGATGATTTTCAGTTTCCTCTTATGAACAAAAATAAAATTAATTCATTAGAAATTTATATTATTAATATTAGAATATAATATTAATTTTCTAAATTATCATCTCTAAATTATCTTATGGTGAATTTTTTAGGATTATTCTAAAAATATTAATTTTTCACTTAAAAGTAAAAATATCATCTTTTTATAGAGAATTGGTTTCTCATTAAAATAATTTATATTGATTATTTTTTAATTTTTTTTAAAAAGTAATATTAGTTCTACTATATATTTATTAATCCAAGTTTTTTCATTGGAATCATTTTGATGTTGAATTTTGATATATATTTTTTAGTTTTTGAACATTTTTCTATTTGGAAAACCGCTTTCTCGTCATGCCATCGTGATTAATTTTAAATTAAAATTATGCACTTCCACAAAATTTATATTTGAATATGGATTAAATATTTATAATCAAAATAATATATCATATTAAATAATTTTATCTATTTTTTTTACCATGATAAATTTTAAAACATAAAATCTATTTACCACTGTTAAGATAAATTGTTTTTATAATGGGTTAAACAACAAAAAATAGCATTAATAATGAAAATACATGTATAAAATCCATTTTATAGATATATTCAGACCCTAAATAGTATAATTATTGATAATAGTCTTTTTTAGATCCTTTTGAAATGTGAATATTTAGGGTACACCATTTTATTTTCAAATATATACAAGCATTACACATCTCTGGCTTATCAATGGACACACCTTCTCTTCTATTCACCCTTCATGAAAATGATAGTTTAGATAATAATTAAAAAAATATCATACATAATTATATACTCATATCTTAATATTCTATTTTTTATGTAAATTCTAGCTAGGATGTATTTTGATAAAAAATTTATTTTCTAAATGAGATAACATGCCTAACTTATCATTTTATTTTATATATTACAACAGGTAAAAAAATTATTATTAAACCATGATGATACAATATCAAAATTACCTTACATATTCTTAGAATTTTTATGTTTTCGTTATTACCAATAACACTATCTATTTAAATCATAAGGGATATGAAATCATCATTCGTGTCTACAGTGGACTACCACCTCACGGATCAATGTTATTCATTTTGTACCACCACCTCTACTAGATGTATATAAATACTAATAAAATGTCTATATATTATATATATGATGATATTATATTTATTGAGTCATTATATCATATATAACCTCTTAATTTCTAATATGTGGTAATATGATAAAATCATTAATGTGTATAACAAACTACCACCTCACAAAGCGATGTGACTCATTCACACTTTATATGGAAGGAAATAGTAAGGATCGGTTTAATGAAATAATGCGATATATATAAAATAAAATATATAATAGAATGTTAATATGTTATTTATCTATTTTTTCAATCCATATAGAAAATGGAGACAAAATTCATGAATACGTACAACCTACTATCTCCTGGAATGGAGTATTTAATTTTGTAAATCTTTCTGATCTAGGGTACATGAACAACATATATAACATATATATATATGTGATATTTATATCAATTTTAGTACTCAATACTATAGAATAATTGTTTAACAATGCTAGAATAATCATTTTATTGTGCTAAAGATGCAATGAATATCCGAGAACGACTAAAATCCTAGGCCTATATCAACACTAGAGATGCGCTAATTAATGTGTTTTATATTTGCGATAAGAATAGAACTGATAAATCAATCATTTATCAGTTATTTTGACTGAAATTTTTATGTTTTATTTTCTAACTGGCCACTTTATAGTACAGAGGGAATTAGAACATACTTGAAAAATCACTTGACATACCACATCGGTGAGCCAAATCCACAATAAATATTTCAAAAATTCAGAAACCCAAAATAAGGATATCAAATTCTAGGATACCCTTGTATCAATCGTAGACTCTCTACTATCCATTGTCAAAAATATCATTCATCATTGAAATCCATCCCATCAAAATTGTCTTAAAAAAATCACCACATCATAATGACAGAGAAAATCATATTCCAGAATCCATCAACACCAATAAGGAAAAAAATTAAAACACCATAGAAATAGTGAAGGATATATGAACATCATCTTGCAAACCGATCCACTTTGCACAATTCTGAACCAAACGACATCATTGGTAATAAAACAAACTGGTCAAATAATCACAAGAAAATTCCAAAGATCATTCATCACATAATAAGTGATAAATATCAAATAAAAACAACAAAACATAAAAATATCCAATGAAAAAGTGGAGTAAAAATCATTAGTGTGCTATAACAGAACAATAAAACACAAAAACAACACTAAATATTTCACAAATTAAATAAAAATGTAGAATTTTATTGATATAAAATTTACTATAAAAATATAGGAAAAAAATATTATAAATCACAAGAACACAAATAAAAAAATGATGAAGTCACCACTACTCGATAAAAATAACACACCTATATAAAAAAATAATTCTTATGTTAGTAAAATATAATGAAATAATTTAAATAGAAAGTGTTAATTTTAAAATAATGTTTCTGTCATACAATCAACACTGTGTACCAAATTGTGTTGTAGTTAATTTTTTTCATGTCCTATCATTTATTGTTCATCTTCAAGCACAATATCTATAATAATTAACTAAATAATTATAAAATAAAAATTTAAAATAATTAATTATAAAATAAAATATAAAATGATGAGAGTGAAATCTTGGATCATTTTCTCGGTTTTTGGCAATGTTTTGTCAGTTTCAAACTAAAATGACAGTTATATGATGAAAAGTCGCACTTGGACACATTCTTGTCAAACTATGCATTTTTTTTGTGTATATGATTAATGAATTTCTAAAATGAATTATAGATCATCATCCTAATGTATCAATAAAATCTGAAAATTTTCCATGTTTTTGAGTTTTCCACATGTGTATTTTACACAATTTCCATTTTAAAATTAATACTATAACATTGAGTCATAACGATCACATCACATGTTGTTTTTACAAGAGATTAATTATTACATGTAAAAAATGAATTACGAATCATTTTCCTAAATTTTCATGACAATATGAGCACGTTTTCTCAGTTTTTAGCGAGTGATAGTTTTTTATAATATAATGTCAATTTTAAACTAATAATAAACACATCGAGTCATACGGGAACCACATTATTTAGATTGAGGTTTGTTATGAGACCTACACATCAAATAGGAATAAATATTTAGTTGTATATTTACTAAAATTAATGTTAATTTAGAATAAAAACATGCACATGAAATCATAACGGTCACACAATTTGATGGATTGATGTGCTGATGATTCATACACATCTAAAATAACATATGGATCACATTGATAAAGTATTAAAATAGTAAGAATGTGTTTCTTTATTTTGGAGTACACCACTTCTGTTTTTTAGTAAAATTTCATTTAAAACACAAAACACGCACATTGAGTCATACCGATAACATACTATGCAAGTTTAATACGACATCGATTCATACATGAAAAAATGTATTATGAATAAATTTCATAAATTATCAATAAAATCTGAGAATACTGTTATTAGTTTTGAGTGAGTTACACATTATGAAATAAATTTTCAATTTTAAACCAATAAGGGATACATTAAGCCATACTAGGAAAATTTTCTGTTAGATTTAGTGGAATGTGATTCTTACACATAAAAAATAAGTTATTGATCAATTTTATAATGTAAAGAAACAATCTAAATGCATTTTATTAGTGCCGAGTATATAAGTTTTCTTTTTTACTGAATATAATTTTATTGTAAATAAAAAGATGCACATGGAGTCTTATCAGTCACACAGTGTTTCGAAATAAAGTGTGTATGATTTCTATATATCCTAAATGACATATAGATAATTTTTGTAAGCAACCAAAACAATATGAATGCATTTTTCGGGGTTTGAGAATGTTAGTTCAATTTTTTAATAAAATTAATTTTAATTTGGAATAAAAATACAAACATAGATTCATAACTATTTAACTATGAGTATGATGGAAGTACATAAAATTTCTAATCATCCAAAATGACTGATGTATTGTTTTACTTATGTACCAAAACAATCCAATGTGTTTCCATGCTTTTTAGTATGCCACATGATTTGATTCTATTATTACTTTTTAAATTAGAAGAGCACACTTAGTGTCAATAAAGACACATAGTTTTTGGGTTTGAAAAGAGACCAATTAATACATGTAAAAAACGAATTAATAATCTGTTTCTTAAATTATCAAGTCAATATGAGCATTTTTTCTCTTTTTTCAATGATAGACACTGTTTTATTTTAAAGTGTCAATTTTAAACATATAATAGACAGTTTTAGTCATTATAAGAACATCGTATTTAGAAATGAGGTGGGTATGATTTCTAAACGTAAAAAATTACTTCTACATCATTTTTTAAATGATAAAAATTATTTCAATGCGATTTCCTGGTTTTATTTGTATTAGTTTTCTTTTTTAATTTTTTTTTCAATTTTTAATAAAATACGCACATCGAGTCATACCGGTCACACCATGCGCTTGAATGTGGTGTGGATAATTCCTACTGATTCAAAATGACATACGGATCATTTTACTAATGTATCAAAACAAAATAATGTGTTTCCTTGATTTTGAGTATGGCACTTGTGTTTTTTAATAAAATAATATTTTAAACTAGAAACATTCAATTAGAGTCATACCAGTTTTATTTTGTATGAGTTTTATGTGAGACTGATTCCTACAAATCAAAAAATGAATTCTGAATCATTTTGAAACATTATGAAGACAATCTATGAATTTTTTCTCTATTTTTATTGATGGCCAATTTTTTAACTCAAATCGTATTTGTAAACTTATAAGGGAAAAATTAACTCATGTCGGGAAAAATGAGTGTTAGGTTGATCTGTAGTTATTTTCTACACATAAAAAATAATGACAAATAAATTTCTTATTGCACAAAAAACGATCATCATTTTTTTCTCAATTTTGAGCAAGTTAGTTTCCATTTTACTAAAATTAATGTGAATTTTAAATTAGAGGCCACACTTAGATTCATAACAGTCACATCGTGATTTAGATTGATGTTTGGATGATTCCTACACATCGTTAATGACTTATAAATTGTTTTACTACAGTAAAAAATGTAATATGAATATTTTTTATCAGTTTTGAAAATATCAGTTGTCTTTTTTAATAAATATAAAATCTATTTGGGATAAAAATATGCACGTGGAGTCATACCAGTCAAACTACGATACATATTTATGTGTGGTTGATTCCTAAACATCCCAAAAGAAATATGAATCATTTTAATAATGTATCAAAAAAACCTGAATTAATTTCAATTTTTTATTACACCACATATGTTTTTCACTAAAATACTATTCACATTCTATCAGAAAATTCAACAAACCACAATTGAATGCCCATAAAACATTTTTCATTTAACTATAATGAATTTATCAATTCATTAATCGTAAAAATTAAAACTATAATAAATATAATATAATATTGTTTAGAAGAGCTAAATTGTCAAATATTTTAGACAATTTTAACAAAAACCGTTTAACAATTAATTTATGAGTTATATTATCATCGCATTATTCAATAATACTTTTAGAATCTGTATTTATATTCAGATTTATATTCAAATTGTGTATCAACAACAAAAAATAATCAAATGACAGAATATATAGAGGAACCACTATAAATTTCAATAATTTTTTGACATTGGAACAATAATTATTTATTCATTAAAATATGTCTCCTATAAGACCCTAATTATCCAATATTAATTATGAAAAAATCCACACATATAATTCAATGTATTTTTGTAAAGAATATATTGTCAATAGTTACACATATATTCTTAAATATTCTTATTGCCTTAAACATTTATTCATCTTCATTTGCACATAATACTATAAAAACAAGATTCAATCAATAATAATAGACACTATTTAAAAGGTTCCATGAAATAATATAATGGAAACATCATGAAAATCACCATTAGTTGCACTAGTTGCGGGAGATGCAATTTTCAGTGGTCTCATATGAAGATGGAATGAGTTTACAGAGTAGAGATTCCATTATGTATGTATAGTTACATGGGAGAGTGAAATATATGAGGTGTAGGGTTCCTCGTGTTTAGGAATAGCACAAAAATGAAAACCATATAACCCAAAAAATGATACAACGAGAGAGGAAATATCAAAAAACATACATTGGATTTGAGCCTGGATTAGAATGAGAGAATGTAATAGAGTAGAAGTAACAATAGGGTTGATCTATAAGAGCTTGAGAATCATGATAAAATGAGTCAGAGATAGGGTTTTTTGAAATATATAGAAAACACTTTTAAAAACACTTTAAAAAATGATGATATAGATCACTTTTTTAGCACTAAATTGATAAACGCTAATAACAGGAATCTATACAGAACCTAAAATAACCCTTTGTATGTGCTAAAACATTAGCAATGATAGAATATTTATAATTATAATTATAAAAAAATTAAATGATTATTTATATAATTATATATTTTTTTGTAGTCATTAAATTATTATTCAAATATTTGAATCATAATTTATAATTATATTAATACATTAATTTTTTTTATAATGATAATTTTATAATTTGAAAAATATAGAAAATATAAATTTATAAATATATTTATAAATATTTATTTATAATCATAATTATATTTATATTATTGTATATATTTATATAGTTATATATATATTTTTTAAAAATATATATAAATATAGTAAATATTTTCATTTTTAAATATATTTTTTACTATTTTATAATTATAATGGTATTAGTATATTAATATCATTATAAATATATAATCATATTACACATATGTATATATTATAAATATATATTATAGTTGGGGGATTGCTCGATTTGTAAAGGCACCCTGTAATGTTGCATCAGACTAGGGTTCAAATCTATGTGGGAGTAAATTTTTTCTGGAAAGCGGTGATGTAGTTATGACACCAACAGGGGGTGATGTAGGTGTAACATAAGTAGATGATGATGCAAAAATGACCATGCATAGGGCTTTCGTGTAGTTTGGGGGCCTTTGGTCCATGTCATGGGCTTCATACCCACTGAGCCTTTGGTCCATGTACAAAATGATCAATATTTGATAGGTGGGCATTCCTAGGGGGCTATGACCTGCCTTTTCGACCTATCTTTGTGATGTTTCTGTGACTAATGTAATTGTTCCCCAAAGGACCTAATATATATTTTAAATATACATACATATAATTATAATCATTATTTAAATATATTTATTATAAAATTAATATTATATAAATATATAATTAATCATTTACAGATATATGAAAAGAAATTTAAAGAAAAAATTTACAAATTTATATAATCATATAAAAATATTTCCCCCAGGGTGCAGCTATGTGGTAGCTACCCTTGTGTGTCTTAGTTAGGTCCCAAGTACATGTCTCACTATGTACATCTCTACGTTTTATGTTTCATGCATCTTTATGTAATTTTACCCCCATCCTTGAATAAACTGATGATTCAACCTCAACTTATATAAATATATATATATATATTAAATATAAATATAAGTATAAATATAGATTATTTATTATTTAAAAAAATTTACTATAAGTATATAATTTTTTAAATAATAAAAATTGTTTATTTATAATTATATAAATAATTTCTAAGAAATAATTTTTATTTATTTTTAATAAATATACATATTTAAAATTTTAATATATTATTTATAATTGTATACAAATACTTATTTATACATATTTATATAAAAATATGTTTTTAACATTATTAAGAAGATATATTTTTAAATACATTCACATTAATATGAGTCAAATATAATATTTTAAAAAGATTACAATGAAAATATTAAAAAAAATAATATTGACATAATATACATTATTAAAAAATATGGATATATATAATTTTAATAAAATATGAATAC
Source organism: Viscum album (assembly GCA_963277665.1). Taxonomy (NCBI): domain Eukaryota; kingdom Viridiplantae; phylum Streptophyta; class Magnoliopsida; order Santalales; family Viscaceae; genus Viscum; species Viscum album. The sequence continues at coordinate 337,903,929 of OY728157.1, read as the reverse complement.
ATAATGAAAATACTAAGTCATACTGAATAAATTTAAAAAAAAATTAACAGATAATTATTAAATTCAAAAATAAAAAAATATTAAAAAATAATAAATAATGCCTAACTATAATAATATTAAAAATAAAAAAAATAAAATTTAAAAAATAATAAAATAATATATTAAATATATCATGTTATAATAAAATTATAAAATATACTATAATATGAAGAAATTACATTAATATCATGTGTTTGTGTTTCTATATAAGATTTTATTAATTGTGTAAATGTATGCTCGTCTATATTGTTTATAAAATTATTTTAATTACATAAACGTATGTGAAATAACTCTACACATGGTTGATATATGTTAAATTAAAAACTCAAGAAACATTAAAAATGAATATGACATTAATATGATTTTAATTATTACAATTTATTCATCATATATATAAATATAATAAATGTCCATGTCCTCATTCTTCATGATGTGCTAAGGGAGAAGAATGTTCCATTCCCTTCCTCCCTCAATATAAAGAACATATAATGACCCCTGAGTCCTCCCGTCGATAGGCCATAGAGCTACTACTGACACCAACAATATACAATCTCACATAAAGTGGAATGCATTACCATTTTTCATAGAACATATTTAGTAGATAAGATGAAAAATCCCAAAGAAACGCCTTGTACTAAATGTAAATGAAATACAAAATCCATTACCACAAGCTTTGTTTTATATCCCAATGTGATAAAAATTTCCACACAACTACAAAGTAATATACCCAAAAAAGAGACTCAGATGAAATAGTAAGTAATCCTGGCACTGGAGCTAGTAATGTCAAGCATGATCCTCAAATTTCTCTTAGAAACCTTAAATGTGTTTCAAATATGTTGGGTGAGCGTACAAGTATAACTATTTGGGAAACTAAAACTACCCATGCACAGGTGGGGTATCTTACTAATGTCTTAATGAGAAAAATAGTAGAACATCAAAGCACCTACATAAGAATATTAACAAGCCAATCCTCGCTGGGGTACACTCACCAGATTACTCAAGGTAAGTAAAGTATTATTATTAGAACATCTACATTTGGGTACCCCACCACACATTACCACAAGTACTATTATCTTCCATTAATGTTAATGTCTTAATGGTACCACTCTTTCCATATACATTTCCACTACCACAACTTTCCCGCACACAACTAGGCCTCAAACCACATACAATTTTACCCATAGAAACCTTGTCTACATAGACATTTGGGTACCCCACACCAAATTCCCATTGGTTAAATGCTCATCTATAACAGCTAATGTCATGATGGTACCACTCTTCCTATATGAATTCCCACTGCCACAAAATACATGAACACACCTGAGCCTCAAACCGCACACAATCTTGCATGCAGACACCTAGGTCAAAACAACCATACCTCTTTCTCGAAGACACATGGGCAGCATACCAAAGACACTTGGGAAAAATTTCCTATCCCACAAACCCATATTATATCTTCCTAAAACATCATTCTTGAGGTATTTGGTACTATGATAATCCTCAATACATTACAGCCTAACTGGATACAATCGAGCGGTATGAACCAAAAGAGGTTGTTAGGAATAAAATTCAGTTACTGGCCATCTATCTTCCCACCAGGTTGTTGGGAAAGACACCCTAACCCATGAAATGGAGGTGTTAAAAATGTGGTTTTAAAAAGGCTAGGGTCTATATATAAATCACAAAGATTTAATATATATATATATATACACGTATCAAAACTCAGAGCCCAACCTTTGGGTCCATATAACAGATTACCAACTCATACAGAACCACAGTTGAATCTACCCTTACATGCACAACCACACAAAATCCACATTCAAATAATAACTCAACCAATTTCCATTTAACAACATTCCACTTATTAATTATAGTATTCACTACAATTTATTACATCTCTTATGAGAAAATACAATCCACAACCATAAAAAAATTTAGAAAAATAAATGTGCAGTCCCACTGCACACCCCAATTCAAACACTACCAACTATCATTCTTACATGTTATACCGTATAATACTTCTTTCACAACCCAAATCATTATCCACACAACCGAACAATTCCTAGATATAGTCCCACTATATACATGTTCATAGCCACCCCAGAGTCGAAATTCATAATGTTGTTCGATGACCAAGAAAAAAATGATGAAAATTCTACTACCTACAAGTCCATCATTTCTATAATCAATTAGTCTCTCAAACTAGGATACCAACACACAACCCAAAAATCCCTTCACCCAATGACCACGTCAACTACCATTAGACCACAACAATGAGTCACTCAAAGTTATTACAAAACAATCTCCTCTATCCACTAATATACCTACAACCTAGATAATTCTAGTTCCACACAAAACATCAGGCACATAGACACTCTATGACGCCGTGTTAATTCAAATTTAGCCAACATGGTTGTTTAATTAAACTTTAAATAGACTCGGTGATCACAGAATAGGCATGAAAATGGGAAATGCATTTATTTATCCATGTGTATACTTTTATGTATATTTCTATTTATGAGAAATTATCAATCAATGAAACAAAAACAAAAAGAACACCACCATTATGCAAGAAATGACCAACAAATAACATGATTATTAGAATGATTTATAGCCACAACATATCATAACATCAAAAAGGATTAAAAATTAAAAAGGAATTCAACATTAAACTACTCTCATCCTATTATTTCATTGGTCACATTCTCTTTTTATCATACACCTTTTTTAATTTTTTGTTTTTGAAGGAAAATACTTATATGTTCCTCACAAAAAAATCTTTATTACAACAACCAAACATGATTAAAAAAATTATAATGAAAGAATAAATTCCTATAATATGATAAAAAGAATCAAATTTCGATCATGCACCAAGATTAGGGGATCATGAAAGCAGTATGGTAGAACTCGAAGAAAACTGATCAGGAGGGGTATTGAAAAGGTGCATGAGTTTTCTAGGGAGGAAGACTCTAGGAACACAAAAAGGGAATGAAAAACATACTTGGGAGGGAAGAACATAAAATTAAAGATCCAGATCCTATTTTAATTGAAGAATGGTTTCAAAAGACATTATTCATGGGATACTGGACCAGATCACTCGGTTTGAGTATCTCAAGGTCCTAGAAACGTTATGATATTTATGATATACATAATATCCTTTAAAAGGCTCATAAAGAGGCCCAAAATAGGATTTAAATTAGGTTTATGTCAAATGAGATGTAATAGTGGGGAACTGTAATACATGGAAAAACTAAAAATGAGTCACTGATGGGTGAGATACCGAAGCAACCTACTGAAACTGATCCACTGATGCTAAGATACTAATATAATAAACTTTCGACATGTAGACCTACTAATGCATCACCTACCGATGCCTCGACCAGCTGATGCCTCAAACTCCCAATAAATTAACCTTATGATGCCCTAACTCAGTGATACTGACGCCCTCTACTAGTTAACACCAATGCTCATGTCTCATAAAAAATAATGCCCCCGACTAACTGACACACTAATATACAAATGAAATGACATGCTAATGCACATGAATTCTGACAAAATGACATGTCAAGACACATACATAGCAATGCACTGATATTCCGACGCACTGTCATTCTAATGAATTGACATGCTGACACATTTCCATGCAGACACCCATGGCCTTTGTCACTGATTGAAAAAATTAAATTTTGTAATTCTCTTTTAATGAGATACTGATTCCTCCCAAAACACCAAAAAAACATTTTTTTCATAAAGGAAATGCTCTAGAAAATCTGTGTCATTACATTAGATACCTATCAAAATATTCTCATCTCCAATAATTCAATATTGACCTAGAATAAATGGGGTCCTGACAGACACCCCTTTAGATACCTCTCACGATCAAACAACCTTTGTTTATTCTAAAGATGAACTGAAATTATCAACATCCACGGGAAACATCTATGACATATATCTCCGAAAAACTGTAGAAACAATAATTCCCCCACTTACAAAGAAACCCAGAAAATACCAAGGTCACACCATCCAGTCACATATTTATGGAGATTAAATCACCATGTCATGATATTATTAGATTTTGGAAGCACTTCTTCACCCAAACAGATTCAATTGCATCCCCATAAGTGCATCGAGATTATGGATCAGTTCATCCCCTCCCCACTATCAGGATTTTTTCAGACACATTCAGATAATAAAGAAACTAATCACCTGATAATGAGAATGTTCAATAATCACATCATAAAATAAGGCATGAAATTTAACTACAAAAACAAAACTCAGAATAGCTTGGGGAACTAGGCCTAAATCAATGCCCTTAACTCCCATGTAGTCTACATGAGGCCCCATGACTCTATATCAAATGAAACAAAGGAATCATCCAGCCACAGGACACCTTCTCATTTGGATCCAAAATTCTTACTGGTCACACCATGAACGTCACGTCATCCACGACATCCAAGACTCTACATTCTAGGATTGGGAGTCATCATTTATATTTTGACGTTTTTGGGAGACATGGGAGATGTTGTGGATCTTCTCCTACCATGGTGGAAATTACAACTGATATTTCACCTCACCAACTAATCCCAAAACCTCTAATGGTCTGATAAACCTTAGAGAATTCTTTATTCCCTTACCGAACCTCTACTACCCACGCCGAAGTGAATCCTTCATGGAAATGTTATCCCTACCTCAAACTCCAATGTCCTACTCCTATGAAAGACATACTAATTTTTTCTGTTTTTTGATTCCATCATTCATTCATGCACAAACTGGACCATTTATATCATGCTCATTACTACCTATGGTCCAATAAAGGATGCTTCCCCAACCTCGGTCCATCATACCGGTGAAAAAAACAACATTCTGTATAAATCCTCAAATGTTTCCTTGCCAGTGGTAGAGTGATTTCTATTAATTTAAGAATGATATAATAGGGGAAAGTGTCATACCCACAATCATCCAATGTTCAAAAAATGCACTCACAACATATCCTTCAATATCTAGATTTTCCTCTATGTCCGCCTATCCATCCAATGGTGGAATGTTGTGCTACGACATAATAAGGGTCAAATAGAATATCACAATCCCCTATAGAATCATAAGGTAAAATTTTTATCCTAATCCAAGACAATGGATCTCTGAACACCAGGCACCAACACCACCCCATATGCACACCTCCTTTCTAAGGCATTCACTGCACTAGACAACTTGATTTCATAGAAGTGAGCTGATTTCATCAACCGGTCCAGTAATACCCAAATAGCATCACATCATCCCTAAGTAATGTGTAATCCAATGATAAAATTCATGGATAGGACATCCAACTTCCACTAGGTAACATCTGAGGGATGCAACATACCACATGGAACATGGTGCTCAACCTTCACCTGCTAACACACAAGGCACCATTACACAAACTCGGTCACTGCCCGCTTGACCCTGGGCCACCAAAACAATTCCCTTAATACTTAGTACATCAAAGAGAATCTAGGATGCACCACCCTATTTGATCGACGTATATCAATGATGAATCCCTCATACATTTCCACTGGTCCAAAAAATATCTGAGGAACAATATTTGATTCTCACTACCCTTTGACCATCCCTCTATAGCATTATCCTAAATAGCATGATCACGCCTCATGTCATTATCTATGTGACACCAAAAATACACTACCAGTTTCTTAGTAATGGAAGACTCTACTATCAAATAAATTATATATCCTCAGTCATCATCCACTCCCACATCAAGACGCAATGCAGCCATGACCTCCATCTCCATCCAATCATCGGTGGATTCCTGAACTGGCACCTTCTATGACATCCCTCTCAAGGAATCAGACACCACATTCCCCTTCCTTAGGGTGTAAGTGATTTAATATTTGTATTAATGGAGGAAATCCATCCACATCCACTACCACATGTTTAGGTTTCATTGCGAAAAGTTATACCACAATCTCTTGTGATCTGTGATGTCCACAAAGCTTTCCCCAATGTGGTAACTCTTCCACAACATCATCACGAACATGACCGTCGTAAGCTCTAGATCATGGGCTGAATATTATGTTTGTGAGGGAATAACATTATAGAAAAATAAGAGATTAATCTTCATTACTAGATCAGCACACACGTGAATTCATAACTAAATATATCATTAAACACCTCAAACCTCACCCTTACCTTCAGAAACCAAATCACTGGGGGACTGAACATATTCACCTTCAGATTGGTGAAATCTTCATAAAACAACTCACTGCATACATAGGTCTTTTCATTCATTTTCAAAGCATTAAATAGAGCTTCATATCGATATAATTGAGGTATAAACCTCTGATAATATCTTGATAGTCCCAAGAATATGTGAACCTCTACAACATTCTTGGGTACTACCCATGAAACAACATCCTCAACCATTGATGAGTCCACAGTTACCCCCTATAAGGACAACAGGTGTCCAATTAAGTGCACTTATCATGTCTAAAATTTACAAAATGAAAACTTCCCATTGCGATTTTGGTTTCAGATGACTTCTATGATTTTCCTTGGATGTTTAACATACTCCTCCTCATACCTTGAGTTGATCATGATGTTTTTAATGAACACAAAGACAATATAGTCTTTGATATTATAGAAAATATATATCATGATACCTAAGAATGTGGATGGAGCATTCGTAAGGCTGAAGTAAATTACCACAAACTCCAAGTTACGATACATACAACTGAAATAAGTCGTAATGATGTCACCCTTATTTACCCTTAATTAGAGATATCTCTAACAATGGTCGAACAAAGAGTTCAATAAATCACCAATTAACAGGTCAAAAATATTGTTGATATTGGAAAGTGGTAATTGTTCTTGACCCTCATCTGATTAAGTATCTGGTAGTATGTGAATAGTCTTAGACCAACATCTTACTTCATCATGAACAAGACTAGATCACCCTAAGGTGCCACATATGGAAGGATAAAACACTTATTCATCAATTCCTCAATCAGAATCTACATATCTCACAACTCAAAATGCATCATATGATAAAGATAAATAAAAATTGGATGGAAACCAGGTTTTGAGATTATTCTGAACCCCACGTCACCTTGATGTTGTAATGCCACAACCTCTTTTGGGAAGACATTTTCAAATTCACTAACATCCCCGGGATCATACAACATATATTTGTTAATTGATCCCATTGACTTATTGACTAATAAAGAAAGGATATTATCAACACAATGGTTTTGGACATGATGTCTCTACTCACTAACGAAAGCTACATAGTGGACATGCATATCTTAGAACATGAATCTCCCCTAGATGTTGTCAATATTGGTGTACGTAGAAAACAACCAGTCAATGTGTTGGATGACATCGTATGGTTTCATGTGTATTAGAAGAATCACCCCACTAGAATTATGTTGTCCCAACATCTGTCTACATCCCCAAACAAACATGAGACAAATTGGTCTGACCTCCAACTTGGGTACTCAGCAATCATGGCATGAGAAGTCTCTCTACATCTGGTCCTAGAAAATAAGAAATAATTGGTGAAATGAAGGAGTGTTAAGCTCAAGAATCAATCAAATCACACACAAGAGTTATATACCCACTGACAGTACATCGAGAAACCTATGGCCCAGAAGGAACTACTACCTCAATGGCGTGAAACTGCCCATGACCAACTGCCCTGCCAATCTTCTATTGACTACCTCTACTACCATGCCCCGATCATGTTACCTAAGGAGTCCCTGTTGTAAAAGTCCTCCATCACCATCTACCCTCAATGGAGGGGGAGTTCAGTACCCTTACTATGAGAAATTACTGACCAAAAACTACTGCTACTGAGGTGGGTGATGAACCTACCAACCACCACTATATGAAACTCGAATTGGGAACTTGTTTTGAATATTCCCATGACATCCACATATAATGCACTTTGTTTCCTAGACCTTGGATAAAGGGAATGGACTAGGAGATCAGAACAAGAACTGGTGTAGCCTACTTCTTGTTAGTCGATTCCGGGATGGTCCTGAAAGGGGAGGACTTCTTATGTCTAACTTCACCTTTGATGAACTCGACTGCCTCCCCTCTCACATCACACCTATTTGTGAGTTCATAATTTAAAATACCTCAGCCTAATTCATAACCATTATATACATCAATATAGTGAACTGAGTGACAACGTATTAATGAAATGGTCATAGTGCCTCTTCTGAGCATCTCACTTGGGATTCTTTATCCGGAATGAGATCTGGTACAAATCCCAGGATATCCTTGAACATTATCCCCATTTCCCTTACCAACATACTCTATATATAGAGGGAGAGTAACTCATGTATTTTATCATCCTTCATCATGAATGAAAGGAATTCCGCTCGGAACACCATCTCTATATCATCCCATGAATCCTTAGTTTCCTACCTCTTCATGAGGTTAAGCATCCACCACTGATGCGTTGATACTCAAATCTGGCTCACTTACAGTGGAACCCAAAACTCTATCATATCTAGGATCAAGATGAATGTAATCAATAGCTCCTCAATCAAAATCTCTATCTACATCTCTGAGACTCTTCACTAGTACTTCCCCAGTATCTACTGGTAGAAGGAATGAAGCTCCTTCTGCCATCTGTTATCCTACTCCTCTCGATCAGCCTTCCACTGATCAACTAGTTTAACCAGTTAGGCATCAACTGTTGATACAACACAAGGATGACATCATGGTTCCATAGCTAAATTAGTAAACAAGGAACCCATATGCCCTTGTAGTGTGGAATTTTTTTTATAAATTCATTTTATCTCACTATTTGTTTTAAATTCCCAAAACACCAATGAAATAGAAGAATATAACTCATTATGATGCATTTTACTTCCCTAGGGTCTCTACCCTAAAATTAGTGTAACCTCACTTGGTCATTCAGAAGGTCAAGAGTCCATACATTAGATCATATGGGGCCTTAAAATCCCATGTCCTAACAAATCTTCCCTAGAATATTTCATTTAGCAAGATTTCCTAAGACCGTATCCCTACCATCACATAAAATCCTTAGTTTTACTAACTCTAAACTCAATACTACCTCTCAACTCCAAAAACAACCCTCTCATACCATATTTTTATGACCCTCCTTCCTCATTATGTGGGAAGGGACTTCAAAGTGCCACACCCTTCTTTTCTTAAGATGAAGGAGATATAATGAACGATAAGTCCAGATTTCAATAGGCCCTGATGTAGTGACTAACATAAAGGGTATAGAATCTCACATATTATGGATGTAATTACCTTTTTTACATAGAACACGATTGAAAGATAAGATGGTAAATCCCTTAAAACCCCATGATCTAAAAGTAAAAGTAAGACTAAATCCATTACCACATGCAAGTAATATAAGTAAAGATGATACAAAGTACAAAAAAACTCCAAATTAATGTATCAAAAGATGAACGAATAAGAAGCAACAATAACTAATCTCGATGTCCGAGCTTGTAATGTTCAAAAAATTCCTCTAAGTCTTACTATAAAAAGATAAATAATTCCATATATGTAGGGGGAGTATACAAGTATACTCGTTAATGAAACTAAAGATACTCGTGAACCTGTGGGGGAACATTCTAATGTCTAAATAAGAAAAATAATTGAACATCAGGGTACTAACCTAGGTATACTGACAATCCCATCAACATATGGACACACTCACAAAATAACAAAAGTCATGTAATGTAGTTGTATAAGATCATCGACATTTGGGTACCCCACAAAAATTTTACACTAGTTAACTTCCAAAACCTAATGGATATTTTCTTGATGATACCACTATTTCCATATACATTCCCACTACCACAACTTTCCAGCACACACCTTGGCCTCAAAACACAAACAATCTCACCCACAGACACCTCGTCCTCAATAACCACTCCTCCCTCCCAAAGACACCACGACCTCATACTAAATACACATGGGAAAATAATCATTTCTCAAAAACACCTAGTCCTCTCATCCTCAACAAATGTTCCCCATAGATCTAGGACAATGGTAAGACTCATTCGATTATAGCTTGCTTGGATATGCTCAACAATAAGAAATTGAAAGGCGTGTGAGGAAATAATTTAGTAACGAACTATCCATACTCCACTAGGATGTTTGGAATGAAACCCTACCCCATGAAAAGAAGGTGTTTAACACATGGTTCTCAATATGGTTGGGGTTCCTATTGAAATCAAATATAACTATATATATATATAATAAAAAAATTATCCAAACCTATCGGTCCCCATAATAGGAAACCAATTCATACATAACCACAGTTGCTACTACCAATATATACAAAACCACAGAACAACCACTACCAATTCATATCCCAAAAACTTTTTATTTAACCCCTACCATTTTAATAAACAAGGGATTTCATTTAATTTATTTTATGATGTTCATGAAAACACCAACCACAACTATATCAATACAATAAACAAAACTAGATTTGAAGTACTATTACATGCCCTCGTTCAACCACTGCCAACTATAATTCATCAATGTTGTACCACACTACCATTCTATCACAACCTATAACTATAGGCCCACTACCCAACAATTCCTCGACACAATAATACTATATACTAGTTCATAACCACCACATAGTCCCATTGTCTAACTCATTATGACGGTTATGACACAACCAATTAATTTTCAACTTATTACAAGTCCATCCATTCCAAAATCAACCAGCCTATTAAATTCTGATAAAATCAAACCTCTGGCACATCACCACAAAAACCCCCCAGCAACTACCATTAGACCACTACCCCACTGCACACTTGTACCACTCCTTTCTCACAAAACCAACTCCTTTGTCTACTGTTGTACACACAACCTACACAGGGCTAGAACCCCTCAAGACACACAACACATGACTACACCATCAATCCAACAGTATTCAGATATAGCCAACAAGGTTCTATAATTAAACATTAAATAACGTATTTGATTATAGAATATCCATCATCAGGGGTATAAATTTAATTAACCAAGAGTACATGTTTTAGAAAAATTCATATTCTAACAAATTAGAAAATATTATAACGAACAAAATAGAACAACATAAGTTCACAAGAAAAAACCACTAACATCCATGATTTTTAAAAGGCTTTAAATCAATAATAGTTCATAATATCACCAAAAAATAAAGAATAAAATAGGAAATCAACATCAAACCACTCTAAGTCTATTATTTATTTGTTATCGTTCTCTTTTGATCATAATTCGTTGATTATTTATTTTATGTTTTCTAAAATTTATTCAAAATGTATTCATAAAAAATCATTATTAAAACCACCCATCATGTTGAAAAATATTAGATATATAGATAAAATCCCTACCATATGATAAAATAGTCTATGTTCCTCCATACGCCAAGAATTGGGGATCACATGTGTAGTAGGGAACACTTCCAAAACAACTGAGGGGGGCTCTAAAATCTGTTCCTGACTCAACTAGAGAGGATGAATCTAGGATCACAAATGGGGAATGAAAAAACATTATTGAAAGGGAAGATCGTGGATTTTAAGAGACAATCCTATTTTAAAGGAAGAACAAGTTAAAAAGCAATTAATGATGAGATCACAGTTAATATCACATGGTTTGAGTATCTGAGGGGCCCCAAAATGATATGATATTAATGATATACATAATATACTTCAAATAATTCGTAAAAAACCCAAAAAGGATTTTAATTTGGATTATGAAAAATAACATGTAAGAGGGGAGAGATTGGAAAATAGGAAAAACTATAAATGAGTCACCGATGGGTGAGGTACCGATGCGAACTACAAACAATGATCCGCTGATGCTGAGCGACCAACCCAATGACCTAATAACGACTCAACCTACTGATGCCTTGATCTGCTATTTCCTAGACTCCTTGATATAGATGCACCCAACTCACTGACACCGATGATCCAGACTCTACGATGTTGATGCACTAGACTCACTTGCATACTGACATGCTAAAACACTAACATGTTGACACACATACATGTCGATGTACTAACATAGAGACACACTAACATTTCAATACCCTGACTTTTAGATGCAATGTCATAATAATGCCGATGATGTGAGTTGTGGATGTACAAACTAAAACAATAGTACAATTGGAAAACTCTAAAAATGAGCTACCGTTGCCTCTTAGAACACCCTAAATAGTGTTTTTTCACAATGTAATGGCCCATGGATATGTAGGTAATTACACTTAATATATATTATTTATTACAATATATAATACACAGAGACAGACACACACATATATATAATACATATTTGTTTTTATTAAAAGTTTTTTAATTAATTAATTTTTAAAAAATATGTAATTTATTTTTTTAATGTTTCTTTCAAATTATTACAATTTATTTTATTTTAATTATTATTATTATTACTTTATTATATATATAAATATTTAATATATACTATTAATTAACTTGTGTAATTTATATATATGTATATTCAATTAATTCAATTTTGTCAATATTTATTTAATTAATTTTTTAAATAATTTTCTTAATTTAAAATTTTTAAATTTTTATTTGTTTATTTCATTTTGTTATTTTTAAACATCTAAATATTTAATCTAAATATTTTATTACTTTTTTATAGTTTTTCTATATTTACTTTTAATTTGATCATTTTAATCAAAAATTATTAAATTAATAAAATTATTAATATTTTTTAGAAAATTTATTTGTTTATTTATTAATTTTTATTTGGGACCCTTATTAATGCGAAAAAAGAACAAATAAATTTTTCTATTTAACATAACTAAAAATAATTTCCTCATAAATGGTACCACTTCCCAGTATAAGATTTATGCATTGATAATGGATTACCTTTATCATTGCTAAAAATTGATGATAATAGTTACCTTTTATTTGTGCTTGTAATAAGTACCCTTTATCAACACTCTTTTTAGCACTCATAATGGTGACCTTTATTAGAGCTTTCATCTATATCTAATAAAGCATTAATTGTTAATGTTTTTTTATAATATTGATTATATAGATTATGTAACCATTATCAAATAAGAAGACTAAAAAAATAAAAACCTAGTAGAAAAACATAATGGTTTTTGTCTGAATAGTGGATTTATAATGGAGTTGTTCTTAAATGGTTAATAAAAGTTCATAATTATATCATATATGACATTTTTTTATATTTATATGTATGGTAATTTATTTTATATTTAATAAACTATTTATTTAAATATTGTTTGAACATCTATGATGGATGTTAAGACTTATGGTTTTCAAATTTTTTATCAAATTACTTCATTAGGATGTAAGTCATGTTATACACCTACATTTTTATATGAGGTGTATATATATCCACATCGACTGGTTATATCAAATATATAATCATTTTTATGGTATATAGTGTTTTATTTTATGTTAATAAACAATGGTTCTTAGGAATCAAATAATACCAACATGGAAAAGATTTTATGTTACACTCTCATTATTTATTTTAATAATTTATAATTATGTTTTTGGTGACGAAATTATATGATCCATATCTCAGGAAACTCATTAATTTTATTATACTATGGTTATATCAGTAGAATAAAAGTTTCCTTCCTCTTCTTCCCTTTTTTATACACAATAGTTTATAAAAATTAATCAATAAAAATCATCATTATTTCTATCTTCGGTGGAAAATCCATTTTTCATCCAAAACCATAATTCATAAATATTTTTTACAAAATTTTTTTAAAATTAAACAAATTGTTTTTTAAATTAATTCTTATACATTTATAAATTTTTACATATTTTTTAATGTAATCTTCGTTTTTTCTTCCAATCAAGGACCGTTTGTAATTTAACAAATATTTGAAGTAAATATTTGTTTTAATGTTTATGACATGATTGAAAGATACCAATTTCAGAAAAATTATAAAATTTCAACCCTACATAAGAATTTTGAGGTCATAATTTAAAATAATTGTACTTTGAAAATGTTTTATGTTTTAAAAATATTTCCCAAAAGTTGAAAGAATATTTTCCTCAAGAAATATTCCCAGGAATCCTTCAAAATAAGTTTCCATCTAATATGACATCCACTGATGTAATATATACTTTATTTAGGATATTATCCAAGGAAATATTTCATATTGTTTCTATGATTTCTTTATATTTATAAGGATATGATTTTTATGAAACTCATTTCCCTTCCATGGGTTATATGTATATAAAATGATTATGAAACACACATCTTCTTCAATAGGTTATGCTATAATGAAATGAAAAATTAATGAGAAACCTATTTCATTTCCACTTATTATAAAATAATGAAATTTTTATGAAACCCACTTCATTTCATGTATTCTAATATAATGATTGATTTATTATTCCCATATCTATTCATTAGATCTAATTTGAAAAAAAATCCTTCATGAATCCCATTTATTGTTATGGGATCTGATATAATGAATGATTCATGATCTTATGACATATTTATGTATGATATTCATTTTGTTAATGGTGGGAAATATATCTCCCTCCAATAAATAGGGTAAATATCGATATCCTAAAAATCAAAATGACTAGAATAGGTAGTAAACCACGTTCAGTGAGGAACATTGTCCACTATGAAATTATTGGGAGTGAAAATTGACTACAATGATGGTTTGGGGAGTGAACCTATTCCACTATGATAGTATTTAAAATTATTCATGAACTACTAACTAATGGATTTATTTATTCGTATGTGTATATCAATTATATCTTCCTTTTTATAATTTTTTTATCATAATTCATGTTCATTGATTCTATTATAATTCATGTCTTATAAACTACCATGATTTATTCCATGACTCGTGTTTATGGTCTTGGATATATGGGGAATTGTTTTAAATGGTTATTTTTTAGTTTATGTACCTTTATTCTCATGATATGTTGATATCTCCATTTTTTACCCTCACTGAGAATCTGATATCACCCTTTATTACGATTCATTTCCTAAGGTTTTGATGAAAGGTATTATGTATGATATATATCTTAAGAGTTCCAGTTATGAAGTAAATATTTAGATTATATATAGATAACTTATAGACCAGTTTTTGGATCCATTTTTTGAATGTCACTAGATATAAAAAATTCCATCATGGATCGTTATATTATGAAATTAATATTAATATATTAATATTTAATATTTATATATGAGAAGTTTGGATACTTACAGTTAAAATTTGGGAATGGTTTAGTTAATATTTGGAAGATACAATGGGGATACATTAGTGAGATATATAACGATACATGTATGGATAATTTTAAGGATGATTCAATGTATTTGAACATGTATTGGAATTTTGGTAAAGGATAGAGTGAGTAATTTACATGAAATAACATCCTTGTAAGTATAATAGAATTGGATATGTCTCTACAATATAGTTACCTTGGAGAAATGATTCTAAAATGGTGTAATTTGATGCACTCGATAATAATATAGTGCATGAAAATAGACCTAGCATCACATATGGTTTGACAGTTGTTGAGAAACAATTCATCAAGGTTACAATGAAACATTTTTGGGTTTGTTGTGTTACATGATAGAGAAGGTTTTCATGGTTAATTTTAGTGTTCTAGAGATTTAAATGACAATACATGTTGACAATGATCCAAGACAAGTGAATTTAAGATCTGGAGGAAATACAAAAAAACAAATATAGGGTGATGTTGTTTTCCTATGTTTGCCAAATCGTTGGGGTCTGAAATTTGGAGTTTGGAAAAGTGATCACTAAATTGTATTTTCTTGATGTTCTCATCAAAATATGGTCAAGTAATGAGTTACTCAAAGATTCACTTTTTGATGTGTGGTTTTCGAAGACACCAATATTTTTTATAGTGATATTTATGATTACAGCAAATCTTGCAGAAAGTTGATTTTCATGAAGAACATATAAAAATATAGAAAGTGCCTAAATTTCATGAAGACAAGGGTTTAATGAAGGGTAGATTGTGAAGATAAAAATGTTTTTTATGGTGATATTCATGATTATGCCAAATATTTAGGAAAGTGGTTTTTACTCAAAGACTTATGAAAATATGTCTAAGGTATGAGTTTCACGAAGAATGGGAGTTTACATAGGGTGGTTCAAAAAGAGGTGAATGTTTATGATGGTGATCTACGTTATTTCTTGAAATCTTTGTGAAATTGAGTTCTTAGAAAATTCTTATGAAAATATGGCTAGGTCATGAGTTTGGAGATGAATGGGAGTTCATGAAGGGTGGTTCATGAAGACGTGAATGTTTTGACCAAGGAATGCATGAAAAAGTGAGCACTACGAAGTTATAAAAGGGTCTTTATGAAATGGTGATAAAACCCCTAGATGGATTGGTGGAATGACTATAATAGGCCTCTACCACTTATGAAGTAGAGAGATTCAGACATAATGAAAATCATAAGGCTCTAAATTCATGAAGATGTTCACGAAGGTGTTATGAAATGACATCCAGAAAGGCTAAAATCCAACTGAATGTTCTGAGTATTGCAAAATAGAATTTCTTCGTGAAAAAAATGTGATTTTCATGGAAACGAATGAGGATCATGAAGGATAAAAAACCATCAGACTATTATATGTTTTTTTTTCAAGTAAATGTGTTTCACAGTGACAGTTTGATCTTCGCCAAGGGTATTTTAAATGAGCTCCGCAAAGGAGCCTTGAAAAATAGGGTTTTACCCAAAGGTAGTGAGAATTAGGAAGGGTGTTTAGAAGGCATTTCCCAGTGAATCTATGGTAAATAGGTATTTTTTAGTTAATTAATTATGGACTTCCACATACCATTAACATATTGTGAAGGATCTATTCATTAGTGATAATGAAGGGAGCTAGAAGTCAATAAACGATGATTGGATACTTTCCAAGGTTGTGAGAAAAGAAATAAGAAAAAGGTGATCCTCTCCATTGACAGTGAGATAGAAAGAGAGACAAAGAGAGTGGTCCTTGTAAAAGATGTGAGCTGACCCTAATATTTATTAAATATGTGAGCATCAGCACAGATTCGATCTAGCCTGAACATTGTAAATTGGCAGTGAGGTTTAGTGGATTTGGTACATTAAAACATCATCATTTTATGCTACTTGGACGTAGAGTAGTGAGGGAAAACAATGTAGAAATTTCTATTCCTTATGGATTTCCTCCCTAAATTGAATTCAAAGAAACATCACGAGATAAATATTGAATGAATATGGTCATCATAAACACTTTTGTGACAAAAAAGTGAACCTTATAATAAAATTGTCAGGATCTAGTGGGGATGAAATAATAATTTTGTTAAGTATATATCTGTACCCGAATTCATACCCCTTTCATTTTATCTTGGACCCTTTTGGACCTAACAATTGGTATCAAAGGGAAGGATGCTTTTATAAGATATTTTTGCTCTCACTTGGTTCAATCTATTTTTGTGCTTATAGATTCAGCCTTCACTTATAATGATGTTCCATAGAAAAGGTAAAATCATCAAAAAGGAATCATAAATTAGACAGTATACCTCAGTGTGGAATTTTTTATGGAAGAGGATTTATTAAACTAAAGGAATCAAACAACTTGATGAATGTAAGCATGGATGAATTAGATAGGTAAAAGAGTGATTTACTTAATAATGATGTAAGAATGGGTGATTTACATAAAATACAATATGATTATAAAACTGATGATCCTGAAGTAGTTTCAAAAAGAAAACCAGTAGATGATGTTGATATGACAAATAAATTATAATTGAAATTGGATGAAGAAGTTAAAACGAATGATATCTGGATCCAAGTACTAGAAATTGAGGTCAACAAGAAAAGAGGAGTAAATAAAATGCCTATTTATGTGTCTACTGACCTGAGGGAGAATAATTATTCCTAACTCGAAGAACTACAACATTGTCTTGAAAGAGAGAGAACACAATGAAGATGATAAGGTAAAAAAAATTAAGTATAAATAACATTCAAAATTTTAAATCTATAAATGATAATATTTCTACACAGCTAACCAAACTAGTTTAAGAGAATCAATGACAACATCAATAGAGGTCATGAAATTCTGATTATGTTGCTCATGAAGAAATGAAATTAAAGGATAAAAGAGAAATATTAAATAATCCCATGAATGAGTTTGAGGATGTGATGAGTATAGGGATGAATCTCATGAGAGAACTCAATTCACAACATGAAGCAAGAGATATAAAGAATCAAATTTTGTAAGAATAATTGTAGATAGAGTATAATGATGTACAAAAATATAATACTAGTAGAATGTATAAAATTAAAGATGGATTACTTTTACTATTTCATTATTCCACAAAAATTGATGATAAAATGAAATGCAAATATGAGATTTCGGATGAGAAAAAATGTCATATTTTCTCCACTCTAAGACCAAACAATTTGGGAAAAAAATGGAATTGGATTAGATGAATTCACTACTATGTATAATATAAGGATAGTTGTGAATAGTTCCAGAAATTGAAAAAATCCTATTGATACAATATAAACTTAAGAGTTCATTTAAAAAAATTTAGTGACAGCATGTGAAATTTTTGAGGGATTCATGGCCACACGTCATGTTTTTTTTCCGAAGATTTGGAATATATTTCATGTTGTGAAGTTAGAAAAATTTATAAATATGAGGATAAGAATAAGAATCTTGAGAAGTGTTAAATATGTTTTTCTCATAAGATAGTATCCAGGATGTGCTTCTATTGTGGAATAATAGGACACACCATGATTACATGTCTGAAACCTGATGAACTCAATGTCACAAGAAGAACGCATGATGAATCAACATCTCATAAGAGAAATGATTAAATGAGGTATGACTTATATGGAATATGTTTTATATGTTATATTAATTGATATTTGGATAGATAGTGCATCATGATGAATGTGGGGAAGGAAAAGGAACCTGAATGGAGATCCCTAGGATCGGATGTGTACAAAGAAAAAGCTTATATTGGAAGACAACATTGTAGGCTAAAAAATAAGTGTATAGTCTTAGGGAAATCACAAGGAGCTCAATAGAAGGTGTATCAATCACCTTATCTATTACAGTCACAATATATCTCCTAGAGATAATGTGAAAAAAAGAAAAATGTTAAAATAAGATCAACTCCAGCTGTAATTAAGTAGAATGTAAAGGCATTGGAAGACCCAACCCCAACAAGAAATGCTATCGGGACTAAATAATTGATAACATAAATATGACTAAATATTTTTCTAGAAAATTTTCATGTCAAGACACACAATAGGAAATGAATTCAATAAAAATATCTCATTAATAGATAAAGATGCAAGTGTAGATGATTAATGAAGAGATTCACGATCAAGGAAAGAATAATGAAAAATGAAATATTAGAGCATCATCAAAGAAATAAATTTATACTAATGGGATAAATTCCGAAATTTTGAAAATGGAAAAACATGAAGAATATGAATATCATAAGAAGACCCAAAATGTGGGTACAAAATTCCCAGTCATATGGATTTATCAGTTGATGTTGTATATGTAGTTGGAGTAGGTAAGGAATGACTGTGATGCTATGCAAAAAAGAGTCAAATGGTTGACTCATCAAGATAAACAACAATTCCCATCATGAAGATTATAGAATATCTCTTCTACCCATGTGTAAAAACTCTATTAACTATTTTTTATGTTTTTCATGTTCATTGGGAGATACGATCCAAGGGGAAGTGAGCTAAAATTATAAAAAATGTTGATGAGGTGGTAAGAGAATCAGGGGGGAGTAAAAGTGGAAATTGTAATGTCAGAAGAGGATATTGATAATGAACTTATGAAATTCAATCCTATAGATGAATGAAGGGTAAAGAGTCATGTTGAAATTTACTTGAAAGACATAATTGGTAATTAGATAGTTATATTGAAAACATTAAGATGATGACATTGTTTTTGGATGAAAAAGGATTTATATGGATTGAAGCATGAACCAAGAGCACGATATTCAAGAGTAGATCAGTTTATGATGAAGCTTGGTTTACAGTGTAGTGGATTTGATTACAATTTAAATGTGAAAAATGAAAATAATTAAAGGATGATGGTGTTGGTGAGATTGATTGAATTAGATATTCCTCTCTCAATCTAAATATTACATGGAGGTTTTGAGAAGGTTTGAAATGGACAATTACAAGGAAATGCAGAATTATGTTGCTACATAGATGAAATTATCAAAATATGATTATATAAAGACACTTATTATCATATAATACATGATGATTATGGGATTATTATTATACCTTACATCGACAAAACCTGATATATATTTTTCAACATGCCTTGTAGTGAGATATCAATGTACTACCAAGGAAATCCACATGCTTGTAGTGAAAGGAATACCTCAGTATATCATTGGAACTATGGAATATAGATTTATGTATAATGATAAATCTATATTAGGGTTATTGTGATATCCAAATAAATATTGGGAAGTTTCAAAAGATGACATTAAATCAATTTTAGGGGGAGATTTCTATATTGGTGGTCTGTGCAATTTTTTTATATGAAAGAAACAAGATTAAATTTATTTATGAACTGTAGAAGATGAATAATTTATGGATAATCAATCTTTCTCATTTTTATTGTTGATGAAGTATCATCATAATGATATAAGAGTGGTTGTGATGTCTCCGATTAGAATCTGTTGCAATAAATCAAGTTCTACAAATCTCACTAAAAAACAAATCCATCATTCAAGTACAAATCACATTGAGATAATATATCTATTTATAAAGGAGAAGCTTTAACAATGGATTATGATGATTGATTATGTTCCTATAAAACTACTAGATATAGACATACTAACAAAGGCTATACCCATTGAATATTTTGAGAGACATCGACTTGTTGGGGGAGTACAGTCGACTCACCGCAAGTGAATGAGTGTGGATGTAGCACCCCCTCTCTCCGATGTATGATATTTTTTTGCCAAATGTGATCATATGTGTTCTTTATAATGGTTCAGATCATAATGGAATGAATTTTGGGTTCATTGTGAATGGGGGAAAAATATTTCATCTTTAAGGGGGAGAAAATTTCTTAGTTAAGACACGAGGAGAAGCTGACAGGTGGAGAAGCAATATACGAGGGTAATGAGATAGAGAGAGTGTACTAAATCTGACTATGAGTAAAGTGATAGATCAAAGAGTATATATCATGACAACTGAGGTTCATGATGAAAAATCATTATTGGTATTTTTAGGATTTTAACATTTCATGTCTACTATGAAGTGAATCATTGATGAAATTTTCTAACAATTCTTGTTTCTCATGGTGAGCATTTCTCATTTGGGCTTAGAGTAAGTGGAAAATGAAATATTGGTCGCTATCTAAATAATGAGAGGTGAATTTTGGAATATGTTGGAAAGGGATTTTGTGAGTCATCAATGTAAAAAAAATTATGAGAAGAGTGGTTAACAATCCCATAGTGGGAGATTCATGGGAAAAATTCTTTAAGGTAACATTGCATCATTTTTGGGTTGGTAGTGTTAGATGAAAAATTATGTTTTCATGGTGAATTTTCATATTCTTGAGGGCTCATTGACAATAAATTTTGAAAATGTACCATGGAAAAGGAATTAATGATCTGGAGGATGTATAAAAGAACAGATACTAGGTGGCACTATTTTCTAGTGTTTTCTAAAACGTTGGGTTACAAAATTTGATGTTTTTACAAGCCTTCTATAAAGTGTGATTTCTAGAATATCTCATCATCATATCGTAAATTATTTAGTTTTAGAAAATATGTACTTTCCTTGGTGTGGTTCATGATGTAGTGAATGTTATTTATGGTGATATTCATGATTATGACAAACCGTGGTGAATGTGGATTTTCTTGAAGGCCACAATAAAATTTGGAAAATGCATGAATTTTGTGAGGACTGGGGTTTTACGATGAGGTGAATGATTTTGATGGAGATCTTCATGATTACGCCAATCCTTTTGGAATGTTGTTTTTTAATTATGGTCATATAAAAAATTTTCTATGAAATGTGTTTCGTGAATAATTGGAGTTTGCGAAGGGTGGTTCGTGAAGAGTTGAATCATTGTTACGTTGACCTACCTGATATCGAGAAATATTGACGATAATGTTTTTTCATGAAGTACTTATGAAAATATGGAAATGTCATGAGTTTGGAGAAGAATGGGAGTTCGATAATGGTTTTTCACAAAGACGTGATTGTTTCTAACTATGTTCTCCACAAAAAGGGTGCGTCATATTGGTAAAGGGCCTCATGAAACAATGATGACATGGATATAAGGCTTTGAGGAAACACCTATAAATAAGCCATTACCCCCATACCTATTTTTGATAACTAGACTTAACACAATTCTTAAGGCTCAATGTATTTAAATACATTCACTGTGGTGGGAAGTGAACACATTCAAGAAGGCTAAAGGCCAACTGAGTGTTCCAAGCATTGTGAAATCGAACTGCTTCACAAATGAAATGCGTCTTTCAGGGAAAAAATATATTCACGAATGCTACAAATGACAACTGAAAATTATATGTTTTTTAAAGTAAATTAGTTTTGTGAAGACTATTTGATCTTCATGAAGTTTCATCATGATGTTCTCCATGAAGGAGCTTTGCGGTTGGTGTTTTTTCTCGAATGTAATGGGAATTAAAAAGGGATTTTTGAAGGCCTTACCCAATGGA
Source organism: Viscum album (assembly GCA_963277665.1). NCBI lineage: Eukaryota > Viridiplantae > Streptophyta > Magnoliopsida > Santalales > Viscaceae > Viscum > Viscum album. Next base: position 337,881,196 of record OY728157.1, on the reverse strand, counting down.
TCTTTGGTAAATGGGAATTCATTAGTGAATGAAAAATGGACTTCAAAAATAATCTACATATAGTAATGGATGCATTAATTAGTGATAATTAATCTCCTACATGTCTATAGACTATGATTGGATCCTTTAAAATGTTGTGAGAAAAGGAATTGGAAGAAGGTGATCCTCTACATTGGATGTGAGCCAGAGAGAGAAAAAAAGGGTGACCAAGATAAAGCAGTGATCTAATCATATAGATTATAAAAGAAGTGATCCTAAGAATATAAGTGATACAGTTTTAATATTGTATATTGGTAGTTATCATTACCTTATTTGGTACATCGTCACATCAACATTTTATTCTCATAAGATGTAGCCTAGTGAGGGCGAGCCAAGTAAAAATATTCATATCTTTGTACTTGCTTCCCTAAATTTCTTTCAATGCATCATCACCAGATAAATATGGAAAGAATATGGTCTTCATAACCACTCAAGTGAAAACAAAGTGACGCATAAAACAAATAGGTCTAAATCTAGTGGGGCCGGAAGAAAAAGTTCGAGAAGTATATCTACACCTTGAGTCACCCCCTCTCAAAGTATCTAGGCCCCTTTTGGAGCTAAAAATACCTAGGGGAAATACATTGATAATCATTAAATAATTTTGTTCCATAATTAAATACTTAAATATATGATGAATATAAATGAAGTAGATTAAACATAATGTTTCATTGATTAAAAAGAAAGTGTAATGATTTGTACAAATTATATGTTATTTTACATGATTATGTGGTTCTCTACAAGGATTATAGAGTCATAAAATATGCCTTTTGGTTTTTGTAAAAGGATGGGACCTAAAAGAAAAGGGTTTAATGATGAGTTCGATAGATAAGGAAATGATTGTTCTTATGACTATCTATATGTTCTATGAGATGGAATGAAAAATATCATTACTATACTCTCATAACATTCTCAATCCATTAATCATGATAATCATAAAACCAAAAAAAAAGATGAAATTTTTTTCAACTGAGTCCTTACTGAGGTATATTCCTCATATATTTAGTGGTTCTTCAGATCTTATGGTCATTGAGAAATGGATTAATACAACTAAAAAGATATTTTCTGTTATCCAATGTTCCAAACATGAAAAATTCATTTTTTCTATATATAATTTGGAAGAAGAATCATATAAATGGTGGGATCTCATCAAGAATACAAGATAACATGGTGAAATTGGATATCTGGAGTGGGAAATTTTGAAGAATTTATCATTCAATAAGTAATTCACACATATATTTTTATAAAAATTGTAGAAGTAATTCCTTGAAAAATAGTAGAAATATGATGAATCTATTGGTACCTTCAAGGAATCTATTTGAAAACATGTGAGGTACCATTGTGGAATTATCTTCAAATATTTAGATAATGTAGATCAATTCATTAGTTTCTTAAAACAAAGCCTCCTATTTTAATTATTTGATAGAGACATTAGTAACAATGAAAAAAAATGTTCAATGTTATATGAATGTGTAAATAGAGATTAAAGATACACATCAATATCAACGTTATAAAAAGTAAAGGAATATGGAGTTTGAAAGAATCTCTAAAAACCATGGAGAGTAGAATATGATTTTTCATAATGTCTAAAGTGTGTTAGGAAAAATTAAAGAAATTATCATAAGGGAAATGATTAATTTTTTAACAGTGTAAGATAGGGTCACTAATAACCCAAATATCTATATGATAGGAAGACATTACATAAGGATTCAAATAGATATAAATATCTACAGAATGGAACAATAACACTCCAATGTTTCAAATGAAAGGATTGTCCTCATTATGCTAACAAGTCACCAAATACAATGGTTAATAGTGATGATCAATGTTTTCAACCTCCTAATATAAGAGAAATAAGGAAATATCAGGAGTTTATTATTTTTTATGGTGGGTGTGTTACTAAATTGTTTAATGGTAAACGTACCATCCAATCTAGAACATGAATTGTTTCATTTCACTATAGATATATTCGTTCCTTTATATATGTAGAATTTTATATGTGTATCATGATTCCACCTAAATTATTGGATAAAAAATTAGTATTGAAAACTAAAAATTTTTCAATTATAGAATCTAAGTATATTATTTCTCTATTGATGATGTTTTGGAGAATGAACGTCTGACAAATCTTATAATTCTTCCAATAGTTGAATTTGATGTTATTTTTGGAATGTACTAGATTTATCTACATAAAAAACACAATAACATCTGAGCTAGGGAATTCATGTTTAAAATTATGAACTGTCATATGATCAACTATATTTTTGATAATAAATATGAACTTTTCATGAAAATCAAACCCATTGAATGGTTTTTATTGTTATTTAAGATGGGAGTTAATCATAGATTTTTATTGGATAAATAATCAATGATGTAACTATTGTGTTAGAGTTTATTGACATCATTATTGATAATTTTCCTATAATTCCACCAAAATATGATGTTGTGTTCCCAATAGAAATCATACACGTTATCATGACTATTTAAAATAATCCCTAGAGAATGGCCCCATTTGGGTTACATGAATTGAAAAAGTAACTCATGGTGAATAATATATTGGGAATCATTCATCCATGTGTTTAACCAAGGGGTGAACATTTTTTTTAAATAATGATACATCTATGGAACTCTACATTCATTTTTAGGATTTGAAAAGGATTATGGTAAATAATAAGTATCTTATACTCCATATTGATGACATATTTTATCAACATCACTGATCTCAGTAATTTTACAAGGTTGACCATCATTATCTATATCATCAATTAAGGGTAAATAAAGAGGATACAGATAATAAAAAATTCTATATTATATATAGAAACTATGTATATTTAGTGATATAGTGTTATAGTTTTTTCGATATAATGCTTTGAAAAATATCTAGTAATTTGTTTCTGTTAGGCGGAGAGATGGTTGGTGATTATAAGGCTTTGAGATCAGGAAAATAAAATTTGAAATATATTAAATATATCATTATCATGCATGAGTAGTTTTCTTGATAAATTTTAATAAATCTGATATGGTGTCTTGGATAAGAAATATGAGACAACGATTGAGTTTAGATTGTGGTCATTACCTGAAGCATGGAATAATTTTTTTGGGAATTGGGAGATTTTGAATTTTTTTCCTAGGCATAAATATTAAATTAATGAAGGAATGAATTAATTTTATTTTTAACAAATTTAATGAACTAGTTTACCTATATTTAATAAACACTATTATACCAATTAATATGGTTTTCATTATATATCGGAGAATTAAGAGAGGGTATTAAAGGAAGGTATGTCCAATGGTGATAATATATTGATGATCATTCAATATGAGATTAATTGGAAATATGGTCAAAAAACACAATGAAGAATCATTTTTCATCAGTAACCAATCAATCTTGAGGTATGAAATTTATATATTATGATTTATCCCAATTTTCATTTCCTAGAATGAATGAGAATAAATCAACTAATGGATTGATTAAAATATCAATCGTACTGCTACAATGGGATTATTATGCTAGGAATTTGGGGATTTTTATTTGTTTAATTTATTTACATATACTCATTATTCATTATAGTGAAAAATATTCATGGATGAATTATAAATCCTCTAAGGTGTGTTCTAATGTTTGTGTTTCATTCATTTATTTCCCATTATTTGATGAAAAATTAGGACCTGATCATATTTATTCAATTGGGTTTTGACGTGAAATATTTAGAGATGCTGGAAATGGTTTCCCATGCGAATAAGATAGGTAAATTACAATGATCGGTGATAAAAAGTCTTATTTGGACCACATCCTTCTTTACTGGTGAGATTTTCAGCTGTATTAAGGTCCATATGTGATGAATATGATGAATGAATATGATATAAGGTATCTATAAAATTCTGATATACAAGATGTGCAATCTGGGAGTATATGCATCATGCGGCTATTAGTATGGTGATATGGTTTCTATAAATGAGAAATTATTGCATTCCAGGTGACCCTTATCAAAAAAATTAGAACCTTACATAATTGATAAATTTGTATATTACAAGATTAATTTGAAAAAATGGTTAGGTAGACAACATGGCTATGGTACATGGGAAGATCCATGTACTCGAGCTAGGTTTTGTATATAGACATTGTCGGGTGTACACGTGCATGTACATGGGCACAAACCATGATACAGAAGAAAACTCAGTGATTTAGGGGAATAAATTGTACTTCAAGTACACACCATGTATTTAAAATATGAAAAAGAGAACTTGTTACCTTTACAATGGTCAAGATTCCTTAAGGACATGTTCCCGCAATTCATCCCTATGATAGTGTAGTACAGTATTATGTCCTATAAAAATGATTATGATACTTTATAAGGGATTTATCTGGGATAAATTTATATGAATATATTCTAGAGCCCATGATGAGAATCTATATCATATTTTTTAATTATGGTGTTCTCAGAATAAGCATGATCTACTATACATATGTGTCAATAATGCACTTTGCAGGTTTATCTTGATTGTGTTAGTCAAAATTACACCAAGTCCCTAGGTGTAATCAATATATGTGTATTGATATATTTTTTTAAAAAAATGTATACTTCCTAATGGTGAGAGCTGATGATAATGAAATCCCATATGGACGCCATTAGTACAATTAGACTCTTCGAGTAAGACATCATGGGTGAGTTTTGTTATAGGCTCTCGAGTAAAATCATTGGTTGTCAATTCAGTTGTGACCATTCCTTGAGAATTAGGGTTTACTATGAGTATATATGGATGTTTTATTATATACATGAAATTATTATTTAAATATAATATGATTATATGACTACACATAATTCTTGATGATTAGTTATTTTAGTGGTGTCATACTGGATATTTTTACAATCACCTATGCATTCGAACAACCCACATGAGTCATGTATTGTATAGATGATCAACCATTTGAAGGGGTTCTCTTTATACTAGGAGTAGACTGAGATGATATTTGGTCTAGGCATACCATCATTCATTATAGGAACAAAATATTACTATAGACCCCTCATACTATGAGGTCGACTTCATTATAATTTTTTTGTGTGCTTGTATTTATACCTTATTACTTCCCATTATTTTTTGGTACACTTTTTGTGGGATAAACTTATTTTCTATGAGTTTTATTTTACATTTCAAAATATTATTGTCTAGGAGATGTGTGTGTGAATATAGGTACACTTTTTTATGACACCCCATGTGACTGTTATTCCTACTTGATGTTGGTTTCCAACCACTTTCCTATTGGAGTCTAGATTGGGGTAGTCACAATATTCTTATCACCCACAAGGTATGAAATATTTGGTTATGTCATGAATGATTTGTATCAAGTGATTTTTATATATTAGGACAATATTTTGGAGTTTGGAATGATGTTATATTGTATATGGTTCTATAGAAACAATTTTAAGTGTTTCAAGTTCATATTTCAGTGTTGGGACTCTAGTCATTGTGTGGCTTGCGACATATTCATACACCAAGACCCAGATCACCTGCTTTCCAACATGGTACTTATAGAAATTTTTTGTAGGTAAAAACATTGGTACAAAAATCATATTGTAATGAGTTTGGTTTTCATATCCTTCTTGAGAAAAATATCTAGATATTCATATTAACTGAGGATATATTTTCTATTTTAGGATACCTCTAGGATTATTTCTAGCTAGTAATCAATAGATGGATCACAAGTATGAACCCCTCAATATCGAGGCATTGATAAATGGACCTCTTGAGGAGGTAGTTCCTATGAGTGGTTTTTAGTCGTACTTAAAACCGTTGAGAAGCATATCGTACATGTAGTGCCATTGTATGTGGTGTGTAGGTTGAGTATTCTTCATGATTTTTAGTGTCAGTGGCCCCTAAGATTCATGGGTGAGCCAGAATCACAAGCTACTATTGATTTCCTTAAGGTTTTTATGGGATTATTTTATCATAACAGGACATGTACATACTATATAGAGATCCTAGAAATAATCCTTCTCTATGGAGCTATAGTACATTAGTGGAGCTTGGATGTTCTGTCTTATGATGAGACAAATATTTTATGGAAATAGTTAGAGACCCTCTACAATGTGGATTACTATCTAGATAATGCAATCATTGTACATCCAAATTATTTGACATCTAAAGTGGGGTGAAAAGACTATGGATGAGTATTCTTCGAGGTTTATAAACCCCCATGATACTCAATTTATATGGATTATGATCCATTATATAGAAAATGGACCTTTAAGTGAAAAATAAAAACAATACTCATGGTATTGAGACACCACTATGAATTCTAACTTATTCTGGTGTTCTATATAGAACCATAGTGGTAAAGATATTTCAGGCTGAGCTGAAACCAACAGTAGGTTCCTGCAGTGGGCATATTGGGGATGAGACATCTACAACAGTTATCTGATGACATACACATGGATCTATATAAGTGATATGTTACTAGAGAAAATATCATGATAGATGTTTTAAAATTCAAGGATCTCGGGATTCATCTAGTTAGCAAAGAGAATGGTGGTTCCTCTCTTGTGATGACAAGGTACATGTCATGTGGGATTGTCCTACTCACCATGTGGCTAATAGAGAGTTAGTGGATTGTATTCCTTTCTAGAGGAAGTGGTATGATCATGGAATTTCATAGGATGGACGGTGTGGAAGAGAATAAGGGATTTCAGTTGGAGTTAGAAGATTGTATTACATGATTCCACCACCACCCCCAAGTGGTCCCTACATGGATAAGTGAGAAGTTAGATGGGAGATAGAACATTTGTAGGCTATGTTGACCAATGATCTATAGGCTGTTGATATAATTATATGTATGATGTGTTTTTTTAAATAAATTAGCTATAGTTATTATTGAAAAATGTATCATAAATTTGTTTCTATTAAATCACTATTTCAAGACGTAGTGGTTATTTTTGATCCATTGGCTCAACCTTGGAGCATATAGAATACTACAAAAGATAACATAGTCTTCAGTAACGTTTTCCAAAAGAGAGATCTAATTTTTAAAGGAGGGATTTTCTCATGGGATCATCTTATGTATGCAATAAGGTCTTACGATGTTGTGATAGGAATGGAATGGTTATATAATATTCATAGAAAAATTGAATCTTATAGGAAAATAATTTGGTGTTTCAATTTTGACGGAATGATGTTGCCTTTCATAGGAGATAAGGATACCAATGTAGAGCATGAAAGTATCATTTGTAGGAAGGTGGATCTAATTACTCTCCAATTGGATAACATGACTATTTTAGTAGTGGATTCTAGGGGATATTATTTTCCCACTATGGTGGATAATTTTTAGGATGCATACATAACTTCTCACCAAGAGTTTGACCTTTTAATTGAATCACATCCTAGTATATACCCAATATTTTCAAAATAATAATATATGTCTTCCATAGATAATCACAAGATGAGGGAGTTATTGAAGGATAATCAAAGGATGGGATTCATAAGGCCCACTGTTCCCCCCATGGTACCACAATGTTGATTACCAAGATGGAAAACAAGATCATGAGTCTTGTCAAGGATTACTGGTTCCTGAACAATGTGAATTTAAAGAGTAATTATACACTAGTAATGATTTATTAACACTTTAATAATTTGAGAGGGTGTGATGGTTCTCAGAGATTGTCCTTAGATTATGTTATCAAAAATTTTGAGTACTAGTTGAGGATATACCTAAGATGAAATTATGATGCCTATATTGTAACTATGAGTACTTGGTGACTACGTTCATTATATATTAATTGACCAACAGTTTTCATTGGACTCATGAACGGGATGTTTAAACCATCTTTAGACCGATTTGTTATGTTATTTAGTGACTATTTCCTTATTAAATTAGCATTTGAGTTGATTAAATAATGATAATTGATGATGGTTCTAAACACACACTATGAGAACCAAATTTATAGAATGATATCAATGATTCTTTTATGGATTTAGGAAGTCCACATTTTTTATATATAATCACATTTGATGGTTTTATCGTGGACCTTGAAAAGGAAGGGGTAGTATTTTCACGATAGAAACACAATAGTGTGAATGATTTTTAGACATTCCTATGTTTGGAAGGTTACTACATGATATTTTTCCCAATTTATCAATAATATTATCACCTTTAAATTCATTAAACTAGAAGGTAAAGAGTTTTATTTGGATTGAATGGTACCAAAATTATTTCCAGAGTCAAGGCAGAGGTTGATGAGAATCCTTATATAAATATTTCCATGGGAGGGTGTTGAGTACATATTATTCCATGATTATTCTAGGAATAGACATGGTTGTGTGATGATACAGAGGAAGTATATGATTATTTATGGGCCTTAGCAGTTGAAAAAACATGAAAAAATACATGATCCCTGATAATGAGTTGGATTTAGTTGTCTTTTTCTTCAATATGTGGTGATAATATCTTATGGGTGAGTCATTTATCTTCTACGTTGTCCAAAATAATCTCATTCATATTTTATCCTAGAAGTATCATAATAAGAGATAGAGGCATTGAGTAATGTTTATATAGGACTTTGACATTTTGATTGTATATACTCATAGGATGGGGTGCATGGTGGTAGATTCTCATAGTTTGAGATCTTGTTATCTATTGCTCGCCCAGACATATGAACTATTAGTTATGTTGTAGTTGTCCTCAGTGGACATGTTTGCTGCATCATATCCTTAGTTAATGTTTGTTACCCCACCACTTGTGTAGACTTCATGCGAAACATAACACAAAGTTACTAACAATGAGACCTTATGTTCTTTGATATCAATAGAAATTCTATTGATGTATTTTATTAAGGTGGGGTTCATGTTATCAATTGCATAGGAATGAAAATTGTACTAGTGAAATTGATGGAGAATGTGATGTTGGAGTTTCATACATTCCCTAGAGTAGTATATTCCGGTGTGTGGAATTTGTTCCAAGACCCCAAAAATTAGATTCTGTGTCTAGACATGAAGACAAATATATTATAGTCTATCTCTAGACACATCACTTTTCACCAGGTGAAGGATTAGGACTAGTTTTTAGAGGGTTTAGATGAACCCCACAAGGGTCCACGATGGACATGGGCTGAAATATCTATTTATTTTCTAGTAGGGATACCATGTATGTCCATTAGGAATTATTCCATATGGATGATCATAGACTAACTCTCCCGGTAAAAAAGGTTGTCATATATACAAGAGATGAGTTTAGTAGAGATTTTAGGACGAATTTATGTGCAATAGAAAGTGAGGATCTAGGGAGTTCCATCAACGATCCTTCCTAATCATGATGATCTATTCACATCATGATTATAGAGTGGATTCATAGAGTCAATTACAATATAGTTTCAGTTGATAATCACTTTTCTCCCATAGGATAATGGATAGAACGAGAAGGCCATTTAGGTTTTGGAGGATATTCTATTAGCATTCTAGATATACAATGACAATAGTTTTGAATATCATTTACCATTGGGTATCATTTTGTAAAATAAAATCACTCATTTCACCATTATTATGGAACCATTCATATTATTTTATTGATTAAATTATAGGTAACCAGTTTGTCGTATTAATCCAGGTAATTCAACACTCGTGGAAGAAGAGTTGTTACAAACTAAAACATAGAAAGTGGAGATCATCTAGGAGAAGATGAGGATTGAACATAGACATCATAAGTCTTATGTGGAATGAATAAAGATTTTGTTAGATTTTGGGGAGGGGTACATTTTTTTTGAAAGTCGTAGTGTGACTTGATAAATGATGATTTTTCCAGGGGTGAAGCTATCTCAGGTATTCATTTGACCATTATAGAAACCTTGTTGATTCAGAATCATGGCATACAACATGGCTATACCTTATAGTAATACATGTTACATGTCATTATCCAAATGTCACAACTATGAAAATATTTAATGTACCCATTTCATTTTATAGTATATGAAGAGATTGATATATATTATGGATAAAACTTTGTAGAGTTCATTGTAGAAATCAAGGATTGGAAGGAAAAGGTCATCTGTGGTTGATTGATTCATTTAGTGCATGTATTGTGGAAACATGATAATTTTCAAAAGAGAAACTAGGTGTTGGAGACACATTTCTTGAGATTTGTAGCCACAAAATATCATGTAGAACATTTTCATTTGTTTGGATGAACAAATATACGGGTTGGATAATCTATTATCTAGGTCTTTTATATGTAATTAATATATATATATGTAGTAATATTTTACGATCTATGATCTGATACGATGTATGATTCCAAGTCTCGGTGTGGCCAAAATTGATATTTTAAAATTGATAAAAATATTTATATCACGCGTGAAATGTATTCTTTAAAACGAGTAATAACTTCTATATACAGTCATGGATCATAAATCTGATAATGTTATTGAGTTTAGATTTTGGCCATTACACTAGGCATGACATAAACATTGTTTTCATCGAGCGTTTGTCAAAATTTTATCACATGTGTAAATAATGAATGAATTAATTTATAAATTAATTTTATATAATGTGAATAGACAACCTAATATTATTCTATTTAATAATTATTATGACCAATTATCTGGATTTGTCATATATTGCTATTAATGGATAATGTGTGTTTGAGGAGGATTTAGTGAACAATGATTAAATATCTAGTATAATTCACACTAAAAAACCATGGATCTCAATAATGACTATGACATGGATTCATTCTTAAACAGTGATCGATCCATCATATGGTAGGATGTTTGTTTTATATTGATTCATACAAATTTTATTATCCTATGAAAAATTTCAATCAATTAATTAACATATTGATTCAGTAGTCGGTACTCAATAAAATGGAATTGAATGAAGGATGATATATACATTAGTTGATGTCTATTACTCATTATTATTATTCATGAATTTCTTCCCCCCTTCATTATTTATTCATCACTAACATTTTTTTGGATTGTGGTTCAAAAAATACCTAGTAATTGACAATTGTGCCCTAGTTTTTTGTCACAAAAAATTGATACTATAGAAGTCGGTTCATATTGATGATGTTATTAAAATATGTTGATGGATCAAAACTAGAAATGTGTTAGTTGTGTGTTTTTTAAAATATAGTGATAAGATATGCCATTAATGGTTTCCTGTGATAACAACACAAAATATTTCAGTAGACTCATCTCAACTAGAATAATGTTTTCCTACATTTTTTTAGTCGTATTAGATTTTTGAGGATTAGAATATGATGTGTGTAGTAGATCTATGGTTTAAAAAAAATTAGGATATACAAAGTATGTAATTTTTTAGTCCACAACATGTGGGTACCATGATATTATGTTAGGGTTTCCATGGAGATGAAAAGTATCACACACATTGTGACACATGTTGCATGCCGGGTGAACCTTCCCTGATGTCTTAGAATGTATCTTGGAGGATATAAGGACATAGACATAGTCAGGTACATGAAACTGCCAGAGTACATGGGAAAACCCATGTAAATTGACTTGGCCTGGTACATAAAAAATTTCATGTGTACAAAATAAAAATACATGAGAACATATCATGATAAATAGATATACTCGATGCCGAAGGGACACACCATGTACTTCCAGTACCGAACATGTAAATTTTCAATGAGGACGTGGATACCTTCTTCCCATTATTGTGGGATAGTTTCTAGAAAGGGTCTATTCCTTCAATAAAACCATATTTGGGTAGAGTATGATATAATGTATTTAGGAAAGGATTGTGATCCTTTATATGTGATTAGTTTTAGAGAGATTTGTAGGAATCTCTTCCAGATTCTAGGATGATATCGTCTCCCAAATATATCATTAGATGGGGTTTTCAGAACAGGTTTGACCAACCATAAAAAGGATTTGGTCTCATAATTATTGAGATAATCCATATTTAGTTAGTTGGTATTTCACCATGGCCATAGGTGTAATTTTAATCCAGGTATCTATCTTTTTATATTTCAACATATACATCATTATTGGGAGACATTATGAGAATGACATGTCTGATAAATGCCATCCGTTGCATCTGAATCATAGATTGATTTCTAAGAGGAGAGTGTGGTTCTATACTCTCGAGCATAATCTTAGGCTAGAAATGTGGTTGTGACCTTACCTTGAGACAAAATTTGGACTAAGAGTATATTTGGATATTATATTAAATTTCACACATTATGACTGAAATATCATGTGATGATATGGAAACTGTGGATGCTTTATATTAATAGATTTTATTGACTTTTACTGGTTATTTATATACTCACCCATTCATTGTCTCTGATCGCATGATTCATTTCTAATATTGATGACCAACTTTCAACATGAATCTATGTGGACTCAGAGTACACTGAGAATATATTTCTGATAGACAAATTATCGATAACTAAAAGAGTCATATTTTACTATATTCCCATCACAATAATAGGATGAACTTATTTAATAAAATTGTGGTCTTATATTTATCCCTTATTGACTCCCATTATTTCATTGTATGATAATTTTATAATTTTGATAAATAGATGAAGTTTGTATCCGATGTATTTTACATTTCAGAATTTTATGGGCATTTAGAACTGTGTGTCTATGTGTGTATACTGGTAACATAGGCTAAGTACTTCTCTGAAAGTGACATTCATACATGAAATTGGTTTCTATCCCATGGCATAATATAATCGCTGATGGGGTAGTCACACTCGTCTTATCACTAGCCTTAAGGGACATGGTGTGTTGGGTCATGATCAATGAGTCCATTCAATGTTATTAATTCCCCTAATACCTTTATCTATTTAAAAAAGAATCATTACATATTACTAGAATACATTTTTTTGTAATCTTTATTGATTTTATTCAAATCAATTCAGTGAGAAGTAAGATAATGAAGATCACTTTATAATTTTACTAAAGACCCAATGAAGGTATAAAATCTATTAAAAATTAACAATGTGTGAATTTTAGCTACAAATTATTTCAATTTAGAGTCATATAATCAAATGATAGGGTATATTGGTAAATATATCAACAATGAATGATATTAAATGTCAGCCCAGATTAGCCACGATGATAGAGATTTATAGTTTCTTAGTTTAGATAGTATTTATTGATGGTTTGTGGATAATATATAAAGACTGTGTAATCCACATAATCAGTTAACATGGAAGGGATCCTTGTTCCTCCAGACTGATGAGTGTGGTTAGAATTTCATGTATCTAATGAAAATACTTATTAGGGAACATGATCTTTCACTACTATATAATGGATTATGGTTTTAATATATTTTCATACATTAATTAATGGGTTGAGACTAATTATTATGTAGAATTACATGGTTATAGCTAATGCCTCATGAAAATTTGAGGTTCATGAAAAACATTACCCATCTCATGATTTTGATATAGTGATAATAGAATTTTCATTAAATATATGGATGCATTGTCTTTACAAATATAAGTGTGATATATATAGATAAAATATGATAATTCATATATTCACATTGAAGGAGTTAAATATACATTATAGATTACAATTAGAGATAATTAATGAAAATGAATACTCAATACATTACCACCATGGGAAAGTGAACATGGTAGTTGATGTCCTGATTTTGTAGTATCATGCTAGATTATCCATGATGAGGATTAAAAAATATCCAATATTTCAATATTTTCCTATGACAGATATGGAAATCATGACTGAAAGTGAGAAATATTTTCTAAACTGAATGTTCAAACATATTTCATCTGAATACTGAAGCGGTTCTTAAGAAATGTGTAGATATAAAAACCATGTTTTAAAAAAAAATTATGTTTAACCTTGGTCAGGAAGTAATAACAAGGGGTAGTGAATGTGTATGTGTTTCACCAATACAATATGTGATGAATGATTTCTTAGAGGGAGCTCATAGTTAACCATTATCTATTAATCATGTATGTATGATGATTTATAGATACATGAATGAGTATTTATGTTGGGATGAAAGGAATGGAGTTATCATAATGTCTTTATCTCAGTTCATGATATGTGAGATTATTAAAGAAGATAAAAAAAGTATAATGGGATGCTATATCCACTACCTATATACGATTGGATATTATAAAACATTACTATGGATTTTTTCATTGGACTCTCCAAAAAATATAACTGGAATAAATTATATATGGGTAATCTTGGATCACTTTAAAAATTAAGCACACATCATCACAATTAGAGAATATTTATCTCTAGATCAAATTTTAATTATTTACATTAATGGAGTTATAAGGATTTCGGGATTGCCACATTCAATTGTATCTAATTGGGATCCTAGGGTCACCGTGATTTTATAATGATGCCTTTAATATAATACTTACATGGATTTGAGTTTCTTCACCGAATTCCATCTTCAAAAATTAGGTTAGATTGAGAAAACAATTCAATCCCTAGAGGATATATTGAGATATTGTTCTCTTTAATTTTATGGTTTAGATTATTTATCTTATAATAATTGATTTATTAAATATTTTAGAAAGATTCTTTTGATAATCTCTATGAAATAAAAGTAGAAATATAACATGATGCATTGAAAATGATATAAAAGCTATTGGGAAATTATATATCTGAACAGATGAAATATAATGTTAGAGTAATTCAGCAACACATAACGACATCTTAGAGTCAGTAAAATAATTATTCCCTCGATCTGGATTCTGATTTTGGTTAAAAGGTGTTTCAATGAATTTATCTATATAATATGTTAATGACAATTTGAATGAATTGAATCATAAGACCTATTTATATTTTTCATTTTAAAATTATTGATTATATTGGGGTGGTATCATTTTGATTTATGCTTCCAGAAATCCTCTCCCATATTCATTATGTATTCCATGAATCACTCCTAAATAAGTACATTCCTGAACATTTACATATACTGATATAAGAGTCCATAACCCAATAGGAGTATCTTTTTTTACAAGGAAAAATTATTTATAAATTTCATCATTCTGATAATGTTCTATGAAACAATACCAGGTTGAAAATTGGTTTAAAAAACATTTTTTTGAGGATTTTATGTGGTATGTGGAGAATATGATTATGTAGATATATCCACATCTATTAGTATTATATTTAATAATTTATAGGGTTGAATTTATTTTGATTGAGAAAAAATGCATCACCCAGTTTTTTAAGGAAATATATATATTTTTGAATAAATTTCATTTATATGATAGCTTGTGTTACATGCAATAATGATTTTTAACAATCCAATGATATGTTATTAATATAATTACTTAAATATGATTATTATTACTTAGATATTAATCATGGATGAATGAATAAAAATTACTATAGCTTAAATATTAATTATAAATGTTCTATATAACGAAATCATATTGAAAAAATATTATATATTTTTGGTAAAGTAATTTTATATTTTAAAAATTATAATTTATAAAAATAAATTATTTGGGTTTCTTCTTGTTGAAACATAATAAAATTAATCATTTGAAATTCTAGAATATTAATTTTAAAATAATATATATATTTTTACAAATGAGCATGTCAAAATTATCTTTGATTTAATTTATTGTAGTTTTATCAAAAGATTAAATTTTTTATTAACAGTCAAAATACTGGTCTTTATTAGAAAAACCATTTCATTTGATGATTTTATAAGTTTAACATTTATTTTTAATGGGATAAAAAGTAAAATTAGTTCAATTATATATCTATAAATCCATTTTCTGTCATTAGAATAATTTTTATATTGAAATTGGATATATATTCTTCTTAAAATTTTGTACATTTTCTCTTCGGAAGACAATATTTTCACACCCTATAAGGGTTTAATTATAATTCAATTTTCCACTTCTATGAGTTGACTTTTCAAATATGTATGAAACATTATTTATCACAATAATCTATATTTTCTATGAAATTAATCTTTTTTTACCATAATTAATAATTAAAATAATAATAAATATTTTCTATTATTTAGATAAAAGTATCTTTAACAGGGATTAAACATACTATAAGTGTAAAAATGACCCAAAAGAAGACCAATCCTAATTTCTATTAATACAGAATTATTAAAATTTCTATGTACTTATAATGGAATATTTTTAGGATTGTGGAATTTTAAAAATGTGGGGACACCGATTTACTTTTTCAAAATTACAAGTGTGTTACTCACCTCACTTATAAAAGGACACACCTTCTAATCTCCAATTCACCCATACAAACCCAATTTTTAGAACAAAAACTACCAATATATCTTACATAATATCCTCCTATAATATAATAATCCTTATTTTTATAATAATGTCAACATAAGAAGTCCTTTGGTGAAAACTAAATGAAAATGTCTAAAGTAGATTTAACTTCCCTCATGAGCATTTTATTTTTTTACATACTCAATAAATGTGAATTATTATTAAAATATTATGATATTATATCATAATTATTTTAAATATAATGGGATGTTTTTTAATTAAATTACTTAAAATCATCTCCACATTTATCAATTGAGATATAAAATCATTATTCTTGTGTATGAAGAACTACCACCGTATGATCAAATATAATTAGTTTTCCATCACCACCACTCCTGGTTGTATATAGTGATGAATTAAGTCATTTTATATATATATATATATATGATATTATTATGCATCCTAAATTATTTTATCACATACAACAACTGAAATTACATCTTTGGTAATATGATAGCATCGCTTATGTGTACAATGTACTACCATCCTAGCAAGCGATGCGATATTTCATGCATTATGTGGAAGGTTATAAGGATTTTTTTAATGAAAATATGTAATATATATTTCAAAAAATTATTCTATAATGGTTACAAATTATTTACGTCTATTTATTTCTGTCTATCTAGAAAATAGAAACATCGTTCATACGTACATAGAACCATCCATATCATTGAATAGTGTATTTAATTATTTATATGTACATTTATTGATTACTCTATGTAAATATATACATAATATATATGATATCTATATCACGGTTAAATTTATAGATATGATGGAACCATGATCAAATTATGAGGAACAAATGCATGAAATCAAAACATACACAAAAAACATAGTTGTTATTACCCGAAATGTGACATTAATATTGAATTGCGAATAAAGGTAAATGGGACGTTTCAAGAGTTAAATAAGCATAGAGGAATTTTTATATGACCACAATAAGTATAACTATTCTCATAAATTACTTTTATAATGGAATGGTGGGGCTTAAAGTGTTGATTAATGGGTAATGACCGGTACATAAAGTCTTTAATTTTAGTGTGTGGTATAAGGTTAAACCCATTTAATAATGAACTGAGTTAGGGTACCTTAGGTGATTAATAATCATAAAAATGATCATTTAAAAGCTATTTTAAGGGTTTTTTCCTTGGATACGTATGGGTATATACTGATACCTAAGGGTTATGTAAGGGTGACCTGAGGTTTTCCTTTCTCGCATAAAGGTAAGTATAAGATGAAAAAGTGTACCAGTAGAGTTGCGTAAGGGTATCCTATGAGTTCTAAAGACTAGATAAGGGTTACCAAAATCTATCATGAGGGTATTTCAAGTTTTATAGATGTTTATAATCGTAATATACTTTTATTTAGTGGTATAATATTTTAATGAATTACATAAGTTTATCCTATTAACATTACATGACACTTAAGAGTTTCATAAGATTAAAACCCCGCTACCCTAACACAACACCCCTTTAAGGAGAAATAATTTTAAAACCCACACTTTTCATTCCATCTAATCCATTATGACCCTAAATTTTTTTAACAATATTAAATGTTTAAAATCATGGCAATTAATTACTTTTCTCTCATATAAATCTTATAACTATTTCATGGAATGTTTTAATCACTATGAATTCAATATTAATGTAAAAGAAAAAAAAATTAGTTACATTAATTTATAGTTTTATGTATATAGAAATAGTAAATGATTTTATATCCTTAATATTATCTAAAAATGTTTTTCCTTCATTTCATTTTTTCTTCTTGAGACTGGGTAGCATAAAATTTCTTCACCAATGATCTAATAATTTTTCATCGAATGAACTAGGATCATTTTATTTTTTTCATGAATAAAAAAAATAATATGTACTATATTGATAGTCTAGTGTTCAAAATAATGTTTCTAGTATTAATTTCATTTTAAATATAAATTAATATTTCTATAACATTCTGTTGTATGTTAATAATGAATCATTGATTGTTAATAACATATAAATTATAATTGTATAATAATGAATAATTATCATGATAAAAATTGATTATTCAAAAAGCAATAATATTTTCATCTATGAGTTTTGAATTGTTATTTTATATAATCTATTAATCACATGATATTTCATAATTAGATAATCTTTAAATTATCTTGCACAGAGAAAATTACAACTTCAAGTTGTGTTTTTTCGTTATTTTAAAAAAAATATATTTAAATTTCGCCTTAGTAATCCATAGTGATAGTTTTGATTAAAAAAACATGTGAACATGATTATGATATATACCTAGATGATCCTTATACTTTTGCATCAATAATCTTGAGTTAGAAAGTCCTTATCTTTTTAACTAACTTATTTGGTTTATTAGCTTGATTTTTCATGTTTGTGGCCCTAAACACTATTCTTGATGCTTGATTACACAAGTTGTGTGTGTTAAACTTTTTTGGGTTATTATTTATTTTCATAAGGATTATTTTTATGATGATACTATTAAACATAACATGATTTTTGATCCGTCATATTCATATTATATAATATGTTCTATTTTTATCTCTTCTACAGAGACGAATGAAAATTGAGCTTATTAAAATATCCTCCAAGAGGGACTTGTTAGACATTTGTTGGAATGTACATGGGCTATCATAGGTGGTTTGTTGTGTCACATGCTTTAAGATAATCCTTTTATTGGGATGTAGAAGCCATTCATCAACATGTACATGGGATATCCCATCCAATAGGATATGTCACATTTTATTGGGTTATCCTATGAGGAGGATGTGTCAGGATGTTGACCAATTTACTCCTTTTATGGTACCAAATCATTAATACCCATTTTTCTTCTAGTATAATGTGGAATTAGGTAGATATTATCCTCGAATACATGTCTTATATTTTATATTTTTGTGAAATAATTTTTATTTTTTTTTCACATGTTTATGTTCACTGAATGCACTTGTTTATGTTACGCATTCATATTAAGGACCACACGTTTGTTTCTATTGGGTATTTTACCCAGACCCAACTATAAAAATTAATTATTATTGTATTTTTCATGCTTAGTGATCTGGTGAAGGGAAAGGGACCTACGGTGGATGATTGAACATATAGAATTTGAGGATCTCGACATTTATGGAATGAGTTTGAGAATGTTATCTACTACTACTTCTATTTACTATCCTTAACTATATACTGAGTCCTTATTTAGTTTTCTAAATATATGTCTTGTGTTTCAAATTTTACTGTCCACATGTTCCTCTAATTATTTTTTATATTTTTTATTTGTTATTTTCACAATGACATGATATTGATTGTATAGTAACTCAATTGATTGACATAGTCCCTCTATACGAGTGAACATCCTGATGTGTATAGAGAGTTTTACTTGAGTAATATGGAATTTTTTTATCACAAATAGTGGTTTGGGTTTGGGTGTTACAATATATACGAATACAAAACACCCCAATAATTAGAGAGGAAATATATCAATCTCTACAACCAGCTAATGATGATTTTGGGTCTGCTAGTAACCCTAAAAGGCCATATCATTAATTTCAAGAACCACCAATAACCTCATAAGGATGGGAGTTATGGGATTAATCCTCGTAAATATAATATAATACTATAAGAGATCTATATGTAGTGGTTGTCACACTACGAGTCAAAGATTGATGATGATGTAGTACCACTGCATAGATAGAGGACCCTCTCCATTAGTAGTTTTGAGGAGTACGGACTATACCTATATAATAAAATGAGAGACCCAAATCCAGGGGTAACATGGGAGTATCCACCACAGAATATATCATATGATCAAATCGTATCATTTCCATTATCCATGAAATGATTGAAAATATGTTTCAATAATATCATATAGAATCATATCTCAAATAAAAAAATACTACCATAATGTCTTATATGAAAAAATACTGAAGATATGATACATGTGGGAAAAAATACAATTCTTGAAGAAAGATATGAGCAAGGTAATGGTTTTTTGGAAATATTTACTACATGATTATAAGAAAACATGGTATGTGACATCTACCAAAGTATTGGGTGTGCTCTTCCCAAGATGTAGATCAACTAGGCATGCACCTTCACATAATATGTCCCTAATGGTACATGATGTGTCATTTCAACTAGCGTTCTAGGAAGGAGCTCTTAGAACATAGTTTTGAAACCTGAGTAGATTTACAACTCAATTCAGCTTGGCCAGATGTCATGTGATACTTACCTCTAAAAAACCCTTTACACCACGATATTCTTAGGATAATAATGTGTGTACCTCAAAAATAAATGCTGCATAAGATTTTATTTCATAAATAATTTTATCAACATAATATGTTCACTAGATATACACATCCAACCATAATTTATACTATATTATTCAATTAAAAAGTTCAATATCAATGTGTAAATCATTCAATCATCGATTCCTGGCCATTGGATGTTTGAAATAGATACTCATATATCTTAAATAGTAACTTCCATTGTAACACCCCACGCTTCTACGGTACGCTTCTCTTTGAATAATGTGATAGCGTGTGTTGTACGCAACACCGAGTTTTAACACACCATAACCAATCAAACTAGCCGTTATGAATAGTAATACCTACTTTTAGAAATTATATATATTTTATATTTTAAAATGGAATTCATTTCTGGATTCGTAATATCGAATTTAACCTAAGGTGAAATTTTTGTACTTTTCGGATAACTTTCATATTTTGATGAATAGTGAAAATTACTAAATTTTAATTAAAAACAACTTTTTTAATCAAAATAATTAATAGTGATAAATTATGAATTTGAGTGGTTTTAGAGTATATTTAGAATATATTTTTACCATTTAATATAATGTTGGTCATTGGACATAATTTTACAATTAAACCGAACATAAACAAGTGTCAATCTTTTGATAGTTATTATCTCTTAAAAACACACTTTTTGTTTTGACAGCGGGAATTAATTTTAAATTAATTTCTGCCACTTCTGTGTTTTGAATTTAGAAAAATGGATTCCATATTTTGAATCATGATTTCAAAATTGTGTAAATAGGTAACTTTTATTTCATGGACATTTTGAATAATTACTGTTGTAAATATTTTATTTGCCATGGTTAAGGGAAAATCTGGTAAATAATGGTTAAAAAATAATATTATAATAATACTAAATTACCCTAAAACGTGTCCTAGCCTTATTGGTTGATACATATTCGACCATAGGCATCTTCGGGTCGATTTGGGGACCCCATGGTGCCACTTGTAGGTGATAGGGACACTTTATTTTAATTAAGTTAAAATGAATACAAAAATGACAAAAGCATATATCTTTTAGAAAAAAAATTATTACATAGGGTTATATATGTTGGATTTTAGATTAGGAATATTAATTAGAAATATAAAAAGATTTCATATATAATTATATTTTATTTATAATTATTAGACATTAAATAATTTATTTTATTTATGACACAATGATGATGGAGTAATTACAAAAATAGTGAAAAATTAAATTAATTGATATTATAAATACCCAAATAAATATAATATGAAACTTTTAATGAATTAAACTAATTTTATAGTATAATATGATATATTATGATTGATTTAATTTACTTTTTTCGAAGTAATCAATCTGTTATGAGTTTCAAAAAAATCAACTATTGAATAGTGTCAAAATTGACATAAAAGAGTTCTTAAAACAAATATTATATTATTAATTGATATTAAATTCCTAAAAATCTAATGTTCGGCCAAGAGACTTATATCATGATAGTTTCATCATTAATGGACCACTTGGGGGTCGCTTGGATGTATATAGTAAGTTTATTAACCATATTATATAAAAATACAAAGAGACATTGTAAAAGTGAAACTAATTAACTTAGAGTTAATACTTAATGATATGGTTAATATAAGTACCCAAATCTGTCTAAAATCTATTGGTTGAGTTGTTTTCGACCCATCCCCACCTTAACCTTTGAAAAGTAAACTTTGGAGCCATTTGAAACCGAATATGAATTTATTATATACTAATATCTCTAGCTTTTCAGAAGGTGCCCTCACCCCTCTTATAAAATGGCACTCTTCCTTATCATTTCTTCACACATTCAAAGCCTTTTGGTTCGGCCAAAATCTACCCAAATACTCTCCCAACATCCCTCACTACAACCTAGAGTCCTTAGTTTGATCATAAATCCATCCTAAGCAGCCCTTTTGATCAAATCAAAAGGAAGAACCTGAAGAAGAGGTAATGATTTCACCACCCTTTTTCCAAGTTCATTACTTCTTCCACATCTTCTTCCTTTGTTGTTACCATTCTAAAATAATAACTCCAGTATCATATATATACTGTGATTTTATTATAAATATGGTACAACCATATTCAGTATTTTATCCACCCTTTGAATAACATGTCACCGTACGTCCGTACGTACGGCTTACCGTCTCCACGTCGTGGTGTAATTGTTATTCAATATAATATTATTTGGATGGGTATAATAATGATGCGTAACTCATGTAAATAATAAATATAACATCTTAATGATTCAGTATATATGATATACCATAAATTTATATATTATTTTAATATCAAAAGAATGGTATTGTCGCTCGTGCGTACGTACGGACTACTGTCTCCACGAATGTGATGAGATTCATTCTCCATCATATCCATTAAAGAATAATTATCATTTGACGATTTAAAAAAATGATGATTAAGGACTTGATATCATTCTAAATATGAATAATATACAACCTATCCTTTACAAACATGTCTTATATTACAAAACATATAAAAGAAAACAATTATGTTAACACCCGAAACAATGATAATACTGAGATATTATTATCAAATCAATATTAAAAGATCATATATGATATCATATTAATGTATATGATTCTTGTATAATTTAATAACAATTATTTAACCATTATACAGGAGGTTAACCTACCCCAACCAAGGAAAAGTACAAGGTAAGGGTTATTTCACAATCTCTTCATTATCCGAGGTTCTTTATACGTAATAATCTACTAGGATCTCTTTATCATCCACATCCATGTTTCTTCTAAGTGTATTTCAAAACATTTTTATTATTTACAATAATATGGGTTAAATACATTTATACCCTTGTTTGAATTTTTATAAGAGGAATCTTTCCGTCATTTTCAAAACAAGGTCCTTTTTTACCTTTTCAACAGAATTAAGGTAAGAATGTTTTTTTAACATATACGGCGGGTGCGGTTATTTTCCACTGTTATAAAATCTTCAAAGCGTTCTTTACAAGATTATAAGAATATTTTCAAAGAAAATGTTATATTTTATAAATATATGACTCTTAAATGATTTCAAAAATAGAAAGATATATTTCTCTGAAAAGAGTTTTGATTTCATCTATGTCAACATCCTTTGATGGATTTTATGCTTATTTGTAGTTGATTTATTAAGATACAAAACTTCTATATTGTATTGAAGGTTTTGTGATATGTTTGACTGTGGATGTGCTATTTTTATACCATTAATAGTTTATGATTAAAGTATTGACATTTAGTATGCTATTTTTAATACGAATGTTTATATTATGTTTAAACCTTTTCATATGGGAATGCATTAGACTTAATATGTGACGGGTGGAGCCCGCTATAGATCCTCGATGCATCGGTAGGTCTCATGAGACAAACTAGTGTCTTGGCACAAGGCCTTGGCAAAATCTTATTTGTAGTCTTGGCACGAGGCCATGGCTATGTGGTTATGATAGTCAGGAATTATGCATTCCAACATTATGAAAGTGGTTATTGATATTGCATGTGATTATTCGATTAGTAGAATATCCATGTGAACAAGTAAATGGAATTATTTCATTTTACTTTTGACATACTATGTTGAAGTTCAAGTTTAAAAGGCTTTTGTTTTAGTTATACATAGCCTTAAATGTTTATTCTTATTTATGAAAGTTTCCGGTATATTGTTATCCTTACTGGACATTTGAGCTCACCCCTTTTCTATGTTTTATTTTTCCCAGGAAGTGAAGAAGTAAATTATGAATGACCTGTAGGGATATTATGTGGGGATATGAGTGTGGTTTAGGGAGACAATATGTTGTTGTAGTAGTTTTTCATTTTATGATGTAATGTAAGACTTATGAATATATCTAGTGTTTCCAAGGCTACTAAACCAATAGGTATTTCGAGATATGATCGTTCTTGTGATCATGCCAATGTTATGTAATAATGCACCGACTCTGTGTAACTAGGGTCGGGGCGTTACGGTTGGTATCAGAGGAAGTTTAGTACAAACCTTGGAAGCTAGATTTAGATAAACTCTAATTAGAGCACGTAGACTTAAGATGAACATTGAGGATTAGTATAGCAGATCTTCCTAGAATTTTAGTATTGTAGAGATTTTGTGAGTTTTCCGAGCAATACATCCCTGTCTGGATACGAGCAGGTAGAGGCGGCTCAGGCACAGATGTACCTAGGGGTAAAACCCGAAAACACCGCTTTGAGGTAGACTCGAACGGGAACTGCTGCACGACAACAAGCCTTGCTTCGCTCTTATTTATGACACTCTCAGGGGATATGCTTAGGATAATTCTCATTTTCTTTACAAACCATTATGAAGGGATTCATTCGCCCTAGAATTTCTCTATGGGGAGCCCCTGTTCTTTTTGTTAAAAATAATGATGGATCTATGAGGTTATGTATCGACTACAGGGAGATCAATTCTATAACGATAAAGAACAAGTATCCCCTACCTCGTATTGATGATTTATTTGACCAACTACATGGAGCTCAATACTTTCAAAGATTGACCTTCGATCTGGATACCATCAGTTGTGTGTGAAGAAGGAAGACATTCCGAAGACAGCATTTTGAACCAGGTACGGGAATTACGAGTTTACCGTAATGCCATTTGGATTGACTAATGCACCCTCTGTATTCATGGATATGATGAATAGAGTTTTCAAGGAGTATCTCGATGAATTTGTGGTGGTATTTATTGATGATATCTTGGTATTCTCCAAAACCTACGAAGTTCATGAAAATCAATTGCGCATTATCTTGAGGACTCTGAGGAGGCATGAATTATATGGGAAGTTTAGCAAGTGTGAATTCTGGCTTCAGGAGATTTCTTTTCTTGGCCATATTGTCTCTAAATATGGAATCTCTGTTGATCATTCTATGACCAAGGCAATCCAAGAATGGCCAGCACCTACGAGTATAACTGAGGTACGTAGTTTTAGTGGTTTGGCAGGTTATTATCGACGTTTTGTCCAGAATTTTGCCCGATTGGCTAACCCATTAACGAAGATCACACGGAAAGGGGTTAAATTAGTTTGGACAAAAGAGTGTGAAGAATGTTTTGAAGAACTGAAGAGAAGATTAGTCAATTCTCCTATATTGACTCTACCATTGGGGAATGATGGGTTCGTTATTTATAGTGATGTATCAAAGAAAGGACTTGGTTGTGTCCTTATGCAGAATGATAGAGTTATTGCCTATGCATCATGATAGTTGAAAATTCATGAAAAAAACTATCCTACTCATGTTCTCGAGTTAGAAGCTGTGATCTTTGCTTTGAAGATATGGAGGCACTACCTCTATGGTGAAAAATGTGATATTTATACTGATCACAATAGTTTGAAGTATATTTTCTCACAAAAAGAACTCAACATGAGGCAAAGGAGATGGCTTGAATTACTCAAGGATTATGATTGCACGATACACTACCACCCGGGGAAAGCAAACAAGGTGGCAGATGCTTTGAGTAGAAAAGACCATGGAGTTTTGAACAATATGAGAATTGAAAGGGATCCAATTTTCATGGATCTAGTGAAGATGGACATGGGAATAACCAGGGATGGTGAAACATCAATACTTTTTCAAATGGATGCCAAACCATCTTTACTATAAAGGATTAAGAGTTCTCAGACTGATGATGAAAAATTTCAAAACAAGATTAAAGCAGTGAATGATGGGAGATTGAGAGACATTGTGTATGAAGATGGAATTTTGAAATTCGGGAAGAGACTTTGTGTTCCCGATTTACCTGATATAAAAATGGAATTGTTGGATGATGCTCATAGTTCAAATTTCTCTATACACCCTAGGAGCACGAAAATGTATAGAGATTTGAAAGAACATTTTTTGTGGGACAACATGAAGAGGGAGATTGCTGATTTTGTGTCAAGATGTATTGTTTGTCAAAAAGTGAAAGCTGGAAGGCAACAGCCTGGAGGAGTCATGCAACCTTTTCCCATATTGGAGTGGAAATGGGACAATATTACGATGGACTTTGTCATGGGGCTACCAAAGACTCCTAGAAGGAATGATGCAACATGGGTTATTATTGATCGTCTTACCAAGTCAGCACATTTTCTTGCTATAAGAGAAGATCTACCCCTGGAATGTCTAGCAAGACTATATATTAATGAAGTTGTGAGACTTCATGGAGTACCCCTATCGATTGTTTCTGATCGTGATCCCCGTTTTACTTCAAGATTTTGGAAAAGTATTCAGAAATCCCTGGATACTGAACTTCATTTGAGCACTGCATACCACCCTCAGACAGATGGACAATCAGAACGGACTATTCAGACCTTAGAAGACATGTTGAGATCTTTCTCACTTGACTTTCAGGGTATGCGGGATCAATATTTACCACTGGTAGAATTTTCCTATAACAATTGTTTCCATTCGAGTATTCAGATGGCACCATATGAAGCGTTATACGGAAAGAGATGCCGTACACCAACCTGTTGGGATGACGTTGGTGAAAGAAAACTTGTAGGCCCAGAACTGGTGGAGGAAACGGTGGAAAAGGTGAAGGTAATCCAAAATCACATCAAAGCAGCTCAAAGTAGGCAGAAGAGCTATGTCGATAATAGAAGGAAGGATTTGGAATTTCAAGTCGGTGATCATGTTTTCCTGAAGGTATCTCCATGGAAGGGAGTCATACATTTTGGTAAGAAAGGTAAATTGAGTCCCAGGTACATCGGACCCTTCGAAGTTCTAGAACTAATTGGGGTTGTAGCTTACAGATTGGCAATGCCGCCAAGTCTCTCCAAAGTTCACGATGTGTTCCACGTATCTCTGTTGAGGAAATACATGCCTGACCCAACGCATGTACTCACCTATGAGGAATTAGAACTGGAACCCAATCTGTCTTATTGTGAAGAGCCTGTCAGGATTCATGATACAAGAGAACAATTACTGAGAAACCGAACGACGCGTCTGGTAAAAGTTTTGTGGAGAAACCATAAGATGGAAGAGGCAACGTGGGAACCCAAGGAACTTATGATAAAGAACCACCCGAGTCTTTTCATGTGGTAGTATTCTAGAAATTTCGAGGACGAAATTATTTGAAGGAGGGGAGAATGTAACACCCCAAGCTTCTATGGTACACTTCTCTTTGAATAAGGTGATAGCGTGTGTTCTACGCAACACCGAGTTCTAACACACCATAACCAATCAAACTAGCCGTTATGAATAGTAATACCTACTTTTCGAAATTATATATATTTTATATTTTAAAATGGAATTAATTTCGGGATTCGGAATATCGAATTTATCCTAAGGTGAAATTTTGGTACTTTTCCGATAACTTTCATATTTTGATGAATAGTGAAAATTACTAAATTTTAATTAAAAACAACTTTTTTAATCATAATAATTAATAGTGATAAATTATGAGTTTTAGTGGTTTTAAAGTATATTTATAATATATTTTTACCATTAAATATAATTTTGGACATTGGACATAATTTTACAATTAAACCGAACATAAACAAGTGTCAATCTTTTGATAGTTATTATCTCTTAAAAACACGCTTTTTGTTTTGACAGCGGGAATTAATTTTAAATTAATTTCTGCCACTTCGGTGTTTTGAATTTAGAAAAATGGATTCCATATTTGGAATCAGGATTTCCAAATTGTGTAAATAGGTATCTTTTATTTTTAGACATTTTGAATAATTACTGTGGTAAATATTTTATTTACCATGGTTAAGGGTAAATCTGGTAAATGAGGGTTAAAAAATAATATTATAATAATACTAAATTACCCTTAAACGTTTCCTAAACTTATTGGTTGATACATGTTCGACCGTAGTCATCTTTGGGTCTATTTGGGGACCCCATGGTGCCACTTGTAGGTGATAGGGACACTTTATTTCAATTAAGTTAAAATGAATACAAAAATGACACAAGCATATATCTTTTAGACAAAAAAATATTACATAGGGTTATATATATTGGATTTTAGATTATAAATATTCATTAGAAAGATAAAAATATTTACTATATAATTATATTTTATTTATAATTTTTATACATTATATAAGTTAATTTATTTATGACACAATGATGATGCAGTAATTACTAAAATAGTGAAAAATTAAATTAATTGATATTATAAATACCCAAATAAATATAATACGAAACTTTTAATGAATTAAACTAATTTTCTAGGATAATATGATATATTAGTATTGATTTAATTTACTTTGTTCGAAGTAATCGATCTTTTATGAGTTTCAAAAAAATCAACTAATGAATAGTGTCAAAATTGACATAAAAGAGTTCTTAAAACAAATATTATATTATTAAATGATATTAAATTCCTAAAAATCTAATGCTCATCCAATAGACTTATATCATGATAGTTTCATCATTGATGGACCATTAGGGGGTCTCTTGGATGTATATAGTATGTTTATTAACCATATTATATAAAAATACAAAGAGACATTGTAAAAGTGAAACTAATTAACTTAGAGTTAATACTTAAAGATAAGGTTAATATAAGTACCCAAACCTGTCTAAATTCTATTGGGTGAGTTGTTTTCGATCCATCCGCACATTAACCTTTGAATAGTCAACTTTGGAGCCATTGGAAACCGAATATGAATTTATTATAAACTAATATCTCTAGCTTTTCCAAAGATGCCCCTCACCCCTCTTATAAAAGGGCACTCCTCTTTCTCATTTCTTCACACCTTCATAGCCTTTTGGTTCGGCAAAACTCTACCCAAATACTCTCACAACTTCCCTCACTACAACCTAGAGTCCTTAGTTTGATCAGAAAGCCAGCCAAAGCAGCCCTTTTGATCAAATCAAAAGGAAGAACCCGAAGAAGAGGTAATGATTTCACCACCGTTTTTCCATGTTCATTACTTCTTCCACTTCTTATTCCTTTGTTGTTACCATTATAAAATAATAACTCCAGTATCATATATATAATGTGATGTTATTTTAAATATGGTACAACCATATTCAGTATTCTATCCACCCTTTGAATAACATGTCACCATGCGTGCGTACGTACGGCTTACCGTCTCCACGTCGTGGTGTAATTGTTATTCAATATAATATTATTTGGATGGGTATAATAATAATGTGTAACTCTTGTAAATAATAAATATAACATGTTAATGATTCATTATATATGATATACCATCCATTTATATATTATTTTAATATCAAAAGAATGATATTGTCCCTCGTGCGTACGTACGGACTACCGTCTCCACGAACGCGATGAGATTAATTCTCCATCGTATCCATTCAAGTATAATTATCATTTTATGATTTAAAAAAATGATGTTTAAGGACTTGATATTATTCTGGATATGAATAATATACAACCTATCCTTTACAAACATGTCTTACGTAACAGAACATATAAAAGAAAACAAGTAAGTTAACACCCGAAACAATGATAATACTAAGATTTTATTATCAAATCAATATTAAAAGATCATATCTGATATCATATTAATGTATATGATTCTTGTATAATTTAATAACAATTATTTCACCATTATACAGGAGGTTAAACTACCCCAACCAAGGAAAAGTACAAGGTAAGGGTTATTTCACAATCTCTTCATTATCCGAGGTTGTTTATACGTAATAATCTACTGAGATCTCTTAATCATCCACATCCATGTTTCTTCAAAATGTATTTCATAACATTTTTATTATTTACAATAATACGGGTTAAGGTCGTTTAAACCCTCGTTTGACTTTTTATAAGAGGAATATTACCGTCATTTTCAAAACAAAGTCCTTTTTAACCTTTTCGACAGAATTAAGGTAAGAATGTTTTTTAACTTATACGGCGGGTGCAGTTATTTTCCGCAGTTATAAAATCGTCGAAGCTTTCCTTACAAGCTTATAAGAATATTTTCAAAGAAAATGTTTTATTTTATAAATATATGACTCTTAAATTATTTGAAAAATAGAAAGAGATATTTCTCTAAAAAGAGTTTTGATTTCATCTATGTCAACATCCTTTGATGGATTTTATGCTTATTTGTAGTTGATTTATTAAGATACAAAACTTCTATATTGTATTGAAGGTTTTGTGATATGTTTGACTGTGGATGTGCTATTTATATACCATTCATAGTTTATGATGAATTTATTGACATTTAGTATGCTAGTTTTAATACTAATGTTTATGTTATGTTTAAACCTTTTCATATGGGAATGCACTGGACTTAATATGTGATAGGTGGAGCCCGCTATAGCTCCTCGATGCATCGGTAGGTCTCATGAGACAAACTAGTGTCTTGGAACAAGGCCTTGGAAACATCTTATTTGTAGTCTTGGCATGAGGCCTTGGCTATGTGGTTATGATATTTTGGCATTATGCATTCCAACATTATGAAAGTGGTTATTGATATTGCATGTGATTATTTGATTAGTAGAATATCCATGTGAACAAGTAAATGACATTATTTCATTTTACATTTGACTACTATGTTGAAGTTCATGTTTAAAAGGCTTTTGTTTTAGTTATACATAGCCTTAAATGTTTATTCTTATTTATGAAATTTTCCGATATATTGTTACCCTTACTAGGCATTTGAGCTCACCCCTTTTCTATGTTTTATTTTTCCCAGGAAGTGAAGATGTAAATTATGAATGACCTGCAGGGATATTATGTGGGGATATGAGTGTGGTTTATGGGGACAATATGTTGTTGTAGTAGTTTTTCATTTTATGATGTAATGTAAGACATATGAATATATCTAGTGTTTCCAAGGCTACTAAACCAATCGGTCTTTCGAGATTTGATCTTTCTTGTTATCATGCCAATGTTATGTAATAATGCACCGACTCTGGGTAACTAGGGTCGGGGCGTTACATCCATGCATCCCACGATCATTCATGGTCAGTAAACAAGATTAAAACATCAAAATTTTGAAAATACTCTTCAATCCATATACAAAAAATAGATCCCCACGTCATTCATGAATCCTTCAATATTATGGTGGTTTGATAGTTCTCTGACTGTCAAAGAAATGTTGAATCATTGACCTATTGGGGTAACACCAATCTATATGAATAAAAGTGGTAATAAAAATTAGAAATAATGATAGGATATTGTAATTGGGTGGTTTAAACCCAATTAATTATCACATATTGTTGAAATATATGTGGGAATCAAGGCCACAACATTATCAACAAATCAAAGCCTATTTTTTTTAATGTTTGATCATTCCCTTAATGGAATGAATCATAATCATGTTGATAAAGAATCTATGCACAACCATGAAATAAAAAATGATATAAATACATAAAAAATCCCTACCTCAATAATGGATTGATAATTTATGATGAACATATTATGTTATGATGAAGATATAGACCCCACTACATTCATCATTCATATCTTGAATCCAAAGATTCGTACATCATCGGTCATTCAGGTGAGTTCACCAATGCCATTGTAGGTTCATCTATTTATTCTACATAATCTAACTGGTTTTTGTTCCTAAGAAAATATATTATCCATAAAAATTTTTTAATTGAGGGGATGGTCTAGTTTAAACAATTAAGATGTAAAATAAATATGTTAATTTAAAATATTATAATTCACATACCAACGAGTTCCTCCAATGGAAGGTTCAATGCTGACCGAACTTATATCCCACCATGGGTAACCCCAAGTTTTAGAAACAACCATGAACATAAATTTTACATTTGAGGTCCTGATCAATTAGAAAACATTTATTCTAAAATGATGTGCACACATTCATATATATATATACATATTAAATATATTAATCCATGATATTGTGACACTAAAATTTAATTTCCACTTATATATAAAAATATAAAGATATTTCTAAAAAGATTAAAAGTATCGAAGTATGGAAACATGATTTGTCATAGTATCACACCACTAGTTCTTTAAATAATGGTAAAAAATATGGGAATTCACTATTTTCATGTAGCTCGTTTATGGGTAAATGTGGTGAATTCGACTTGTAATATTTTTGGAATCCTTATAAGGTCAAGGATTCTATAATTTTTTTGCAAACACACAATATAACATGGTGAAGCATGTTTCCCTATAAAGATAATGGGACATTGGACATTGAATTCCTATTTCTAGTCCATAAATTTTGGTGGATGAATACACATACTACATTCAATAACGTGAACACTACATAAAACCAATTCAACTATTTCCAAATGAATTAAAGGATTGAATTTTTTAAAATCATCTATCAATAGACTTGTATAGAATTGCATGACTTTGTCTAGTGGCATAAAACCATAATTAAATCTTCATAACACAATACCAGCTCATAAAAAAATATTTAAATGTGTGAATTTTAATCGTTATCAATAGAATAACACCAACTCATCACCAAATCCTTGAAGCCGTTATCTTATATAATATTTCATTGGTGAAAGATACAACTAGTAAGGGAGAATTATTTTAAAATATTTAGAATTCATAAATGGATTTTCAAATAATATACTTAATTGACCTATATGAAAAATTGAAAATACTATATTATTAATATTAAATCTAGAATGAATCATAACAAACTAATGTGAAAAAATGATATTTCACTATATATCATCCTTAAATGAATCTATCAATTATGGGTTTATCTTGTAGAGAAGAAGTAAAATGAAATCATGAAATTCTATAGTATAACAAGACCATTATATTATAGCCATTAAATTAATGAGTATAAAATTATGTAACCACATATGAAATCTATGAAATAAATAAATTTCATTGAGTAAAAGAACTCTCCATTATGAAGTCCTTTATCTAGAATTAAGTAGAAGGTATCTTTTCTTGGCCCTTCATTAGACCAATCCTATGTATAAATAATATAATTTTGGTATGAATGAAATTTAATTCTTATGAAATTCTAGGTTATTGAAAATTTTATGACATCTATTTCAGTAGAATAACTGCCCGATACTACAAGTAGAGTTTGTATGATTTTTAGGTGTTACAATGATATTATAAGGGGTTATTTATGTATACAATAATATAATATAAAAATGAAATGAAATATTTATATTTAATGACATGTCATGATTTTTTGTACTTTTTAATGGTCATTTCTTCTAAATTAACATTGATCATAAAAAGGCATTTTCATGAAATTGGAATTTTATTTTAAGGATCAATGTTTAGTATGATTTAAGAATAACATGATATATATATCATATGAATTAAAATTTAATAGTAGTTTAATTATTAATTTACATGAACTATAATATATAGTCTACCCAAAATTGGTTCCTATTATAACCACATATTTATATCATTTATGTTTTAAAATTAAAACAAAATTAATAAATTTTAGAATGATATTTTGGTAATAATTAAGTTAATTTTTAATTTGTGATGGAAATTTATTCCTAATTAAATTTTATTAGATGTATCTAAACAAAATAATTTCGAGATAAAAAGTATAGAATAAATTTTTTTCAAATAATGTGACCTTCATTGTATAATAAGTATATGAGTTTTAATTGTATACCTACTCAAAAAAATTTAACGGGAAAATAAATTTTCTCCATTTTATTTTTTAAAATAAAAACTAATTGTATTAATTTACTGACTGATATATTATATTTTAAAAATTAAGTCATGATTTTAAAAAAATTGTTTTTAATACATTTTAAATTTATTTTTTTAAAATAACTTTTTTTCATAATTTGATAATTTTTTTAATTGAATAAAAATATGGAATAATTTAGTCCATGTTATTTGAAATGGACCATTTTATTTTTGACTATAATGAATAAATATCATTGGTATAACCCATTTACCTTGAGAAAAATGAAAAGGCGTAAAACATGATTAAACGAAGGGGAAAGACAATCACATGATTAAAATATATATTGGATTTTGATATTTTTGGATATATAGAACATATATCCCACCATATTCATTAGTTATCAATCTTGGAGTAACTTTCTAGTAGAGGGACATACCATTGTTGAATTTTATTGGTATTCAAAAAATTTCCACTTTTAACTTACAAAAGGGGTACTCATCTCTTCAATTATCCTCGCACAGAAACACACATATTTCATACCAATATCATCCCATATTGTACCTAAAATTAATATTACCCTTTATGATGTTTTTTATTATTAGAAGACCATCCCTTAAAATAATACCCATCTTTTCAAATAATATAATCTATGTATTGAGATAAAAATTTTAAACCACTCAATTATAGTTTCTAATTATATATGATAATTATTCATACATTAATTGGAATTAAATACTATAAAAATTAAATGATGAAACAAGCATTAACCTCCATTCACTTTTATATTAAGAAATATTTAATATTTATTTTCCCATTATGCAGACTATCACCTGAACAATGCAACATAATTCATTACCAATTAACACCTTAAATGTATATTAATAATTTAAAATTTAATATATATATATATATATAATATTTTATTACATATTTAATATAAATAATTGTGAAATATTTTACTATTTTCAAATTTTATATATAAAATAAAATCATTACCCCTGTATATGTGAGGAGTAATGAGTCCATCAATGTACTGATTTCTATTTATCATTTAATTTCCAACTTTAATGGATTGGAATAGGAATGGTTTTAATGGATATGTATTAATTTTATGAAATTATGATGATTTTATAAACAAAATTTACAAAACCAAAAAATAGTATCAGTAACAAACAATCATGGTAAATTAGTATGTACAAAGAAACCATCAAAGGGAAAAAATAATTTCATCATACCATGTCATAATTTAATAAAGGATATAATATTTTAATACTTCATTTTCATTATGATATATCACACTAATAAATATTAAATAAGGTCATTATTATTTTAGTATAATTATTATATAACTAAATCACATTATTATTTTTCATTAATTATGGATTGTTCTTGTTTGGGAATGTTTAATCGCATAATTTAAAAATGAACATAATTTATAAAGTTGATGGGTATGAGAAAATAATTAATGTTATAATGTGGCATAAATTTATATATAATATTTCATTTGAAACATGGTAAGGATATATGAATTTATAACTCATTAATTAATAAATTACACTTCATTCATTAAGAATCATTGAAACATACACATTAAAGATGTCAAATATAACACCACATTATTCTGTGAAATAGTTTTTTAAATAGTTTAATTTTTTGATATTTTTTATTTCATGCAACACTGAATTTATCATGTTTTATTTTAGAGAATCTTGCTATTCTTTCTCTATATGTGGCACCAAGACAATATTTCACTACACTATAAACATAGAGTACTTTCAGTAACCAAAACATTATTCTGTTATTTTGTTACAAAAAATACTTTGTCCCTTCGATAAATTGTGTAACATGCTAGAACATTTTTTTCTGAAGAAAAATATACTATTATTAAACTATTATTATAATTATCACATAGCCTTTAGAATGGAAGATATGAATTATATTGAATAAACTATTAAACCATGGTTTAATAATGTATATAAAATAAACCCTCTGGTTATAAGTTTTTTATAAATCAATGTTATTACTGTTTTATAATAATGAAATTACATATCATAAAATGCTAATTATCTATGTAAAAACAAACTTTTATCTTAAAAAATTTAAAAAAACAATTTTGATAAATAGTTTCAATAATAATTATATATTATGTATCCAATATTTTTTTGATACTCATCCAATTAGATTTTATATACACAATATATGAATAAACCATTTTATATGAATAAGAAATGCATTTTTCTAATAGGTAATTTTGGAGCCTTTTAATGAAGAACCCATTTAATATATAAATTTTTTAACATTTAGAATTTTTAATTGAAAAAATATACCTTACTGTTTAAGGAATTATATAAATATTTATATTGGGTGTGATTTTGGTTTTTTATTATATGTTTCGAATATTGATGAATAGTAAAACACTGATCATTTATAAATTTTTTTTATGATATAATTGAATATTTTTGTTTAATAAAATTTTATTATTGTTGTAAAAAATAAAAATATCATTTATACCTAAATTAATCTCATTTAGGTTTCTTGAACAAATATCTTAATAACTTTTTTAAAATATTTCCAAATATTGGACATTTTCACATTACAAAATCATCATCTCATCTCGTTAATGGGATTATCATTAATTTAACCTATGCCACTTCTATGAATATAATTTTGAATATTTTATACAATATATTAAATAATAATAGTTTTCAATGTCTAATAATGTCAAATTATTTTTTTACACATAATATTAGTGGGTGTAAAAAAAATTAAATAATGTTATTAATGTAAAAAAGATTAATTAATGACTAAACATTGACAATAAGTTGTATAAAAGATCCTAATATTGTTTAAAAAATTATTGGATATCAATATTTAGTTCATTAAATCCATAATAATATATAAAGTTATATTTTTATCTTCTTTGATCCTTGTAATACATGGGGAGTAATAAAATATTTTTAGTAATACCAAATCTATCCTTTCTCCACATATAAAATGGTCCCTGTAATCCCCATATACATAAAATTATAATCACATTTGGATAAGAAAAAACTACATAAAAATCCCTCTTATGATCCTACTTTCATCCTATAATCCTCAATTTGGGCATAAATCCTTTAATTTATTCATTTTAGTGCAATGAAGAAGAATTCCCCAAAAAAAGGTAACACCCTTTTGCAAGAACATTGTTTTAATTTCTTTATACACCCCATAATATATCATTATAAAATTCATAAAAAATAAACTATTATCCTACACATTCATTTTTTACATTAAGGGTTTTAACTACACTCTCACAATTATACATCAACTGGGATACCCAACCATCATTCATATGTATGGTGGACTACCGCCTCAAGAACGGATGTCGTTTGTTTCTTCATTGGAACCTTTCTGGGTTGGGATTAAGGATGAGATTTCTATTTTTGTATGATTTATAAATTTGTTTTGATATATTTTGGTTTTTTTAATTATTATATAACACATACAATTATCTCTCAAATTTTTATGTACAAAATAAATTTTTTTGTGAATGTGTAGACTACGATGTCCTCAAAGCGATGTGATTCGTTCATACCTTAAAATGAATGTATATGTAAGGGTTTAGTAAAATATATGACATATATAAAATTAAAATTCTACTATAATATATCTATATATATATATATCTCTATATGTGTGTGTGAATTACATTAAACATCATTCTTTCAAAATGATAAGAAAATGGAAACAATGTTCATGCATACGTACGACCTACATCCTCCATGAATGGTGTATCCTATTTCATATTTTTATAATTTATATATTTTTATAAATATTGATATAATTAATATATAATTTTTTATAACTTAATAGTATTTATAACTAATTAAATTGGGATATAATTATTTGGATCGAGAATAACAAGTCAAAACATACTAGAAAAAAATGGCTGATATTACACAAAACATAACATTAGCATGAAAATGTTATTAACTATGTAATTTAAAGTCATAATAAAATAATATATGATATTATATATAATAATAAGGTTCTTTGGTAGATTTATCATAACCATAAATTCATTATATATTTGTTTTAAATTTATATGAAGTAAGTCCATAATTAAGGTATGTGAATATCATCTTAATTTCTTATATTCGTGAGATACATGTCGTATTCACCACCCATTTCATTAATGCAGCGTATATACTACCCTAATACATGCTATATAATTATGTAAATTTATATCAAGATATTAAATGTTTTAATTTATATTATTATTTAATGGATCTAATGATTCAAAAGTTATTAAAGCTATAAGGGGATTTTTAGTATCACTATTATATATTAGAGACTAATTCCTTATTAACCACTTGTTGGTTTTATGTTCTATATATGCTTCACATGAATTAATTCTTTTATTATTTTAACTAACCGAATTATTATTTATATATAAATTTGATTATCTCATTTTAATTATGTGTATTCTTCAAATAATACCAAATTAGTAAATTAATTTTGTCTTCATTAGCCTTCATGGAGATAAATTAAATGTTTTATGACAATATTCTTATATGAGGTGTATATATTACATTTGAATGTGATATATCATGGATATGTTTCTTTTAATTGTATTATATTATTCATGTAATGTTATAATTTTATGGGTTTTATTATGCAATTTTACTAATTTCCAAAGATTCTATTTCTACATTCTCATCATTTATTAAGATTGTTTGTGATTTCCCTTCCATGGGGGAGATTTTATAATACTTCTCTAAAAAAAATTAAAATTTTCATCTAATTGTGTTATTCATTATCTATGAATTTAATTGTAAAATCATTACACTCATTGGTAGTTAATATAATTAAGGAAATGTTATTAATAATATATAACTTTATATCACTTTTTATTTGGAAGTCTATGCTCTTTATAAAAATGTGGTTTCTAAAAAAGTTTCAAGAAGGTTCTCAAGATGTTTTCAAGATTTAGTTATATGTTTTCAATGTTTTTTGAAATAAAAAAGTTTTTATAAATTTTATAAATCATTATTTTTTTATTTTCAATGTATTTTCACTTAAAAATGTTTTCAAAATTTATTTATAGGCTGTAATTCTTTTAAAATAAATATGTATAAATATTTTTGAATCATACATTACATTATTTCGAAGATATTTTCAAAAAAAAATCATTTGGATATTTAATATTTTTTAGTTTTTTTTCTCAAAGATGAAAATATGTTTTACTCAAGATTGAGTTTAAATTAAATTTAGTATAATTCTTTACAAGAATTGTTTTTTTCAAATATGTTTTATGGAAATTATTATCAATGCGGGCATATTTTCCATAATAAATGTTCCATGTTATATTTCAGTGTCACTCTCCATCCAATATGAAATAAATTATATATTTTTTATTGGGATTATGATTAAAGAATACAATTCAATGTCTTTATTTAATGTTTTTTGTAATTTTAGTATGAGGATTATGATACCAATTTCTCTTACACATGTTATATGATTTCGACACCTACTTCTTTTTGAAAGGTTATGATTTGATGAATTGACTATGAGACTTATCCATTTGTCATAGGTAATGATACGAGGTAATATTTATGATACCAATTTTATATCATGGGTTATGTTATGATGTTTTTAAAACCCATATCATTTTATGGGTCATGATATGATGAATGTTTTATTATGTTGTCAAACAAGTGTGTATAATTTTGTTATGTAATTGGTGGGACCAAAATTTGCCTCCAATTTATTGGGTGAATGAATCTATCTCATGAGAGAACTATTGGAATTATGAAAGCAATCATGATCCACTGTAGAATATATGAAAACCAGATCCACTATTGGAAGGCGAGGAAACCTGATCCACATTGGGAAGATGAGGTAACCAAATCCACTAGGGGAATATTTAGGAACCTAATCCATAATTGGAAGATGGGGATACCTAATCCACACTGGGAGACGTCGAAACTCGATCATTTATAATAAATGGACTAGGAATGTGGATGATAGTGTGTCTTCACCAGAATATACAATAACTCATGATGCACCCTAATATGTTTTCGAAATGATCCTTGAATTCTAATGAATTCTATTACATGTTTATGTGCATGCAAAAAATACAATGTCTTATTCCTATGTAAATATTTAATGGATAATTTGTCTTGATTTTATCATGATTCAATTCTTATATAGTGAAATTAATTTTTCCATGAATCATGTGTATAATCATTCATATTAAAGGTATAATCTCTTAATATTACAGTCATTTACCAATACCATTATATTCATGATTATGCTTACATGTTTCCCTTTTTTACATTTATTGAGCATTTGATCTCACCCTTTTATTATTTTTTATATTCCCTTGGTTTTAGGGAAAAATGATAGGTAGGGGAATTAATGGGGAAGATCTTCATTGGAAAAATTGAAGATCATTAACTATACTAGAAGTTTGTATTTGAAGGTTCTAAATGAACATTAAAATTTTTGTCAGTGTTCATATACTTATGTAATGTCATAATATTCATCTAAAATGGCTTAATATCCATGTATGTTAATATTGGGTAATTATAGTTGGTATTAAAGAAAATGTTTAGAATCCCATTAGAAACTAGGATGAGAAATGTTTAGTGATATCCCTAGGGTTATTTCTAATGATATATCTATGTATGTATCTATGTATTGATCATTGGATGAGTAAACGTATTGGAAAATTTCCAGGAGTTTTTCTAAAATATTTATAGAGCCGTCTCAAATAAATTTCATCCTTCTTTGGGTAAAAAATTGGATGTTTATATGTAAAATATGTATATATAGTTCACAAACTAAAAAATTGTATTGATCTAGACTTGATCCGGAACGGGTGCATGATAACCGTCCTTATAACAGACATGGTTTGCCAATCCCTGGTGATATTCATTGGTAATTCACTAAAACATTATGAAACCTCATGAGGAATTTAAATAAAATATGTTTATGAATAACATAAGATAAACAATCGGTAAACTGGATGAAATTATGTGTCATTATTTTGACATCCAATTAGTATTTTTTAATTATTATGTGTTTTCTAATAATGATAAGATTGTTCACACTATGCCTTTTAGTTTTAGTCAATGGTTGGGACCAGAATGAAAAGGGATAACATTTAATGTTTCATATATAGAATGTATGAAATTTAGGAAATTCAGTTCCCTGAGTGAAAATATCATGTAAATAATGAGGAATATGGTACGAGTACTCTTTATATTGGTGATGATAATGAGACAATGAATGACATGTGAAAGGATTGGTATGTTCATCCAGTACCATTTATATTTAATATAAATAGAATTATTATATTTAGATTGATGTTCCTTATTACATGATTAATATTCTATATTCCAGGATACAAGTATTAATGAACAATTTTTTGAATCATTAGTAATGGTTAATGAATAAAATTGGATAATTTAACTATATATGTTTTTGAAATTATCGATTATGTTATTTGAATCATGATGTATATAAGGATTATATTTAGAATACTTTCTTTTAGAATATGTAATAATCCATTAAATTATATTGATGGCCTATAAATTTGATTTAATTTCAAGGTTACCTTATTGGAATTTAACCCTTAACATGTTATTGATGATGATAAAATGATATTTTATGCCGATAATTAGATAATGGAATGGATAAAGAAAATTACATAGTAATTATGTCCTCATAAAAGATAATGTATTTTTCAATAAATATGGCTATATAATTAGTTATGATGTTTACAACTTATTTGATTTTTGTGAATAT
The DNA here is from genome assembly GCA_963277665.1 of Viscum album. Classification (NCBI taxonomy): domain Eukaryota; kingdom Viridiplantae; phylum Streptophyta; class Magnoliopsida; order Santalales; family Viscaceae; genus Viscum; species Viscum album. Next base: position 337,839,282 of record OY728157.1, on the reverse strand, counting down.
ATCTATAATCACAGGAATAAATAACCATGCATGTTTTCCAAAAGGGATTATGGCAATTCATGTTAATATCATGTTTCATGAGAATATATTATAAGGTTATTCAATTCAGTGAAATTTGAAAACAAATATATACTATTTTATATATCAGGGATCAATGTTATGTTGAATTACTGACATTCATTGTCGTTTTATGTATTTTCACCATTTTGAAGGGGTACTAGGCTAATCAATTAGGAATTAGTATATATTAAATTTTTGATTAGGTTTTCGAGATTAATGTATTATCTCCCTAAATTAGGATTTAATGATATTAGATAATATGTGATACAATTTTATTATATTTTAAATAATGAATGTTTTAATGAATTATCATTCTATTTTTTATCTCATGATCTTTTAGTTCTTTAGGAATAACAAATTCACCTTCATTCCTTGAGGAAACAGATGATGTAGTAATTGGTCATGGCCCATCTAAAGGATGTGATTGTGCATAAGGGATATAATGGAATCAATAATTTATGTTTTATTTCTGAAAAGGGTATTGAAAAAATATTATCATATTTCCAACATTTTCTATGATATTAATAAACACATTAACTCTTCTACAATTTATTGTTTTGTGATTTTTAACATTCTCTTGAACAATCAATTTCATGTGAAATGTGATCTTTATCAATCCATCTAATTATTTATGATTTTCTTCCATCTCATTGTTTTCACTTTCAACTTATATGCGCCTACATATGAGTTACATTGGGTAACCATTATGGGTCCATACATACCTTTAAAAAAAAGATTTAGTATTTCTTTTTAGGATGTGGGTTTCTATGAAATTAACATTCATGTACTAAAATTTTGATACCCCAAAAGAATTTCAATGGAAAAATTCATATTATCTAAGGAAGAATATAACACCCTAGTATTTTATGAATTTTTTCTCAATTAATTTATTCTTTTTTATATTTTTTATTTCACACAAAACTGGATTTATCTTTTGTTATATGAAAAAACTATGTTATTCATTCTTTTTACACAACACCAATTTGGGAATGTAATATATAGATCAGAAAGAGTATCATGTGGCACATGAATGTCTATGCTTGTCTCGTGTTACACATAATATCGAATCCATCTGATAACTTCTGTTACACGCTATAACATGTTTTACCAAACTACAATATATTATTAATAAAATATTACTATAATAATTAATGAAACATTATGATTGAATATATGAATGTGACTGAATAAACGATGAAAATATAGGTTAAACATAAAAAAATGAATAATTTTGTTAAAAAATAGATAGAATTTAAAAAAAGAACTATTTGTGAAGAAAGAAATTTCTTTTCTAAGAAAAGTATTTTTCTATGTACACAAAATTTTTTATCTCAATAAATTATATAAGATAGTTTTTATGAGTGTTTTTAATATAATATTCTTATTATATATTCATTAAATATTTTTTATAATCATTCAATATTATTTTACAGACATAAGAGAACAATAAATTCAATTATTTAAATAAAAGAGGTCTTTTTCTAAAGGATAATTTTATATTTTTTAATATTGAACCCATTTTAAAAATAATTTATTGACACATTTATAATTTTTATATGAAAAAATAAACTCTATTTTTGAAATCCTAATATGAATTTTTACATTGGGCATTTTTTTGGTAATATTTTGATATGTTTCATATTTTGATGAAAAGTAAAAAATATAGAATCTTATTTGAGAACTATTTTTAATCTAAATTATTTTTTAGTTAAATTAAATTTCTTCCCATTTAATGTATAATTAGATCAATTATACATTAATAAATCCAATTTATTCCATTAGAACCAATTTTATAATAATATTGGATATAAATACATTTCAAACTTTTTGATATTTTTCACTTTCAAAATATATTGTATTACCCTTTCTATGTGATTAGTTTTAATATAATTTCATCCATTTCAGTGATTAGAATTTGGAGAAATGGATTCCATAATTGTAATTAAAATAATTTTTAATGCTTAATGAGGTGAAAATAATTTTTTACCAAAAAAATTAATAAAGATAACTAAAATTAATTATAGATATTGAGGTAATGACTAGGTTAATTAATTACCAAACATAGAAAATAAGGTATTAAAATGATCCTACACATTTCTATAAATTATATTCTACCAATAATTTTTCCATTACAACTATATGTATCAATAATAGCCTATGTGGAACCCTTGTGGGTAAATTAAAATGTATCTACCTGATCCTAGAGAGCATGGAGATGATGTGTGCCACTAATTTCAATGTCATGATTGCAAGGAATAATGCTAAGATCGACCTATCGGTTTGGTAGTCTTGGTAAACCAGATACATAAATGAGACGTTTATAACAAATGAATAAACTAATTAAAAAAACTTTCTCATTCATCTAACATAACATCTTTGTGCGTAATTTTTTCCCATATAGTATATTCAAGAATATCATTCATTTTATGACTTTTGGATTCCTTGGGAATTAAATTTAATAAGTGTGAGATCTAAAGATATATAAGTACAAAAAATAATGGTAAGAATAGATAATAAGTCAAAATAGTTAATATGAAAGATAAATAAATGGACACACATGCCGTGTAATCAACATACCAAATGAAAGTTCAATAAAAATATAGAGGTAATAATTAGAAACATATTCCCTTTAATAGCTTGATAAGGAATAATAAATATTGAAATTTAAGAAACTGAACCATATGTAATCTAAATTACTTAAAATTAAATTTATACATATATTTGATGATGAAAAATCTCTAGGAAGAATAATACCTAAATTTAATATGAAGTAAATTATTGATTAATGTACGCCATGTTTCCAAGGTATATATTACCATTACTATTAATACCTTTCACAAGATGATTTAAAAAATATCAGGTAAACCCCCATCTAAGGAGGCAATAAAAATGATTCATCCCATGACACTATAGATTTATTTAGGGGCTATTTATAAATGTGACCGTAACATTTCATACCATTCAAAAATATTTCTCATAATCAAATTTCTTCATATAGTAAATTTTAATTAATTTAAAACCAATTAATTCATTATAAATTTGATTGAAAAAAAATTCATATGTTATATAATACTGTTCATAGTCATTTTCATAATGGAAATGTTATATTATATTATATTAAATATTTATATTTTAACAATACCCTGTTATTTCATGAAACTCATTCTTGGATTTAAAAAAATATATCGAGGAAGGTCGCTCTTGCGGGTAACACAACATAATTTGGTGTTGCGTTCATTACATTATATAACATGTGTTGAATTTATTTAAAATAGAAAATATATAGAGTAGTGTCATTGGATATTATATTATCTTACAATAAAGTTGATGTGTTTCACACACGCTATCGAATAAAAAAATTTAGTTCAAAATTTCACGGTGTTACATAAAATGTTTTGAGAACTCATATATTTTCAAAAATACCCAATGTGTCCTTTTTCCAAATTATAAATAGCCAAATCTCATCCCCCGCTCTTTACATCTCTCACAACACTTTTTATAATCCAAACCCTAAAACAATCCCCCATATCCCCTAACATTATCATATAAGTCTCCATTTTGTAATAAATACAACCATAGGAGACCTATTATGAAAACCAAACATAGTTACCCAAAGAGGAGTTAACTACCTTTGACATGAACTTTATTTTAATTTATTCCTTTACCCCCTAAAATATAATTATTCAAAGAAAATATAATTCCCTTAGAATATTCAATATAATTATATTTGGTTATATTTAGGGTTCAACCTACACTCACACAAACTTTTATTGTCATGAACCATCCCTTGTGGCCCATTCCATGACTACCCGAAGCCCTCCTTCCATATTATAGGGGCTGGAGACTAGTGCAAAGGCTTAAATTTGTACACTCGGAAGGAATTTCTTTGAAAACATGAAAAAACAGACAACAGAGTACGATCTAGAAAAAAACACTAAATAAAACTGTATAAAAAATGAGTGTTGAAAAGTAATATGGGGTCAGAAATACAATCCCAACTATAAAGTACAATGAAACTAATAGTACAAGCACTGGAAAAGGGGAAAACAGCTCTTGAATCATCTACCAGGTAATCCTACCTGAAGGGTAGGTACATATAGCCTCCACAGCACTCCACATTCGTCCGTCTCCTCCGTGAACTGTCACACCTTGTGGTGCACCTCCTGGTACCCTCCAGTCTTGGTGCTCTCAACCTCGTTCAACTCCTTCCATTTTCTTCATCCAACATAATGAGGTGTGGGAATATACGTACAATGGTGAGTATAATAATACTCAGTATGGATGCCGAGACACTCAATGTCGTTCAAAATCCAAAACTGGATAAACCACAATGTACGAAATCACCAGATAAACCCACATAGGTATATGACCATACTTATACCTAATTTATCATGTAATCCATCACAATAATGAGGAAAACACAAAAGTTACCTACTCACCTCACACCAGGATTTATTTTAGCGGTAGTATCAAGTAACATTTCCAAGCACAATGTTTAACATATCGGGTGCCTGAGAACTCATCCTCTATCGAGTTCAGTGGGCCTATCGAGTCACACAGAGGCACGTCCCACTGTCCTTGGACTACTGAGGTACTCCTCCTGTTGAGTACTATGGGGATGCTGCGTCACACAGAGTAGCTCCCCGCCGTGGATCTACCGCGTCACACAAAAGTGATACCCCTCGTTGCCTGCTGAGTTACCTCTCCTATCGAGTACCGTGGGTCTACCACGACACCATGGCGCTCCCCACTATGGGTATGCTGAGAAACCAAGGCGCTCCCCACTGGTCTAGTCAAATCACTATGTTTTGAATCGTTCAGTAGTCATCAGGTCTCACTTAGCTACTAGGAATATGCACTATGCTCTCTCATCTCTAGGAGAATCCACTCCCCGAGTTAAATATTGGTAATCCATGTATCACAAAGTCCAACGTAGAAGAATCTCAATGGTCCACCATTTCATAGTGGTCTCAACACAATAGACGGCGTGTCAATCAGATGCTCGTCCTGTGTGTTACTAGCATTTTAGTCTCAGGGGATTGGTTGGATTCGTGTGTGATCCAACCTGACCGTAACACAACTATACCCAAAACACCAGTAGGTATACTAAAAGGGACCGCCTCTATTCGTAATTACCAGAACCGATGATGATTCGTCAAATGGTCGTTCGGTGTAAATGATATGGCCAAAGAATGTAAATGGCCGGTAGGGGACCCAGGTCCAGTCAGACCCGGTCAGACCCACCCAGTTTGGGTCGACCTAATCAGACATGTTGGGTCTGACCCATCCCATTAGGTGGGCAAGCCTATTAGGTTCGACCTGACCTAGTGGGCCTTACCGAGCAGGCCGCGTGGGAGATTCGGCCTGGGCTCTGGTCCAGTTCGGCCCGAAGCATCGCAAGGGTGCAGTTCTTGTGGAATGGGGTCGTGGGGTGCCCGGTGAGCCCAGGACGACATAGTTCGGCTGGCTGCACAGGATGGGGCTGGGCAGGCCAGGAGGCAATCGAGTAGGGAGCGGCAATGTCGGCAGGTGGGCCGGTGGGTGGCCTTGTAGGGAGTGGCCATGCATTTAAGTGACTGGGTAGGCACCAGGCAGGAAGGCATGAGGCTGGGAAGGCCGGCAGCCAGCTGTGAGGCTGCAAGGAATGACAACAGGTGGTCGGGCTGTGCATGGCCAAGTTGGCAGGAAGCAGGGTAGCTGGGAGGCTGGGGCAGCTTGGGCTGTCGGGTGGCTCAGTCGATGGGTGGCGCGGCCAGCTTAGCTCGGATGTCGGCATGCATCTTTCTTCAGCCTGTGGTGGCAGTGCTGGTTCGGCCGGAGCACTGCGAGGGCAGTGCGGTTTGCGGAGGCCGTGGGTAGTGCGACTGTTGCCTTCGTCATGTCGTCGCCTCATCGACATGACACAGATCATCACAAATAAAAATGACGTAGGGATCGGGCAATGTTTGTTTGGACCGCACCCTCTGCGTTTAGGGTGGTAGCATGTAGTTCAAACATTCTTGAGTTTTCAATGAATTACTGATGAATAGAAAAGGGGACAATGGTAAAAAAACCCACATTATCTCTCAAATAAAAAAATCTCAAATAATTTCCCCTACATTTGATCAGTGTCTGAAGATGAAGTTGTAGAAGGAAGATGAAGGAGATTTCCGTTCATTGCATCCACCACACACATCAAATTATGAGTTTTCAAGTCGATCATGGAAGATGCTCAATGTTTATTAGAGTCTGGGGAAGATAATTAAAAGAGATCATTGTCGGCGTTCTCCGTTGTTTATTGGGAGATGAGGTTCATCGTTCTTCATTGGGAGACGCGGTTCGTTAGAGAACTCTTTTTCTCCCAAGCTCTCCATTCCCCAAAGTTTCCCTAAAAATAAACAATGACAACCAAAATAATAATATATTGTGTTTATCTATTATTTAATTTTTTGGTACAAAATTCTAAATGGTGAATAAAATTATGTGGCTCCACCTAATTAATGTGGAGGATTTTTCAGCATTAAATTAGGGGAGTTTGCACTAATAAAGGAGGGGGTGTGGAGAGACTCTCCCTCATTAATGAGGGGAGATGAGAGGTTTCTACTCTGACTATTAATATGGGGATTAGTCCAGTGTGGTTCCCACATTGTATCCTTTCACGGGAGGTTAGGATCAGATCTACCCCATCACCATAACCTACCATGTGAGGTTAAGGTGTGGTGGTCCCACCTAAAACTTCCAACCTCCACTAGGAGGTTATAGATCTGTTGGGACTTACCTCAAAACACCCACATGGAGGCTCCAATAAAAATAATGAGAAGCTCAGTTTATTTTATTATTTTCCACAAAAGCTCCAAAACTATATTTTATTCTCAACCGACAGTCATCAAAGTGATAGTATCCTTAAAAGAATATTGGCACTGGGAGTTAAACAGTGTCCTTGAATTTTAATTTCGAGAACCAGTTCAATAGTTATAAAAACCCAATCATACGTTTGCAGAATGTACATGAACAAAACTTCAGAAATTGATTCCAGGCACACCGGGCCTCAGAATCATGCGTTGTCAAATTTTTTGTACACGTAAACATTCCATGTATTTATGAAAAAACAATCCACAGTATTTTAAGGTCTTTAAATTATCCTAAACTTTGAGATTTATATCCCCACAAGCTACAACTAGAACTAAGGGATCAAGTGGGGGTACTGAGCATGTATCTGGTCCACTAGCTCCCATGTTCACACCTGGAGGTTCCAATACCGCCAGAAATCACACACTAGATATATCGATCATCCACATAAGACCTGATGTTGTCGATCCTCAATCTCCATTGCAACCTTCAAGAATGTCGCCCCATCAATGTTGTCCAGCTCTCCATGATTGAGGATGTTAGAATGGTTGTGCATGTATCTCCTTAGCTCAGATAGGTGGAGGACATCGTGTACCCTGTGCAATTGAGGTGGAAGAACTAAATGGTAACTCACCTCCCCTACTCTGTTGAAGACTTGGAATGGTCTGATGAACCATAGAGATAACTTTCCTCCTTGGACAAATCTCTATATACCTCATCAAGGTGAGAGCCATATAAAGGATGGGTTACCATCCTCAAACACCATAGGTCTCCATATCATATCAGTATATGACATCTATCTAATCTTTGTAGTCTCCATCAACTCCTGGATGATCTGGACCTTCTCCGTGGTAGCTTATACCATCCCCAGTCCCACTAGTCATGACTCCCAAATGTCAGTCCATTACAAGAGTGATTTGCACGGTCGGTCATATAATTCCTATAAGATACCATCCTAATGGTGGAGTGATAGCTGTTGTTATATGAAAACACCACCAACGGTACGTGATCCTCCCAACTGCGACCAAAGTTGAGGATATAATCACGAAATATTTATTCAGGGGTTTGAATGTTCTGCTCAGTATGACCATCTATTTTAGGAAGGAAGGCAGTGCTCAGACGATGCTGCATCCTAAAATCCTCCTACAACTCCTTCTATATCCCGAAAGTAAAATTTGTGTCACAATTAGAGACAATATAAGAAGGTAATCCATGTAGACACACAATCTCATGTACTTAGTGGTGTCCCAAGTTCTCTACTGCATCATTCTCTATGATCGGTATGATGTGGGCCGACATTGTGAGTCGATCAATGATCACCCAAATTGAGTCGTGACCCCTGGATGTACGTGAAAGTACTATCACGAAGACAATGGATATCCCATCAAACATCCACTATGGGACCTCTAAAGGATGAACCAATCTTGCTGTTACCTGGTGCTCCCCATTCACTTACTGACAAGTGAGGTAATGAGAGACAAACTCTGCAACTGCCTTCTTCATCCCCGCTACCACTACTATCTCCAGAGATCCTTGTACATCCTTTCCACATATAGATGTACCATGAATGGGTATGTGTGGAACTCCTTCAACACATCCTCTTGAAGTGACACTGCACCATAGTACGTCCTCTGAAGAGGATGACATGCTCCCCACGTTCAAAAAAATCCATCAGGTGCCTACCATATATATATATGAGCACAACGTGTCTCGTAGTCAGCATCCCCATGTTTTGACTCCCTAAATCACTAATGAAATATGGGAGTGACTACATGGGACTGAAGTAAAGATGCTCCATCTCTATCCACAAAAGATATCTTCAAAGTGTCCAGCTGCTCTATCACTTCATCTACTAGTTGTATATAAGATCTCTCGGTGAGTTCATATACAATAATGTTCCCCTTTCCAGGAGTATTGACTATCTCGAAGACATAGTCCTGGAGGTACTCAAGCCATAACCACTATCTAAGGTTCAGGTCCTTCTGATTGAATATATACCCGAGACTCTTATTATTAGTGTACATGGTAAAACATTCATATATCAGATATTTTCATCACATCTTCAAGGCAATGACCACTGCTACAAAATCCAGGACATGGGTAGCAATGTTTTTCTCATGTTTTCTTAGCTGTAGAGAACCATATGCAATCACTTATCGCTCCTATATCAGGAGACACCTGAGTCTGGTCCCTGATGCATTGCTGTAGATGATGTAACCTTTTCCTTTATATGGAAGACTCAAGATGGGGGCACTAGTCAGCCTCTACCTCATCTCTTAAAAGCTCTGAGGGCATCTCTATAACCACATGAATGATTTCCCATTTTCTTCATGGATGATATAGGTGTTGCAACTCTGGAGAATTCTAGAATGAACCATTGTTACTAACAAGCCAACCCTAGGAAACTCTGTACCTCTGTTAAACTCCTGGGTGGATCCCAAGAAAGTAATGCCTCAATCTTCGCTGGATTTATTTCATATCCAGTCTCTAAGATGAAATGTCCAAAAATTTGAACCTCTTGGATACAAAAATGGCACTTCAAGAGATTACCATAAAGATGGTTCTCTTAGAGTGTGTCTAGTACTACCTGAAAATGGTATACATGCTCCTCCATAGTATTCTAGTAGATCAAATGTCGTCAATTAAGAATATGACAAAGCGATCGAGGTATGGATGGAGGATCTTGTTCATGGGTCCCATGAACACTGTTAGACCATTTGTTATGCTGAAAGGAATAACCAAGAACTCATAGTGGTCATACCAAAATCATAAGGTCATCATCTGCATATCCTCATCCAAAACTCTATGTTGGTGATACCCTGGTCTGAGATCTATCTTTCAGAACAATCGTACTCCCTTTAGAAGATCAAATAGATCATAAATCCTTTAGAGTGGGTATTTATTCTTCCCAGGTACCTGGTTAAGGTGACGATAGTCGATACAATGCCTCAATCTCCCGTCCACGTTCATGGAAGAGAGAATCAGTGCCGCTGATGGAGAAATAATGGACCGGATGAATCCCTTCCGTTGTAAGTCCTCCAGTTGTACTCACAACTCACAAAGCTCATTGGTAGCCATCTGATATGCTGGTGTAGATATCATTGTCGTCATGGGGTATATGTCAACATAGAACTCCACCTCTCTGTGAAGAGGTAGAACTGGAACATCTTCAGTGAAAACAACTACGTACTGGTCCAACACTAGAGGATAAGTCAGAATCTTCACATCCACTGCTCTGTGGTAATGAAAGCCAACTGATGAGTGATTGGATTTACTCCCCTTTGGGAAAGTCCATCATGCGCTACAAAGTCTCCATTCTCACCGGTGAACGTGAACCTGGTCCCATCCTTCAGAACACACCACAAATTTCACCTAATACAGTCTATATGAGCATGGACTATAGATACCCATTCCATACCCAAGACAAAGTAGTAATTTCTCGATGCCTCTATTAGGAGATAGCAGTTGAAGATGTCTCCTCCAAGAGTAATCTCACACTGTCAGCACAAGTTTGTAATCATCTAGTTTTCTCCCGTATGAGTCTCTAGCCGTAAGGAGTGAGCCAACGGCTCCGTTGGAATCTCCGAGCTCTGAACGGGGGCAGTTGTAATGAATGAGTTACTAGAACTTGTATCTATAAGTACTGTAGCTAAGGTGGAGTACACACAGACCATACCATGAATCTCCTTAAGAGCTCCATGATCGTAAAACACAACAGCCTGGATCTGATCTTTCTCTTGTCCACCTTCTCTATTCGGTCATGGTGGACCTCTTGGTGGTGGTGGTGGTAACACCTCTAAACATCGTCCACCACCAGCTACATGGACAACTCTTCTACCAAGTCCTCCTCTTCCCTACAGACCGCCTCGATCGAATCTCTATCTCTGCCTGGACATTCCCATTACCATCTGATGATCATCCGAAAGTTTAGTCAGACAGTTATGAGCCATGTGATGATGCCCGCCACATGATAAAATCGCCCACTATTGGAATGTATGTCACTACGACGGGTTCCCCGCACAACTGATCATGAGTCATGTAGTTGTCCACCCGTGGGTCTGGTCCTTTTTGACCTCTGTGGCATCTGTTTGTTTCCAACTGCAGTAGACTACACTACGTGATGCGCGGTGGTGGGTCTCGCATATAGTGACTCCTCTGTAAGGAAACTCTCCACTAAAATGGATCACTACATCACCCCTGCCTACCACAGGATGCTGGGGGAGATCATCAAAGCCCTGATCTATCACCTAATCCCCTATTCGAAGGTCTGAGCCACGGATAATGGGCCCCACACCATATTTGGGGAGTAGTGTGAGAGGTCAGTGAACCTCGCTATGTACTGTGCCACCATCATGCTGCCCTGCTACAGGTGAAGTATCTCCTATATCCACACTGCATGAAGGGTGGATGGGAAAAACTCCTATCAAAACAGTCTCTTGGAAGTTTATCTAGAGAAGTGTCACCTCATCATGAACCTGGAGAATCAAGCTCCACCATCTGTCTGGTGTTTCTTAAAGGAGACTCGCCGCAAGGATCACCATAATGTATGATGGTGTCCCTACCAGTCTGAAGACTCTCACTACAGCCTCCATCCAATCCTCTTCTGCATGAGAGTCCATCTCACCCCTGAACCTAGGTGTCCTCTGGTGATGGAACTTGTGCAGTGCACTCAAGTGGCGTTCATTGTCTCTTGTTGGGGCTGGTGGCGTCAGTTTCCCAACAGGAAGTGTTATTTCAGGAGCCTCCACTGGAAAATGGACCTGAACGGAGCCCCAATCACTCAGTTGGATATATGCATGTATAACTCTCTGACCTCTATCCGGTCACCCATAGGGAGGCATTCTTGAAGAATCATATGTGACACGGTCAAAATATTATACTTGGTGAGCTAACATGGTGGAGCTAACTTATTGAAAACATTTGAAAACAGATATTCAATTAGTGTTTTCATGCACTGAGTCATAAATTAGTATTTTATAGTCCTGGTGTATGGATACATCGGCAGCCGCACCATCACTGGACTCCCTAAACTGAAAACCACACTCTATACCCTTAACATTATTTCTTCACAGAAAACATCATTGTATTATGTACTATGGAAGAACCTACTCCTCTGATACCAATTTGTCAGGACCCGTCCCTCGAGGAATATGCCATGACTACCCCAAGCCCTCCATCCATAGGCCAGGGGCTGGAAACTAGCACCAAAGGCGTAAATCCTTAAACTGGGAAGGCATTGCCTTGAAAACGTAAAAAAATAACACATCAGAGTTTGGGCTGGAAACAAAAAACTAAATAAAACTCTATACAAAAGGAGTGAATAAAAATAAAAGGGGACCGGGAGTACAAGCCCCACTATAATGTATAAGTAAACTGAAATTACAAGCACTGGAAAAATGAAAAACAGCTCTGGGATCGTCTACCGAGGAAATCCTACATTAAGGGTAGGTACAGATAGCCTCTACATAGCTCCACGTCCATCTATCACATCGTTGCACTGTCACACCATGGGGTCCAGCTCCGGGTACCATCCAGTCCTGGTGCTCTCAGCCTCGGTCTATGTTGTCTGTCATCTACATCCAATACAACGAGATACGGGCATAGCCCATGCAGGGGTGAGTATAACGATTCTCAGTAGGGACCCTAAGACCCTTAAGGTCTCACAAAATCCAACAAGTATAAAATACAATGTATGAAATCAAGATATAACCCCACATAGGTATATTCCCATACATACACCTATGTAATCAAGTAATCCATCTCAATCATGAGAAAAAGACAAAAGTTACTAACTCAGCTCACACCAGGAAAAAATCTAGGGGTAGTATCAAATAACATATCCAAGAACAACATCGAACCCCTAAATTGTTGGAGAACCCATCCTCAATCGAGTTTAGTGGGCTTTCCACATCACATAAGGGTACTTACCACTATCCTTTGACTTTTGAGGTACTACTTCTTTTGAGTATTGTGGGTATTCCGTGTCACACAGTGGCGCTCCCGACCGTGGGTCTGCTGCATCACACAGAGGTTCTCCCCCTCGTATCCGGGTGAGGTACTCCCCCCGTTGAGTATAGTGGGTCTGCTGCAACATCATGTAGCTCCCCAGTGTGGGCCTTCCATGTCACCAAGGCGCTCCCCACTAGGCTAGTCGAATCACTCTGAGTCGAATCAGTCTGCTGTCGTCAGGTCTCAGCCAGCAACATGGTCTCTACACTATGCATCCTCATCTCTGAGAGGATCCTCTCCATGAGTTATAGGTTGATACTATAACTATCATGAATTTCCACATATATATATCTCAAATATCCACCACGTCATAGGGGTCTCAACGTAATAGAAAATTCGACAATCAGACACCCAGTCTGTGAGTTATCAGCCTTTTAGTCCTAGGCGCTCAGTTGGATTCATGTACGATCCAACCGGACAGTAACTCAACTATAACCCAAACTCTAGTGGGGTATAATCAAATGGACCGCCTCTCTTCAAGATTACTAGTGTTGTAGACAGTTCATCAAATGGTCATCCAGTGCCAATGATATGTCCAAAGAAAGTAAAGGGTTGGTAGTGTACCTGGGTCCGGTCTTACCCGATCGGATCGACCCGGTCCGACCATATTTTGGATAACCCTGTTTGGGTTGACCCGATCAATCCTTTTGGGTCTGGACTGACCCATTGAGCAGGCCAACCTGTTAGGTTCAGCCTGCCCCGCTGGGCCCAACCCAGCAGGCCACATGGGTGGTTCGGCCCGTAGCGCCGTGAGTGTGTGGCTTGAATGGTTTGGGGCGCATGAGGTGCTTGAGCTGGCGTGGTTCGGCCGGGCGGCGCGCCTAGCGGGCCGGAGGGCAGATGAGAAGGCCCGTAAGAGGCCAGGAGGTAGCAGGGAAGGCCAGAAGGTGGCCTGGTAGTGCGTGGCCAAGCCATAAGGTGGACAGGAGGCGACCAGGTAGTCGGGAGGCCGGTGCGGCTCGGGCCGACAGGTGGCTCGTCCAACAGGAGACATGGGAGATATATCTTGTAAGCTGGCAGGCAACATGGTTTGGATATAGGTGGTGGAGCCGGTTCAACTAGAGAACTGCGAGGGTGGCACTGTTCACAGAGGCCGTGGGTAGCGTGGCCATTACTTACATCATCTCATCTCCTCATCACCATGCCGATGATGATCACAAATAAGAACAACGGCGGGGTCGGGCCATGTTGGTTTGGACCCCACCCTCCATGTTTAGGGTGGTAGAAAACAGTTCAAACATTCTTGATTTTTCGATGAATTACTCAAAAATCGAAAAGGGGAGAAATATCAAACAACTCACCCCACATCAACCCTCAAATAAAACAAGCTCAAATAATTTTCCCTACCTTTGATCATTTTTTGATGATGAAGTCGTGGAAGGATGAAAAATGAGATTTTAGTTCATCATGTCCACCTCACACTTCCAATTTCGAGTTCGCATGTTGGCCGGAGAAGACACTCCATGTCAGTAGGAGTCCGAGGAAGAGGATCGAAGGACAGTGTGGACAACTTTATTTGTTCTTTATTGGGAGACGAGGTTCTTCATTCTTCTTTGGGAGACGAGGATCTTTGTTGGAGAACTCTTTTTCTTCCAAGATCTCATTTCCCAAAATATTCTACAAAAATGAACATTTCCAACCAAAATAATAATATATTGTGTTTATCTATTATTGAATTTGTTGGCACAAAATTTAAAATGATGAATTAATTTAGGTGGATCCACCTAATTAATGTAGAGGATTTGGCACTGTTAAATTTGGGGAGTTGTCACCAATAAAGGAAGGGGCATGGAGAGACTCTTCCTCATTAATGAGGGGAGTTTAAAGGTTTTCTCTCCAACTATTAATAGGGGTTTAGTCCTGTGTGGCCCCCACATCATAAAATCTCATGGGAGGTTACGTTCGGGTGGACCCCACCACCAGAAAATCTCATGGGAGGATAAGGTGTGGCGGTCCCACTTCCAATATCCAACCTCCACAATGAGGTTATAGATCCAGAGCGACCCACATCCGAACACCCACATGGCGGCAGAAAAAAATAAATAGAAGCTCGCTTTATTTAATTATTTTTCATGAAAAATAAAAAAAATAACGTTTATTCTCGACACACTGCTGTTGAAGTGATAGTCTCCTTAAGAGAATACCGACACTGCGAGTTCAATGATGTCCTCAGATTTAAATTCTGAGAAACATTTCAAAATATATAAAAACAGATCTCGTACATTTACTAAATGTTCTCGAACAAACTCTAGAAATTGATTCAGGGCACACCGGCCCTCACAATCATGCGCTAGAAAAATTCGTGGACTCGTAAAATTCCAAGGTATTTAAGAAAAAACATTTCCACAGAATTTTTGGGACTTTACATCTATCTAATGAGATACCTAATCATCGTTCATATGTATGGCGTACTACCCCCTCAGAAACCGATGTCGTTCGTTCTTCAATTTCAACCTTTTTGGGTCCGTGAAATTGTTATAATTTAATTTTTATGTGTTATATATTATATTTCATTATTAATTTATGATTCTATAATTTTAATATTATAATACATTATTTTATTTAATTTTTTTTCAGTATAATAACTTCTGTTGTGGATGTGTGGACTGCAGCCTCCACAGTGAGATGTGATTCATTCACACATTACATGTAATCTATTAAGAATTGATTTAGTTAATGCATAATATGTATATATAGATAATTCTAATGAAATGATAATATATATCTATATATTCATATATTTCATTTACTTTATTTCTGCAAAAATGTTAAGAAAAGGATAAT
The DNA here is from genome assembly GCA_963277665.1 of Viscum album. Classification (NCBI taxonomy): domain Eukaryota; kingdom Viridiplantae; phylum Streptophyta; class Magnoliopsida; order Santalales; family Viscaceae; genus Viscum; species Viscum album. The sequence continues at coordinate 337,823,601 of OY728157.1, read as the reverse complement.
AGTGTTCATGCGTACGTACGACCTACCATTTACCTTAATGATGTATTCCATTTAATAATTATATATTTTATATATTGTTATAAATATTTATATAATGAATATAAATGATATTTATATGATTGTTTTCATTATTTAAATATGTAAAAAATGATCTAAGTAAGTAGATCAATAATTACTGACAAAAACAAATTCAAAAAACAAGGTGGATATTACCTGACACGTAACATTAATATGGAATTCTTAATAAAATGGAAATATAAATACTTAATAAAAACATTGGTAGTTTTATAAATATTAATAAGATTATTTATAATATGTATATCAAACATATATTTTGTATTGTAGAGTTTTGAATGTGTACATAGAAAATATAGACCTAAGATAAGGGAATTTCATCTCACATTCTTATATACATGTGATACATTCCATATTCACCACCACTTTCTTTAACATGGTTTATATAATACACTAATACATGTTATTACATGATTTTAATTTTTTACATGATATTAAATGTTTTAATTTATTGTATTCTTTCATGGATACCATGAATCAGAAGTTACTCAATTTGTAGGGGGATTCTAGTATGATTTTTATTTCTGCAAGACTTATTCCTTATTTACCACTCATTTATTTTATATAGTGTATATACTTTCCATAAATTTATAGTATTATTTATATAATTAAAATTATTTTTATTTAAATATCAATTATATGATATATATTTTAGGGTTGTATAGTAAAAATGTTACAGAATTGGTAATCTAATTTTTCTGAATTTTATTTCTTTGAGATACATGTCATGTTATGCTCCTATATTCTTATATAATGTGTAATTACTAACCTCTGACATGTCATAGAATGAGTATCATTATTCCCATTAAATTTTTAGATTCATGTAATTTTATTCTTTCCTGGGGATTATGATTCAATGTTACCAAACTGGTAAAAGTCCATTTCTACAATCACATCATTTATCAGGATAGTTTACAAATATTATTATAATGAGGAAATATTTGGATCAATTCATAATGAACCCTCATAAATTTTATTCTACACATTTTATTCATGATATCTCCATATAATGCTAACTATTTCTTATCTTGTGTACTAAAGTTAATGAATAAAATTTAATTACAAAAATCCATCATTATTTCTCACTTTTTCAGAAATCTGTATTCCCAAAAATCGTGTTTTCAATAAGCAATCAAAAAATTTCCAAGTTATATTTTTTAAATTTTTTAATTATATTTTTCAATGAAATTCTATTCAAAAAGTTTTTGAGCTACATTTATAATTTTTCAATGTTATTTTCAATTAAAAGTTTTTCTATTTTTTTCCAATTTTTTATTATTATTTATTAATATATTTTATTAAATAATAAGTATTCATAATATTTCCACACAGTATTTAAATTTTTCAATGTATTTTTAAATAATAATTATTTAAAAATTATTTTGTGTTTTATATATAAATATAAAAATTATTTTCAATTAAAAACTTTATAAAATGTTTTCATGATTTATCTATATGTTCTGAATTTATTTTGAATGAAAAATCATTTCATAGTTTTGTGGATTAATTTATATTCTGTGAAGGGTATTTTCACCAAAAAATGTTTTCAAAATGATTTATTTTTAAAATTGTGTTTTTAAAATTGGGAAACATATTTTTTTATGAAATTATTTATATGAAATTTCATTTCATTCATTATAAGAAATAGAGTATAGAAATAGTTTTATGAAAATGATTTTGAATGAAATTATATTTTCCTTATTAAATATTCCTCTTGATCATTTACAATAATTCTCTATCAAATATGACACACTTTTTTGTAGTTTGAGATTTATTGTAAATATGATCCCAGAATACCATTCAGATTCTTCCTTGAATGGTTTTTGTTTTGAGGAAATAATGTTTATGGAAACTATTTCACATCCATGGGTTATATTATTTTAAAATCGACTTTTATAATGGGTGATGAATTGATAAAATGATAACGAGGCCTATTTATCCTCTATAGGTAATAATATGATGAATTTCTTATTATACCCATTTAATTTCATTGGTTATGATATGATGGTTAATAATTCTATCTATTTTTATGTGTCATGATGTATTTTAAGTATAATATCTTGTGGAACATGTATGAATGCTTTTATTATTTTATAGGTGGGACCTATTTCTCCCTCCAATGTATTGGGTATATATTTATATCCCATGATATTATGATTAGAATCATCTTGATGGGATTTATCTAACATGGACGATGGGGAAAACCAAACTGGTATAAGAATATAGGAAACCCAATCCTCTAAGTTAAGAATGGGAATCCCGGTCATCTATGAGAATATGGGGAAACCCTTTCCACTATAGATAGATTTTAAAACATGATCAATTGTCGAATGATGGGGAAACACAATCCCTAATAAATAAAGGGATGTGATGGAGGATGGTGGTGTGCCATTCCCTGTAGCTGTAGTACCAATAAAGTTCCACAAAATCTATTGGTATTGAGCCTTTACTTATAAGGAATGATAGTAAATATAATATGTATTCCCCAACATCCATGCATTATTCCTATCTTAATATTTCATGGATTATTTAGTTCATTTCCTCATTATTCATGTCCTATTAACATCCATTATTTATTACATGACCCATGTAAATGATCATTGTTATTTAGTGTATAAACTTATAATATTATGATCTCGATATTATATCATCATATTAATGACTATGCTTATTTATGACATTTTAATATTCGTACTAAGCATCAGATCTCCCCATTTTCATTTGTTATCTCTGAATGTTATAAATAAAATTTTTAGGTTGTTGTACTATACGGGAGGATCTTTGTGGGATACATTGAATATATTAAACCAAAATATAATTTTTTGTTCCATGTTTACAAATGTAAAAAATTATTTTTTTCATTTGGTTGTGTGTTTTTGTAATGTATTAAATGTTCAATATATCATGTAATGTCTATGTATGAAAAGTATTGGTTTTTTTATCAACCTAAAAGATCATAAAAAATTCCATGAAATGAATTTATATCGTCATAATATTTATTTTAATTGTTATTCCAATAGCTTATATTATTAATGAATGAATAAATTTGAAAAAATAATTGATATTCAATTCCCCTTTATGAATCAAGTTCAATTTGATAATGAATAACTAAACCAAGTGTTAAAAGTTGATTAAAATATGAATATATATATATAGGTATATTGAATTATTACAATTTAAATGTATATATTCATATAGTAATGAATTAGGTTCTTGGGTATATATTTAATAATGTTAATTAAATTATGTTGTATGTTTAGATTAAGTGATCGTTGAATAAGGTTTAATGTGATGGTTTTCATCCCAAATTACATTATTGGAGTCCTGTTTAAAATTATTAACCTAATTCCATTTAAATGTTTAATATACAACCAATTTGAGATATATATAATAAATTATACTTTAGTAATTGGTTTTTATGATTAATTATAAGTCCTCTATTTAATGGTTTTATTATTTAAATGTTACACAAGCTGTATGGGTTATTTTTCTCACACACTAATTCCTTAATACATGTTTATGTTATGATCCATGTTTCCTTATGAATGATATATTTTAATTTCAATATATGAAAATTTATATATATATAATCATTATTCATTGATATAAAAACCTAAATAATTTCCCTTTCATGATATTTCTATTAACACATTTGTTTCCCTTCTTGTGACCTTTTTTTGTAACTTAATTTTCATTTATCGAGTTAGGATCATCTCTCATATATATATTTATATAAAATTTGGTAAATTATAACAATTGATTATTTAATTTGGTATTTTATTTTTTTATATTTATACCTCATAAAAACCATTTTTAAAGTATTTCTTACATCAAGGTGCATTTTCTACGATTGTTATAATGGCAATACGAGTCTCCTTCTATTGAATTATGTTTCTTTCATACTCAACATATTGATTACATTCATGGGTCAAATTACCCTAATATTTAATTATATTTATATTTATCTACCATGATGGGGGGAAAATATATTTTGATACTCATTAAAGGATTGTTACATGTTTTACAATGTTATTTGGGAATAAAAACATTTTTAAATAAATAAATTGGTTTTCCCATTCACCTTAAAATATTTTTTCGTCCGTAACATAATTATATATGATGATTTGTATTTAATTTTCAATTATGAATTATTGGAGATTATTATTAATTGAAATGACCCAAAAAAATATTTATGTAACATTTTCAAAATTTCCTATTGAAAGAATAAAGTAAATTTATATATTATTTCTAATGTTTAAAAAATCTTCTAAAAGATATTTAATTTTTTCATATACCTTTACCATATACTTTTATAAATTATTAAGAATAATGGGTTTTTGTTTAATGATTCAAAATCTAATATATATTTATCATTTGTGGTATTAAAATTTAGGTAACAAATAGATAAATTCGTGATCCCTTCTTTTGTAAAACTATTCAAATTTTTATTTTTATAAGATTATATGCGAATTTTCTCAACTCCTTGTATGATTCCATTGTTTGATTAGAGATATTTTATTTTTATACAATAGACCTCATTTATCTAGTAGGATTATGACCATGTTATTACAACATTAATTCATCTGTATACTCATTTCCCTATGAGTGGTGAACATCACATTCTGTAAAATGAAAATCTGGGGATATTAAACTAGAAACATTGTATATTCATTAGATGATGATTTATGTAAATTATTTTTTGTAAAATATTATTAAGTAGATTGAAAATGGATTAACATTATATATTTTTAATTATTTGGAAACAATGTTCCTATTTAGTAATAGGTTCATTAAACTATTGAATGAAATTTATTATTGACTCTAATAGTGAATGTATTTTACTAAATCAATTGACATGTGGGGCCTAAATGTATTTGAAACCTCAATACATTTACAGTTATCATGAGAGAATAAATGGGATCTGGTGTATACATAAAAAATATAAATATAATTTCATATAACAAGGCCCTGATTACAGTTATTATGTCTGAAATTTTTTATTTCATTAATTTGAGATTAGTAATTACTATTTTCCATTTCTGAATAAACTATCACATATTTTGAATGAAATCAATTTTAGTTGACTAATGAATTATTCATATAATTTATTTGAAATAAATTATGTATTCCATTTTACATTTTTATATCTCCAATTTTATATTCTCTTATTGATGTTTTACCCATACCCCCAACTTATTTATCAATTCCCTAGGTAGTGAGGAAACATTTTATATGTGATTGTTTTATTAGGATAACATGTGTGGATGAATTAATGTGTTTGTTGCATACTCGTTATATAATAATTACTTTCTCATATAGAGGAAAAAATATTAAATAGTTAAGAATGTAATGTGTTATTTCTATGTTTTGTTTTCTCTTAACTATTTAATGATATAAAACTAAATGTTCTTGGGAAGGCATATAATTTTATATTTTATTTAGGTCATTCAATTTTGGTGGAACTTTTCTTGGGAATTTATAATTGGTATCAATGAATGTACGTGTTTTATTTCACTAGATCTGAGATTTTTAGTCTCCAGTTCCATGGTTGGTATTTAAGAAAAATTTAGACAACATTGGAGATTGAGTTGTTAGTAAAAGTTAATTTACCAGTTTAAAATTCAGGGTTGTTCACTTTAGATAAGTGTTTAGGATATAATATTATTTATTTTTATTATAATAATTCACATTTTATCTAGGTATTTGGATGAAATAACTTTATTGAAAATACTATGAATATTCCTATATATAGGATGACGTCTTTATGTTTTAGTATAGACAAATGTATCTGGTTTTCATATAAATTACATCTTTTTATAGATACATTAATTTTTATGAAGATATGGAAGAAACCAATATAGAAGTAATAATCTAGAAAAACATTCATTGAACATTAAATTGATTTTCACTCGGGTGTACAATGAAAGGGAATTAGATTAAAAAAATTTATAGTCCCTCACAGGGGATATTATATGATAATACATATTCTATTTAAGAAGTATTATCAAGGATTTATATACTAATAACTATAGTGTATTTAGTAAAGATGTAAAATAGAATATAACTAATATAAAAATATATTTATCTAGAAATATAAAAGGATGTAATTTTGGTGGAATTAGGGTAAAATTATGAAGATTTATTTTTCAAATTAATATCATCATTTAACCTGATTTTATTGATTCCTATACAGGTGTTATTATTTTATTGAAACAAAATCATAGAAATTTATCTAACAATGATATGTAGTGAGACACCATGATGTCTTATAACTGGACAAGGGAGAAAACATTAATGGTTGTGAATCTTATTAATTTAATAATATGGTTGAAAAGGTGTGTATCTTTATATTACAAATGAATGTGAGGTTCCTATCCTAATAAAAATTAATTGTTTACATATTTTGGAAGTTTCATTGCTGGGTAATATTTATCGATGATATTATGGTGTATTAAAAAGGTTACGACGAATAAGTGAAACATTTAAGGACTTCTCTTTAGTTGTTTTTCCATAAAACTACAAATAAATATATTAAGTGGTATTAATATCATTAAATAATTATTTCATGATATAGATATTTTTTTGGGATAACTAATAGAAAACACATGATTGAGATTTGGATAACATTTATGTTTAATATACATCTTATATTGATATAATGAAGGGTGGTTTAATTTTGGATAATTTTTTATATTGTATTGGTATCATATAGATTAATAATTGACTCCTAATATTTTGGTGAATTTCAAAATTTTTTGGATTATGTTATATAATAAATATTGTGTGACCTTATGTGTATCTTTCTACAAATTTACAATGATAGAATAATAGCCATGGATTATTTCATAATATTCAGCACCGAACAATAAGAGAATTGTGATATATTATAAATATATTTTTATAAAATAGTCATTGAATATGAGAGCGTGTATATAATTATCTGAATTATAATTTATATGTATAATTATCCCATATAATATTAATTTATTGATTAATTACTTGGATATAAGAATCAAATTTTAGTAAATTCATTTTATTCTTCAAAAATTAATTTTATTCGAAAATGATTTTTTTTCTTTTTTTATTTGGAAATTTTAATTATTTTATATCACATAAAGAATTTTTTTTATAAAAATTTAATCATTTTATATATGATAATATCTATATCATATTTGGGTGAAATTTTTGGATTATTCTAAAATGAACGATGTTTCAGTGAATATTGACAAATGAAATCTTTAAAATATCATTATTTCTTTTCCTAAGATAATTAAAATTAAAATTAACATTATATTTTTTATTTGGTATTAAATTTACATATGAACCATTTTAATCAAAATAATATAATAAATTTCACATTTTTTAGCAATATTTTTGATTTTGATAGAAGTTAATTTTTATTCTTAAAAATTACATTCTTTTTAACCATTTTATTCTTGAGTAATACGAATATATATTAAAAAAATTCTTCACATTATTGGGAATGAATCGAGAATAATGGATACTATATTTGGAATCAAAAGGATGAAATATTATTAATAAGACTATGTTATTTTTTGTCATTATGAATAGTAATCGTCGCAAATATTTGTAACATCAATAAGGGTAAAATATGTAAAAACTGATAAAACCATGTGATAATGTGATTAAATCAAGATAAAACTATAAATAATTTCATTTTATTTCATATATTTACCATGTAAATAGAAAAATTGAATATTCAATATTTTTGTTCCATTTTCCATGGATAATGAAATTTATATTTCTTTTAAACTAATAATCAAAAATGGCATTCTCTTGATATGTAATATAACTATAATTATTACATAATGTTAAAAATAATATAAATTATGTTTTAAATTATTATCTAAAATTTTAATTCGTATCATATTAATTTATTTTTATTTTTAAGGTAATAAATAATTTCTATAAAAGGTAACACAAAACTTTTACACTACTCTTTCAAAAAATAGAAAAATTATATAAATGATTTTATAATCTATAAAATATATTTTTTGGATGATTTATAGTTAATTTATATGATTATAGATAAATATAACTTTTTTATTTATATTAAGAGTTTTATATTATTATTTTATTATTATATTGATGTCTTTAATGTCTGGTTAAAAGAATCTTGTCAAAATAAAATTAATGATGTTTTATAAAAAATAATATTTTAAGATTTCAAGAAGGATATATATGTTTAGAAATGAATTTAATAGGCCCTTTATTATGATGGCCTAGCCCAGTCATGTGGTTTTATCCTTTAATATTTTGTGTACTTTTTTAATTAATGTAAATGATTAAATACACCACAATTTAAACCAATGAAGTCCTTTTACAGGTCTAGGTTCTAGAGGAATAGAAAAAATCTTATTTTTATCAAAGGTGAACAAGAATAAATCAATTTTACATTATGCTTCCATGACCTCTAACACTGAAAGTGATGACATCTAAATTTATACTTCTATGATAACAGGGAAATAATTTTAAAAAATTGTGATCATTCAACTGCCTAGTAATGTATTTTGAAAACCATTGATAAATTACATTTCTAGAAATCCCATTGGATAGTACATTTGAAAATTTAAATTATAAATACATTTGTAAAAGAACATTTACAAAATACTATAATGATTTGGAAAATAATTATACATTAAAACCACATTTAAAACTAATATAGTGAATTGGTTAAAAATATTAATCAAGCTCTTATAAATATAAAACAACTAAGGCCACTCAAAACTTTGAAGGCTATCATGTGCCTACCCCCTTGGGAGATATTTCTCTATCCAATTCCTTATCATATTTACAAGGTTTGAGTACCAGTATTTAATAAAATTATCTATATTATCTTTCCTTATATATATATATATCACAGGTGTTATTTTTTCCAAAATATATTTATAATCATGTTTGGAAAAAATAATTACTACTCTTTACTGAAAATTATATATTTGACTTGGTATGATTAGATCTCATGAGACATGAATTTTCATAATCACATGGTTATTAAATCAACATCCACATGCATGAAATTTAAAAGACATATTTATTAAAAAATATTAATGCATGAAGGTATAAACTAATAGCAATATAGTTCATATAATTATATCTTTTTAAAATTAATCAATAACAATAGATAATTATTTTTTGCAAAAGAATTACATCAAAGTCGCATTTCTATTCAAAATAAAGTCAACCTTTTATATGAATTCATGTTTCAAGTAACCTAACATTAAGTACACAGACACACACATATATATATATTTATATATATTAATGTATTAATGTCATGATAAAAAAAAATTAATGTATTGTTATAATGTTGACTTTTATACGTCATGAAAATGATAAAATTATGACACTATTAATTTATATATTCATATATAAATTAATAAATGGCTAATAATTTTTTTAAAGAAATTATATATTTGAACAATTACATGATTTTCACAATTATACCAAGTATAATATATATATATATATAGCGAAACAATTTTAACATTATAAATTTATAAATATATAAGTATTTTTAATCATATAATTATTTTATATTAGTAGAAAATTCCCAAATAAATAAAAAATCATAAATTTAAAATATTTAAACTTTAATTAAATATATTATAATAGTTTTCTAAAACATATCTAAATATTTCAAAGCTATAAAAAGGAATATTTCTATTTAAAGAAGACAATAACAAATCATGGAGTGGAAATAAATATATTTATACTCAAAACAAATCATGAATTTTCCATATAAATTAAATAGTACATTATCCATTACACCAAAATATATTTAAACATTGTTTTGATAAATTAAACAGAATCATGAATGATTTATTTGAGGAAATATACTACTAAAATAAAAATGTAATTGAAATGAAATATTTAGTAAATCCCTTAAAAAGTTAAATAATTTTTGACGACCTTAGATTTAAAATGGAGAAAACACCATTGAAATCATCATTGAATGTAAAAAAATATAATATGAAATAAATAATTTATTACAAAAATATAATTTGGGGTGTAAAATAATAATTTGACATAACATATATAAGAAATCACATTCTATTTCTTACTTTGCCAACCTCTATCGACATCTTCTTCTTCCTACTGTCATTTCTCTCACTACCACTCTTGAACTCATAGAATTGTAAATAAAAGGGGAATGAAAACAAAGTATACTTCTCTCATCCTACATAAATAGAAACATACACACACAGAAAAGGTTCATAAACAAAACTGCTTATTTCATCGGACTAAGGCTCTTTAAAGGATCAATAATCAGAAATAAAAGTATAGAAAATCATAATATGTGTTTTTGATTTCTTGTTCATGAACAAGCATGAATTATATAAACTTCCAATCTAAAATAAGATATTTGAAAGAAATGGAATGAAAAATTGACCAATGAAAGATATGATTCATTATGATGCTTTGCTAAATTCAACTAAAAACAACGGATAAACATGATTGGATGAAGGAGACACGTAAAGAATTCAAGTCGCTGATAGGAGATAAGATTCGACATTAAAATAATCCTACAGTTAAATATAATAAAACTCAAATTAGGAAAATTTCAAATCTAAGAATAAGCTAAGTTGAACACCAATGACGATTATGAATTTAATATACAGAAAAAAATACAGAAACAAGTTCAAAAAATACATTATCAAAACTAACTTGCAGTTATCGATGGTGCAAGATAGATCAGAAAAATATCATTTAGATATTTAAATTATAAATAGATAAGGTGTAATTTAACCTTAATCATTCTTTGGTCACTATTTAGAAGCCTCAACTAGACATGATTCCATAACTAGACTCATCTTGTGCTTAGACTCCACAATAGGGGTTATCGATTCTCGAAGAACACTGCTATGCGATGACCCGACAGAGGACTCCCTCACAGTGGCATGACGTCTCCTATATGAGCATTGAATGAACCCAAAGGTGTTGTGCTATACATATCCTCTCTTCAAAGAACTCACCCGACCTCGTCCTCCTCCAACATTTAAATCCAAACCCTTACCCGTGTTTGCAATTTTTTTAACATTTCATTTGTTTTTTTAATTCAACTCAATAAAATTATATAACATTTTTATTTATTTATTTAAATAATATAATTATCATAATATATTTATTATTTCATTAAATATATATATATAATGATTAGTATTAACTCTTTTTAATTTCATGTTTTTATTGTAAATGTTTAATTTAGCCATAATTAACATTGTATTTAAAAACCAAATTTATGAATAATTATATTTAAAAAATATATTTGATTTTATATGATAAAAATATTAATTATTTAAATTTAAAAAATGATTTATTATTTATAATTTAAATTTATAATTTATATAAACATTAACATTATGAATCATAAATTTTAATATATATGTTTATATAATAACTTCCAAATAAAGTGTTCTTAAATATGTTAATCTATTTGATTAAAACATTATATTTAATTACGTATTTAGAAATAATATTTATCAAATACATCATTCTAAATTAATTTCTTTTAAAAAAAAATTTTAAATAACATTCTAAAAATAATTCACAATTATAGAAATAATTCATAAATATATAATATAATGAAATAAATATAATTTTTATTTTAAACAAAATATGTTACGTTTAATATTAATGATTGTTATAAATATTTATTAAAATATTATATCAAATAATATCTTGTCAAAATACTAAATTTCATAAAAGTATAATTAATTTATGTTATTTCAATATTTATTTAAAAAGTTCATGATAAATTATAATGTAAATAAAAGCAAAGAAATTTCATTTTAATTAAATGAAATCTCATTATTTTTTGATAATATATTATACTATTATTTATTCCATATTATAATTCATTAATTAATTTATTAAAATGTTTGGGTTGTTACATTTTCTCCCCATAACGGAATTGCACCCTCGTAATGATTTCGTCTTACATACGAAAATTTTTATTTTCCATTTTTAGAATTAGAGAAAACTAAGGGGACATATCAAAATAAATAAAATTCTAAAGCATATTTTTTTTTTGCATGAGACAACATCTATTATCAAAAGTTATCTAAATTATTCCACTGATTCTAATGATGAAGCTCGGAACCTTCTCCTCTGGTATCAGTTCTTAAAATTATTGTGTACTTTTTTTGAATTAATTGAATATTTACATAACACCTTAAACAAAAGAAAAACTTTTACATTCTAGGTTCTGGATGTTTAGACAAAATTGTACATATATTAGATGTGAAATAAAATACAATAATTTTCCACTATGCTTATGTGTGTGCTATGTACAAATAAAATGAAATCAATAATTAAAAAACTAAGATACCTGTGAAAATTGATTTTTTAAAATGGGTTAGCATCCAATTTCATAGAAAGGATTTTCGAAAACCAATAATAAATACTATTTCTAAACATCCATTTGATAATAAATTTGAAAAATTAAATTATAAATACATTTGTAAAATAAAAATTATAAAATACTATGATCCTTTGAAAAATAAATATACTTTATACATGCTTTTAAAAAAAATCCAGTGATTCAACTGGAAATATTATGAAAGCCCTTAAAAAATTAAACAACTGAGGCCACTCAAAACATCGAAGGCCATCATGGGCCTACCCACGTGAGGGATTTATTTTCTATCAGTTTATCTGTCTTATTTACAATGTTTGAGTACTAGTTTTTACAAAACATAGCATGCTTAGCTTTCCTTATATATATATATATATATATATATATCACTAGTGTTTTAGTTTTGAAAATATATTTGCAATCATGATTGGAACAAATAAATAATAATATTTTATGAAAATTATATATATGATTTTGTATGTTTAGATCTCATCATACATGACTTTGTATAATCACATGGATGTTAAATCAACATCTACACACTTGAAATTTCCAAGAAATATTTATTAAACTTCTTTTTTTCATAATGGTATAAACTAATAACAATAGCTATCATATAATTCAATATTCTTAAAATTAATCAATAACAATAGATAATTATGTGTTTCTCAAAAAAATCATGAATTCATTGTTTCATTACTAAATACATTCATCCTTATATATATACACAAGTTTTAAGGATCATGAAATTAAGTAAATATATATATATATATATACATATATATATTATTGTATAAATGACATGATAAGAAAATCATTGATGTATGGTTATAATATTTACTTTTACACGTCATGCACATGATAAAATTATGTCATTTTTAATTTATAAATACAGATATGAATTATTACTTCGATAATAATTTAATTAAAACAATTATAAATTTGAACAATTTAATATTTGTAACATTATACCAATTATAATTTTTATATATATACATGATCAATTATAAAATTCATAAATTATATATATATTATTCAAATGATTTTATATGGGATGACCCTTCAAAAATAAATAAAAAAATCATAAAATTAATATAATTATACATTTCTTAAAAATAGTAGAATATTATTCTTAAACATAAACAAATAATTCAAAGCTACCAACATGAAAATTTCAATTTAAAAATGACAACAAAAAATCATTTAGAATAAATAAATTTTTTATACTGAAAAAATCATGATTTTCCATAAAAATTAAATAGAACATTGTCCATTACACCAAAATATATTTAAAAAATGTTTTTATAAATTAAAAATTATCTTGAAATATTTATTTGGGGAAATTTGTTACTAAAAAAAAAATTTAACTACAATGGAATTCTAATTAAATACCGTACAAAACATTAAATAATTTTTGAAAACCTAAGATGAAAAATGGTGAAAACACCATTACAATCAACTTTGAATGTAAAGATGTTAGGTATGACCTAGATAATCTATTGGAAAAATATAATTTGGGTAGGAATTTTTTTACAGAACAAATATTCGAAATCCCTCACTATTTTTGACGCTAGTGACCTCTATCAGTACTTTCTTATTCATACTATCATTGTTCTCACTACAACACTTACACTCATATAATTGGAAATAAAAGGGTCCTGATCTCAGCCTACCTAACTAGAAACATACACACACAAAAAGTGCATAAACCACAATAATTATTTCTTCGGACTAATGCACATTATAGAAGTAAAAATTAGAAATAAGAGTATGGAAGATAATAATATATGGTTCTGGATTCTTGCTTCAAGGACATGCCTAATTTATATACAGTATCCCACCCAAAAAATATAGTTTAACTCAATGGGAAAAGTTTTTTCCAATAAGAGATAAGCTTCCATATCAAGCTTTGACAAATTCAACTAAAAATAATTGATACAATTGATTGGAAGAGGAAAAAACACAAATAATTCAATTTACTAATATGAGATAAAATATTATTATAAACTAATCCTACTTGAATACATAATAAATTTGAAATATTAGAACTTCCATATCGTAGAAAAATAAAAATTGAACACAAATGACAATTATGAATTTATTATACAGAAAACCAAATAAAAAAAATATCGGAAAATACATTAAAAAATCCTACTTGTAGTTATGGATGCTATGAGATAGACCAGAAATATCACATTTGTAAATTTAAACGTGAATCATATAGGGTGTAATCGAACCTTAATCGCACTATGAACATTGTTTTGAATCCCTCACCTGAACACGATTCCTAAACATGAAACATGTTCTACTTCGACTCCACAGCACTGGTCATTAAATTCTGATGAACAGTACTGTGTGATGAACCAATAAGGGACTCCCTCACAACTGCGTGACGTCTCCGTGATGAACATTGAACAAACCCGATAGTGTTGTGCTCGACTTATCCTCTATTTGACGAACTCACGCGACCTCAGCCTCCTCTGCCATTTCACACGTAACCCTAATATGTGTTTTTCATTTTTTCAACATTTCATTTGTTTTTTAATTAATTTATTTAAAATAATTTTTCATTTGTTCTTATTTGTTAAATGAAAACAATTATATTGATATATATATTGTGTCATTATATATATATATCAATATTGATATTTTTAATTAATTTTTTTTTATTTTAATTGTTTATTTAGTCCATAATTAACATAATTTCTTAAACAGAAAATTTAAAAAAAATTGTATTTGATACACATATATAATTTTATATGATAATAATATTAATTATTTTAATTTTAAAAATGATTTATTGTTTATAATGTAATATTATAATTTATAAAAATATTAACATCATTTATAAAAAAATTTAATATATTTTTATATATAATAACAACCAAACAAAATGGTCTTAAATAATTTCATATATTGTTTTAAAAAATTATATTTAATTATGTATTTAAAAAAAATTATTTCTCAAATAAATCATTATATTTTAGTTTATTTTATAAAAATGTGTTATATAACATTCAAAAAATAATTTACAATTATAAAACTAATTCATAAATATATACTATAATGAAAATAATATTATGTTTCTCTTAAAAAATATTTAACATTAAATAATTAATTTTATTAACTTTATTTATTAAAATAATATTTTATAATATATCTTGTCATGATACTAAATTTCATAAAAGTATATTTAATTCATATTATTTAAATATTTATTTAAAAAGTGCATGATGAAAAATAATATAAATAAAGGTAAACAAATTTAATTTTAATGAAATAAAATCTCATTGTTTTTAAAAATATTTTTATACCTTTATATATATACAGTTATAATTAATTAATTAGTTAAAATAATTGTGTTGTTACATCCCCCCCTAAATGAATTAAACCCTAGCAATTCTTTTGTCGGACATATGAAAGTTCTGAATATATATTTTCAGAATTACAGAAATTGTAAGGGGTCTTAAGTAACTGAAAAATATTCTAAAATGATTACTTTTTTACTCAAGAGACTATGTTTGATTTAAATAGTTGTGTAGAACATTCCTCTAATAAAAATTATGAATTTTTGAGCCTACTCTTCTAGACTCAGTGATTAATTTTTTTGGTGTACATTTTATTATAAAATTAATTAAATAATTACACAACTCATTAAAAAAAGAGAAACATTTACCCGTCTAGAATTTGGAGGGTTAGACAAAATCTTAATTTTATTAACAGGGAATAAAAATAAAACAATTGTCCTTATGATTCCAAGCACACTAACTCTGATAGTGATGTAATATGAAATAAAACATCCACGATGCCTATGAAAATAATTTAAAAAAAGGGGAAGAATTCAATTTTATATTAAGGAGTTTTGAAAACCATTGCTAAATATCATCCCTAAACATCCCTTTGATAATGCATTCAACAAATTCAATTATAAATATATTTTTAAAATAACTTTTACAAATTACTATAATGATTTGAAAAATAATTATACTTTGACAATGATTTTAAAACATTTCCAGTGATTAGGATGAAAATATTAAGCAATCCCTTGTAAAAATAAAACAACTGAGGCCTCTCAAAACATCGAATGTTATCATGGGCCTACCCAAATGAAGGATGGATTTACTATCCAATTCCTTATCATATTTACAATGTTCTAGTACTGGTTTTTATAAAAAAAAAATTTCTTAGATTTCCTTATATATATATTTCACTCATGTTATAGTTTTTAAAATATATTTATAATCATGTTTGGATGAAATGAATACTAATCCTTAATGAAAATGATATATTCAACATTGTATGATTAGTTCTCATGATCCATGACTTATCGTAATCACATGGATGATAAATCAACATTCACACACATGAAAATTCCATGACATATATATTAAAAACAATTTGCATAAAGGTATAAATTAATATCAAAACCGAACATATAATTCTATCTTTATAAAATTAATCAATAATAATCTGTTGCACACAAAAATCATCAAAGCATCATTTATTTACATAATAAAATCTTCTTTTTATAGGAACTAATGTTTTATAGAACATGATTTTATGTTTTATAGATCATCCCTCTGATACGAATTATGACTCTCTGAGCCCTCTCTTCCAGTATCAGTGATTAAATTTGTTGTGTAATTTTTTATAAAATTAATTAAATAATTACACAAAAAATTAAACAAAAGAGAAACTTCTTCCAGTCTAGAATCTATGGGATAAGACAAAACCATACATTTATCAAAGGTGACTAAAAATAAAACAACTACCCACTACTATCCCATGCGTGCTAACTCCAAAAACGATGTCAACTAAAATTAAAAATCTAAGATACCTGTGAAAAAAATTTACAAAATTGTAGACAATTCAATTGCATAGTAACGAGTTTTTTAAACCACTAATAAATACCATTTTTAAACATAAAATTGATAATACATTCGAAAAATTAAATTATAAATGAATTTTTAAAATAACCATTACAAAATACTATAATGCATTTAAAAATAGTTATACTTATAAATCACTTTTAAAACTAATAAAATGATTTAGTAGAAAATATTAATAAAGCCCTTATAAAAATAAAACAACTAATGCTAACCAAATATTCAAAAGCTATCTTGGGAATACCCACATGAGGGATGAATTTACTATCTAGTTCCCTATAGTATTTATAATGTTCAAGTACTGGTTTTTATAAAACAATTTTTTTCATAACATGCCATATATATATATATCACTGGTGTATTATTTTTGAAAATATATTTATAATAATGTTGGAATAAATAAATATCAATCCTTACTGAATATTATATATTCGACATTGTATGATTATATCTCATGATACATGACCATGCATAATCACTTGGATGTTACATCAACATCCACACAATTGATATTTCATAGACCTATTTATTTAATTTATTTTATACATGAAGGTACAAATTAATAAAAATAGAGATCATATAATTCAATCTTATTAAAATTAAAAAATAACAATAGATGATTATGTGATGCACAGGGAAATCATCAAAGCATCTTTTCATTACTAAATACAATCATCCATTTATATGAACTCATGTTTTAAGGAAAATAACTTTAAGTACATATATATATATATATATATTAATGGATAAATGACATGATAACAAAATAAATGATGTATGGTTATAATCGTGACACTTATATATCATTAACATTCTAAAATAATGACATTATTAATTTATAAATTCATATATGAATTAATACATGGCTAAAAATATATTTAAAACAATTATATATTTGAACAATTAGATAATATTCACAATTATACCAAGAATAAAATTAACATATATACATGAATAATTATTACAGTCCTAATTTATATATATATATATTTATATTATTCAAAATATTTTATATGGGATGACACTTCCAAAATAAATAAAACAAAATAATAAATTTAAAATATTAAACATTTCCTAAAAATATAAGAATTGATTACTAAAACTTATCAAAATATTTCAATGGTTAAGACATGCATATTTCTATTTATAATATACAATGAACAATCTAGGAGTAGAAATAAATTTTTTATAATAAAGACAAATCTATATTTTCCATAATAATTAAATAGAACATTATCCATTACACTGAACAACATTTAAAAATAGAATTGATAAATTAAATATAATCTTTAATGATTTTATTGTATAAATGTTGTACTAAAATAAAAATGAAATTATAACTAAATACCGTACACAAAAATAAATAATTTGTGATGACCTTTGATGAAAAATGGAGAAAAAACTCTATTAGTATCAATATTTAATGTAATGAAATTGGATATGAAATAAATAATTTTCAGAAAAAAATATAATTTGCGTAGAATAAATAATAATTTGACAGAACAGATATAAGAAATCCCTTACTATGTCTTGTGCTTGTGACCTCTATTGTCACCTTCTTCCTCCTATTGTCATTTCTCTCACAACAACATTCACACTCATTGAATTGGAAGTATAATAGGAAAAAAATCAAAGGCTAATGCTCTCGGCATATCTCACTAGAAAAATACAAAAAAAATGTGGGTAAACCACACTACTTATTTCTTCAAACTGAGGCTCTTTATAAGATCAGAAATCAGAAATAAGAGTATGGAAAATCATAATATATTATTCTGATTTCTTATTTCATGGAAAATCCTAAACTATATATACTTCCCCATGAAAATAATATTTCAAATTCAATGGGATGAAAAATTCAACAATAAGAGGTAAGAATCACAATGATGATTTTATAAATTCAACTAAAAATAGTTGATACATGTGAGTGGAAGATGCAGACATACAATGAATTAAATTCACAAATATGAGATAGGATTTAATTACAAAATAATCCTAATTTTAGATATAATAAATTTTAAATAGACGAACATCCATATAGAAGAAGAATAATAATAGAACACAAACGAATATTATGAATTTAATACACTGAAAACAAAATCCAGATACAAGATACAAAAAATATATTAAAAAACGTACTTGAAATTATGGACAGTATGAGATAGATCAAAAAATTCAAACTCGTATTTTTCAACAAAAAATAAACAAGGGATAATCGAACCATAATCGTGCTTCAAACACTGTTTCAAAACCCTCAATAAAATAAAATTCCCAATCCAGACTCATGTTCAGCTTCGACTTCATAGCACCGGTAATCGATTCCCATGAACACTGCTAGGTGATGTCCCAATGGAGGACTCCCTCACATCGGTGCAACGTCTCCTGGATGAACATCAAACGAAGCTGATGGCTTTGCACTTGACTTCTCCTTTCTTCAATGAACTCAACCTAACTTCAGCCTCCTCCGCCGTTTGACATGACACCTTAACCCGTGTTTTCCATTTTTTTAACATTTCATTTTATTTTTAAATTCATTTCATTAAAATCGTTTATCATTTTTAGTTATTTATTTAAATATAATAATTATTATAATATATATAGTGTTTTGATATATATATATTTTTTGATCAATATTCATTATTTTTAATTATTTGTTTTTATTGTAATTTTTTATATAAGCAATAATTAAAATTGATTGAAAACTGATATTTTATAAATATTTAAATTTAAACCTTATATGTGATTTTATATGTTAAAATTTTTAATTATTTTAATTTAAAAAATGATTTTTTGTTTTTAATGTTATAGGAGTATTTATATAAACATTACCATTGTGAATCATAAATTATAATATATATGTATATATATTTACTTTCAAATAAATTAGCCTTAAATAAATTCATCTTTTTGTTTAAAATATATAGTATAGGTACATATTCAAAAACAAATGATTTTTTAAATTATTCATTCTAATTTAATTTATTTTAGAAAATTATTTTATATGAAATTCTATAAATAATTTACATTTATAAAGCCAATTTATAAATATATAATATAATGAAAATAATAGAATGTTTTTTATAAATAAATATATTACATTTTATATTTTCATTGATTATCATTATTTATTAATATAATATATCAAAAAATATATTTTCAAAATACTAAATTTCATAAAAGTATATTTAATTAAAATTTTGTTAATATTTATTTACAAAGTGACATGATCAAAAATAATAT
This sequence comes from Viscum album, assembly GCA_963277665.1. NCBI lineage: Eukaryota > Viridiplantae > Streptophyta > Magnoliopsida > Santalales > Viscaceae > Viscum > Viscum album. Next base: position 337,803,024 of record OY728157.1, on the reverse strand, counting down.
AAATAAGTGAAAACAAATTTCATTTTAATTAAATGAAATATCAATTTTTTTAAAAAAATTATAAACCTTTATTTATATAAAAGTATAATTAATTAATTAATTAATTAATTAAAATATTTGTGTGGTTACCTTTATGATCCAACTGATACATTATATTCAAAATTATATATTTATTCGAATAAAATACTTGTTTTCACAGTTATGATTAAAAATGGTTAACAAATGTGTTAATAAAAATATAATGTTTAAAATGATATCTAAACTAGTAAAATTTTGATTCAATTATAAAATTTGGAACATATAATCATTAAATTGGAATTTATTTCATTTTTGAATTTTCTTCCTTTAATATGAATATATTATATTTTTAATATTTGGGAAAATTACAAAAGTGAACCTCCCTTCAGTTATAAAAGGACATCACTCCTCTGTTTTCATAACACTTTAACAAACAAAGATCAACCTACCCTACACAACAGTATTATAAAATTTCCTATACATGATTTTTATTTACTTTTATTCTTTGAAATAAATTCTATGGGTTCTTCAATATGGATCTAAACAATGTCTATTTAATATGTGGTAATCATCATTACCATATATTTTTAATTTATTTTTTATTCTACGTAATATAAATATATTTAACTATAATACAATAATAATTTTTTTGTAATTAATCTAATTATAATCTATTATGATTATTGGGAAACTATTTTGCATCCTGTTTTATTCATATGAAAAATTAATATAATTCTCATGTGTAAGTACATGATACCAAAATTACATTTCAGTGACATTAGTTTGTTATCACTATTTTACATAGATGGGCATAAAGTAGAAATAATGAATATTTATTATATTTTTGTAATTATTATGATTCTATAATTACAATATCTTACCTACCATATTACCTTTTAATCTATTTTAAAATGATAACATCCCACAATTGTACTTGTGAAGTACCAACACTAGTGAATATATACGATATATATGTTAAAAAATAATTTAGGTTGGTTTAAATGAATTTTTTTATATTTCAATCATTCTATATTTGAAAAATTGGACTCAACATTCATGTTTTTGTATGACCTACCAACTCCATGAATAATTTAATTTATATTATATATATCTAAAATATATGTATGACTATATATATAAATTATAAATATATATGATATTTATAAAATGATTAAAAATCTAGGGATGATGGACCAATGATCTATTTATAAATACAAGACCTACAAAACTAGAATTCTTATGAGAAACAAAAAATCTCACACCCGAAAATGATGATATTAATAATGAATTATTAATAAATTGGAGATAGAATGTTATATGTTTAACATATATGATGTCATAACTATTTTCATTATTGAATTATATAATTATAATTCATTTAAATTCATTAAACAAGTGTTTAGAATGGTTTTTATGGAATTCGAACATGTTGTGAGGGATTTTTGTCTCACTTTTAATTATTTGAGTCACATTATATATTCAACAATTACATCTTTATTTTGAATATATAATACCCATAAATCTATTCTATTACTATAATGATGAAATTTTTGATATTAATAAAACCATTATTGGTTCTCTCATTCATTTGGTTTTGACACATAGATTACCAAAGTTATAAGGGCAATTCATCTCCGTATTAATTCATTGATAAATATTTGATATTATGAAAATATTTATACTTTTGAGGAATATATTGTAAAAAAACATGATTTATGTACATGTACATTACATTAATTTTTCAAAATATGTAATTGAATACACAAATAGACACCCAAATATGATCCTAAATATTAAACAACAAAATATTCAGTCTGAAAATAATTCATTACAGAACACAACACATAGATCATAAGGGAACATTGACCAAGATAGAATATAATTGTAATAAAATATGTCATTGTGGAAAATAATTAACTAAATAATATTATTTCTATAGTATACAAGGCATTGTTTCCAAGTATATCATTGTGGACAAAGTCCATTATTGAAAAGGGTTTACATTTCATTCCATCCATATATTACTGAACCTAATTTAAATGTATTTATAGTCATGTTTATATAATGATATATAAATCATTACCCAATTAATAAAAGGTATATATATATACCACCCATCTCATAATGAAATCATTCTTACACTTACCACATTGAATCCTAAATCATTCATCATAGAATATCCCATGAAAAAAATGGGATTCATAAACATCATTTCATCATAAAATAATCCATATAAGATAAATTATATTAATAAAACTAAATAAATCATAAAAAAATTGAAATTAAAGTAATAATTGGTATATAAACATTAGATAAGGTCATCTTATATGTAATTTCTTTTTGATAAAATAGTTAAAATTTATTTATGAAGAAAATATCATTTCCTCTAAAAACCGTTTTGTTTTCTTAAAATGTAATGAAATTTTAAAATGGAATAATTTAATAGAAACTAAACATGAAATATTTTAAAGGATGTTTCATGGAAATAATTTTTTATGAAATTTTAAAAAAAATTAATGTCGTACAAGTTAAAAATGATTATTCTCATTCTTTTTCCAGAAAATTAAAAAAGTACCTTGTATGGTAAACAAAAGAATTATATCTTTCATACCACGTAGTAAAATTAAAAAATGTGTAAAAATGACATTAAAAATTCATATAATAATAAAAATTCATGATTATTATATTAGATGACATGGACATGGATTATAAATATATCGCTAGTAAATACTTATTTATAAATAATCTTAGATAAAAATAAGATTTCCAAAATTATCTATCACCTTCGGTATGATTTCTTCAATATGTGTCCAAAAATCATTTATAATTAGTTTAAACATATTATTCAGTTGTAAAAAAACAATAATAATATTTATTATATCATATATGTTTTACTCATGGATTTTTATTACCCATTCATTTGTCAATTCCATTTTAAAACAATGTTTTGGGTAATATTCGTTTTATTTATCATACCTGTTTGGACTTGTTATTCATGATATTATTACCTATATCTTGATTTAATTATTTCAGTAATGTAAAAATTGATTTATATATCATATATAATCATTATATATATACATATATAATATATAGATAAATTAAATTGAATACACCGTTTATAGAGACAGTAGGTCGTATGTACAAATGAATGATGTTTTTGTATCCTTATTGAATTGAATGTATGTAATTAAATTACAAGAATATATAAATAAATAAAATAGAATTATTATTTCATACATTTCATGATTATTTATTATATATTGTTTATAATAATTATTAAATTCTTAATATGTATACTGAATCTCATCGCGTCTTTGATTCGGTATGTCATATGTACGCAAGAGTGACAATATCGTTCCCCTAATTATTGAATGCAATTGATGTGTATGGTGTATAAAATCTCAAAATTATTATCATGTTATATTAATAATATAAAAATATTATTTCCACCATTGTACCCCATCCATGTATGGTTTTGGAAAAAAATTACACACGGCATGGAGACGGTAATTTTTACGTACGCACACACGATGATTTCTTTTTTAGTTGAATGGATAGAAGGTGAAATGAGGTTGTTTAATATTTATAATAACATATTTTTATAATATTTATACTTATATTATTTATTTATAATTATACACTTAATTTAGAGGATGTAGAAGACGAATGAAATTTGAAAGAATTAGTAGAAGAGATTACAACTTCCTCAAGGTTCGTCGTTAAATTTCTATTTCGGGAAATATATATTGTAATTTGAAACGACAAAACTCACTATAATGAAACTAGGGATGTCTAGAAGATGATTGAGAAGTTTTTTTCGAATAATAAATGCTCATAATAGAGTGATGAAGAGAGGTAAGAGGTTTATTTTATCAGAGAGGATAGGGGAACATTAAAAAACACTCAAAATATTAATTTATTATAAATTAAATTTTGATTTAAAATGTTCCAAAACATATTAAATTCTAATATAATATGATTTTGGTTAGAATACCAATCATCAAATAATTTTTAGAGATGTTTTGGATATATTTTTTATCCTTATGTTTTAGGTCTGAAACATATTAATGTCGGTTATGATATATTTGGACTTATATTAACCATTTTAAAGAATCATAAATTTTTAGGAATTTAATATCATTTAATAAACTATTTTATGTGTTATGTTATCAATTATGTTTATTTTGGACACTATTCATACATTACATTTTTTAAAAATTTATAAAGACGTTATTCTTTAAAAATATTGGCATTAACTCATCCATAATATATCTATGTTAACCAAAAAAGCATTTCATGCATCAAAATGTTAAAATAAAATTTAGTTTTAATATTTATAAATTCATTTATTTGAATCCTTCTTTAATGATGTAATTCCTACATCATAATTATGTCATAGATAAATATATTAATCTAAAGTGTAAAATTTATAAATAAAATACCATGATTAAGAAATTTTTTTAATTTATAATTACTATTTATAGACTTAGTAATCAATTATATAACCCAATATTAAATTCGAATTACTAAAAGATATATGATTATGTTATAATAATCTTTACTTTAAATTAAATCTTATGAAATGTCATTTTCATGTCCATGTAAATACATGGTGTCCCAAAATCAACCAAGGATACCCATGGTTGTAAATATATAATTCTATAGGATTACGACACATTTGAGGGTAGTTTTATACTATTATGTTTTTATTGTTTTACCTTTGTTTAGCAGATTTACCCTTTAACCAGGGAAAATAATTTTTTTTATAAATTTACTATTAATAATTTCAAAAAATAAAAGGTATATATTTAAAAAATATGAAACTGATAATTCCATATATGGAATAATTTTTCAAAATTCAAAACACATAATTTGTAGGGATTAATTTAAAATTAATCGTTGTTCTCAAAAGAAAATATTTTTTTTTAATAAGTAATAACTATCTAAATGTTGACATGTGTTTTTGTCCAATTTAAAAGTGATATTGTTTCCAATGACCAAAATTTGATTAAATAATAAAAATATAATCCAATTAATCCTTAAAACCAATTTAAAAGTTAATCTGAATATAAAAATAAATTAGATGATAATGGGGTTTCAAATTATAATTTAGTATTTTTCACTATTCACTAAAATATGAATTTTATCAAAAAAATAACAAAAAATCAAAAAAATTAAATTATAATGTCCTATTTCCAAATAAGAAGTTAGTTTTCTCAAATTTTACTTATAAAATATTCAAAAAAATTGATTTAAAATTGGTGCTACATCAAAAGTCTATAGAACTATACTTTTTAAAAAATCCATATTTTATTTAAAAAATAAAATTTGTTCTCATATGATTTTATTAGAAATATTTATGATAAATTATAATTTTATAAATAAATTTAAGATTTAGATAATACTATCTATAATAGCATGTTTATCTCCCATGAAATAGTACTATTTTAATAATTTATCTTTTTTTATTAATTTTCATTATTACCTTCAATGTAAGCTATCGAGGAATCTCACTCTTGTGTGTAATGCAAGAGAAGTCAGTATTTAATGTTGTGAAATCTTCCATTGGTTTTTTGTATCACATAATATAAAGATATTTAATTTATAAATTCAACAAAATCTATACATTGTGCTTCATGAAATGAAATCTATCAAAAAAACATGAAATTTTGTGTAACAGAAGACAAGAATTGAGAAGCATATAATGAAAGATAATACAATGTTGTGTATAGCTCAAGATAAACATGGGGTATCCTGAAATCCAAGACAACCATAAATTTTTAAAATAATCTATATCATAAAATATTGAGGTGTAACATTTTAACCCCCTTAAAATGAATTTTCCCATAGAAATTCATTATGGTTATAAATGGTTTACTACATGAATGTTTTTTATGGAAACACACATCTTCAAAAAGAAATAACAAACATCATATCAAAAATAAAAGTAAGAAACATGAATATTACTCAATGTAACCGATCACTGGGTTTCTACACAAGAGGACATAGGTTGAAGTGAAAACATAGATATTTAAGAGAAATATAACCATCATGTTATGATAGATTGTGATAGAAAATAACGGGTAGATGAAGTTAAAATCCACAAAGACATAAATCTATAATGATTTATGGGGACACCTGGTTTGTGGCATAATAAAAAACTAGGATAACATTTTTGGATTTCAAGATCATTTTCCTAATGTTGAATTTTTTTTCATGAGATGAAATTCAAACATCGATTTAATATCATTGATAGTTCTCTAAATATTTTTCAAATAATCTCTTATTTAATGAAATGAAATTGAATTTGTAATTTATCTTGTGTTATCATATAATGTGATTGAAATATTGGTTATTCCATCTGTCTATAAAAAATAGTCAGAACAGGTTATCAAATATGCATAATTCCACCTAAAGTGAGATAATACATTAGTCTAACAAAGATAATTCTAAAATATAACATATACTATCCATAAATGGATGAGAATACAATCCTCTCAAAAGTTGAAATTATAAAACATTAGAAAGATGTAGACAAAATTAACATAACATTTTTCTCTCATATATGATTGGGTATTCCTTGCTTGTCACATTCCTAACATGTGAATACCTTATTCATGATAATAACCTGAATTACAATTAAACCATAGTGAAAACATGAATTATGTCAAAATCAACTCTTTTACCACAATATAATATGAAACATTATATATAAACAAACCGTGATATCACTTTTTCCTTATATCAATCCATAGAACATTAATACTATCAATCAACTCATTATTCTTTTATCCTACATTATGTGCATATCATGTGATTTTAAAAAATATTTCAACCACATTTCATTGTTACAAGTAAAATATAATTATATAAAACCACAATAGACCAATACATAGATACACTAATATTACATAATTAAATAAATGTGATTCCTAAATACTACTCTTGAATCCCATTACATAATCACTTAATCAATTAACAACTTTTTTCGCATACTCAACATTTCCAATGGTGAGCCCATGTGACTTGTCTTTTTATTTTCCCTTAATAGGGAACTATCTTCGATCATCATTAACCCATAGATTAGTTCCTTGGTTACCATAATTAATCATTTCCTTGCACTTGTAGAATTAATGTTTTGGTTGTGCCTTCCCTGTAATATTTTCTCTATTAAAATCCTTAGCAACATTTTTCCCATTAATCCGGCACTAAAATGCTCAATGACCATATTTTAAACACATGAAAAATTTTCTAGTGCCTTAATGAGAATATCTACTATAATTCAATCCACAAATATAGAATAATGAAATATTCTTATTATTTCACGATTGTGCTGTGATTATCTCTTAAACATTTTCATTCATTTATTTTCAAAACCATGAGATTTGTTTGTATCACCAACTTCAAGTTATACCATGATAGAACAATGAAAAATCTCTATATATCTACTTTATTATTTTATACATACTTATTTTATAATATTTGATTTAATCCACTGATTAATCGATGAACATTACATTCAGGCTAGACGATAATGAATGAAACATACATTGCATGTCTTGTAAAATTCACCTCGTATGTACAAATAGATTCATCTTCCATTTCATATGCTCATACAGCACGTTTTTCATCGTTGTTCGATGTATGTGAGGGATTTAATTATTGAAAACAATGTTCTTGAACTCATCTCATTAATTGGATTAAATTTAATCTTGATTCCTTGTATTCTTAATTAGTGTAAACCACTTTGAAACTATTTCTTCTAAATGATAGACATCTGAAATGATTTTTTCATGTTCCGAACAATGATTTATGGAAATTATATTATCAATGGAATTGATCCATTGCTCTACAACAAGTATATCAAAATACCCACTGGAATATGGAGGATGTTGGCTCATGAAGGACTCAAAAGAATTTAATTACCTTCTCTTCTGATTTGGAAGTCCAACATGATTAAAAAGTTGTATATGTATTGAAATTATTCTTTATATTCTATATGCCGTAACATTTTTTGGATCAAGAGGACAATAATTGCATTTCCTAGTGCCTTGATCATTAACACAGTTCCTTTGGGTTCCCAGTCTTTTCGAAAACCCGAAAAAATAATGTGAAAGTCAAAAATCATACTATGAAAATAACATAATCAAGGGGGAGTACTTTCAATATCTAATATCATAGGTTTCATCCTTGGTTATTAATGATCATTAATATAATTCTTGAACTGTTACCTATAGATATATGTGACCTTAGAGATATCAATATACATATCAAGGAACATTCTATGGGGATCTCACTAAGGTTTTCGAATCCTAGTTTTTAGAGGTTAAATAAACTAATTATCTAAAACAACTGTAAACACCCAATCATGACATTCAAGGACACTACAATTTTTTTTCGGAATACAGGAAACACTACAAAAAGATAAACCCAGTGACTAGATTATTTTATTTTCCTTGAAAACATGGAACATAATATTATAATATTGTGAAAGATCATCAACATCCCCAAAAACAATCATACCCCTCTTTCTTAACTAATAGCATTATTTATATTCTAGGGAAAATAAATCGTAAAAAGGGTGAGCTCAAAGGATTTTTAATGGTAAACATAGTGAATATAAAAAAATCTATAAACAGCTGAATGTAAAATTATTAACATATAAATTAAACAACAAAATCACGATTCATGAAATAAATCAATGAAGAATGTATAAAATGGATCCAAAAGACACATTAAAAATGATATAATATCATTGGCATAAATAATATAATTGGGGAATACAATTAAGCATATAAAATTATTTCCATAGTATTCAAGTCATTGTTTCTAAGACTATCATAATGGGAAAAGCCCATTACTGAACTGAGTTTACAAGTCATTTCATCCATGTATTACTGAACCAGATTTACTTTCCATTTCAATAATGTATATCTCATGAGATATATATCATTAGAAAAATAATAGTAGGGAAATATAGGTCTCACAAATCTCATAATTAAATCATTCTCACATTTGGTGCAAAAAATACTAAATCATTAATCATAGTGTTACCCATAAAATAAAATTGGATTCTTAATCAATATTTAATCTTAATATAATCTATATTTGATAAACAGACATCAAAATATAATTCCATCACAAAAAAATAAAATAAAAGTATGAATAAGGATAGAAACATAACACTATACACTCTTAGATGCAAAATATTTTTTATAAAACCCTTAAACATAATTCCAAGAGAAAATATCATCTCTTTATAAAAAATCATTTTAGTTTCTGAAAATGTCATTCAATTTTAAAGGGAAAAAAATTTATTGAAAATAAACATGAAAGATTATAAAGATTTATTTATGTAAATATTTTTTTATGACACCATAAATATCATTTCATGCGGAATTATTTAAAAAAAATCATTCTCCTCTAACTTTTGTTGGATAAGCGAAAAACTACCTTGTATAGAAAAAAAAGATTTCTTCCATACCATGTAGTGAATAAAAAAATGGGATAAAATGAATTTTAACATAAATAATCAAATAATAAATCTTTTAAGATAAAAATTATATAAAACATAAACATTTATGATCAATATATCCCCATTAAAAAATTACGTATAAACAATCTCGAATATATATGAGATTGAAAAATTATCCCATACCTTAGGTCTAATTTCTTATGTATGTTTAAGAAACTTTTGTATATCTGGTTTGAAAATATTTTTAACTTTTAAACAACTATAATTATATTTATGATATCATATATTTTTTACATGTGTCTTTATATTACCCAGTAATTTGTCAATTCCATGATAAAGCAATGTTTTGGATAACGTTCATTTTTTTCATACATGTTTGGACTTGTTATTATTGACATTATTTCATTAATCACGATTTATATACATAAATAATCTAAATATGGATTAAATATAATATGGATCCATTATATAAATAAATAAAAATATAATAGATTGAAAAATGAAATTCAATACACAATTCATGGAGACTAAAGGCCATAATTAGGCATGAACATTGTCTTTGTTTCTATATTAAATTGAAATAATGAAAGTAAATTAAAAATATATATAATTAAATACAGTATAATTATTATGTCATATATTTCATGGTTATTTATTATATATATATATATATATTATATTCATTCTAGAATTCATAATAGGGAGAATGAATTTTGTCGTGTTGTATAGGTGTCAAACCGTGTGTACGAACATGCTATGATATCATTCCCGTGATTTTTGAATGGTATTGATGTGGATTGTGTATAATATACCTAAATTAGTATCATTTTATAATAATCATATATATTTATTATTCACACCATTATACCCATCCATGTATGGTTGTGGTGAAAAACATATGACACCATGACATTGAGATGGTAAGTCGTACGTACGCACTCGCAGTGATTTTGTTTTTAGTATGATGAATAAAAGATGAAATAGGGTTATTATGTACATATAATGACTTATCATTATATGATTGAAAATAACGTTATTTATTTATAACGAATCTACTAATTAAGTGTATTTATATGAAGAATGAAACTTGAATGATTTGGTAGAAGAGATTACTTCTTCCTCAACACGCCTCCTTTAAATTTCCTCTTAGGGAAGTAGAGTTGGTATTTTGAAAATACATGCACCTATAGAATATAACTAGGTAATATTATAAGTCAAAATTGGTTATGTTTGGCCTATCATGATGGATCAAAATTGAGTGACGAGTAGATGGATGAGTTTCCCTTATATAGGTGATGAGAGGGGCAGTTTAGGAATCTCTGAAAATATAAATTTATTATGAATTATATTTTGATTAAAAATCGTCCAATTCATATTTAGTTCAAATATAATATTATTTTGGTTCAAATAATCATCATCAATTATGTTATAGACATGTTTGGTATATATTTTTAACCTTAATTTTTGATTTAACACTTATTTTAACATTTTTAATGTTATTGTGATATCATGATATATACAAATTGTGGGTTAATGTAATTACTATATCAGGTCAAACGACCCACAAAAAGTTATTTATGACATATATGGAAATATATTAACAATTTTTCTGAATCTTATATTTTTGCAAATTTAATTTCATTTAATAATATATTGTATGTTCTATGTTATGATATATATCAATTTTGGACAATACTCATTTGTGATTTTAAAAAAAAAATTAATAATAAACATAATTCCTTTAAAAATGTACTTAATCGTACCTAATATGTCAATTTCATAAAAAAAATTTGTTTCTGGAAAAAAATGATGAAAATGTCATTTTAAATTTTTATGAATACATTTATTTGAATCTTTGATTAATGTGGTAATAACTAAATCATAATTGTCTAATTGATAAATATATTTATCTATTGTACTAAAATTATAATTAAAATATCATGATGTAGGAAATATGTATATATTACAAATGGCTATTTATGGAAAGGTAGTTTAGTTATATAACCATATATTAAAATTGATTTAATCAAAGATATATGTTTTTGTTATAATTAACATTACATTAAATTAATTTTTATAAAATATAATATTCACATCCAAGTGAATATATGGTGTTAAAAAATTGACCCAAGGAATCCCAAGGTTGTAAATATGACATAAAATAGAATTTAGACACCTTTTAGTGTAGTTTTTATTATTAAAGTATTACTTTTACCCTTATTTTCCAAATTTACATTTTAACAATGGTAAATAAAAATAATTATTAATGTTAGAACCCAAAAGCATGTTTTTAGGAAATAATGAATATCAAAGGATTGACATGTGTGTTTGCCCAATTTAAAATTGAAATTATCTATAATGAAAAAAATTGAATTAAATGATAATTATACAATCTAGTTACATTTTAAAACAAATTTAAAAGATAATGTAACTATATAAATAATCTAGATGAAAATGCAGTTTTGAATTTAAATGCATTATTTTTCACTATTGTCTAAAATTGGAATTATATCAGAAAAAAGATTAAATTTTTATGTCCCACTACTAAAAAATATGTTAATTTTGTCAAAAAATAATAATATAAAAGATTCAAAAATAGATTTAAAATGTGTGGGCCATCAAAAGGTGGAAAACTAATTTTTTTTTAAAACTAATTCTTTTATCTGAAAAAACCATTGTGTTCTCATATCATTTTCTTAAAAATGATTAATATTAATACAAACTAGTACACGCCCATGCATTTTCACGGTGATAGGATTCCGAATCTCTAAAAAATGATCCACTACTGAATAAAAATTCATGTTTCACTACTAAAATAAAATAAATTATCAATTCTTTTAAAAAAATCCGATGCTCAAATTAAACACATGATACACTGCTCAAAGAGAGTACATGATCTAGTGCTCTCAAAAAATAAAAACTCCCTCTTCAATATGAATGTAGAGCATACTGGAAATGTGAAACATATTTTTTGGTAACCTACAAATAGAAATATCATGTCATGTTTATGTTTTGATCAACAGAAATAGAAAATGGCATCACAATGTTACAAATCATTTTATGAAATATTTTAGTAAAAACACCTTGATGTGGTATGTCTTAAAAAATTTAACCTAACAACACAAACAACATTTCCAACTATACTAAGTGCATCAGCATTTTTTGAAAAGGATTTTACTGGGGTAAACTATATATATAGTAGAAGTTGATATGTATTTTATAGTTGAGTTGAAACAATACTATCCTACATGAAATAGAGTATATAGTAAAAGTTGATACAATAATAAGAGTTGATACAATAATAAACTTCATAGAAAGATAGTATATAGTAGGAGTTCCACTATGATAATATATATTAAATTCAGTAAAATAAATGACAAAGGCACTTGAAGACATTCTTCCATTGTTTTGAGTAATTACAGTTAGCAACTGTACCTCAACATCAATATCATCTTGCCCTGTAACAAATACTAAAACATCACCTATGGACTCCTAAATATGTATATGTGAAATAAATACTCTAGATTTCATTTTTTTATGAAAAATTATTTATATTTGATATGAAACTCTTAGATACACCGCGTAGAAAATAAGTGTGAATGAAAAAAATGAAGACAATTTCATAAATGAAAATGAAAAACCATTTGAAGGATAAATCATTGATAAAAATATGAGTCACTGCTCAAATAAAATAAATGATTCAATAACTTAAAAAAATATAGAACGATCAAATTAAAATCCTCATCAACTTCTCAAATTGAATACATGATCCATTTTTCAAAAATATTTATCACAAAGGATATATAGTACAACTAGAAGAACTAAAAACTGAGACAAAATTAAATGATCAACTGCTATATTTCTCCAGAATAATGTTATAGTAAACACTAAAACATTGTATTTAGGAAAGAAACCCTGCCTTAATACTGACTATAATGAATATATTGAAATTTTTAATTAGTTTCTTTTAGAAAACATATAAGAGGCTCTTGGAATATATAAACAGCATAGGTTACAACAGTATGAAAAAAGAAACTTTACATTTGTCACTTATCCATGCCAACAGCAAAAATCATTCCCATCAGCGATCAATCCAATCATCTTTTCTTCCAGCATAGTGGAAAATCCATAGGTTCCATGTTGATGTTCAACAACATCAGTATTATGATTCCGAAACACAACTCCAAATCCATATTGACATGGATTTTGCATTAATACCCCATTCGTGTTACCCTTGAGCCAGCCATGAAAGGGTGTAGCCAAGTATTGAACTATGTTACTACAATGATCTGCAAGAAGCAAATGAGAATTTGGGATAGCAGAAAAAATATCATCCATGGATGACTGGAATAGGAAAAGGGTCTTCTCGTGAATTACCTTTTTTCTACCTCTCTAGATGAGATTGAGAAATTCAACATATGCAACTATAAACATATTTCTTATATGGTTGGATAATTGTATTTTCAAATAAGCAAGGAAAATCGTTTTAAGAGTGTTTCCATGTGGTGTGTGATTTTCAAATATGTTAAAGATAGTGGAAATACATATAAGGAAAAAGAGATAACAGAAAAGGTGATCCATGATGGATGAAAGTGGGTCTGCTACCTTTTATCTAACAGATCAATAATTCTACTTCAACCATCATGGGGCACCTGATGATTACCCTTTGAATCTGATCCTTATAATAAAACCTTTTACAATCCAAATATTCATTTTTTAAAAACCTGAAATATATAACACATTCTCTCTTAGATAAATATATAAATCTATTACGGAAAATAAAAAATAAATATAATAGAAATGTAAACAACTTCATTAACAAAAAACATAACAATTTAACTATTAATCAAAAATAAAAATTGAATCTTCAGTTGAAAATAAGTCATCACATATGCAAAATACTTCATTAAAAAAACAACTAATCAAAAATTATACTGAATTTTCAGTTTGAAATGACAAAATCAAATCATAATGCATGTTTTTTATATCAACTAAAAAAACTACAACAGAATTCATTTGATATCTATACTATGTATCCACCATAAACAGAATATTCAAGTAGATGGGAATATTTAGAGAATATGTTGGATAAAAAGCACATGAAATAATATACACAAACATAGAATAACATGTCATACATCATATGATATCAATACAAAGTATACATAATGAAAAAATGTTATAAATATTAAAGGATTGTTCATATTTGATGTTTAAAAAGACATGACAATTTAACATAAGAACAGTAGGTAAATGAGAATTCTCACATCATTTGAAAAAATATATTTTATAATCATCTTATTGATATTGGAGTTTGTTCCAATGAAGAAAAACTGAATGAGAAGAAATATCATAAGAGTAAAATAAATGCAACATTATATGTTAATACCCCAGAAGTCAATAAGTGATGAAATACATACAAATAAATGGATTAATATCTAATGAAACTTTATATGCTGAGTTTAATACCAGGGCCTTTGTTACTACTCTATTCTTGGTAACATCAATGGTCAACTCTGGGCAGGGGACATGGAAAGTGCATATTGTATTGGTGGAAACCCTTTTATTTCCTATAGTGGTCAATGATTTGGTTAGCCTGACTGGTTTCTTGAACTCCAGTTCAACATCATTGAATTTTTGGGAAATTTGAGAAACCACATGTGGTCTTAAAAATGTAGCTATCACATTATATTATGAAATAAAATACTTGTTTCATCATATTGAGAAAGATGCATGGAAAGTAATCTTATGTAAAAATCAGTAACTCCAACATTGGAAGAAATATGACTATAAACATCATAACTTCTCATAGACAAAAAAAACACAATTAGATTTATTTATTTCTGGAGGAAATACTATGGAATTAATTCATCTAGAAACTAATATATATATATATATATATATATATTAGATTATGATGTTTATTGAATCATTCATCTTCAAAACAATATTGAATTTAGTTTCAATGGAAAAACAAACGATTTTTTAATATTTCACAATTTTTTATTTGAAGTTGCAACTTGTTCAGCCTATAAAAAATTCAATTTGAATTGTTTATCCACAAATATATTCATCTGATTTAATAACCTTCTCCAAAACCAGTCAGTGACAAATCATCTAGTGGATGGAGAAAATACCCAATTATAGAATACATAAGTATATCTACCTTTCCAAAAATTTTCACAGTTGATGCAATGAATCCTTGAATCTTTCTTATTGAGAACGTACCAATAAAAGACAAATTATTATTGTCTCATAAAAACCCAAAACAACTATTAATTTTTTATGCATGTCATCCAATAAAAAAAGTTGTATTAGTATAAAGGTGATTGCACATATTGTTGAAAAAATATTTGTCATCCAATCAATGATGACTATTTAAATTATGTCACTCTCAACTGGAATGTCACTATGAAATTAATAATTTCTCTATAATATTCATGCATGGTTCATATTTCCAATAAATTTATGTGATTACCATCTGTGACATGAAATCATTATTTATGGCATGAAAATTTGAAAATTTGATATGCAGTTTCAAAAAGAGGATATGAGATCCCTCTCATTTTAATTAGTTTACAGTTTCATAGATTTTAGTAATTTGGAATTATTTATATTGAAATAAATAAAAATACAATCATTATAGTAAAATATGACTATATGAATGCATGTTGAAAATTAACCTACAAGCAACTCATTCTAAGCAAGTATTGATAATTAGAAGTATAAAAAAATAACCACCAATAATTGGTTAAAATTTTTCATGGGGCACAATAACCAACAATAATAACTTGAATCCCTTCTAAAAAATAAATTCATTCATATCATGAAGATAATTAAAAATCTCAAACAAACCGATTATGAGGCATACAACAATGATAAAAAAGTACCTGAGAATACAGTACAGTATATGTTATAAAATGAAAATTTAAAAATAATTTCAATATTAAAAAACATGAAATTTAATAATGTAAATTTGAATTAATAGAAAAAGATATTAAGAGAATTACCTGTAAGTTATGTTACCATTGAATTCCAAAACTGTAGATGGTGATAAATAAACCTATATTAAATAAGACATGTCAGCACAATGGGAACCATTACAATGATGTTACAGCATACAAACAATTTAAAATCATGGGTAACATTGAATTTGTTAGAACATGCATTAAAAAAAATACCCACTCATTCAAACTATTGTTTGTAATTAAGCACATTCCTTTTGCAAGATCCTTGGTTTGTAAAATCCCTTCAATCAAATTTATGTAGCTATAAATATTTGGGGTTATTCAACAACTTTTCATTTCATCGAAAACAATAGACTCATCGGGCAATTCACCGCTAAGACACAGACCATAAATAAATGCTCTGAAATAATGTTTTTGTTGAATGGAATAACAAATTACAAGTGAATGAATAAAAATATAAAAAAATATAATAAAATATGTCAATATGAATACATATTGAAAATTATCCTACAATACACTCATTCTAATGAAATATTGATAATTAGAAGTATAAAACAAATATCCACCAATAATCAGTTCAACTTTTTCATGGGCCATAATAACCTGCTACAATAACTTGAATCTCCTATAAATAGTAGTCCTTCGAATACTCATGACAGTTGAAAATATTTAACATACTGATTAGGAGGAGTATGACGATGATCCAAAAATACATAAAAACACAGTAAATTATATGTTATAAAATGAAAAATTCAAAATAATGGAAAGAATAAAAAACATGAAATTTACAAATGTAGATTTGAATTTATTGAAAAAAGGTATTAGGAAAAAACCAGCGATATTGATAAATAAAACTATATTAATTAAGACATGTCATCACATTGAGCACCATTATAATGATATTGAAACATACAAACAATTTGCAAACCAAAGATAACATTAAATTTAGCAGAACATGCATTAAGCTTTATCACCCACTGATCCAAACTATATCTACAATTAATCACATACCTTTTGCAAGATCCCTGGTTTGGAAAATCTCTTCAATAAAATATGACAATATGAATACATATTGAAAATTATCCTACTAGTACTCATTATAAGGAAATATTCATAATTAGAAGTATAAACAAATATCAAACAATAATCAGTTCAACTTTTTCATGGGCCATAATAACCTGCTACAATAACAGGAATCCCCTATAAATAACAGTCATTCGAATTATGATGATAGTTGAAAATATCGAACATACTGATTAGGAGGCGTACGACGATGATCCAAAAATACATAAAAACATAGTAACCTATATGTTATAAAATGAAAAATTCAAAATAATGGAAAGAATAAAAAACATGAAATTTACAAATGTAGATTTGAATTAATTGAAAAAGGTATTAGGAAAATTACCTTGAAGTTGTATTACCATTACATTCAAAAACCATAGATGGTGATAAATAAACCTACATTAAATAAGTCATGTCAGCATATTGGGCACCATTATAATGATATTGCAACATACAAACAATTTTCAAACCATGGATAACATTAAATTTAGCAGAACATGCAATAAGCTTTATCACCCACTGATACAAACTATTATCTACAATTAATCACATACCTTTGGCAAGATCCCTGGTTTGGAAAATCCCTTCAATAAAAATGATGTTGCTTTAAACATCCCAGGGTATTCCAAAACTTTTCATTTCTTCGAAAAAAATAAACTCATCAGATTGTTCACCCCTGAGACACAGACCATAAATAACTTCTCCAAAATACAGTTTTTGTTGAATGGAAGAACAAATTACCAGCGTATGATAAAAAAATTGGGGATATATATGATAATTCATTAAAAATTATCCTACAAGCCACTCATTCTAAGGAAATATTGATAATTATAAGTATAAAACAAATATCCACCAATAATCAGTTCAACTTTTTCCTGGGCCATAATCACCTTCTACAATAACATGAATCCCTTATAAATAATAGTCATTCAAATCCTGAAGATAGTTGAAAATATCGAACATACTGATTAGGAGGCGTACGCCGATGATCCAGAAATACATAAAAACAAAGTAAACTATATGTTATAAAATGAAAAATTCAAAATAATGGAAATAATCAAAAACATGAAATTTACAAATGTAGATTTGAATTAATTGAAAAAGGTATTAGGAAATTTACATTGAATTTGTGTTACCATTACATTCAAAAACTAGAGATGGTGATAAATAATCCTACATTAAATAAGACATGTGAGCACATTGGGCACCATTATAATGATATTGCAACATACAAACAATTTTCAATCCATGGATAACATTAAATTTAGAAAAACATGAATTAAGCTTTATCACCCACTGATCCAAACTATTATCTACAATTAATCACATACCTTTGGCAAGATCCCTGGTTTGGAAAATCCCTTCAATAAAAATGATGTAGCTTTAAACATCCAGGGGTATTCCAAAACCTTTCATTTCATCAAAAAAAAAAATAGACTCATCGGACTGTTCACCCCTGAGACACAGAACATAAATAACTTCTCCAAAATACAGTTGTTGTTGAATTGAATTAAAAATTACCAGCGGATGATAAAAAAATTGGGGATACATATAAAAATTCATTAAAAATTATCCTGCAAGCCACTCATTCTAAGGAAATATTGATAATTAGAAGTATAAAACAAATATCCACCAATAATCAGTTCAACTTTTTCATGGGCCATAATAAAATTATACAATAACATGAATCCCCTATAAATAACAGTCATTCAAATCTTGACGATAGTTGAAAATATCGAACATACTCATTAGGAGGCGTATGCCGATGATCCAAAAATACATAAAAACAAAGTAAACTATATGTTATAAAATGAAAAATTCAAAATAATGGAAAGAATAAAAAACATGAAATTTACAAATGTAGATTTGAATTAATTAAAAAAGGTATTAGGAAAATTACCTTGAAGTTGTGTTACCATTACATTCAAAAACAAGAGATGGTGATAAATAAACCTACATTAAATAAGACATGTCAATACATTGGGCACCATTATAATGATATTGCAACATACAAACAATTTTCAAACCACGGATAACATTAAATTTAGCAGAACATGCATTAAGCTTTATCACCCACTTATCCAAACTATTATCTACAATTAACCACATACCTTTGGAAAGCTTCCTGGTTTGGAAAATCCCTTTAATA
Source organism: Viscum album (assembly GCA_963277665.1). Classification (NCBI taxonomy): domain Eukaryota; kingdom Viridiplantae; phylum Streptophyta; class Magnoliopsida; order Santalales; family Viscaceae; genus Viscum; species Viscum album. Next base: position 337,783,346 of record OY728157.1, on the reverse strand, counting down.
AAAACGATGTAGCTTTAAACATCCAGGGGTATTCCAAAACTTTTCATTTCTTCCAAAAAAATAGACTCATCAGACTGTTCACCCCTAAGACACAGACCATAAATAACTTCTCCAAAATACAGTTGTTGTTGAATGGAAGAACAAATTACCAGAAGATGATAAAAAAATAGGGGATAGATATAAAAATTCCATAAATTAAATGAATTTACAAGTATGAAAGAAAAATTTACTATATACGGAATGACCTGTCAGAATCTCATCAAAGTAATAGAATCTTGTTATGTTGAAGGACAGAAGATGTGCTTGAGAAGATCAAGAGAATCCAAGAATATTTGTAGGGTGAGCAGCATGTCTTCTGAAGGTCTTTAGCAGAAATTTACAGCTACCGTAGAAAATGAAAATTCATCTAAAATATAAATGTTATTTAGAAGAACACAAATATGTAATTCTGAATATAGGGTTTGTTTGTGGGTGATAAAGCTTACATCGGGTTGTAGAGGTGACAAAGATTAAATGTAGAATTGATTTAAGAGAAGGATAAAGCGGGATCTAGAGGCAACAGAGTTCACGAGACTTGTAGCGGGAGACGAAGTAGGAAACGGTAGTCGTAGGTGTGGAATATCGCCCGATTGTATGCGAGATAGGATTTCCAGTTGATTCAGTGAGGTGGAGGATACATCAGCATCTGTAGGTGAGGCAGTGGTGAGGTATTCTGTGGGAGGATAGTGCGGGAATGGAAACCCTAACAGGGAGAGGGAATAATGGGGACAATGTTGCTGGGGTAATGAGATCGCATTCGACGAAAGCGGAATATGGAGGGAATAATTGTTAATTTGGTGACGTGGTTGCTCAATTGGGTGACATGTAGGCAGAAAAATGAAAACTTTAGAAGATATATAGATGTTATATACAATTAAAAATTTAGATTATATTATTTATAAGGGAAAATTTATATCAAATTAAATAATAATATTTTAATAATATATCTGAAACTCAGTATTTCATACAACACAATCTATCGAGGAATGCCACTCATGCGTGTAAAGCAAGCCATGTTACTGTTTCATGTATTGAATGCTTCCATTGATGTTGAGTATAACATAATCACAAAATAGATCATTTATAAATTGAAAAAATTATATAAAACGTGTTGCAGGAAATGAATTCAATCAGATGAAACTGAAATTATTTATAACAGAATCCAAGTATAGTATTACATACACTACAAGCTAATATAGTGTTTTGTATAGTGAAAGATAATCTTTGGGTAGCATACAATCAAAGACATAAAATAAATTAAAAATAATCAATCTCATTATATCACATCTTGTAAAATTCTACCCCGCTTAAATTGACATTTGACCTATAAAATCATCAGGGTTATAAATGGTTTACTACAACGAAGGTTCTTTTATGGAAACCCAAATCATAAAAAGGAATACTGAAACATCATTTTAAAAGGGAAAGTTAAAAAAACAACAATTACCCAATATAACTCATCACTGGGTTTCCACATAAGAGAACATAGGTGGGATGTGAAAACATAGACATTGAGGATAAATCAAACCATCATGTTATTAAGGATATTGAAAGAGAATATTGTTTGGAGATATTTACCTACCAGAAAGAAATAAATCTGATAACGATTTAAATGAAATTCTAATTTATCATATAATAAGGTACTAGGATAGCATTTTTGGTTTCCAATATCTTTTTTCTAATCTAGTTGAATTTTTTCGTGTGTAGAAATACTTACATTATTTCATTACCATTTATCGTTCCCTATAAATCATCCACTTTTTCTCTTATTTAATGAAAAGAAGTTGAATTTTTTATTCGTGATGTGGTAGCGGATAATGATATATAATGATATTTCATTCTATCTATCTCAAAAAATAGGTTAGAAATTGTTAACATATATGCATAAGTCCACCTATTGTGAGATAATACATTATTATAACAAACCTAATACTATAATATAAGATATAATATCCATAAATATATAACATTACAATCCTTCAAATGCAATAATAATAATCATTAGAAAAAGGTGGACTAAATTAACTGAACATTTGTCTCCCATATCCTATTTCACAGTTCTTCATTGTCACATTCAAAACATGTGAATACCTTAATAGTGACAATAAAATTAATTAACATTGAACCATAGTGAAAACACGAATTCTATCAAAATTGAATCTTTCCACATAGAAAAGGCTACCAAAAAATCTGTATACTCATTCAAGGATATCACATTGTTATTATAAGAGTCATGAGATAACTAATACTATCAAACATATCATTATCTTCTTATCCTATCGTTATGCACATATCATATTATTTTAAAAAATATTTCAATCACTTTTTGTGGTTATCAGTACCAAATAAAAAAAACACAATATACCAAAACATAACATTCCAATATTCCATATTATGATAAAAGGTATTACACAACAATTTATAGGTTCCCATTACATAATCACAAAATCATTCCACCACATTGTGTCATAGTCAACATCGCCAATAGGAACACATGTTAATTCCCTTATTCATTGGTCTTAATGGGTTGATGAAGTCGATCTTTATTAACCTTTTGATTAAGGAATTGGTTAGCATAATTCCCCATTTCCTTGCACATGAATCATTGATTGTTTGGTGTTGCATTCTCTATAGTATTTTTTTATTCAAATCATTTAAAACCATCTTGCTATTAATTTTTCACTAAAATTATTGATGAACTTATTTTCCACACTTGAAAAACTATTTAGTTTCATTAAGAAAATTTCAACTATGTTTCTTTCAACAATTTGATAAAAAGGAAAATATTAATCTTTTTTTAACCATTGTTTTTAAATTTTCTCTTAAACTAAATGTTTTTTCCACAACCATGATATGGGTATGTACCATCAACTTATAGTTAAACCTTGATAGAACAACACACAATCTATTTATTGCTACTGAAGTCTATTGTACGTAATGCCCATCAAAGACATGGTCTTATGGCATTAAAAATTTGATCTTATTTCGGTCTGGTTGAATGATAATCCCAGAAGCATTCCATGAACGTCTTTTAAAATTCCCCAGGTATGTACCAAAATATTCACCGTCCTTTTTATTAATCTCAAGTAACTCCTTTTCAATCATAGTTCAAAGTATATTAGCGACATACATATTGAAAAATTATTTATTCAACTCGTCACATTCCAGGGATTCAATTTCGTATTTCATCCTTGTATTCTTAATTAGAGTCAACCATAATTATGCTTCATCTACTAAATGCTAAAAAACCACTTTGCCTTTTCCATTTTCTGAACAAACAAAGGAGGAAAATATCTTTTCAATGGTCCTAATCCATTCTTCAACAACAAGTTGATCATAAGAACCACTGAAATAAGATGGACGTTACCTCATGACGGACTCAATAGAATATTGATCTCTTATCTACACATTTAGAAGTCTAGAACGATTCATATGCTGGGTATGAATAGAAATAAAAATTTTCATTCTATCTACAATATCATTTGGTTATTCAAGAGGAAATCATTTCATTTCCTAGTACACTGATCATCAATACAATTACCTAGGGTACCTATTATTTCCTAAAACCCAAAATGAATAGTGTGAGGGAAAAACATCATCCTTGGAAAATAATAATAATGGGGGGTTAATTACAATAACTATTATATTAGGTTTAATCCTAGTGTATTGATAATATTTATAGTAATTATATGATTGTAGCCTATAGTTAGACTTACCCATATTGACATCCTGAAACATACCATAGAAATATATCCAGGGATCTAACTAATGATTTCTCATCTTGGATTCCAAAGGCTGACTAAACCATTATTATGAAAAAAAAGTGTACGAACGATGCTTTATATACATAAACATTAAAATATATTTATGGAATACATAATAATAGCCACAAAAATATCCCAAAGACCATATTAGTTTAGTGTCGTTTGAAATTTATGACATAATCCTCCATCTTTTTGAAATATCATTTAAATATCCCATTAAGATCTTACCATTCATCTTTTCCTAACTAAAACAATCATTTAAATCCATGGGAAAGAAAACATAAAAATGGTGAGCTCAAATTGTCAGTAACTGTATACATGGAAAACATAAGACAATAAATAAACATTTGAATGTAAAAACATGAAAATAATGGTTAAACATCAAAATAAATAGTCACAAAATATATTATAGACGAACGTAAATCATGAATCATAAATGAAAATTAACTAAGAAATAATTTAACTATAATAAATCATGTAATCAAAGATAACAAATTTAGCACATAATATGATTTCCATAGTATCAAAGGCATTGTTTCGATGTCCATCATAGTGGACAAAGTCAATTACTGAACCAGGTATGCATGCCATTCAGCCATATATTACCGAACAATATTTACATTCTATTAAATTGAGGTATATCTCATCAGTTATATATCCTTACTGAATGAATTAGATGGAGATATAGGTCCCACCCATCCCATTACAAAATCATACTTACATGTGCCACAAAAAACCTAAATCATTCATCATAGTATATCCATGAAATAAAATGTGATTCTTAATGATCATTTCATCAAAACATAATCCATATAAGATAAATGACCTTTATAAAAATAATTCTTTCATTTAAAAAATCAAATAAAATTAATAATAGGGATATAAACATAACACTTTATCATATTTTATTGAAAATTACTTTTATAAAACATTTGAACTTAATTCCTGAGAAAAATAACATTTCTACTTAAAAATTATTTATTTTTTCAAAATTTCATTAAATTTTAAAATGAATTAAGTTAATTTAATATAAACGTGATATGTTTTAAAGGATGATTTATGTAAATAATTAATCATAGAAGAGTAAAAAATCCATCTATTTTGTATAGGATAAAAATATTCTCCGCATACTTTTACTAGAAAACTTGAAAAGTACCTCATACATTAAACAAAAGAATGATTTCATTCATACCAAGTAGTAAAATTAAATAATTGTTAAAAATTAACATAAAAATTCATAGAATAATTATAAAAAATTTATTATAAAAATATAAAAAATCATGGACCTTGATGTTAAATATATCCCCAACTAATTCTTACATATAAACAATTTCAGATAAAAATGAGATTACAAAATTATCCCTTACCATAAGTATGTTTTCTTCTGTGTGTGTCTACATATATTATCGAGTGGATTTAAATATGTTATTAACATGTAACATATCCATAATAATATTTGTAATATCATATATGTTTTACTTATGATATTATATTACGTGTTTATTTATAAATTCCATGTTAAATCAACATTTTGGGTAATAATTGTTTTATTTATCGTACAGGTTTGCTCTTATTATTAATAAAATTATTACTTATATCATCATTATATATTTCACGACTGTAAAAAATGATTTATATATCATATATATTCTGTATATTAATAATTAAATATATATATATAATAGATAGATAAATGAAATGAAATACATTGTTCATTTAGACGGTTGGCCATACATACAGATGAACATTGTTTTCATTTTCATATAGAATCGTATGGAAGTAATTAAATTAAACAAATATATACAGAAATAATGTATAATTATTACTTCATATAATTCATGATTATATATATATATATTTCATTATCATTCTTGAATTCAAATCTTAGATATCGAATCTCATCACTTCGTAGAGACGGTAAGCCGTACGTACGCATGAGCAATGATATCATTACCATAATTATTGAATGGTATTGAAGTGGATATTGTTTAATATCTATGAATCAATATCATTTTTTAATAATCATATATGGTTATTATTTTCACCCTTATACACATCGATGAATGTTGAGGCAAAAAACAATTTACTCCATAGCGTAGGGATGGTTGGTCGTACGTACACACTCATGGTGATATTTTTTTAGTATGACGAATAGAATTTGAAATAGGGTAGATTTATATTTATTATAACATATCAGTATATAATTGGTACTAATTTAATTACTTTATAATGAAACAAATAATGAAGAAGATGTATAAAAAGAATAAAATTTTAATGAATCGGTATTAGTGATTACCTCTTCCCCGACTAGACTCCTTTAATTGTTCTCATTGGGAACTAGATTAGGTATTTTGATAATAAAATAATGAATTTAATGTCACTAGGGTTGTTTATAAAAGAAATGGGATATTTTTTATGATATTTAAGGCTCAAAATGGACTTATGAGGAGAGGAAGAAGATTCCCTTTTATAAGAGAAGAGAGATGCACTTTATGAAGCATTCAAAATATTAATTTATTATAAATATAATTTCGATTAAAATGGTTCCAAAATTATTTAATTATATGGTAAGATGATTTCTATTCTAATTCCCATAATCTAATAATTTCAATATTGGTTTTCGATATAATTTTTATCCTTATATTTTTAATATGTCCCTTCTTTTACCCATTTTAATTTTACTGTTATATCATGTTATTTACGCATTATGGCTTAATGTAATTACCGTATATTGAAAAAATGACATGTAAAAATTTATTTATGACATATCTGAACATAATTTAAATATTTGGTAAAATATTAGATTTTAAATAATATTATTTCATTTAATAATCAATTTACTGTTTCATGTTATGATTTCGTTTAATTTAAAAAAAAAAATCATAATTGAGTTTTTTTTAAAAATCATAACAACACGATTTCATAAAAAAATAATTAAAAAATCCATAGTATTTTAATTTATTCCAAAAAATTCATGTATTTCATGAAAATGTTAAAATAGTTTTATTTTAATATTTAAAAATTGATTTTTTGAATCTTTCATTATTTTGGTAATCTGTACATCATAATTATTTTATTAAAAACATATATATCTGATATCTAAGAAATATAATTAAAATACCATGATGTTGGAAATATTGTTATAATTCTAATTAATATTTATATACATAGAGATCAGTTATATATCCCTATATTAAAATAGATTTAGTAAAAGAAATACAATTATGTTATAATTGTTTTTAAATTAAATTAATTTTATAAAATGTCATTTTCACATCGAAGTACATCCATGGGGTTACAAAATAGTCCAATGGATGCCCATGTTCAATAATATCTCATCTAGTTGGATTAAGACACGTCCTAGGGTAGTTTTATACTATTAAATTATATTTTTCCCTTATATACCAGATTTACATTTTAACCATTGTAAATAAAATTAATTATTAGAGACTATTCAAAATGTCAAAAAATAAAAGATTCATATTCACATAATTTGGAACCTATAATTCAAAATATTGAATACATATTTCCAAATTCAAAACACATATGTTTTAGTAATATATTTAAAACAAATTCTCTTTGTCAAAACCAAAAAAAACAGGTTTTTTATAAACTAATAACTATCAATAGATAGACATGTGTTTATGTCCAGTTTAAAAGTAAAATTAAATCCAATGATGAAAATTAGATTTAATGAAATAAATATAATCAATGTAAACTTTGGAACAGATTAAAAAGTTAATCTATCTATATAAATAAATTAAAAGAAAAATTCATTCGAAATTAAAATGCACTATTTTTCCTTATTGAGTAAAGTATAAATTTTATTAGAAAAATATAAAAAAATCAAAAAATTAAATTTTTTGGTCCCAAATCTAAAATAAAAAATTATTTAGACAAATTTAACTTATAAAAGTGTCAAAAACTATATTTAAAATGTGTGTGTCATCAGAAGCGTGAAGAAAATATTTTTTTATAAAATTACATATTTTATCTAAGAAAATAATTTTTTCCCCTATCATATCATGGAAAATGTATAATATTAATGCTCATGTTATATAATATTCAAAATGTGGATAATAATATTCATAATGGCTAGTTTATATATTATTAAATAATAATATTTTAATAATATATCATTGTTTAGTGAAATTCACTACTACATTTAATTCAATTTATAGAGGAAGGCCACACTTTCATGAAATTAAAGACATGATATTGTAGAGTTTATAGAACGATTCATTTTTTATTAAATATAACGTAATTAAATAATTGTTCATTTATACGTTGGAAAAAATATATACTCCGTGTTGCGTGAAATGAATTCATTCAAAAGAACATGAAATTGGGTTTAACTCAAACCAAGAATAGTGTTGAATACACTGCAAGATAATATATTGTTTTGTGTAGTGCAATAAAATACTAGGATAATGTAATATCTAATACCTCAAAGAAATTAAAAAGAATTTATCTCATAAAATCACAGGGTGTAACATTCTACCCCCTTAAAATGAATATCATCCATGAAATTATTCAGGTTTATAAATGGTTTACTACATGAAAGTTTCTTTTATAAAAACTAACATCATAAAAATGAATACATAAAATTAATTTTAAAAAGGAATGTTAGTAACATAAAAATTACCCAATGTAACTCATCACTGGTTTTCAACATAAGATATCATATCTCGAAGTGGAAACATTGATTTTGAATAGAAAAATAACCATCATGTTTTGATGGATACTGATACAGAATAATATTTGGGGAAAGATAACTACCAGAAAGAAATAAACGTGGGAAGATTTAAGAGACAATCTGATTTATCAGATAAAAAGTTTCTAGGAAATCATTTTTTGTTTCCAAGATCACATTCTTTATTTTGATGAATTTTTACATTAGAATAAATAATTTCTCTATTTTATTACTATTGATCATTACATAAAAAATTTCCACTTCATCTCTTATTGAATTATATGACGTTGATTTCTTCATTCTTGATGTGTCAGCAAATCATACAAAAAATGATAGGTTATTCCATCGGTCATAAAAAAATACAAATAAAATGTTAAAATTTAATTATACCACCTATAGTGAGATAATATATTAATCTAACAACCTAATTCAATAATATAACGTATACTAACTGTAAATGAATAAAATTTAAATCCTTCTAAAACATAATATATATAACATTAGAAATAGGTGGAGTATATAGACATAGAATTTTTCTCCAAGATCTCATTTTTTAATTCTTTGTTGTCACATTCCAAACATAATAAGAATTTATGTAGAACCATATTGAAAACATGCATTCTTTCAAAATTAACTCTTCATACACACACTGAAATACCAAAAAAATTTACATACTCAAATCAGGATTTCACAATGTCCATATATTAGTAATGAGATCATTAAAACTATAAAACATCTCATTTAATTCTTATCCATTTATTATGCTCATATCATGTTCATTAGAAAACTATTTAAATCACATTTCATGGTTACGAGTTCCATGTAATTATGGAAAAACAAAATAGACCAATACATAGATATTCAAATATTCCATAATACTACAAATAATATTTCACATAACTATTCTAGAATCCCATTACATAATCATTTTATCATTTCTCAGCTTATTTTTTATACTAAAAATCACCAATAGTTATCACATGTTCCGTACCATTTTATTTTTCAATAATATTATTCTAACATCGATCATCATTAAGACCTGTATTAGGGAATTGGTTATCATAATTCCCAATTTTCTTCTATTTGTATCATGGAAGTGTTGGTGTTTCGCACTATATATGGTTTTCACTATTCAAATAATTAGCAACCTTAATCCCATTACATTGGCACACAACTTTCCGTTGAACTTCTATTCCACCATTGAAATTTTTTATAGTCCCTTTATAAAAATCTCCACCTTTCCTAATTCCAAAATTTGAGCATAAGGAAAAAATCGCCTTCTTTTCAAAATTTAAATTGAGATTTTCCCTTAAGTTCCATTTTTTCATGCCAATACCATGCGACGGTTATGTAAAACCAATAACACCCTGACCCCAGTTACCTAGAGTCGGTGCATTATTACATAACATTGGCATGATCACCAGAAAGATCAAATCTCGAAAGACTGATTGGTTTAGTAGCCTTGGAAACACTAGATATATTCATAAAGTTTTACATTACATCATAAAGTGAAAAACTACTACAACAACATAGTCTCCATATTCGACACTCATATCCCCACATACTATCCCAGCAGGTCATTCATAAATTATTTCTTCAAATCTTGGGGGAAATAAAACATAGAAAAGGGGTGAGCTCAAATGCCCAGTAAGGATAACAATATAGCAAAAACTTTCATAAATAAGAATAAACATTTAAGGGAATGTATAACTTAAAACAAAAGCCTTTTAAACATGAACTTCAACATAGTATGGAAAAAATAAAATGAAATATTTCCATTTACTTATTCACATGGATATTCTACTAATCGAATAATCAAATGCAATATCAATAACCACTTTCATAATGATGGAATGCATAATGTCAGACTATCATAACCACATAGCCAATCCCGCGTGGCAAGACTAAAAATTAGATTTTTTCAAGGCCTTGTTCCAAGACACTAGTTTGTCTCATGAGATTTACTGATGCATCGAGGCGCTATAGCGGGCTCCACCCGTCACATATTAAGTCTAATGCATTCAAATATGAAAAGGTTTAAGCATAACATAAACATTTGTATTAAAACTAGCATATGAAATGTCAATACTTTCACTATAAACTATGAATGGTATAAAAATAGAACATCCACAGTCAAACATATCACAAAACCTTCAATACAATATAGAAGTTTTGTATCATAATAAATCATCTTCAAATAAGTGTAAAATCCATCAAAGGATGTTGACATAGATGAAATCAAAACTCTTTTTAAAGAAATATATCTTTCTATTTTGAAATCATTTAAGAATCATATATTTATAAAATAAAAAATTTCATTGAAAATATTCTTATAAGCTTGTTAGGGAAGCTTCGATGATTTTATAACGGCAGAAAATAACCGCACCCACCGTATAAGTTAAAAAAACATTTTTACCTTAATTCTGTCGAAAAGGTTAAAAAGCACCTTGTTTGGAAAATGACAGAATGATTCCTTTATAAAACTCTTATAAAAAGTCAAACAAGGGTATAAATTACTTTAACCCATATTCTTTTAAATAGTAAAAATGTTTTTAAATATGTTTTTAAGAAACATGGCTGTGGATTATAAAGAGATCCCAGTATATTATTATGTATAAACAACCTCAGATAATGAAGAGATTGCAAAATAAACACTTACCTTGTAATTTTACTTGGTTGGGGTAGGTTAACCTCCTATATAATGGATAAATAATTTTTATTAAATTATACAAGAATCATATACAATAATATGATATCATATATGATCTTTTAACATTGATTTGTTAATAATATCTTAGTATTATCGTTGTTTCGGGTGTTAACTTACTCGTTTTATTTTTTATGTTTTGTTATGTAAGACATGTTGGTAATGGATAGGTTGTGTATTAATCATATCCAGAATGATATCAAGTCCTTAGACACTATTATTAATCATCAAATGAGAATTATACTTGAATGGATATGATGGAGAATGAATCTCATCGTGTTCGTGGAGACGGTAGTCCTTACGTACACATGAGAGACAATATCATTCTTTTGATATTAAAATAATATATAATTGGATGGTATGTCATATATACAGAATAATTATCATTTTATATTTATTATTTACATGAATTACACATCATTATTATACCCGTCCAAATAATAATTTATTGAATAATAATTACAACACGACGTGGAGACGGTAAGCCGTACGTACACACGTATGGTGGCATGTTATTCAAAGGATGGATAGAATACTGAATATGGTTGTAACATATTTATAATAATATCAAAGTATATATATGATACTTATAAGGCCCTATCCTTAAACCTTACTTAATCTTGAGTTATTACAAGATTACACATTGAGGATCTTTTCGGGTTTAGTGTTTTAGAGAATTAGATCATAAAACGTGCATTACATTCCACATATAAACAAAGTGGTTACATAAAGATAGTATTCTTCATTCCCATCAATAGAAACATATTTAAAATAAAACATGGATTCTTTCTTCACACTTCCTTGACACTATCATCATATCATGTACCCTTCCCTTGACCTGTGAAAATCATTTAAAAAAAACTTGGGATGAGCAAAAAAAGCTCAGTAAGGGATATAAAAATATGGAAAAGAAACATGGGTACATATATACCTAAGGATGAGATCATAATTTACCCATAAAACATAGTCACTTTAACATACCTCATAAAATCATGAACAAATCGTAGAAATCATAAGACATTAAGGTAACTTGAGGCATTCATAACATTCTTACGTAGGGAGTAACCCTCTTGGTTACGTTTGGAATACCCTCAAGTGGTCCTTTAATGAGACACCTATCGTGATATAAGTCTCGTGACCGAAAAATTGATTTTTATAATTTAATATAAATTAATAATATAATATTTGTTTTAAAAACTCTTTAATGTCAATTTTGACACTATTCAAAAATTGATTTTTTTAAAAATCATAACAGAATGATTACTTCAAAAAATATTAATTAAAGCAATACTAACATGTCATATTAACCTATAAAATTAATCTAATTCATAAAAAGTCTCAAATTATATTTATTTGGGTATTTATAATATCAATTATTCTAATTTGTCATTAATTTTGTAAATACTGCATCATCATTTTGTCATAAATAAATTAAATTATTTAATGTATAAAAATGATAAATAAAATATCATTATGTATAAAATATTTATATCTTTCTAGTGAATATTTATAGTCGAACATCCAACATATAATACCATATGTAAGAATTGTTTTTCTAAAAGATATATGCTTATGTCATTTTTGTACTTATTTTAACTTAATTAAAATAAAGTGTCCCTATCACCTACAAGTGGCTCCATGGGGTCCCAAAATAGACCCAAAGATGCCTATGGTCGGAAATGAATCCACCAATAAGGTTAGGACACGTTTTAGGGTAATTTATTATTATTATAATATTATTTTTTAACCCTTATTTACCACATTTAACCTTAACCATGCTAAATAAAATATTTACCGCAGTAATTATTCAAAATGTTTAAAAATATAAGTTACCTATTAACACAATATGAACATCCTGATTCCAAATATGGAATCCATTTTTCCAAATTCAAAACACAGAAGTGGCAAAAATTAATTTAAAATCAATTCCCGCTGTTAAAACAAAAAGCGTGTTTTTAAGATATAGTAACTATCAAAAGATTGATACTTGTTTATGTTCGGTTTAATTGTGAAATTATGTCCAATTACCAACATTTTATTAAATGGTAAAAATATATTCTATATATACTTAAAATCCACTCAAATTCATAATTTATCACTATTAATTATTTTGATTAAAAACGTTGTTTTTATTTAAAATTTGGTAATTTTCACTATTCATCAAAATATTAAAGTTATCCAAAATGTACCAAAATATCACCTTTGGCTAAATTCGATAATCTGAATCCAAAAATAAAGTCCATTTTGAGAGATAAAATTTCAATAAGTAGGTATTACTATTCATAACGACTAGTTTGATAGGTTGTGGTGTGTGTCAAAACTCGATGTTGCGTACAACACACGCTATTGCATTATTCAAAGAGAAGCGTACCGGAGAATCTTGGGGTGTTACATTCTACCCTCATTCAAATAATGTTTTCTTCAAAAATTCTAGAATACATATCACATGAAACGTCTCGGGTGGTTCTTCATCATAAATTCCTCGGTTTCCCACGTTGCCTCTTCCATTTTATGGTTTCTCCACAAAACCTTTACCAGACACGTCGTCCGGTTTCTCAGTACTTGTTCTCTCGTATCAAGAATTCTAAAGGGCTCTTCGCAATAAGACAGATCGGGTTCCAGTTCAAATTCTTCATAGGTGAGTACATGTGTTGGGTCATGAATGCATTTTCTCAATAGAGATATGTGGAACACATCGTGAACATTGGAGAGACTTGGTGGCATTGCCAATTGATAAGCTACAGCCCCATTTCGTTCTAGAATTTCGAAAGGTCCAAGGTACCTGGGACTCAATTTACCTTTCTTACCAAAACATTTGACTACCTTCCATGGAGATACCTTCAGGAAAACATGATCACCGACTTGATATTCCAAATCCTTCCTTCGATTATCGGCATAGCTCTTCTGCCTACTTTGAGCTGCTTTGATGTGATTTTGGATTACCTTCACCTTTTCCATCATTTACTCCACTAGTTCTGGACCTACAAGTTTTCTTTCACCACTTTCATCCCAATAGGTTGATGTGCAACATCTCTTCCCATATAACGCTTCATATGGTGCCATCTGAATACTTGAATGGAAGGTATTGTTATAGGAAAATTCTACCAAAGGTAAATATTGATCCCACATACCCTGAAAGTCAAGTGAACAAGATCTCAACATGTCTTCTAATGTTAGAATAGTCTATTATGATTGTCCTTCTGTCTGAGTTTGGTAGGCAATGCTAAAATTATATTCAGTATCCAAGGATTTCTGAAGACTTTTCCAGAATCTCAAAGTAAAACGAGGATCACGATCAGAAACAATCGATAGCGGTACTCGATGATGTTTCACAACTTCATTAATATATATTCTTTCTAGACGTTATAGTGGTAGATATTCTCTTATAATAAGAAAATGTGATGACTTGGTAAGACGATCAATAATAACCCATATTACACCATTCCTTCTAGGAGTCTTTGGTATCCCCATGACAAATTCCATCGTAATATTGTCCCATTTCCACTCCAGTATGGGAAGAGGTTGCATGACTCCTCCAGGATGTTGCCTTCCAGCTTTCACTTGTTGACAATCCATACATTTTGACACAAAATCGGAAATCTCCCTCTTCATATTGTCCCACCATAAATGTTCCTTCAAATCTCTATACATTTTGGTGCTCCCAGGGTGTATAGAGAAATTAGAACTATGAGCATCATCCAGCAATTCCATTTTTAGATCAGGTATTTCGAGAACACAAAGTCTCTTCCCAAATTTCAAAATTCCATCTACATACACAAAGTCTCTCAATCTCCCATCAATCACAGCTTTAATCTTCTTTTGAAATTATCCATCATTGGTCTGAGAACTCTTAATCTTTTCTAGTAAAGATGGTTTGGCATGCATTTTAAAAAGCATTGATGTTTCACCTTCCCTGGTTATTCCCATGTCCATCTTCACTAGATCCATGATAATTGGATCCCTTTCAATTTTCTTATTGTTCAATACTCCATGATCTTTTCTGCTCAAAGCATCCGCCACCTTGTTTTCCTTCTCGGGGTGGTAGTGTATCATACAATCATAATCCTTGAGTAATTCAAGTCATCTCATTTGCCTCATGTTGAGTTATTTTTGTGAGAAAATATACTTCAAACACTTGTGATCAGTATAAATCTTACATTTTTCACCATAGAGGTAGTGCCTCCATATCTTCAAAGCAATGATCACAGATGCTAACTCGAGATCATGAGTAAGATAGTTTTGTTCATGAATTTTCAACTATCGTGATGCATAGGAAATAACTCTATCATTCTGCATAAGGACACAACCAAGTCCTTTCATCGATGAATCACTATAAATAATGAACCCATTATTCCCCGATGGTAGAGTAAATATAAGAGAATTAACTAATATTCTCTTCAGTTATTCGAAACATTCTTCACACTCTTTTGTCCATACAAATATAGCCCCTTTATGTGTCAGCTTCGTTAATGGGTTAGCCAATCGGGCAAAATTTGGGCGAAACGTCGATAATAACATGCTAAACCAATAAAACTAGGTACCTCAGTTTTACTCGTAGTTTCTGGCCATTCTTTGATTGCCTCGGTCATAGAAGGATCAATAGAGATTCCATATTTAGAGACAATATGGCCACAAAAAGAAATCTCCTTACGCTAGAATTAACACTTTCTAAACATCCCATATAATTCATGTTTTCTCATAGTATGTAGGATAATGCGCATGTGATTTTCATGATTTTCGTAGATTTTTTAGTACATGAAGATATCATCAATAAATACCACCACAAATTCATCGAGATATTCCTTGAAAACTCTACTCATCAGATCCATGAATACAGAGGGTGCATTAGTCATTCCAAAAGGCATTACAGTAAACTCATAATGCCCGTACCTGGTTTGAAATGCTGTCTTCGGAATGTCTTCCTTCATCACACACAACTGATAGTATCCAGATCGAAGGTCAATCTTTGAAATGTATTGAGCTCCATGAATTTGGTCAAATAAATCATCAATGCAAGGTAGGGGATACTTGTTCATTATCATTATAGCAATGATCTCCCTGTAATCAACCCATATCCTCATAGATCGGTCTTTCTTTTTAACAAAAAGAACAAGGGCTCCCCATGTAGAAACACTCGGGAGAATAAATCCTTTATTACTCAATTCCTCTATTTTTTTCTTTAGTTTAACTAATTTTACAGTATCCATTCTATAAGGGGTCTTTCATATAGGCCTTGATCCAGGAATTAAATCAAAAGAAAACACAACTTCTCATTTTGGAGGATGTACAAGTAAGTATTCCGCAAATACATCTACGTATTCCTTCACAATAGGTAAATCCTCTATTTGAACATTCCATTCCTCACCCACAGTTATTTCATTCTATTCCTCCCTAATAATTGAATTTAGTTGAGCTACTGGGGGTGGATCTAGATAAGAATTAGGTGGTGATGATCTTTCTCTAAAGATAAGGTGTTCCTTATCATCATCATCAAGAATCATAACCTCTTTCATCTTACAATAAATCATTGCATCATAGTCCAATAGCATGTCCATACCGATGATTATATCAAACTCAATCATCGGTATGACGATGAGATCAGTAGATAAAGAACATTTATGTGTTCTAATGGGGACTGATTCACAAAACATTGTTTCAATGATACTTCCCTTAAGAGTTTTAACTGACAACTCCCTTGTTAAATCAAATTGGAAATATCTAATTTTCTTAGAAAACTGGGAAGATATGAAACAATGCGATGATCCAGAATCAAATAATGCATTTTCTAAACTTGAGGAATCCATTAAATTACCTTCCACCACATCTTTCGGAGCTTCTACCTCAGCATTAGTGATGTGATAAGCTTGGCCTTGATCCCTTGGCCTTTTCTAAGGTATGTTCTCCTGACGCATAGGACATTCATTGGCATAATGCGCCATCTCCCTAAAATTGTAGCACTATACATTGGCAGCTTCCTTCTTCCCCATGCAATCACGAGCTTGGTGGCCTTTTTCACCACACTTGTAACATACTCTCGTTCCCTTCAAATAAGTACTGTGGTGTTTCTTCCCACATTTACCAAAGGATGGATATTCAACCTTTCCTATATTCACCTTATTTCCATTCCCAGATTGATCAGTCGATCTCTTCTTCTCTTGCTTTGCATTAAAGTCATAAGACTTAGAGAATTCTTTTTCGGTCTTGATATCACATGAGACAATGTCTTCGTACGACGAGAAGGATTGTGAGACTAATGCTCGATGGAGAAATGGTTTTAACCCATCAATGAAATGATCAATCTTACTTCTTGGGTTACGTATATAATCTCTAGCATACCTTGCTAACCTTGTAAAGTTAGCCTCGTACTTTCTGACATTCTCATTCTCCTTTTGTCTCAGACTCAGAAATTGCCTTTCCATATCTGCTCGATGGTCGAGAGGAAAGTATTTTTCTAAAAACAGATCTTTGAACTCACTCCATTCCATATTTGATACTTCATCATATTCATTCGTATTTTGAATCAATGACCACCATTGATCAGTATCTCCAGTGAGGCGGTAAACTTCCATGATAACTTTTTCCCTTTCACTACTCCACAAAGCCTGAAATATTTTCTCTAGGGAATTTTTCCATTGTCCAGCTACTCTGGGATTTGTATTCCCATTGAACATTGGTGGTTGTTTCCTAAAAAATTGATCAAACATTGATCCTCCACACTACGGAACAGGGTGCTCCATACAGGTAAGGTTATTATTCATAACCTGAGTGAGTTGTCCTAGTATGGTGATTAGCTGATCGGCAACAGTTGCATCACCAGCTCCACTATAATTATGTTGAGTAGGAGGGAAATCCCTACATGGAGTGCATGCATTGATACAATTTCAATTTCGTCGACTATGTGCCATTTCTAAACAATGGCATAAACTAGATCAATTTATGAATCAAAATACATAATTCTATACTTATAAAACACTTAACATAAATGGAATTATATATGGATATAATCCATAATCATAAAAATGTTTTCATTTAAGATGTATATACTCATAAACCCTTCATAATGATTTGTAATGAAAATTAGAGTTATCCTAAGAATATCCCCTGGGAGTGTCGTAACCAAGAGTGCAGCAAGGCCCGTTGTCGTGCACCAGTTCCCGTTCGAGTCTAGCTCAAAGAGGTGTTTTTGGGTTTTAACCCTAGTTACATCTGTGCTAGAGCCGCCTCTACCTACTCGTATCCATGCAGAGATGTATTGCTCGGAAAACTCACAAAATCTCTACAATACCAAAATTCTAGGAAGTTCTTCTATACTAATCCTCAAAGTCCCTCTTAAATCTATGTCCTCTAATCAGATTTTATCTAAATCTAGCTTCCACTGTTTGTACTATACTTCCTCTGATACCAACTGTAATTTCCCGACCCAAGTTACATAGAGTTGGTGCATTATTACATAACATTGGCATGATCACAAGAAAGATCAAATCTCGAAAGACCGATTGGTTTAGTAGACTTGGAAACACTAGATATATTCATAAAGTTTTACATTACATAATAAAGAGAAAAACTAATACAACAACATAGTCTCTATATTCCACACTCATATCCCCACATACAATCCCTACAGGTCATTCATAAATTACTTCTTCACATCCTGGGAAAAATAAAACATAGAAAAGGGGTGAGCTCAAATGCCCAGTAAGGATAACAATATAGCGAAAACATTCATAAGTAATAATAAACATTTAAGGCAATGTATATCTTAAAACAAAAGCCTTTTAAATTGAACATCAACATAGTATGGAAAAAATAAAATGAAATAATTTCATTTACTTATTCACATGGATATTATACTAATCGAATAATCACATGAAATATCAATAACCACTTTCATAATGATGGAATGCATAATGACAATCTATCATAACCACATAACCAAGGCCTCGTTCCAAGACTACAAATAAGATTTTGTCAAGGCCTTGTGCCAAGACACTAGTTTGTCTCATGAGACCTACCGATGCATTGAGGAGCTATAGCGGGCTCCACCTGTCATATATTAATTCCAATGCATTCCCATATGAAATGGTTTAAACATAACAACAACATTCGTATTAAAACTAGCATACAAAATGTCAATACATTCACCATAAACTATGAATGGTATAAAAATAAACATCCACAGTAAAAAATATCACAAATCCTTCAATACAATATAGAAGTTTTGTATCATAATAAATCAACATCAAATAAGCGTAAAATCCATCAATGTATGTTGACCTCGATGAAATCAAAACTCTTTTTAGAGAAATATATCTTTCTATTTTGAAAACATTTAAGAGTCATATATTTATAAAATAAATCATTTTCTTTGAAAATATTCATATAATCTTTTAAGGGAAACTTCGACGATTTTATAACGGCGGAAAATAACCGCACCCACCGTATAAGTTAAAAAACATTATTACCTTAATTCTGTCGAAAAGGTTAAAAAGAACCTTATTTGGAAAACGACAGAAAGATTCCTTTATAAAACTCTTATAAAAAGTCAAACAATGGTATAAATGACTTTAACCCATATTCTATTAAATAGTAAAGATGTTTTGAAATACATTTTTAAGAAACATGGATGTGGTTGATAAAGAGATCCCAGTAGATTATTACGTATAAACAACCTCGGATAATGAATAGATTGCGAAATAAACCCATACCTTATAATTTTCCTTGGTTGGGGTATGTTATCCTCTTGTATAATGGTGATATAATTTTTATTAAATTTTACACGAATCATATACATTAATATGATATCATATATGATCTTTTAACATTCATTTGTTAATAGTATCTTAGTATTATCGTTGTTTCAGGTGTTAACTTACTCGTTTTATTTTATATGTTTTGTTGCGTAAGCCATGTTTGTAATGGATAGGATGTATCATAATAATATCCAGAATGATATCAAGTCCTTATATACTATTATTAATCATCAAATGAGTATTATACTTGAATGGATACGATGGAGAATGAATCTCATCGCGTTCGTGGAGACGGTAGTCCATACGTACACACGAGCGACAATATCATTATTTTGATATTAAAATGATATATAATTGGATGGTATATCATATATACAGAATCATTATCATGCTATATTTATTATTTACATAAATTAAACATCATTATTATACACATCCAAATAATAATTTATTGAATAACAATTACACCACGACGTGGAGACGGTAAGTCGTACGTACGCACGTATGGTGACATGTTATTCAATGGATGGATAGAATACTGAATATGGTTGTACGATATTTATAATAACATCACAGTATATATATTATACTAGAGTTATTATTTTATAATGGTAATTACTAAGGATGAAGAAGTGGAAGAAGAAAGGATCTTGGAAAAGGGTGGTGAAATCATTATCTCTTCTTTGTGTTCTTCCTTTTGATTTGATCAAAAGGGCTCCTTATGACAGATTTCTGATAGAACTAAGGCCTCTATGTTGTAGTGAGTTATTTTGGAAGAGTATTTGGGAAGATTTTGGGCGATCCAAAAGGATTTGAATGTGTGATGAAATGAGAAGGAGGAGTTCCCATTTATAAGAGGTGTTAGGGGCACCTTTGGAAAAACTAGAAATATTAATTTATAATAAATTCATATTCGGATTATAATGGCTCCAAAGTCGATTATTAAAATTTTAAGGTTGGGATAGGTAGAAAAAAATTCAACCAATAGAATTTATACAGGTTTGGGTCATTATATTAACCTTATCTTTTAGTTTTAACTCTTAGTTAATTATTTTGACATTTACCTTGTCACTTTGTATTTTTATATTATATATTTAATAAACTTACTATATACATCCAAGAGACCCCCAAGTGGACCATTAAAAATAAAACTATAATGATATAAGTCTATTTTCCGAACATTAGATTTTTAGAATTTAATATCAATTAATAATATAATATTTAAATTAAAAAATATTTTATATTAATTTTGAAACTATTCAACAATTGATTTTTGTAAAAACCATAACAGAATGATTAATTCTAAAAAATTTAATTAAAGCAATACTAACATGTCATATTGACCTAGAAAATTAGTTTAATTCATAAAAAGTCTCAAAATATATTTATTTGTGTATTAATAATATCAATTATTATAATTTTTCAATAATTAGGTAATTACTACATCATCATTGTGTCATAAATAAATTACATTATTTAATGTCTAAAAATTATAAATAAACTATCATTATTTAGTAAATCCTTTTAGCTTTATAATGAATATATATAGTCGATCATCCAACATATATATCCCTATGTAAATATTGTTATTCTAAAATTTATATGATTACGTCATTTTTGTACTTATTTTAACATAATTAAAATAAAGTGTCCCTATCACCGACAAGTGGCTCCATGGGGTCCCAAAATCGACCCAAAGATGCCCATTGTCAATCATGTATTCACCAGTAATGTTAGGACACGTTTTAGGGTAATTTAGTATTATTATAATATTATTTTTAACCCTTATTTACCTGATTTATCCTTAACCATGGTAAATAAAATATTTACCGCAGTAATTATTCAAAATGTCTAAAAATAAAAGTTACCTATTCACACAATATAAATATCCTGATGCCAAATATGGAATCCATTTTTCCAAATTCAAAACGCAGAAGTGGTAGAAATTAATTTAAAATTAATTCCCGTTGTTAAAACAAAAAGTGTGTTTTTAAGATATAATAACTATCAAAAGATTGATACTTGTTTATGTTCGGTTTAATTGTGAAATTATGTCCAATGACCAACATTTTATTAAATGGTAAAAATATAGTCTAAATATACTTTAAAACCACTCAAATTCATAATTTATCACTATTAATTATTTTGACTAAAAAAGTTGTTTTTAATTAAAATTTAGTAATTATCACAATTCATTAAAATATTAATGTTATCTAAAAAGTACCAAAATTTCACCTTATGCTAAATTCGATACTCCGAATCCAAAAATGAAGTCCATTTTGAGTGATAATATTTCAATAAGTAGGTATTAGTATTCATAATGGCTAGTTTGATCGGTTGTGGTGTGTGTTAAAACTCGATGTTGCGTACAACACACGCTATTGCATTATTCAAAGAGAATCGTACCATAGAAGCTTGGGGTTTTGCAAAACCAATATCTAGTTCTTACTTGATATCACAATGTGAAACATCTCCATTACTGATGTTGTCTATTATAGAAAATTTCATTCAATTACTTGGTTTTAGGGCACTGAAGAATCTATAACCATTACTTTTAGGTTGGATGATAATGTCAGAAGCATACCATGCATGTCTTGTAAAATTCACCTCCTATATACCCAAAAATTAATCATCATTTTTTTAAGCATAAGTAACTCCTCCTCCATCATTGTTTCAAGAGTATGTGGTATGTAAATTTTGAAAAATAAGTTATTAAATTTTTCCCATTCCATGGATTCAATTTTAACTTGTATCCTTATATTCCTAATTAGAGACTACTATTGGTCTTTTTCACCTTTTAAAAATTTACATTGAAAATGTTTTTTTCATGTTCTGAATTGAGAATGATGGAAAATATCATTTCAATTTTAATGATCTATTGTTCAGAAACAACTATATCAAAATATAAACATAAAAAAGGTGGACATTTTTTGATGAAGGACTCAAGAGAATATTGTTATTTTCTTTACTCATTTTAATTTACAGAATGATACATTGCTTGAGTAATTATATAAATAATATTTTTCACTCCATATAACTTAACATTTTGTTTTTAGGAGGACACTCATTGCATTGGATAGTGTATTGATCGTTAACACGATTCCTTTGGGTACCAGCCATTATTTAAAAGCCAACAAGAATTGTTTGAAATTCCAAATTCATACTAAGAAAATAAAATAATCATGGGGGAGTACGTTAAGTATCTAAGTTCATACGATTAATCCTCGGTTATTCATGATCGTTAAAATAATTATAGTACTATAATATCTAGTTAGAAAAACAAATTCAGGGCATCCCAAAAAAAATTAGAAATATATCTAGTGATCTCACTAATGTTTAGAAATCGGAGTTTCCAAAGGATGAATGTTCCTTAACTATGATACCAACTGTAATGAACCAATCATGATGTACATGAACATTACATTACATTTTTGAAATACACAATACAGGACACAAAAATAAACCCAAATATTATAATATTATAATTATGTGAATGATCATAAAAATCTCCCATAAATATCTTCCCGTTTTTGTTTTCCATCATAAAAACTATATTTATAACCTTGGGAAA
Organism: Viscum album; assembly: GCA_963277665.1. Classification (NCBI taxonomy): domain Eukaryota; kingdom Viridiplantae; phylum Streptophyta; class Magnoliopsida; order Santalales; family Viscaceae; genus Viscum; species Viscum album. The sequence continues at coordinate 337,759,822 of OY728157.1, read as the reverse complement.
ATAAAACATAAAAATAGTGAGCTCAAAAAATCAGTAAGGTTAATCATGTAAAACAAAAAATTGAACATAATCATTTGAACATGAAAACATGAACCTACATTGTAATCATCAAAATCATTAGTCATCAAATAAATCATTTATGAATGTAAAGAATGGATTATAATGGAACCTTAAAAAAGATATAATAGAATTTGGAATAAATCATGTAAATGTGGAAAAAAATTCTAGACAAAATATGATTTCCATAGTATCCAATATATTGTTTCCATGACCATCATAGTGGACACAGTTCATTACTAAACTAGGTTTACATACCGTTCCAGCCATGTATTAGTGAAAAAAATTTACATGATGTTCCAGTCATATCTATATCATCAAATATAAATATTTACCCAATGCGTTCAAGGGAGATATAGGTCCTACCCTTCTCAACATAAAATCGTTATTACATGTATTACAAAAAACCTAAATCATTAATCATAACATATCTAATTAAATATAATGTATTTCACATAAATCATTTCATCATAACATAATCGATATAAGATAATTGGACTTCATTAAAATATTTACATCATTAAAAAATAAAATAAAATTAATATTAGGGAAAGTAACATAACCCCTTGTCATCATAGATATAAAATAAATATGATAAAACACATGAACATAATTCCAGAGGAAAATATCCCTTCATCTAAAAAATAATTTATTTTCTCAAAAATGTAGTGGAATTTTAAAATAAATGAATTTAATTGAAAATAAAAAAAATTAATTGAATATTCATTAATATTATGAATTTTTTAATAGAAAAAATCATTTCATTCCATATATGTTCAAAAAAACATTTTCCCAATACTTTTATTGGAAACAACAAAAAGTCACTCATATGGTAAACAAAAGAATTGTTCCTTCCATAACATTTATTAAAATCCAAATAATGGTTAAAATTAACATTAAACATAGATAAAAGAATAATACAAATTTTATGATATCATTATTTGAAAACATGTACACAGATGTCAAATATATCCCTAGTAAATACGTACGTATCCGCATTCCAGGATATAAATGAGATTTAAAATTTATCCCTTACATTAAGTCCAATTTATATTTTATGTGTCCGAAACTTCTATATGGTGGGTTTAAAAATATTAAAAACATGTAACAAAACCATAATAATATTTATGATATCATATATGTTTTACTTATTTCTTAATATTACCCATTCATTTGCCAATTCCATGATAATGCAACGTCTTGGGTAATAATCAATTTATTTACCTTACATGTTTTTAATTTTTATTCTTGAAATTATTACATAGATAACAATTTATGTACTTCCATAAAGTATAACATAATATATATATAATATATATTAATTATATTAATAAATATATAAATATATATAATAAATATATATATGAAATGAAATACACCGGTCATCGAGACGGTAGGTCGTACGTATACATTAGTGCTGTTTTTGATTCTTTAATTAATTGAATTAAAGATAGTAAATGAAACATATAGGTAGATAAATATAGTAAAATTATTATTTCATATATTTGATGGATATTTATTATTTATACTTTCTAATCATTATTTAATTCTTATCGTGGGAAATGAATCTCCTCGTGTCGTGGAGACAGCATGACATACGTACGCATGAGCGACGAGATCATTCCCATAATTATGGAATGGTATTGAAGTGAATATTGGTTAAAATATAATAATTAGTTCCATGTTATAATAATCATATAATGTTTTTTTTACCATTATACCCATCAATGTAAAGTTCTGTTGAATAAATGATTACACCACGACGTGGATATTGTAATCCATAAGTACACATGTGTTGTGATTTCATATTTAGTATGATGGATAAAATTTGAAATAGGGATGTATCATATTTAAAAGAAAATATAAGTATATTAGTGATACTGATGTTATTTGTTTATAATTAAATGACTAATGAATTGCAAGTAGAGTAATAATTATATTAGAATGAATCAGTGGAATAGATTACCTATTCCTCGATGTCCCTCGATTATATTTCCCCATAAGGCAATTGAGTTGGTCATTAAAAAAACCATCACATCAAGAATGTATTTTAAATTTTTTGAAGTTAAAAGGGTAGAGATAGTCTGAGGAATAAGTCTCAAAATGTAGTGAAGATGATAGGGATGAGGTTCCCTTCAATAAGAGATGATAGTGGCACTTTAGAAAACTTAGAAAATATTAATTTATTATAAATTTAATTTTAAAAAAATAGTTTAAAATTATATTTAATTCAAATATAAGATGATTTTGGTTCTAATGAACATCATACAATAATTTTTAGACAAGCTTTTATTATATTTTCTATTCTTATATTTTTGGTTTAACCCTTATTTTACCCATTTTAATCTGACTTGATATCGTGTTATTTATACATTGGGTGTTAATGTAATTATCATATCGTTTAAAAAGTCCCACAAAAAGTTATATAAGACATGTTAGGACATATATTAACCATTTTTCTAAATAGTATATTTTAAATATTTTAATATTATATAATAAACTGTTTTATGTTTTACATTAAGAAATATGTCATTTTTTTACAATATTAACATTTAACATTTAAAAAATCAAAAATAACTGATTACTTTCAAAAAAGGAATAAATCATCACTTATATTATTATGTCAACAAAATATTTCATGTTTGGAATCAAAATATTCAAATTAAATTTATTCAAAAATTTATAAATTCATTTACTTGAATCATTAATTAATTGGGAAATCACCACATCATAATTGTGTCAAAGATAAATATATTCGTTTAATGTCTAAAAATTATAAGGAAAATACTATTATATATCAAATCTTTTTATCATTTCTATGACTAAATATAGACATAGATATAAGTTATATAACCTAATATTATAATTTATTTAGTAAATGTTATATGATAATGTTATAATTATCGTTACATTAAATTAATTATTATAAAATGTCATTTTCACATCCATGTGAATCCTTGGGGTCCTCAAATCTACCCAAGGATACCAACGGTCAGATGTATCTAATTCAATAAGATTTTAACAATTTTTATAGTAATTTTAAACTATTAAATTATTATTTATTACCCTTATTTACCAGATTTACCCTTTAACCATGGTAAATATAAATAATTATGGAATTATTATTCATAATTTTTAAAAATAAAAGGTATCTATTAAAAATATTTAGACCATATGATTCCAAATAAAGAATATTTTTTTCTAAATTAAAAACAAAAATATTTAGAAATTAATTTAAAATTAATTCTTTTTTTCAAAATCTGAAAACAAGTTCTTTAATAGGTAATGACTGTCAAATGATTGACATGTGTTTACGTCGAATTTAAAATAAAATTTCTCATAATTATTAAAATTAGATTAAATGATAAAAATATAATTCAATTAAACATTATAATAAATTAAACAGTTAATGTAACTATATAAATAAATTATATTAAAAGGTTGTTTCAAATTAAAATGTAGTATTTTTCAATATTTACCAAACATTGAATTTAATAAAAAAAATACGAAATATTAAAAAAAGTTAATTTTTATGTCCTTATTCTAAAGAAGAATTTTATATTTTCATATTTATCTAATAATAGTGTCAAAACTAGATAAAAAAATATTTTCTTAAACAATACATCTTTTATCTGGAAAATTATTTTTGTTCTCATATCATATAGTAGAAAATGGGTAAGAAGATTTCTTTTTTTTAAAATAAAAATGTGGTTAATATTATCCATAATGTATTAAATATATCCCCTTAAATAATAATCATTTAATAATATATCATTATTAAATGAAACTCGGTATTTCACACAATGATAGATTTCAAGGAAGGTCGCTCTTTTGTGTAAATCAAGACAAGTCAGTGTTGCATGTAGTTAAAGTTTTCATTGGTGTTTCATATAACATAATCCATATATAGTTAATTTATAAATTGAATGAAATCTATACTCATTGTTGCATGAAATGAATACTATCGAATGAAAATCAAATTGTTTGTAACACAAGGCAAGAATAGTGTTGTATTTAATACAAGATAATATGATTTTTCTTATAGTGGAATATAATCTTGGGTTAGTGTACAACCCATGACATTAGAGAATTTATAAAGAATCTTACTATTAAAATCTCAGGGTGGAACATATATACAACCCCTTTGTCATGTTATATCATGTTTATAATTATTTTCATTATATATAATGTATCATTTCATGTATTTATTTTTGGGGTCTTATAATTCTAAAGGTATTAATGTGGTAAGTGTTTTATGTTACAATCATGTAGTTTTTTGGGATTGTTTATGATTATGTGGAAGTTGATGAAATTTTTGGATATACCACAAAATAAAATCATTAATATTATACTCATTTTGTTATTTTTATATATAACAAGTTCTCATATAATTTTACTCTATTAATGAACATGAGTGACTGAAAAACTATTTTTATGTATAGTAGACTTTATGTCTCTCTTTTGCAGAAAATCTTTTTTCAGCCATATTTATTTGTTTTCTGAAAATGTTTTATATAAAGATATTAATATTTTTCAATCGGTGGTTAAAATTTATTTTTCTCTATGGTTTAATTATTACGAAAATATTTTAAAGAAATATTCTTCTCATTTTCTGAATAAGTAATTTTGAATTATTATAGTTAATATGAATGTTATATTTATTTTATAATAAAAGACATTAATCAAATTTTCAACTATCATAACCACACAATAAATTTAATATTCTATTCTAATTTTATTGGTTTCTTTGAGAATAAAATATTTTATTAAAAATTTTAATAATTTTTTAGATATTTAATAAAAGATTTCAAAATCAAAATGTTAATTTCCAAGAAAAACGTTCCATGTGACTTTTAGATGAATATTTAATCTAATATGAAATATTTTAATGTTTTATGCAATATTAGGGATAGGATCTTGTTATACCATCCTTATTCATTATATATAAGGTTTATGATAACGATGATAATATTTTAATGTATCTAGTTATTTCCCATGGTAATGAAATACTGAAATACATATGAAACCATTTTTTACTTACATGGATTATGATATATTATGAATGATTTATGATCATTTATAACACATATATATTATTTTCATTATGTAACAGGTGGTATAAAAATAATATATCACCCCAATCCATTCGGAAAAGATTGATATCTCAAGAGATATTAAGGACATTAATAAAGAGTGAAATTACTTTAGTAATGGTGTTTATCTATTATGATATTATTAATAGGGAACCATGAATAAGGATATGACAAAATAGGGATTGAAACCAATCACTAATTATAGTCCGGGAAGTGATGCTTGACTAATGTAATTGTTTTATATGCTCATTTATATACCAAAATCTAATATCTTATATTGATTTTTTTCTCTCATGACTGATGTTCGTTGATTCAATTATGACTAATGTCTTAAAAAAACCAATATTTATTCCATGATTTATGATTTTGATATACGATATAAATAACATGATTTCATGTTTTAATTTCATGCTTAAATACCTTTATGACCTTGTTATTGTTAACATATCATTGAAATCTCTCTTTTTTACCCTTATTGTGCATTTGCATTCACCCTTTCTTATGTTTCTCATCCCTAGGATATGAATAAAATTGTTATTTGTGATATTTATAATAAGGGTTTTATTTTCGATGAAACATGTTAGAACTAGTGTAGAACTAAAATGAAAATGTTTATTATGTATCCATGTTTTCAACGACACTAGACCATTATGATTCCCACACGGGAAAATGTGTTATTTTTTGAATATAAATATATTAATATGTAATATTAATAAATGAATATTATTGGTCACGATTGCTGATATAATATAAATGGTTTACTCTTTCATCAGATATTATAATGAGATCTCATTGGTGAAAACCCTTCATATATGTATAGGTATATGATTAATTCATAATTTTTCCCTTACGTATAAATTTTGTGGTTTCACTAGAAATACATAATTTATTGGATACTACAAATGGATGTGGGTTTAGATAGATAAAGTTATGGATAATAACCTAGAAAAAAGTTAGTTGAGTATATCATGGCCACTATTCTGGTTCATGGTGATTGCACAGTTATTATAACCAAATATGACACTCCTGAGAGAAATGTTTAAGATTATTCACATTTTCATTAAAAACGATTATAATGTATTTTAGTAGATAATTATTATAGATGAACAACTTTAAGATAAAGGAATAATTATTTAAATAAATGTTTTAATGATTTAGACATCCTAAAAATAATTTTTTGGATTGCTTGATTACTTACTAAGATAAACATTTCTCACACTATAATTTTTTTCTTTTAGACAATGAATAAAAATAAAAGGATTCATGTTAACACTATTTTTGAAAGATAGTTTAACAACATTCATCACGATAAATCAAAATAAACAAGAGACGGAATTTGAATACTAATTTATTTTCCGTTGTCATCTATCTTTTTATTTGATTAAACTTTTCCTCTTGGATAAGTCTCTTATCAGACATAATATGAAAATGATGGAGTTTGATGGAGGCCATTGAGGAAAAAATATTTGGATTCTTTCATGTCAACAATTTGGTAATAACCAATTAAATACATTATATATAGGGAAGAGAATTTTTGTGATGGGGAAAAATTGAAAATAAAATAATTCTGGTAACAAAATAAATAACTTTTGGATAATTGATGGTATGGGAGTAATGTTTTTCCTGATTTATTATTGACCGTTGAATTTTTAAAATGTTTAAATTATGAGTTTTATGTAAATATATTTACCCATGGAAAATATTATAAAGAGGATCAAAAAGGTTTTAAATGTAATTTTGTTTTTGTTTTTGTAGAAGAGACTAAATATTACATATGAAAGGAATGAAGTATTAAGAAAATTAATGATGAATCATAATTAATGGTTTAATAAAAAAATTGAGTGATTTTAGTATTTATGTAATAAGATTTGATATTTGTTTTTTAACAATAAAATTTTGGTTATAAGAAACATAAATCTTATGATGGTGATTTTGCATTAGTTTTTGGAAAACACATGAATCAGGGAAATATAAACAATACTATTTTACAAATGTTTTTAAAAAAAAAATTATTTGAGATAAATAGATAGTTGACAATGACAAAGTAAAAAGTATTTTGTTGGTGACCTTGATATTGGTTAGATATATGATGGAAGAATTATTTATCTCATATTTTGTGTTTTTTTCATTTCTAGATGTATGGAATTTATTGGAGAGAATTAATTGTAGTAAAAATGTATGTTTTAATTCTGGTCATATGGTGATTCAGATTTTTTTAGATAGGAGGTTTATATTTTTTTGGGGAATATTATGTTAAGGTATTCACATGTTTAGTTTGTGATTTCATAAGACACATTATGTTGTTAAATGATAAATTTAAAATTTGATCTTGAAAGGAATATTTGATTTAATATTACTAATTATTGGATTTTGAATTTGGTAAGATATATTTTAGAGGAGGCATATGGATAATTGTTTATATATTGTATTAAGTTGATATTTGGGTGTTATACTATTATTTTTTCAGAGATTAATGTATTATTCCATCAAATAAAGATTTATCAATATTGGATAACTTATGAAAATAATTTTTGTTTTTATGAGAACAATATATATAAATAAAATATTATAATTCTTTAATCAATATTATGATTCATTATAATTTAATTTTAGTTCTTATATAATTTTAAATATTGTTGAATATTAATTTCATTGAGTATGAGATTTAATGTAAATTAATCGAATCCCAACCAAAATATAATTTTATAATTATAAAATTAATATTATTTAATTATGTATATTTTTATATGTTGCCTATATTTATAGTAAAATAATCACGCAACATTTGGAAAAGATATTGAAATATATATTTATATATATAATACATTTACCTTCATTCCTGATGAATCAATGGGGTTTTTAGTCATCATATACATATGGTTTTTTTGTCAGTAACATTGTCATGATCATATTCCCAATCAATATCTATTATTATTTGGATACCATTTTTCCATCCGTATGTAAATTTGACAACTTTTCCAATGTTATCATTATCAGATAACATGATTATGTGATATTTCAAGTAAACGTTTTTTTTTCTTTCGATTATTAAATCACTTTTTTTATCCCCTGATATGATAAGGGTTGTGAATTAACTTATTTTAAAATATTTCCCCTTTAATGAATGAAATAAAATTTTGTTGGAATAATTTATTTACTTTTTGGATAATGTAACCCCCTGAAAATCATGACAAATAGAAAAATAATATCAACAAGTTTCTTAACTCACAAAACCAAGCTTCAAGAGAAATATGATATATTGTAAAAATAGTAATATAATAATTTTATTGAATTTAATGGTGAAAATTTGAAGAAATGAATTACTAATTATAAGTATAATATTCATATTTTATAAAAATATATTCATTTATTCTTAATAAGTAACTTCTCAATTTTTATTAAGTCAATTTTTTGTTTCAAAATGAAATTTTTTTGAAAAAATATTTTTATGGCATTCTGTTGGTAGAAATTATAATTAATTTTAAAATATTTATGTCTTTTTATTTTATAGAACTAAAAAAATTTTCTAATATAAATATGAAAATTAACAGAGTTAAATCATGATATATTTAGGAAATTACTTTTTTAATGAATTGTTTAAAATACATATTTTTGACATATCGTAATTTATTTTCATTAAATAAAGTAAATTAACTGTCCAATTTTATTATTTATTTAATAATAATTTAAAATAACATCAATTTTATTTAGAATAATCTAAATAATTTTATCTAAGTCATAAATGCCCATGATTTTGACAATAGATAATTTTTATTAGTAAATTTCTTTTCTTAATGAACAATTTCTCATTTCATTTAATGAATTAGTATTAAAATATATTCATTACACTTCTATAATTTAACTCATGAAGAATTTAAACAATATTTTGAATGAAGAGGTTCAAATTTTGTAAATTGGCCCCTTTAATTTACGATCATTATAAATAATAAGAGTTGATATTATTTTCCTCCTCATTAAGTGTAATATTGGTAATATAGGTCTTAAAAAATTAGGTATGGCTTCAAAATCAACCAAAAACATGACATAAATTCATTTAATGGGTAAAATGTTTCTATATATATCCAAAATTTTAATATAATTAATTTTTCCATTTTCTATTGTTAATAAAATTTATATTATTTTATGTACAAAAATTCAAAACTGTTACTCTCAATTGTATAATATCTATAAATTACTTCATTATTGATAAAAATCAATAATTTTGTATATAAATTATTATTTCAAATATTAATTAATCAGTGTTTGTGTAGTATTTTTTTATTTTTTCTAGGTGATAAAATTACCCTAAATGTTTAAACAAAGTTGATAGAGTTCTTGTGCAAGTATTATAATGACCATTTAAATGATATTAAAAAAATAGAGAACATTTTTTTTGATGATTTACAGTGACTCATAAAATTTAATGATTAATGTATAATATTTATGTTTTTTAAAGTTTAATATCTTAACTATTTAATTACCTTGATTATTTTTAAGTCATATTAAATGAATAACGTAAAAAATTTCAATAATGGTATTTTTTGAAAAATAATATTCTATTTAATTATTTAAAAATAATAAAAATAAATCAATATGAAAATTAATATAATATATAGTCTTATATTTTATCCATTTTCCATATATATTTTAATTTTAACCTTGTTTGGAATGTCATAACCCATTAATATTGGAATAGTTGATAATGTGGCAAAAGTTAAAAATGATTAACAATGAGATTAATCAAACATATAAACATTAAAATGAAATTTAAACATGTATAAATTTTATTATATGATTATATTAATACCAAAATACTATATTTAATAAATTCCATGATATTTTTAACACTTTTTCATTGAATTTGACTTTTATTATTAAATATTTTTGGAAATTACATGTCTGCCACTCCCCTCATTTTTAAAAGGACACCCATTATATATTTTCAATTCACCTTCTTGAGTGCCGCAAATGGAATATAAACTACCCAGTTATATTACAATATTACCAATCCAATTATTTGTATTTTTATTCTTTTTAAAATACCATTTCAATGGGTTTATGTAGGGATACAAATGATTTATATCAAAGAAGAGATAATAGTCTTTACTAACTTGTTCAAATTTATTTTTTCACGTCTTTACTAACAATATATTGTAATATTAATAAAAACATAATTATGATATCATAAATATTATGATACTTTATTATTATTATGTGCGTGAAAATTTTTATCTCTTTTTATCCTATCAAAAGTTCAAACATTGCTCATTCGTACACAAATCATAAATTTTCCACATAATGATGAAATCAATGTTTCATTAAAATTTTACATGGATGGTTATAACGATAAAAATTTGAATATTTATTATATTAATGTAATAAATATTCATTAATAATTTTAATATAAACTTTTCCTTCTCACCATCCTAACTGGCGGAAAATGATAATGTCGCTCATGCGTACATGTGGACTACCACCTCCACAGACTAACGTAACGCCTTTTCAATTTATTAATTACATAGATATAAATAAAGTTATATCTATTAAATATATATGAGATATTTCGTATAATAATTATTCTATAATGATGAATTATTATTTACCTTTCTTTTGTATAATCTTTTGAAAACAAAAAACAACATTCATTGCATATACGACATGCCATCTCTATGAAGGGTGTAATTCCATTTTCTATCACTTCCTTTCAGGGATGAACACACACACAGAATATATATACCTATTAGAAATATATATTATAACTATAACCTGATTAATATTTAAATATTATGGTCCAATGATAAATGTATACTGACAGGAACTATCAAACACAAATTCTCAGGAAAAATGTATTATCATACACTCGAAAATTATGATTTTAATAAGGAACTACTGAAAAATGGGTGTAAAGATGTTATAGTTGACTATATAATGTATTATAAGTTTATAAATTATTTTAATATAATTATAATAAATTAATATTTATTATAAATGATTCAATGGTTCTTTCAAACAAATTCAAACATGAGTTAAGGGTTATTTGTCTCACTTTCATTCGGTTAGACACATGTCATATTCAATACATTTTTAATTTTTTCATTTATACAACCCATTAATTCCATTTATGAAAATTATCAATAAATTTTTTGGTTTTTACAAATTTATATATTCATTACTCATTCATGAGTTTTTTATTCCTTGAATACCAATGTTTCATGTTTTCTTCATCATAAAATTGTCTTTTTAGGCATGTTTGATGTTATAATAATATTTATGATTACGAGGTGTATATATTCCCCATTTTACATGTCAATTAATAATTATACATATTTATATTTAATTTAATGTTTCAATTTATGTTATTATTTCATCGGGAAAATGATTGAAAATTTACAAATTTAGAATTGAATTTAGGATCCAATATCCAATATTACCTTGATTATTTTTCTTTTATGTTTTTGTGGATTAGATTTCATTATATAACACTCATGAATCTGATGATTATATTTATATTATATTTGTTTTTTGATATTACTTGTTTTCTGTTTTATTTTCTTCTCTTTCATATGTTGAGACACTAAAGAAATGAATTTAATAAAAATCAATTGTATTAATATTTTTGGTTGAAAACAATTTGAATTATATTTGTATAATTTATAAATTGGTTTTCCAGAATATTTATAATATTATATATTTATTTTAAATAAACTAATTTTCACCCATAATTTAATTTTTACAATTTTGTAAATGTAATATCTTGTTGTCTTATAAATTATTCACTTTTGACATTTTACTTATTAATTCAATGAATTTATTATTTTAATGTACATGAAATGAAATGAATTTCCAATAATCAAGTACAGTAAATGATTTCAAGATTACCTAACTTGTTTTAAATTAAATTTTAATGGAAATATCTTTCATTGATATATTGGAAATTTTTATATTTTTAAATAGTGATTTCAAAGTGAAATGTGTATTTTTATTAATAAACATTCTATGAAATATTTTGAAAAAATTCATCTTCTAAAATGAAAGATAAGTTTTAAATTAAGATTTAATAGAGATATAATTGAATAATACCATCCTTAATTATTTTATGGATTGTTTATAATTATGATAATAAGTAATTTATGAAACCCATTTATTTTTCATGCGGTATCCAATGATTAAATTTTGTAATGTTTATGAAATGTATTTTATTTTAATAGGTAATGATATATGATGAATGATTTGGTATCATTATGAACATATATGTATAATTTTAATTTTGTGATTAATGGTCTTATAATTATATAAACCTCAAATGCATTGGGTAAATATATATATCTCATTGGATAATAATGAATTTTATAGGGAGAGAAGATGGTTGAGTAAGACACTATTTCCACAAAGATAGTCTCGGGAGTGAATTTTGACCACAGATGGGATAGAATGTGGAGTGAACCCAATAAACTGTGATAATGTTTGTAGGGATCCTTGAATAACAACATGATCTTCCACAATTATTAGTATGAAATAATAGGACTTATTCCACAATTATTCTTTCATAGATCACGTTATTTTGTTTGTATATGATTTATTTCTTATGAGTTTTCATTATTTATTCAATGAATATATATTATGTCCTTTGAGAGGATGGGTGTGGTTTTAAAAATATATGATCAAGTTTACATTTAATTAATCATATGTTATTCTTATGTGTTCATTAATATTTACCATGATTACCCTTACTGATCATATATTCCCACCCTTTCATATATTTTCATCCTAGGGTTATAAATTATGATTGTATGTATGATAAGTATAACAAGGGTTCTAATTATTAAGAGCAAAGTGGAATATATTTGAGATCAGTCATGAAAATATTTTTTTTTATTTTTCCAATGAAATTGGAACTATGAAATTATGGAGTGGGTTATAATCTTATGTGTTGACTATTAATCTATTAAGATGTATTGTTTATATATTAAAAGAATGTTTTACTAATTTATATATTATTGGTTAATACCATTTTAGGGTTAAATACAGAAATAATATTTTTAGTAATATATATTATTATATACTTTATTTACTTATCAACACAAATGTTCTTTGGAAAGGTGAGTTATAGAGAATATATTATAAGGGTACACACAGAAATTAGTATATTAATGTATGAAAAATTGCGATAGATTTGGAAAATTTAAAAATCCTTATATATGTTAAAATATTAAATAATATGGCATATTAGAAGTTATATCTGGAATGATAAATATGTTAAGAGTACCCTCTCCCACATGCATCAATAGGAAATAATTGAAATAATGAGGACATAATTTATTTAAGGTTTAATGATATAACAACCTAATATATCATTATATATAATCAGTAAATTAATTTTTTTATATAATATTCAAAATGTAAAATAAGTAAAACAGAACCATAATATGTTAAAATAATATTTTATCATTATAATGTAGTTTCTAAACCAATATTTATAAAAGGAAATGGCCATATTTTGAAATCTATGAAACAAAAAATATAATCGAGTAGTTTGGGAGGTATTTTCATATGGGTTTTCATTAGACCATGACCAAGATGATCTTGATCAATTATAGTATGAGATAAATTGTATTTGAGAGAATTTCAAGCTTGTTCTAATTTATAGGATATCTATTCTAGCATAATCACTAAAATAGAATACAACTAGAGAATCTCAAATTTTTAAATCCAAATACATAAATCATAATGTGATATTTAAAAATAAATCATATTTACTACAAAAAACAGTAAAATATTTTTATGAATTGATATATTAAGAAATTTTAAAATTTTGAAAAGGTTATTTTACACTATTCAGTTTTGGCATAAAAATATATGTTACCGAAAATAGTGTTTTATTTATATTTAAAATGTTTTTATGATTGAAAAATAAAAATATTTATTTATTTTAATAAAAATAAGTAAACACTGTATTAATTGTAATACATACAAAATAGAATATTTAATATAAAAATACTACTTTTTTTTACAAAAATAACATTTCATTATATTTTTCTTAAATAAAACAATATATATATCGATTCATTAATGTTAATTTGAGTGAAATCAACTCAATTTCTAATTAATGATTAAATATTATATTATGATTAAATTTTGGTATAATTTTAAAATAAAATTTTTTAGGTACATTGTGAAAAATAACATCTTTACAAGTAACATGAATTTTATGACATTATCACTATATAAGCATGTAATATAATCTAATTATACATTATTATAATGAAAAGGTGTGTATTTTATAATTGGAGAAATATTTTTTAAAATATTGTTTTTAATTTACAGTATAATATTTGACATATTAAGAATTACATTATATGGATTGATATATTATTACCAATACATTATAATTTAGTTAAATTATAATTAATTTGTACCCCTTTTAGAAATATAAGCATGTAAAATGGATTTACATTTTTGAATAAAGAGGTCCAAATTATGTTGATATTTGTATTGTATATTTTAGAATAGTGGAAAATTTAAATTGTTAAAAACTGGTTACCTGTATAAAATGAAAAGGTGAAAGATGGTTTTTACCATGAGTAAATGAATAAAAAAAGTATAAAATATGTGCTATAATGGGTGTGTGAGGGATTAATATTATTTTTACTTTCATGTAATGAACATTCCCCAAAAGGCACCCTTCCTTTGACTAACTATGGTCAAACGATGTGAAATTTTTCTATCAGAATTAAACACATCTTCCCATGACCATGCACCCCATATCACATGGTTTGTCTACGAGTTTGGCATGTAGCCCTCCTATGTCCATATTAACATGGTTAGAGTTAACCATGTGGAAAGCCCCAAATGTTTTTTAATAATCATTATCCAGAAGATTCTCATCCAAATGATGGGTTCCCAGAACCATAGAAGGCCGAGGAACCCCCAGAAAACTATTTATTGCGTTTTTTTACCCTCATTAGACCATAATTAAACATTAAAACAAAAAAATGAAGGATTTGAACCTTGTACAGAAATATGGGTTCTTACAATCACCCCTTAAAGAAATTCATCCCCGAATTTCCATCTTAAGGGTTTTCATGATTCATATAAGAACAAATATGGCCACTAAATTCATATGTAATCATTTTTCTCCCACGTATCATCTTTTAAATGGACATTCTTTCATATCACCCACACTAGGGGAACCAACATACTTTATTAAACCTCTCTAATCAATGATATGAAAAGATTTTCCTTAGGGGATGAATCTACCTATAACTCCACATCCTCAAGATGTAAAACGTGATACATATCTGAGTGATATTAGAATAGAGGAGATATATGAAAGATGACGTGCATGGTCTAATACCTTTGTGGTAATTGTAACCAATATGATACAAGTCTGAATCTCTCCATAATCAATAATAGACCGACATATCGTAGTGAAATATAAACATATCTCTTGGTATAGTTGCTTCCAATCCTCGATGAGATATCTAAAAATATCACATCCCTGACCTCTAATTCTAGAGGTCTTCTATGATGATCATATTATGATACCAATAAATACTATGTATTATCAATCCATTTAATGAATAAAAATGACCTTTTAAAAATTATCATTAACGAGCCATGGTCCCAGTAATGAATTATTACTTATATCTAAACCTCACATGGGATATAAACATGACATATAATATAAAACATCATAATGTTTCATCAATATTGTTTGATGATTGTTGTTATTGTAGGTGAACTCACCAAGGGGTGTATGATTCTTCCAAGATCCCAAAAAATATAAAATTCATGATTTCATCATGTCTTCAAGAACATGAATCATGAACATTAGATGGACATAAGTCTTAGGGTGGTATGATCTGGTTAGTATAACCTATGTAACTAGTATCCTATGAAAACTTATCAATAAATGAGGCAAAAAAATTAGTGACCCTATCTAAATTAGTAGTTCACATGACCAGGTCAGGTTTTACTATCTAACTGATATATAACCTCCCAAGCTCAACCAAAAGAAGGACTCCTTGATTAGTAATAAATGATCAGGATTCTTGATTCTATCAAAATAATTCCACGCATTTTCATTACCTTGATGCATCCTTTGTTACAAGTCATTAAATCCATCATGACGTCGACCCACTTTCACTCTCGAAAGGGTCACATCTGCATAAGTCTAGTTGGTCACTGGTGTTCTGCCACTACCTGTTGAAATGTAGAACATCAATTGAAAAAACAAGATACATATACTTCCATTCAAGGACACCAGTTTTGGAGATGTAAATCTCTATTCCTCTATGTTATCCCAAGATGCACTACCCAAGATGAAACATAAAAATCTCACATCAGCTCTGCACACTAATATTATAAAACCCATATGTGACCATGTAAACACATAATTTGATCCTTGGCTATTGTAAAAAAAGTGTAGTACAATTAACCATACCTTATATAAGTATATAATAGATAATAATTGAATAAAATTCATTAAAATATATAACCCATACATGATAGGATCATATATGTATAGTGACTTTGGAAATTTGGATATATAAACAATTTGTTCAGAAGAAATCTATATTGTCTCCCACTTATTCATTCATAAGTAGACCCATTTTCACATATATTGCATAATTCATTACTCCATGACTTGGGTAAAAGAATAACAAGAAGGTGTGATATTAGATTCTCATTTTTGTTAAACAATATAGATAAAAATCATATCAAAATCACAAGACATAAGAGCATAACATTTTAAAATATTATGCTGCATATCAAACTTAATGATATGATGTCATAAGATAAATCATAAATGTTAAAAAAGAATTAATGAACATTTACATCACATAAGTCACATGATTTTTATCATATACCTATGAATATAAAACCATATGGTATTAGTCAAGGCTCATTTCCAAGGACATCAAAGCAGAAAAAGACCATTATAGAACCAAGTTCACTCTTCATTACAACCATGTATTATTAAAGCAAGATCATTTCCCAATACATCTATTTCAATATCATTTGATATAAATTTTTACCCAGTGAATGAAGGTATATTTAGGTCCCACCCACCACATAATGAAATCATTATTACACGTGACACGGAAACACAAATCATTCATCATATCATAACCCAACGAATAAAATTGGTTTCTACAACATCATTCCATAAAAAATAAATATAAACGATATGGATTTCCTAAATAACATTCATCCTAAAAAACAAAATCATAATAATAATAAACATAGATACATAGCCCTATTTAATGAATTGAATAATAGATAGAAAATATTTTTTGATAAACCACTTAAAATTAATTCTTGAGAATAATATAATTTTTTTCTAAAAACATTTTCATTTATCAAAATGATTCAAAAATTTAAAAGAAAATAATTTCATTGAAATTAAAAATGAAATATTATAAAAGAATATTTTTGGAAATAAGGTGTCATAAAATCATAAAATTAATTTATTTCTATATATGTTGAAAATAATAATCTTCATTTACTTTTGTTGTAATGTTAAAAGTATCTCATATCAAAATTGAAAAAATACCCCTTCCATACTATTCATACAAACTCACCAATGGTTAAAAAAGGAATTAAATCATTAGTAGAAGGTCATAAAAAATATTATATTATATATATGTATGAATCATGGACATTAATGACAAATATACAATAATAAATACTTATATATAAACTATGTTGGATGATAATAAAATCACAAAATCATCCCAAACCATATTTCTGACATCATTTGTATGTGTTTAAATATCATGTATAATGATTTAAATAATTTCATTGACATATTCAAGACTAATTTTCATTTTAATTATTTAATAAAATATCAATTTACAATCCATTTTTTAATAATATTTCTTTATTACACATTATTCGTGTATTAAATTCTTTATTTTCTTATGAATGTTTTCTCTGAACATTTCATGTTCATATTATTGTTTTCGAGTTATATAATTTATATAATTTAATTATTTAAATTATATTTTATATCTATACATTAAAAAAAATTATTTAATATTGCTTCAAATAAGATAATTTAGAATTAATCACATTGCATTTCAGAGACGGTAGGTCGTACATAGGCTTACGTGATAATATAATTACCATAATTATTGAATGATATTGAAGTGGATGGTGTATAAGATTTGATAATCAATATCTTGTTATAATGATAATATTAAATTATTAATTCAATTATTTTACTCATCCATTTTAGGTGGTTGTGGATAATAGATTACACTAAAGCGTTGATATGGTATGTCCTACATATGCACATTGTGTGATTCCGTTTTTCATAGGATGGATTTATGTTGGAATTTGGCTGTTTCAAAATACTAATAATGAAATATTATTATATATGTGAGACCATATTTATTACATTATAGTGAAGCAAATCATAAAGTGTATGTAGAAGATAAATTATGATTGAAATAATCAATAGAGGATATTACTTTTTATCCGACATTCTCTATCTATATATCCACCTAAATCACTGGAGTTTGTCTTGTATGTAAAATCTCAAAATTTCCATGTAAATTTATTTAGATTATATGGAATTACTATAAGACCTCACGCTCAGATGAAAATTTATTTTGAGGCCTGATGAGCCTAGAATAAAATTTTGAATATATTTATAGTTTATTTAAGTAAATATGTGAGTAGGATTTTCTAACATTAAAACCAATGAACAGATAAGTAATCTGAGGGAAACATTGAACATGGAATTTTAGGATTCACCTAGAGTGGACTAAATTCGAGAAAAATGGTCGACCTGAAATGTTTGTATTCATAATTTTTGAAAAATAATAAAATAACATAAAAATTTATTGTATTTTATTTTCTCACTATTGAGTGGTGGAATGTTAGCACTATGGTGTGGCGAAGAGGCTATGATGATCCCTTTTAATGAGACCACTTAAAAGAAGAGAAATAGATATGTTGTTTCGTTAATGAAATAGTGTAACAACGTGGTGAAATAGAGAAACAAAAACATTGTGACACATTTTTCTATTAATGAGATAACACATTGGGGAATTAAAGGAGGATTTTCCGCTGATGATAATATAATAAAAATTCTCTCAAATGGGAAACAAATAACACCATAGAATCACTAGAGATGTCATCAAACCTGGATGAATGGGACTGGAGGATATCCAACACTGACATCGTCAAACAAATCTTGGAACTTTCCTGGAGGATCACTTAAACAACAAATACCATTGAGGTAGGTTTTTTTGTTTTATGTTTCCCATTTATTCATTCTAAAAAATGATAATGGATAAAAAAAAGAACTAGTTGATCCAATGATTTCTCATTATTACAGGAAGAAACTCCTCCGCAGTTTTTGGGTTGGGATTACTCGATTAAATTGTGATAAACCCTCAAATCATTATCACATGTTTTTAAATCCTCTAACGTGGAGGTTGAGAGTGTACACAAACAAGGGCCAATCCCCACCACCTTGTGTGTTTTTTGTGTTCTTCGCAAATGTTTCATTAAAGTGGATGAAATGGGTATCCAAATAAATCCAACAGAAGATGGAATCCCTTTGTGGTCATAGGCTCAAGCGGTGCAAATGACGGCAAACTGGAGTAGAGAGAAACAAGATTATTATGGAATAATCTGCCAGTGGCATGCCATAATGGTGCGCTGGATGATACATCATGGATGTATTGGGATGTAATGATGCAACATGAGTTGTCGGCAACCGTTCCGACAGCTGGCGGTGGGTCAATGCGGTGACATGGTAGCGTTAGTGCACCACATATGCGTCATCGAACCACGTCACAAGCGGCACCACATCACACACAAAACCACATCATGCCACAAGTTGAAAAGGATGTGATTGATTGACCTAGATATATATGGAATCCCTTCATACTACTCGTTGAGCAAGGGGAGCCAGTCGTGGATTCTAGCCATTGCCCGTTCAGGTAGAGCCGGTCCACCGCAACGGGTCGGGCCCACCACAGTTAGTCTGACATTCACCAATGGGCTATACCCATGGCCCAATAGTCCAACAACAAACGATCCATACCCAATACAAGCCTGAACTGAGTGAGCTCGAAGGACCCCAGGTTGGGTCGGGTCACATCAGTCTTCCTGGTAGGGCTGAACTGAGACCAAACTGACCCCTTTCTGTATGAATTCCAATATCGTTCCAACTGATCATCTGATTGATGAGACATTGGCAGTGTTGATAACCTCGTGATGGAAAGGATCATTTAGAATACTCTATAATGTATTTAATTGATGATTAATTCTATAAATGGATGGATGAACTGTTCTCCCATAATCTAGGGCATGACTTGTAGAAACCCTGTAGTTGGATGAGACCTAATTTTTTTTACAAGCGATCCTATGGGAATCAGCTACGATGGCCTAGTGGGAAGAAACTATAGGTGACCCGGTTATCCCATGGTGGTGAGTTTATATTTATAACATGGTATACCTACAACACATGATAAGAGGAGTACCTGAGCATAGACAATGTTAGAATTGGCTTCTGTGTGACCAGGCATGCCCATGGTGGGGAGCAATTCTGTTTGACCCATCATACCCATGATACTCATTAGTGATTAGAGAAAAATCAGTCCATTGATTGAGGGAAGAGGCTTTATGTGACTCTTTAGGCCCACTATACATATAGAGGTGGAGTTCCCCTGATGCCCAATGTGATTGATAATACGACCGATTGGTTCTACATTCCTACTCTATAGTATAACTAATTTGAGTTGTTTTACATCATGATCCTTTTTCACTATCATGTTTTTTGGTTTTAATGTGGATTTATTTTTGCCCATTACTTTTTGGTTTGGAGTCCCAAACGAGTATTTTGATACTCTCCCATGCATGGTGTTCTTTCGCACATGTTGTGTTTGGTGTAGACAACTGCCACATTGAAGGAGGACTTTGTGGTGCCGGATCCGGTGCTACCCAGTGAGACTAGGAAAGAATAGCGTAATTCCATGGCTTACAATTTACTCTCTTCATGTACCCATTAGGTGGGGTTTTCAATGTATAGGTTCTAGAGTTTTTTTGTACTTTCTTTTTTGAGTAAATATTTAGTTTGGTTTGTATTATGGCCTTTTGACCTATATTTTGTATTTTTACTCGGTGGTTATTTAGTGGAATGCATGTTTACTTTTAGAGATTTGGTATGTTCTTGTGTGTGTGTGAGTATATGTAAATCCGAAAATGCAACCCCCTTATAGGTTGACACCTTCAACGTTATTCGCCAACCGTTGTCCATTGGCATGCGGGCTTGGTATATGTCACGGCATGGGCCCTAGTGGATGGGTCGTGACAATGTGGCATAAGAGGGGGGGACATTCTACCTCAAAGACTATGAGACTGTTGTATTGTGTTCTATAAACTATATCAATTTATTCATGTTCATTATTCAGATTTTGGGAGTATAGTGTTCGTGTGGTGGTCGATGTAATCATACACCTGGACCATGAATTTTGCATTATGACATTATTAATAAAAACAATGTTTTCATGCATCATATAAGAATTCTATTTTTCCTCATGTTATTCTAGAATTACTATCATCTCACAAAGTATAATATATTTAACGTGGTACATCTTGATCTGTATTTGGATACCTACACAATGATGACCTGCCAGGATTTCGATGCATCACCAGGGGGATTTCCCACCTATCGATGAGGCATTGGTTTAGAAACCAATTATTGTGGTGGCCCCACCTAGTGTTGAACAAGTGTTACCACTACTCATTGATTGGTAGTTACTATAGGTGTTACCGATAGAGGATATACAATGGCTCAATCCCTTGCACGAGTTCTAGAGATATAGTCCTCATAGAATTATGGGAAAGACATATTCTCAGGTCACTAGAAAATGGATAGAGGTGGTGATGCGGTCTTTCAATTTGTGAGGACACCACATGAACAAATTCATATCTTATCCACATGCCTTCTTCATGGATCGGTAGTGAGATGGTGGATTATGATGATTCAGACTCATTATGAGGCACCCCTCTCTTGGGATGACGTCGAGCAACTTCTCCTAGAGATGTTCTTCACCCTAATGTTGTACTCAGGGATCATACATGAGATTCTTAAACAAAATAATTGAATCATGTATGTTTTTGGGTAATCATTTATTTTTATATACCACTCTCTATACTCCACAGACATGGTGTGTGCCCCTTTCTTCAAAGCCCAAACTTTTGAGTAGGCACTCACACAAGAGGACATGGCATCCACGAGGTCTCTCAACATCCCCACTCTGACTGGGGTACTGGAGCGATTCATTCTTGTGGTGAGATTCCAATTAGGTAAGGTTCCATCATTCGGTGCCACCAGTAGAAATCATGTGGAAATGTCTTTAGTATTGAAAAGTAGGTAGCAGACGCGAGGAACCTGGATGGTCAGATTTTTCAGGGGATGACCCTGAGACCCATGTTCGGTAGTGCGGGGCTCCCAGAGCTCAGGGAGTCAGTGAAAAAATCTTATTAGGGTCAGGTATACTGGGCATGGACACATAGATCGTGACTACTAAACCCTCCACACAGACGATCAACAGAAGGTCAAGGAACGACCAAGGTAGAGGTGGAGGTTTGAGAGAGGAGAACTGCAGGGAAGCAGACATGGAAGCGGATCCTGCTGAGTGGAAGGTGGTGGATTATGGTTTGAGCTACTACCTACACCACCCTTAAGTGGTAGAATATATCCATAGAGAGATGGTTGATTGGGGTGATATCATCTTTAGGAAGTGTAGGCCTACCACCATGGTACTTAAGAGACAGTTATAGGTATGATCTATGTCTTCTCCACTATAGTTTTCGTTCTAATAGACACAAATTCTAGTCACTATTTCCATTCCATGTTTCTTGTTCTGGAATAATAGATTCAAGTATATTTGTTGGATTGTTCTTAAATTTTATAGGGTCTTACGGGAGGGGATTAGATGATTAAAAACTAGTGTCAGCAGTGTGTGCTTACTCTAATATGTGATAGATTCGACAGACATCTCCTTGAAGGGGCATCAAGACCTTATGACGTTATTGTTGGTATGAACTGAATATCAAAAATAAATGATTATATCGACTAGATTAGGCACAAAGTGTGGCATGTCTGTGATGACAGGACTAGGTTTTCCTTCAATGATGATAAGGAATTTTTTTCAACACATGAGGGACATTCTTAGAGGAGGGTGCAACCGATGACTCACCAATTTGCTAACCTCACCCTCGGTGTAGTGGGTGAGAGGAGTCCAATATTTTCTGTACTAGTGGATGGTTTTGATGATTTCTTTCCTGACGTTGTTTTGAGACTATATCCTCATAGAAAGGTAGATATCAACATTAAAATATACCCCATCAAGACAGATATATAAATAATAGAAAATTAGATTTCTCATGTGGAGCTTTGTGAATTGAGGGTAATGTTTGAGGACCTTCAAACGAAAGGATTTGTGGGTCTCAACATTCTACCATGGGCATCCCAATGTTGTTTTTATAAGATAGTAGATGAGATATTGAGGTTTTGAATGGACATCCATGAACTAGGTGACCATAAAGAACACATATCCTCTACCAATGATTAATAACCTCTTCAATCAGTTGAATAGATCAAGGAGGTTCTCAATGATAGACCTCGGTTCCGGCTATCATCAGCTTCGAGTACAAGAAGAGGATGCATCGAAGATAGCTTTTTGATACTAGTATGTTCACTAGGAGTTTTTGTTCATTCCTTTCCGCATGACCAATTCTCCAGAAGTGTTCATGGGACTCATTAACATGATCATCTAACCTTATATTAAATAGTTTTTCATTTTCTTCATTGATGACATCTTGGTGTACTCTGTATGAGAAGAATATCATGCAACACACCTACATATAGTTCTAGATACACTCTGAGAGAATCAGCTTTATGGGAATCTCTTGTAGTGCCCATTTTGAATTTGGGAAGTCCATTTTCTTATACATGACATCTTAGTGGATGGATTTTTAGTGGATCTAAAAAATATAGTGTAACATCCCAAGATTCTACAACAGGCTTCACTTTGAATAATAAAATATCATGTGTTGTACGCAACATCGATTTCTAACATAGCATAACCAATGAAACTATCCATTATGAATAGTAATAGCCACTTTTTAAAAAATAATAAATTTTATTTTTCAAAATGGACCTCATTTTTGGATTCATAATATCTAAATTTACTTACGGTGAATTTTTGGTACTTTTATGAAAACTTTAAATTTTTTATGAATAGTGAAAAACACATAGTTATAGTTTAAAACCCAATTTTTTTAAATAATTATTTATTTTATTTAAATTTATTTTAGGTTAAAATAGATACATAATACCTATATTATTTCAATTTAATTCATTGAATCCAATATATAAACATTTTAGATATATAAACATTTTATTGAACTTTTTTTCTCCATTTACCCACCTAATAGGGGAATTTGAAAATTCACATAAAACATAATTTTACCAGTCCGGTAGTAAAATTTCAAAAATTAGAGAGACATAGTTGATACATGTAAATAAAATGTTGTTCAATAAGATAAAAATAATTTTTTGTGAATCGTAACATTTTACTTTTATTTACCATGCGTAAAATTAATTAGGGTAATTAAGTGTAAAAATGTTATTATTTTTACCTAAAAGATGTCCAAATTCTATTGGATAAGTATAATTCGACCAAACAAACCTTAGAAATAAAATATTAACCTCTTGGTCCACATGGATTAGATTAGGACACTTATTATTATTTTATTTAAAGACTTGTTAAAAGAGTTATATTCAATGTTTAATAACTAAAATATTTTTAATATAGTTATATAAATTAGATAAATTTGACCATAAATATTCATTAAAAATTTGAAAATATTTACTACTTAATGGAATTTTATTTATATTTCTTAAAATTTAAAGAATTTAATATTTTTATGACACAATGATGATGCATAATTATCTAATTAATGAAATATTAAATTAATTGATATTATAAATATCCAAATAAATGTAATTTGAGACTTTTTATGCATTCCACTAATTTATTGGGTATTATTACATGTTATGGTTGGTTAGATGAATTTTTTCCTATGTAATAATACAATTATGAATTTATCAAAATCAAAATACATAATAGTGTCAAAATTGTCATAAAAGAGTTTCCAAAACAAATATTAGATTATTGATTGATATTATATTATAAAAATATAAGGATCATCCAAAAGACTTATATAAAGATAAGTCTATCATTAAATATCCAGATGGGTTTCTCTTGGAAGTATATTGTTAGTTTATGAACAATATAATATAAAAATAGAAAGGTACATGATAAATCTCAAACTATTTAATTAATAGTTAAATCTAAATGATAAGGGTAACATAGTGACCTGAACCAAACTAAAACCTATTGGTTGAGAGGTTTTCGACTCATCCCCACCTTAGAATTTAAATAATCCACTATAGAGCCATTTGAAATATAAAATGGTTTTATTATAATATAATATTATTAGCTTTTCCAAAGGTACCCCTCACTCCTCTTATAAATGGGAACTTCCCCTTCTCTCAAATTCACATATAAAAATCAATTTAGCTCCACAAAACCCTGACCAAATATCCTCAATATATTACTATATTCATTCTATAAGACTTAATTTGGTCAGAAATCAATCCTAATGATCCCTTTGATCAAATCAAAAAGAATAACCCGAAGTAGAGGTAAATATTTCATCACCTCTTTCTAGTTCCATTCTTCTTCCACTTCCTCTTTTTTTTTGTTATTTTGTTAATAAAATAATAACTTCTGTATCTAATATATAGTGTTATGTTATTATAAATAGTGTACAACCATACTCATTCTTATATCCATTCTTTTAATGACATGTCCCCATACATGTGTACGTACGGCTTACTCTCTCCATGTCATGGTGTAATTGTTATTTAATACATTATTATTTTGATGGATATAATAATGATGTGTAATTGACATAAATAATAAATATAACATTATAATGATTATGTATATATGATATACCATCCAATTATATATTATTTAAATATCAAAAGAATGATATTTTCACTCGTACATGCTTACGAATTACCCACTCCATGAATGAGATGACATTCATTCACCATCATATCCATTCAAGACTAATTTTCATTATATGATTAAAAATAATGTTTAAATACATGATATCGTTCGGGATATGAATAAGATACATCCCATACATAACAAAAATGACTTAAATAACAAATAATATAAAGGAAAACGAATCAGTTAACACCCAAAACAACGATAATACTAAGATATTATTAACAATGAAAGGATAAAATATCATATATGATATCATATTAATGTATATAATTCATGTATAATTTAATAAAAATTATTTAACCATTAAACAAGCGGTTAAACTACCCTCGACCATGGAAATGTACAAGGTAAGATTTAATTTCATAATCTCTTCAATATTCGAGGTTGTTTATATGTAATTATCTTCTGGGATCTCTTTATCATCCACACCCATGTTTCTTAAAGATGTATTTCAAAACATTTTTAATATTTTATAGACAATGGGTTAAATTATGTTTTACCCATATTTGACTTTATATGTTTTTGAAAGGAAACATTTCGTTGTTTTTCTAAACAATGTACTTTTTGACCTTTTCGACAAATTTAAGGTAATTTTTTTAACTTATACGGTGTGTGTGGCTATTTTCCTCCATTATAACATCATTGAAGCTTCCATTAAAATATAATAAGAATATTTTCAAAATATATGTCTTCTTTCTAATTATGTGACTCTTAAAATATTTCAAAATAGAAAGAGAAATTTCACTAAAAAATGTTTTTATTTCACCTCTATCAACATCCATTGATGGATTTTAAGCTTATTATATGTTGATTTATTATGATACAAAACATCCTTATTGTATTGAAAATTTTGTTATATGTTTGACTATGGATGTGTTATTTTATACCATTCATGGTTTATATATAATGTATTGAAATTTTGTATGCTAGTTTTAATACGAAATTTTATGTTATGTTTAATCCTTTTCATATAAGGAATGCAGTGGACTTTGTATGTGATGGCTAGAGCCTGCTATAGCTCCTAGATGCATCGGTAGTTCTCATGATACAAACTATTGTCATGGCACAAGGCCGTGACAGAATCATTTTTGTAGTCTTGGCACCAGGCCTTGACTATGTGTTTTTGAAATTCTGGCATTATGCATTCCATCATTATGAAAGTGGCTATTGATATTGCATGTGATTATTCGACTAGTAGAATATCCATGTGAGTATGTAAATGAAATTAATAGGATTTTATCTTTTCCATATTATTTTTATGTACAAGATTAAAATTCTTTTGTTTTAGTTTTATACAATGCCTTAATTGTTTATACTTATTTATGAAATATTCAACTATATTTGTTATCCTTACTGAGCATATGAGATCACCCCTTTCTATGTTTTATTTTTCCCATGTTGTGAATAATTATATTATAACTGACCTGCATGGATAAACTATGGGATCTTAGTGTCGTCTATGGAAACAATTTTATTATTGTTCTATATTTATGATTAAATGTAAACCTTATGTATGTTTCTAGTATTTCCAAGGCTACTAAACGAATCGGTCTTTTGAAACATGAAATTTTGTGATCATGCCAATTTTATGTAATAATGCACCGAATCTGGGTAACTAGGGTCGGGGCATTATAGTTGGTATCAGAGTAAGTTTAGTACAAACCTTGCAATATAGATTTAGATAAACTCTTATCAGAGAAAATTACATTAATATAGAAATTGAGGATTAGTATAGAAGAACATCCTAGAATTTTGGTATTGTATATATGTTGTGAGTTTTCAAAGAAATACATCCCTGTCTGGAAACGAGCAGATAGAGGAAGCTCTGGCATCGATGTAATAAGAGGTAAAAAACGAAAATACTACTTTGAGAAGGACTCGAATGGGAATAGTTGCACGACAACGGGCTTTGCTGCACTCTTGGTAATTCCACTCCAGAGGGATCTTATTAGGATAATTATAATTTTATTTACAATCCATTATGAAGATTTTCTAAGTGTATACCTACTCAATGAATTTTTTTTATGATTATGTATTTTATCCATAAATTGTTCAATTTATGTTAAGTGTTTGGAAATTTTATAATTATGTATTTTTATTCGTAAACTAATCAAGTTTATGCCATTGTTTAGAAATGGCGCCTAGTGGGATGAATGGAAACCACATAAATGCACGCACTCTATGTAAGGATTTCCCTCCTACTAAAGATTATTTTAGTGGAGCTGGTGATGCAACTAGTGCTGATCAGCTAATCACTATAGTAGGAAAACTCACTCAGGTTATGAATAATAACCTTATCCATCTGGAGCACCCTAATCCACAGCATGGAGTATCAATGATAGATAGCTTCATGAGGAAACAACTACCAAAATTAAATGGGGTTATAAATCCATCAGTAGTTGAGCAATGGATAAATTCTTTAGAAAAAAATATTCCATGCCATGGGGTGTAGTGAAAGGGAAAAAGTTGACATGGCAGTTTACTACCTCACTTGAATGTTGATCAATTGTGGTCATTTATTTAAAACAAAAATAAAGAAGATGAAGTATGAAATATGGAATAGATTGAGTTTAATGAAATTTTCATAGAAAAATACTTTCCTCATTACAATATAGTGGATATGAAAATAAAATTTCTATGTCTGACGCCAAAGGAGGATGAGAATGTCGCAAAGTATGAAGCTAACTGTACATGGTTAGTGAGACATGCTGAAGATTATATACGTAACCCAAAAAATATGATTTATTGTTTATTTGATGGGTTAAAACCATTTCTCTATCATGAATTAGTCTCACAATCCCTCTCATCGTACGAATATATTGTCTCATGTGCTATAAAGATAGAAAATTAATTCCTCAAGTCTAACGAATTTAAATCAAAGAAAGAGAATAAGAGATATGATGAACACTCTGGAAATGGAAATAAGGGGAAGAAGAGAAATGTTGAATATACATCCTACTGTATATTTGAAGAGAAACACCATTGTACTTGCTTGAGGGGAATGGGAGTCTGTTACAAGTGTTGGGAAAAAGGACACAAAGCTCGTGATTTCAAGGGGATGAAAGAGGTTGTCAATGTTTAATGCTAAAATTGTATATGATGGGGGAATTATGTGAATGAATATACTAAGTGTCCGGGGAACATACCTTAGAAAAGGACAAGGGATCAAGGCCAAGATTATCCTATCACTACTGATGAGGTAGAAGATCTAAAAGATGGGTTGGCAGGTAATTTAATGGTTTTCTCAAGTCTAGAAAATGCTTTATTTGATTCTAGATCATCACATTGTATAATATCAATGACATTATCTATGTAAATAAAATATTTTCAATTTGACGAAACCAGGGAGTTGCCAGTCAAAACTCATAAGGGATGTATCATCACAACAATGTTTTGTGATTCAGTTTCCATTAGCTTATATAAATGTTATTTATCTACTGATCTCATTCTCATAACCCTGACTGAATTTGATATAATCCTTGGTATGGACTGGCTATTAGACCATGATGAAAAAATTTATTGTAAGAAGAAGGAGGTCAATATTTTTGATTACGATGAAAAAAAACACCTTATCTTTTGAGCAGAATCGTCACCGCCTAATTTTATCTAAATCCACCCATAGTGGCTCCACTAAATTCAATTATTTGGGCGGATTAGAATGAAATAACTATGGGTAGGGAAAGGAATTTTAATGTAGAGGATTTACATATTGTTAAAGAATATGTTGATGTGTTTCCATAGGATTTACCTAGTCATCCTCCTGAATGAGAAATTGAGTGTTCCATTGATTTAATTCATGGATCAAGGCCCATATCGAAGACCCATTACATAATGGCCACCTTACAATTAGTGGAACAAAAGAAACATCTAGAGGAATTTAGTAATAATGTATTTATTCACCCTAGTGTTTATCCATGGGGAGGCTATGTCCGTTTTATTAAGAAGAAAGATAGATCTATGAGGTTGTGCATTGAGTATAGGGAGATCAATGATATAATAATAAATGACAAGTATCCCCTACCTCGCATTGATGATTTATTTGACCAAATTTATGTAGCTCAATACTTTTCAAAGATTCATCTTTAATCTGGATATCCTCAGTTGTGTGTGAAGAAGGAATACATTCTGAAAACATCATTTCAAACCAGGTAAGGGCATTATGAGTTTAAAGTAAAGCCTTTTGGATTGACTAATGCACCCTATGTCTTCTCTACTCTAATGAACAGGGTATTTGAGGAATATATTGATTACATTATAGTGGTATTTATTTACTATGTCTCGGTATACTCCAAAATCTACGAAGATAATGAATATCACTTGCGCATTATCCTGAAGACTATAAGAAGACTTTAATTATATGGGATGTTTAGTAAGTGTGAATTCTATCTTCAAGAGATTATTTTTACCATATTTTCTATATGGATTGAATCTCTATTGATCCTTCAAAAACCAAGCCAATCCAAGAATGGACAACACTGATGAGTATAACTGAGGTATGCAGTTTTGTTGGTTTAGCATATTTTCATCGATGTTTCATCCTGAATTTTTCCCAGATGGCTAACCCATTAACAAAGATCACATGAAAAGAGGTAAAATTTGTTTTGAAAAAAGAGTGTGAAGAATATTTTGATGAATTGAAGAGAATATTAGTTAATTATACTATATTGACTCTACCATCGGAGAATGATGGGTTTGTTACTTATATTGATTCATCAAAGAAAGGACATGGTTGTGTCCTTATGCAGAATGATAAGGTTATTTCCTACGCATCACGAAAGCTAAAAATTCATGAATATAACAATAATACTCATGATCATGAGTTAGCAGTTGTAATCCTTTCTTTGAAGATATGGGGACATTATCTCTATGGTGAAAAATGTGAGATTTATATAGATCGCAATAGTTTAAAGTATATTTTTTTACAGAAATAACTCAACATGAGGCAAAGGAGATGGCATGAACTACTCAAGGATTATGATTTCACAATACACTACCACCCAGGGAAGGAAAATAAGGTGGCATCTGGTTTGAGCAGAAATGATCCAGGAGTTTTGAACAATATTAGAGGTGAAATGAATCTTATATACATGTATCTTGGAAATATGGATATGTGAATAACCATGGAAGGTAAACGTCAATGCTTTTTCAAATTGTTTCCAAACCATATTTATGAGAAAGGATAAAATGTTTTTAGGCTGATGAAGAGGATTTTTAAAAGAAGACTGAAGCTGTGAATGGCGGGAGATTGAGTGACTTCGTATATATATATGGAATTTTAAAATATGGGAAGAGACTTCGTGTTCCCGATATACCTGATCTGAAAGGATAATTATTGGATGATTATCATATTTTCAATTTATCTATTCACCATGGGATCACTAAAATACATTGAAATTTGAAGGAACTTTTTTGGTTTGACATCATGAAGTTGAAGATTTCCGATTTTGTGTCATGATATATGGTTTTTCAACAGTGAATGTCATAAGAAAAACAACCTGAGGGAGCCATGCATCATCTTACCATTCCTAATTATAAATGGGATAATATTACGATGGACATTGTCATGGAAATACAAATGACTCCTAGAAGGAACGATGCAATATGGGTCCTTATTGATCGTCTTAACGAGTCAACACCTTTTCTTACTGTAAGAGAATATTTACCACTTGAATGTTTAGAAATACTATATTTTAATGGATTTGTGAGACTTACTGGAGTATCAATATCAGTTGATTCTGATTGTAACGACCCAAGAAAACCATGTTTTGATTTTTGACAAGTTTTATTTTTCAATGTCACCCGTTAAGTGAACCAACAAACAACTAATAATAATAAAATTCATCAAATGGATGAAAAATTATTTTTATTCAAATACGCAACATTTTGGCTACAACATCCACTGACCAAACAAGAAGATAAACTAACCAAAAATCTCAACTAAGAACTCGATTACAATAATGGGGAGACCACTTAAAACTACTAAGAGCCCGAGAATGCGGTACGGGTTTCGAGTGTCCATCATAAGGAACATGAGGATGGCTGAAGCCACCATGACCATTCTCATCACCAAGGGGACCACACGAACCATCTACTTTGTTTCTCCTTCAGTCGCTTGGAGTAAGGGACACCCCAAGACCAGACCCTTTTATAAGCACCATAATCTGTCCGTTGAACCTTAAACGGCCACAAATTCGACCGTTGGTCTCCCCACGAATCCAATGATTTATTTTGACCATGGGGTCTTCTTATCCTCTATGTTTAATTTTGATTGTTGGAAATAAAATGATTTACCCCAAAAGGATTGGTAGGATAATTGTGTATTTTGCTTTAATATTTTAAAGTCTCATCAATGTTAATTTAGTTTTCCCAAAATGATAATTCTATTTTATGTTTCTAAACGGAGAAAATTAATACTATTCTTTTTCTTCCATTATACATATTAATTTGAACAATTGAACTTTTATTTTCTATTTATATCAAACTTGAGGAATTTTTATGAGTTATATATATATATATTACATCAAATTAGATATATTATTTCTCTTATAATTCGACATTTATTAATTATTTTGGAAACTTTGTCAAATTATGGTTTTATTTACAAACTTCGCATCTTTAAGCTTAAATAAATACTTTTATGAAACCTTTTTCTTTATTTCTTTTCTTAATGGAGTGTATCCAAATGTTTGCATGAAATTATGAATTATGGTAATTATTATGTAATTCAGCAAAGGAAAAATAAATAAACAAATAAACAAATAAATATATATTATGATGAATAAATCGATGCTTTCTTTAATTGATTAAACGAACCTTTAATTTTCCAAAATATAATAATTATTTTTTAAAAATAATATACTTAATATAATAAGGCCAATAAAAAGTATTGGTATTTTAACATAGAATATATATATATACATATGTTTATATAATTACATGTTTTGATTATGTCAATTTATAATTTGACCAATGATTTTAAAAAATATTAAAAGTCAGATTAATAATTGATTTTTTTAAAAAACAATGTTATAGTAAATTAATAATAATTTTAATATAACATTTTTTTAAGGGAACTGTAGGAACCACATTTTTTTTTAAACGGCGGTGAACCCAGGCCGTCCGATCCGGCATCCCCTGATCGTGGTCGTCCTTTTCTTTTAAAGCTGCACCGCGTTATGGTTGTCCGCTCTTCCTCCTTTTAAATATCTTCCATTAATCCATTTTCCGGTTTCTTCTTCCCCCCGCGCAGCTGTTTTCTTTCTTCTCCTCGTGCCCGCTGTTTTTTTTCCTCCTCGTCGTGCCGTAGAACCCGTGGAGCATAGGCCTCCGTTTTCTTCACCTAGTCCGGCGAGTGGACCCGCACTGCTCCCTGCTTTCCGCAAGTCGACACCTATCTCCCTCGGATGCCCCTTGCATGAGGATCCCTTGGTCTCATATTTTCTTTTAAGAACCCGGTTGCACCGAGGGGTCGAGGATGTTTTCACCTGGTTCCCTTGATCTCTCCAGCTTCTGGTTCCCGTAGTTGCACCGTTCTCCTTCTCCTCTCCAAGCAGAGGTAAGGGTTAATCTTGTTTTGTGTCAATATGCAAACCCTTTTTGTTTCACGGTTATATATATATTTATATATAATTTTATATATCTTCCAATCTTTTTTTAAGTATGATTATCAGTGTTAAGATGGTGTTTTAAGATGTAAAAGACTTGGAAGGGTTAAGTGTGGTTTTGTTTCTTATTTTACATTGGATATAGTTATATATATGCACGTTTATATAAATTTATTCCTCTACATAGATGCAATTACATAAGACCCTCCTACTTATATACCAGTATTCTTCCTCTCTTGGCGGATCGAGTTTGGGTAAGAATTTAACACATGTTTTGAGAATTAACGTTGGTTTATGTGTATATACATATATACCGGTTTATTTGTATATATATATAACCACGTGTATGTACGCACCATGTGTAATCACACCTGAATGTCATGGATAACCCCTCTACTACAAATAGGTTCTGAAATATAAAGGTTAGAGACCAAGTCTAATTTGTGTGTTTTTTCAATTCGGTATATATATATATATATGTTATATATATATGTATATCTATCTTTTTATGTATACATAAACATTGTTTTTTTACACTCATGAGAGGACACGGAATCGCTTTATGTTTTTCCCCTTCCAGTGTAAAGGATCATTTTGGGGTAAGGGTTCGTAGGATCTGATTTTATTTGGGTACGAGTTATTTCTTTTTACACCTTGTGTTTTATATATGGGTATATATTTATATAATTTCATATAAACATATGTATAAGATGATATATGCAAGTATACAACCTTTTCTCAATGTTTATAACCCTGATTTTCCTTTCGCCAATAAAAAAATGGAGATTTTGAGTAATTGAATGAATGGGAAAAATTATGCAAGTGAATGAAGTATATTGTTGTATATATATATATGTGGTTATGTCAATGTGTATATACAATAATATGAACTTGGTTCCCTTGTTTTTTAGTTTATTACATTATATCATGATAAAGGTTATGGTTTGGTTTGATTTCAAAATCATTCTTGAAACTGAGAATTTTCATTTATCACTGCTCTGGATAAATCTGGATTTTTGTTTTGTGAAAATGGTTAGTATGAACTCCTTGAAATTTTAAAAATGCACACACATATTCATAGGTTTGTACTAATGTTTATTTAAAGTCCTAATAAAAAAATATTACACAATTATATACATGATTTTCCCCAATATGGACTTGATTATGCACATTGTAACCTCAACTTCCTGTTTTAAACGCCTATGATATCCATTTATCATCATATGTGTATGTTATGAACGAACATGCATTAATTGGGTATTATGATGTATGGAATGTTAAGTGTTATTTTTTACTTTATTAAAATCCATGTTTTCAAATGATAAGATAACTTTTTATGAGCACGAAGCTTTAGCATGCATGTCATAATGTTTTTTAATGATTAAACTGTTTTCATGTTATGAACACGTATGTGAAAATGGGGTTTAATTAAGAATGTATGAAACCCCATGAATAAATGACCATGTCAGGATATATGAGGGATTTATAGGACTTACATGTGACAGGTGCGCCCGGAATTATATAGCGCAACAAGAATGATGTGACGGGTGCGCCCGGAATTATATAGCGCTCCAATGCATTGGGTAAAGCAGGAGTCTCATGATACGATCATGTGCGACAATCGTGGTAGTTAGCCTTGACTTGAGCTACCAAGGAAACAGGGTGGGGAGTGAGCCTTGAACCGTTAAGTATGTTATACGGTCTTGACGTATGATCCTGACAAAGTCTAGTATTATACATTCCCTCTACATATAATGATAAAGGTTAACTAGGGGTTAGTTCAACTAACAGGACAACCCCTAGTTGAAAGCTCCCAAGATCTTAAAAATGTACTTTATGTAACAAGAACAGTTTTTCATATGGTAAATTGTTAGATGATCTGCATTTTACTCATGAACCATGATATGCATGTTTCCCCTTCTTAGCCATAGAATTCTTTAAGAATTAAAGTAACATTGTTTTACCATTATGAATTGTTTATTTTTATTTTATTGCGCACTCTGATCCTGTTTACATTAAATCTCATTTCAAGTACGTGCTTTTTTGTGCAAGTGGTATTCAAAGAAAGATGGATTTCATGTTAGAAAAGTGTTTTATTCTCTTCAAAAGAACTTCTTTGATAAAGGATTTTCTAAAAATGTTTTAAAACCCCTTACTGGGAATTTTTTCTCACCCTACGTTTCGTTTAAAATTTTTCAGGCATGGCTAATACCTATGAAGTTAATCGGAAGCAGCTGGTTTCCCATAATCATGAGCCTCGTGATCTTCTGTAGTAATGAGACATGATATTTAATTTTTAATGATGTAATGTTAAGTATATCTTGCCTCACTAAGCACCCTGGGTTTGGGGGTCGCTACAGTTGGTATTAGAGGATGGGTTCAGGAAACTCTGGAAAACCAGGTGATATAAATATATTACTAAGACTAACTATGTAAAAAGGTTATAACTTTCAGATGGATTATGTACCTACCGACCTTTTGTCACTTCCCACTGAGGCTCTAGAGAACATTATATCTCTAGCTAGTCGCGATAACTTTCTAAACTATTCCCATATTCGCATGACGTGTAAGAACCTGTACGATGTGTCAAACTCATCTAGGGTGCTTAGTCTCCACCGGGGATTGGGGATGGATTATCTCCTAATGATGATGACCCAATTTCCCTCTTATGCACGTCGGGGAAGGTATCACGAAAGACTCTTCCGAGTGTTTACAACTGGCGAGGAATTCAGAACAATGCTTGATAACCCTTTTCAAAAAGCTGCTACTACTAGAGACCTCCGAGCAGCTTACCTGTGCCAGATTTTGCACAATGTCTTCTGGGGCCAGTTGATGGACTTTGGAGCGTTGGAAAATGAGTCCACTCGTGTGTCTCTTTGGCAAGAAGTGTACACTGATGTTTCCCAACTCCACACGCCTCACGCTAAACTCAGGAGGCGTTATAAATGCTCCCATGATTTTAGTCATGTCTGGTCATCCTGTGTGTGGTTTGAAGAGTAAGGATGTTTTGCTACTCTTTGTGGCGTACGTCATG
This sequence comes from Viscum album, assembly GCA_963277665.1. Classification (NCBI taxonomy): domain Eukaryota; kingdom Viridiplantae; phylum Streptophyta; class Magnoliopsida; order Santalales; family Viscaceae; genus Viscum; species Viscum album. Next base: position 337,722,921 of record OY728157.1, on the reverse strand, counting down.
TAAACTCTGACTTTGCCGTGTAATCATTTTCATAAATGGAAGTTCCTTTTTTTCCTTTCATGTCTTCATCTTATCAATGTTGTTAAGAGTTTCCCTTCGATGTTTTCTTTCAGATGACTAGTCAAACGAACTTCTCATCCCTGCCCGATGAGCTAGTAGAAGTCATCTTGATCAAGGCATGCATGGTGGATTATCCATCCTTTCTCCACCTGGGAGGGTCCTTCCAGCATTTTCTCGATCTCGCAAACGGTCCAGAGATACATCGATTATGTCAAGAGGATGATCGCGTCTTTCACCTCATCGCCGCTGCTCAACTCCCCTGCTATAGACGAAGGGGAATGTACATTGAGGGCATGTTCCAGTGTTTTACTCTGGCACAAAACTTTTCTGCCAGAGCATGTTTCCTAGTGGCCGCCCAGGTTGGCCAGCTCAGTGCAGCCTACATGTTCCAAGTCTTGAACCTCAGTCTCCTCAACCGCATCATCCCTCTCGACTACCTCGTGTATGATGTGGCCAGAAGAGTCATCAGAGAGTTCATCTACTCAGAAGATTCCTAGCTTTTCATCGCACGACCCTCCCTTTGGAAGCTCGTGTGCAGTACACATGAACAGGATTTCAAGGAGAACAGTTCGAGGTGCATCTGGACTAGGGAAACAGAAGAGTTGTGTGCCAACTTTGGTGTCCTGTTAACCGAGCCAGATCCGCTGTTTCGGTAGAGTTGTACGCATGGGGTTTTCAGTTTTTGTTTTTTTATGATAGAATTGCGAGGCACAATTCATTGTAGGGGGAAGTAATGTAATGACCCAAGAAAACCATGTTTTGATTTTGGACAAGTTTTCTTTTCAATGTCACCCGTCAAGTAAACCAACAAACAACTAAAAATAATAAAATTCATGAAATGGATGAAAAATTCCTTTTATTCAAATACACACCATTTTGCCTACAACATCCACTGACCAAACAAGAAGATAAACTAACCGAAAATTCCAACTAAGAACCCGATTACAATAATGGGGAGACCTCTTAAAACTACTAAGAGCCCGAGAATGCGGTAGGGGTTTCGAGCATCCATCATAAAGAACATGAGGATGGCTGAAGCCACCGCGACTATGCTCAGCACCAAGGGGATCACACGAACCATCATCTTTGTTTCTCCTTCAGTCGCTTAGAGTAATGGACACCCCGAGACCAGACCCTTTTATAAGCACCATAATCTGACCGTTGAACCTCAAACGTCCACAAATTTGACCATTGGTTTCCCCAAGAATCCAATGTTTTATTTTGTCTGTTGCGTCTTCTTATCCTCTATGTTTTATTTTGACCGTTGGAAATAAAATGATTTATCCCAAAAGGATCGGCATGATAATTGTGTATTTTGCTTTAATATTTTAAAGTGTCATCAATGTTAATTTAATTTTCCCAAAATGATAATTTTATTTTATGTTTCTAAACGGCGAAAATTAATATTATTGTTTTTCATGCAATATACATATTAATTTGAACAATTGAACTTTTATTTTCTATTTATATCAAACATGGGGTATTTTTATGAGTTATATATATATTGCATCAAATTAGATATATTATTTCTATTATAATTCGACCTTTATTAATTATTTTGTAAACTTTGTCAAATTATGGTTTTATTTACAAATTTCGCATCTTTAAACTTACACAAATACTTTTAAGCAACCTATTTCTTTTTTTCTTTTCTTAAAGTAGTGTATCCAAATGTTTGCATGAAATTATGAATTAAGGTAATTATTATGTAATTCAGCAAAGGAAAAAATAAATAAAAAAATAAAAAAATAAATATGTATTATGATGAATAAATCGATGCTGTCTTTAATTGATTAAATGAACCTTTAATTTTTTCAAAATATAATAATTATGGTTTTAAAATATTATACTTAATATAATAAGGCCAATAAAAATTATTGGTATTTTAAAATAGAATATATATATATATAAGATTATATAATAACATGTTTTGATTATGTCAATTTATAATTTGACCAATGATTTTATTAAAATAGTAAAATTAAGATTAAAAATTGATCTTTTTTAAAAAAAATGTTATAGTAAATTAATAATAATTTTAATAAAACGTTTTTCTAAAGGGAACTGTAGGAACCACATTTTTTTTAAACAGCGGCGAACCCAGGCCGTCTGATCCCGCATCCCCTGATCGTGGCCGTCCTTTTCTTTTAAAGCTGCAGCGCTTTATGGCCATCTGATCTTCCTCCTTTTAAATCACAACCATTCATCCATTTTTCGGTTTCTTCTTCCCCCACACCGCTGTTTTCTTTCTTCTCCTCGTGCCCACTGTTTTTTCCTCTTCGTTGCGCCGCTGAAATCGTGGAGCATAGGCCTCTGTTTTCTTCATCTAGGCCGGCGAGTGGACCCACACTGCTCCCTGCTTTTCGCAAGTCGACGTCTATCTCCCTTGGATTCCCATTGCACGAGGGTCCCTTGGTCTCCTATTTTCTTTTAATAACCCGGTTGCACCGAAGGGCCGAGGATGTTTTCACCTGGTTCCCTTGATCTCTCCAGCTTCTGGTTCCCGTAGATGCGCCGTTCTCCTTCTCCTCTCCATGCAGAGGTAAGGGTTAATCTTGTTTTGTGTCAATATGCAAACCCTTTTTGTTTAACGGTTATATATATATATTTATATATGATTTTGTATATCTTCCAATCTTTTTTTAAGTTTGATTATCAGTGTTAAGCTAGTTTTTTAAGATGAAAAATACTTGTAAGGGTTAAGTGTGGTTTTGTGTTTTCTTTTACTTTGGATATAATTATATATATTCTAGTTTATATAAATGTATGCCTCTACGTAGATGCAAGTCCATAAGACCCTCCTTCTTATATACCATTATTCTTCCTCTCTTGGCGGACCAAGTTTGGGTAAGAATTTAACACATTTTTTGTGAATTAACTTTGGTTTATGTGTATATACATATATAACGATTTATATGTATATATATATAACCATGTGTATGTACGCACCCTGTGTAATCACACCCGAATGTCATGGAGAACCCCTCTACTACATATAGGTTCTGAAATATAAAGGTGAGAGACAATGTCTAATTTGTGTGTTTTTGCAATTCGGTATATACATATATATATGTTATATATATATGTATATCTATCATTTTATGTATACATAAACATTGTTTTTTTAAACTCATGAGAGGACACGGAATCGCTGTATGTTTTTACCCTTCCAATGTAAAGGATCATTTTGGGGTAAGGGTTCGTAGGATCTGATTTTTTTTGGGTGCGGGTTCTTACTTTTTACACCTTGTGTTTTATATATGTGTATATAAATATATACTTTCATATACACATATATATAAGATGATATATGCAAGTATACAACCTCTTCTCAATGATTATAACCCTGATTTTCCTTTCGCCTATAAAAAAATTGAGATTTTGAGTAATTGAATGAATGGGTAAAATTATGCAAGGGAATGAAGTATATTGTTGTATATATATATATGTGGTTATGTCAATGTGTATATACAATAATATGAACTTGGATACCTTGTTATTTAGTTTATTACATTATAACATGATGATGTTTATGGGTTGGTTTGATTCAAAAATCATTCTTGAAACTGAGAATTTTCATTTATCCCTGCTCTGGATAAATCAGGATTTTTGTGTTGTGAAAATGGTTAGTATAGACTCCTTGAACTTTTAAAAATACATACACGTATTAATAGGTATGCACTCATGTTTATTTAAAGTCCTAATAAAAAAGATTACACAATTATATACATGATTTTCCCCAAGATGGACTTGATTATGCACATTGTAACCTCAACTGCCTGTTTTAAATGCCAATGACATCCATTTATCATCATATGTGTAAGTTATGAACGACCATGCAATAATCAGGTATTATGATGTATGGAATGTTAAGTGTTATGTTTACTTTCTTAAAATCCATGTTTTCAAATGTTAAGATAACTTTTTATGAGCACGAAGCTTTAGCATGAATGTCATAACGATTTTTAATGATTAAACTGTTTTCGTGTTATGAACACGTATGTGAAAATGGGGTTTAATTAACCATGTATGAAACCCCATGAATAAATAACCATGTCAGCATATGTGAGGGACGTATAAGACTTACATGTGACGGGTGCGCCCGGAATTATATAGCGCAACAATAATGATGTGACGGGTGCGCCCCGAATTATACAGCGCTCCAATGCATTGGGTAAAGCAGGAGTCTCATGAGACGATCATGTGCGACGGTCTAGGAAGCTATCCTTGACTTGAGCTACCAAGGGAACGGGGTGGGAAGTGAGCCTTGACTCGTTAAGTATGTTATATGGTCTTGACGAAAGGTCTTGACAAAGTCCAGTATTATACATTCCCTCTGCATGTAATGAAAACGGATAACCAGGGGTTAGTTCATCTAACAGGACAACCCCTAGCTGAAAGCTCCCAAGATCATGAAAATGTACTTTATGTAACAAGAACTGTTTTTCATATGGTAAACTGTTAGATGATCTGCATTTTACTCATGAACAATGATATGCATGTTTCCCCTGCTTAGCCATATAATTCTTTTAGAATTAAAGTTACCTTGTTTTAACATTATGCATTGTTTATTTTTCTTTTATTGTGCACTCTGATCATGTTTACATTAAAGCTCATTTCAAGTACGTGCTTTTTTGTGCAAGTGGTTTTCAAAGAAAGATAGTTTTCATGTTAGAAAAGTGTTTTATTCTCTTAAAAATAACTTCTTTGAGAATGGATTTTCTAAAAATGTTTTAAAACCCCTTACTGGGAATTTTTTCTCACCCTATATTTCCTTTTAAATTTTTCAGGCATGGCTGATACCTATGAAGTTAATCGGAAGCAGCTGGTTTCCCAGAATCCTGAGCCTCGCGATCTTCTGTAGTAATGAGACATGATATTTAATTTGTAATGATGTAATGTTAAGTATATCATGTCTAATTAAGCACCCTGGGTTTGGGGGTCACTACAGTTGGTATCAGAGGATGGGTTCAGGAAACTCTGGAAAACCAGGTGATATAAATATATTTCTAAGACTAACTAAGTAAAAATGTTATAACTTTCAGATGGCTGATGTACCTACCGACCTTTTCTCACATCCCACTGAGGCTCTAGAAAACATTATATCTCTAGCTAGTCGCAAGAACTTTCTAAACTATGCCCAAATTCGCATGACGTGTAAGCACCTGTACGATGTGTCAAACTCATCTAGGGTTCTTAGTCTCCACCGGGGATTGGGGATGGATTATCTTCTAATAACGATGACCCAATTTCCCTCTTATGCACGTCGGGGAAGTTAACACGAAGGACTCTTACGAGTGTTTAAAACTGGCAAGGAATTCGGCACAACGCTTGATAACCCTTTTCAAGAAGCTGCTGCTGCCGGATACCTCCGTGCAGCTTACTTGTACCAGATTTTGCACTATGGCTTCTGGGGCCAGTTAATAAACTTTGGAGCGTTGGAAAATGAGTCCACTCATGTGTCTCTTAGGAAAGATGTGTACACTGATGTTTCCCAACTCCACACCCCTCACGCTAAACATTGGAGGCATTATAAATGTTCCCATGAGTTTAGTCAGGTATGTTCATCCTGTGTGTGGTTTGATGAGTTAGGAAGTATTGCTACTCTTTGTGGCGTATATCATGTAAACTCATACTTTGCCGTGTAAACTTTTTCAGAAATGGATGTTCCTTGTTTCCTTTCATGTCTTCACCATATCAATGTTTTTAAGAGTATCCCTTCGATGTTTTCTTTCAGATGACTGGTCAAACGAACTTCTCATCCCTACCCGATGAGCTAGTAGAGGCCCTCTTGATTAAGGAATGCATAGTGGATTATCCATCCTTTCTCCACCTGGGAGGGTCCTGCCAGTGTTTGTTTGATCTAGAAAACGGTCCAGAGATTCTTCGGTTATGTCAAGAGGATAATCGCGTCTTTCACCTCAACGCCACTGCTCAACTCCCCAGCTATAGGCGAAGGGGAATGTACATTGAGGGCATGTTCCAGTGTTTTACTATGGCACAAAATTTTTCTGCCAGAGCATGTTTCCTCGTGGCTGCCAAGGATGGCCAACTCAGTGCAACCTACATGTTCCAAGCCTTGAACCTCCGTCTCCTCAACCGCAGCATCCCTCTCGACTACCTCGACCATGATGTGGAAAGAAGAGTCATCAGAGAGTTCATCTACTCAGATGTTTCCGAGCTTTGCATCACACGAGCCTCCCTTTGGAAGCATGTGTGTAGTACACATGAACAGGAGTTCAAGGAGCACTGTTCGAGGTGAATCTGGACTAGGGAAACGGAAGAGCTATGTGCCAACTTTGGTGTCCCATTAACCGAGCCAGGTCCGATGTTTCGGTAGAGTTGTACGTATGGGGTTTTCAGTTTTTCTTTTTTTTATGATAGAATTGCGAGGGCGCAATTATTTGTAGGGGGATGTAATGTAACGACACAAGAAAACCATGTTTTGATTTTGGACATGTTTTCCTTTCAATGTCACTCGTTATGTGAACCTACAAACAACTAATAATAATAAAATGCATCAAATGGATGAAAAATTCCTTTTATTCAAATACGCAACATTTTGGCTACAACATCCACTAACCAACCAAGAAGATAAACTAACCGAAAATTCCAACTAAGAATCCGATTACAATAATGGGGAGACCACTTAAAACTACTAAGAGCCCTAGAATGCGGTAGGGGTTTCGAGCATCAATAATAAGGAACATGAGGATGGATGAAGCCACCGCGACCGTGCTCAGCACCAAGGGGATCACACGAACCATCTTCTTTGTTTCTCCTTCTGTCGCTTGGAGTAAGGGAAACCCCAAGACTAGAACCTTTTATAAGCACCATAATCTGACCTTTGAACCTCAAACGTCCACAAATTCGACCGTTGGTTTCCCCAAGAATCCAATGTTTTATTTTGACCGTTGAGTCTTCTTATCCTCTATGTTTTATTTTTACCGTTGGAAATAAAATGATTTACCCTAAAAGGATCATCATGATAATTGTGCATTTTAATTTAATATTTTAAAGTGTCATCAATGTTAATTTATTTTTCCCAAAATGATAATTTTATTTTATGTTTCTAAACGGAAAAAATTAATATTATTGTTTTTCATCCATTATACATATTAATTTGAACAATGAACATTTATTCTCTATTTATATCATACTTGAGGGATTTTTATGAGTTATATATATATTGCATCAAATTAGATATATTATTTCTATTATAATTCGACCTTTATTAATTATTTTACAAATTTGTCAAATTATGGTTTTATTTGAAAATTCTGCATCTTTAAGCATACAGAAATACTTTTAAGAAACCTTTTTCTTTTTTTTCTTTTCTTAAAGGAGTGTATCCAAATGTTTGCATGAAATTATGAATTAAGGTAATTATTATGTAAATTAGCAAAGGAAAAATAAATAAATAAATAAAAAAATAAATATATATTATGATGAATAAATCGATGCTTTCTTTAATTGATTAAATGAAACTTTAATTTTCCAAAATATAATAATTATGGTTTAAAAATAATATACTTAATATAATAAGGCCAATAAAAATTATTTGTATTTTAAAATAGAATATATATATACATATGTATATATAATAACATGTTTTGATTAATTCAATTTATAATTTGACCAATGATTTTATTAAAATAGTAAAAGTCAGATTAAAAATTGATCTTTTTTTAAAAAACAATGTTATAGTAAATTAATAATAATTTTAATAAAACGTTTTTTTAAGGGGACTGTAGGAACCGCGTTTTTTTTAAACCACGGCAAACCTAGGCCGTCCGATCCATCATCCCCTGATCGTGGTCGTCCTTTTCTTTTAAAGTCGCAGGGCTTTATGGCCGTCTGATCTTTCTTCTTTTAAATCTCGGCCATTCATCTATTTTCCAGTTTCTTCTTCCCCTCGAACTTCTGTTTTCTTTCTTCTCCTCGCGCCCGTTGTTTTTTCATCCTCGTCGTTCTGCTGAACCCGTGGAGCATAGGCCTCCGTTTTCTTCACCTAGGCCGGTGAGTGGACTTGCACTGCTCCCTTCTTTCCACAAGTCGACGTCTATCTCCCTCGGATTCCCCTTTCATGAGGATCCCTTGGTCTCCTATTTTCTTTTAAGAACCCAGTTGCACCGAAGGGCCAGGGACGTTTTCACCTGGTTCCCTTAATCTCTCATGCTTCTGTTTCCCATAGATGTGCCGTTCTCCTTCTCCTCTCCAAGCAGAGGTAAGGGTTAATATTGTTTTGTGTCAATATGCAAACCCTTTTTGTTCAATAGTTATATATATATATATATGATTTTATATATCTTCCAATTCTTTTAAGTATGATTATAAGTGTTAAGCTAGTGTTTTATGATGTAAAATACTTGTAAGGGTTAAGTTTGGTTTTGTGTCTTCTTTTACTTCGGATATAATTATATATATGCAAGTTTATATAAATGTATGCCTCTACGTAGATGCAAGTCCATAAGACCCTCCTTCTTATATACCACTATTCTTCCTCTTTTGGAAGACCGAGTTTGGGTAAGAATTTAACACATGTTTTGTGAATTAACGTTGATTTATGTGTATATACATATATACCGATTTATATGTATATATATATAACCATGTGTATGTACGCACCATGTGTAATCACACCCGAATGTCATGGAGAACCCCTCTACTACATATAGGTTCTGAAATATAAAGGTGAGAGACCAAGTCTAATTTGTGTGTTTTTTCAATTCGGTATATATATATATATATATATGTCATATATATATGTATATCTATCATTTTATTTATACATAAACATTGTTTTTTTACACTCATGAGAGGCCACGAAATCGCTGTAAGTTTTTTCCCTTCCAGTGTAAAAGATTATTTTGGGGTAAGGGTTCGTAGGATCTGATTTTATTTGGGTGTGGTTTCTTAATTTTTACACCTTGTGTTTTATATATGTGTATATAAATATATAAATTCATATACACAAATGTATAAGATGATATATTCAATTATACAACATTTTCTCAATGTTTATAACCCTGATTTTCCTTTCACCTATAAAAAAATAGAGATTTTGAATAATTGAATGAATAGGTAAAATTATGCAAGAAAATGAATTATATTGTTGTGTGTATATATATATATATATGTGGTTATGTCAATGTGTATATAAAATAATGTGAACTTGGTTCCCTTGTTTTGTAGTTTATTACATTATAGCATGATGAAGTTTATGGGTTGGTTTGATTTCAAAATCATTCTTGAAACTGTGAATTTTCATTTATCACTGCTCTGGATAAATCAGTATTTTAGTTTTGTGAAATTTGTTAGTATGGACTCCTTGAACTTTTACAAATGCATAAACATATTCATAGGTATGTAATAATGTTTATTTAAAGTGATAATAAATTTTTTTTACACAATTATATACATGATTTTCCCCAAGATGGACTTGATTATGCACATTGTAACCTCAACTGCCTATTTTAAACGCCTATGATATCCATTTATCATCATATGTGTATGTTATGAACGACCATGCATTATTTAGGTATTATGATGTATGGAATGTTAAGTGTTATGTTTACTTTCTTAAAATCCATGTTTTTAAATGTTAAGATAACTTTTTATGAGCACGATGCTTTATCATGAATGTCATTGTGTTTTTTAATGATTAAATGGTTTTCATGTTATGAACACGTATGTGAAAATGGGGTTTAATTCAGAATGTATGAAAACCCATGAATAAATGACCATGTCAGGATATGTGAGGGTTGTATATACTTACATGTGATAGGTGCGCCCAGAATTATATAGCGCAACAAGAATGATGTGACGGGTGCGCCCAGAATTATACAGCGCTCCAATGCATTGGGTAAAGTAGGAGTCTCATGAGACGATCATGTGCGACGGTCCTGGTAGTTAGCCTTGACATGAGCTACCAAGGATACGAGGTGGGAAGTGAGCCTTGACCCGTTAAGTATGTTATACGTTCTTGACGAAAGGTCTTGACAATGTCCAGTATTATACATTTCCTCTACATGTAATGATAAAGGATAACCAGGGGTTAGTTCAACTAATAGGACAACCCCTAGTTGAAAACTCCCAAGATCATGAAAATGTACTTTATGTAACAAGAACTGTTTTTCATATGGTAAACTGTTAGATGATCTGCATTTTAGTCATGAACCATGATATGCATGTTTTCCCTGCATAGCCATAGAATTCTTTTAGAATTAAAGTAACCTTGTTTTAACCTTATGCATTGTTTATTTTTCTTATATTGCGCACTCTGATCATGTTTACATTAAATCTCATTTCAAGTACGTGATTCTTTGTGCAAGTGGTTTTCAAAGAAAGATGGATTTCATGTTAGCAAAGTGTTTTATTCTCTTAAAAAGAAATTCTTTGAGAAAGGATTTGCTAAAAATGTTTTAAAACCCCTTACTGTGCATTTTTGATCACCTTACGTTTCGTTTAAAATTTTTCAGGCATGGCTGATACCTATGAAGTTAATCGGAAGCAGCCGGTTTCCCAAAATCCTGAGCCTCGCGATCTTCTGTAGTAATGAGACGTGATATTTAATTTGTAATGATGTAATGTTAAGTATATCATGTCTCATTAAGCACCCTGAGTTTGGGGGTCGCTACACTGATGGTGATCCCTGTTTTACGTGAAGATTCTAGAAAAGTATTCCGAAATCCATGAATACTAAATTTCGTTTGGGCACTACATACCACCACCAAACTAATGAACAATTAGAATAGACTATTAAAACCTTAGAAGACATGTTGAAATCATGATCACATGACTTACAATATATGTGGGATCAATACTTACCTCTGGTAGAAATTTTCTATAACAATATCTTCTATTCAAGTATTCACATGGCACAATATGAAGCATTATATGGGAAGAGATGCCACACACCAACTTGTTGGGATGATGTTGGGGAAAGAAAAACCATAGGCCATACCTTGGGGAGGAAACGATTGAAAAGGTTAAGGTAATACAAACCCCCATCAATGTATCTCAAAGTAGGCAGAAGATCAATACTGATAATCGAAGGATGGATTTGGAATTTTAGGTAGGAGATCATGTTTTCATGAAGGTATCGCAATGGATTGGTGTTAGACGTTTCAGTAAAAATGAAAAATTATGTCCCAAGTACATCATACCTTTCGATATTCTAGAACAAATTGGGGATGTAGCTTACATTATGGAAAATGACACCATGTCTCTCCAAAGTTCACGATGTATTCCATGTATCACTGTTGAGAAAATACGTGACTGACACAAAACATGTACTCCATTATGAGGAATTAGAACTATAAATCAGTCTTTCATATTGTCAAGAGCCTATCCAGGTTCTTGATACTAGAGAATACATGTGGAGAAATGGGAAAACTCGTCTAGTAAAAGTTCTATAAAAGGACCATAAGATGGAATATGCAACGTGGGAACCTGAGGAACTTATGATAAAGAACCACCCGAGTCTTTTTATATAGTAATATTATAGAAATTTTGAGGATGAAATAAATTGATGTAGGGTAGAATACAACACACCAATTTTCCACGGTACGCTTCTCGTTTAATAATACAATAGTGTGTGTTGTATGCAACGTCGAGTTCTAACGCACCACAACCAATCAAACTAGCCATTATTAATAGTAATACCCACATTTTGAAATATTGAAAATGTTATCTTTTAAAATGGTCTTCATTTTTTGATTTGGAATATCAAAATTATCTTACTGTGAATTTTTGGTATTTTTCTGAAAAGATTAAATTTTTGATGAAGAGTGAAAAACACTGAGTTATAGTTTAAAACCGAATTTTTATTTATATAATTATTTATATTATTTAAATTTATTTTATGTAAAAATAGATACAAAATACTTATATATGTTCAATTTAATTCATTGGAGTTAGTTTATAATAATATTAGATATATAAAAATTTATTGAACTTTTTACCGTCTTTTACCCACCTCCTAGGATAATTTGAAAATTCACATAAAACATAATTTTACTACTTATATGAGTAGAATTAAAAAAATATGATAGACATAGTTTATAAAAGTAAGTAAAATGTGGATCAATAAGAATGTTTTTTTTGTGAAAAGTAACCTTTTACATAATTTAACACGGTAAAAAGTTAATATGGTAATTAAGTGTAAAATTGATATTATTATTACCCTAATACATTTCTCAATTATATTGGATAAGTATAATTCGACCAATAAAAACCTTAGGAATATAATATTAATATCTTTGGTCAAATTGGGAGTGATTAGGACACTTATAATTATTTTATTTAAAGAACCGTTAAAAGAGTTAAAATCAATGTTTAATAAACAAAACATTTTTAATATAAGGTTATACATAAGATAAATTTGAAAATAAATATTCATTAGAAATATAAAAAGACTTTTTACATAATTTGATTTTATATATATTTTTTAGATGTTGAATAATTTAATTTATTAATGACATATTGATAATGTAATAATTACCTAATTAATGAAATATTAAAATAATTGATATTGTAAATATACAAATAAATTTAATTTGAGTATTTTTATAAATTATACTAATTTTATAGTTTAATATGACATATTAGGGTTGGTTATATAAATTTTTTTGAAGTAATAATTTTGTTATGAATTTTGAAAAAAAAAGTATCAAATACTGTCAGAATTGACATAAAAGCATTTTTTAAACAAATATTATATTATTAACTGATATTCTATTCATAAATATATAAGTATCAGCCAAAATACTTAAATAATGATATTTCTATCATTAATGAACCCATTTGTGTTTTCTGTGACGTATATTGTATGTTTATTAACCATATAAAAAAAAAATAAAAAGAGACATGGTAAATTTCAAACTATTTAACTAAGAGTTAAACCTAAAATATAAGGTTAATATTGTGACCCCAACCAATAAAAAACCAATTGGTTGAGTGGTTTTATACCCATCCCCCCCCCCATATCCTTTAAATAATACACTTTTGAGCCATTATAAACTGAAAATTATTTTATTATAAAATAATATTTCTACTGTTTTCTAAGATGCCCCTCATTCCTTTTATAAAAGGGAACTACCCCGTATCTAAAATTCACAACTCCAAAGCCATTTGGAATGGCCAAATACATCCCAAATAACCATTATACCTCCCCCCCTTCATCCTAGTGGCCTTACAATGGTCATGATGTCAACATAAGTATCCATTTTGATCAAATCAAAAGGAAGAGCCTGAAGAAGAGGTAAATATTTCATCACCTCCTTCAAGTTCCTTTCTTCTTCCCCTTCCTCTTTCATTGTTATTTCCATTATAAAAAATTACTCCAGTATCTTCTATATAATTTTATATTATTATAAATATGGTACAACCATATTCATTATTCTATCCATCATTTTAATGGAATGTCACCATACGTGTGTATGTACGACTTACCGTCTCTACGTAATGGTGTAATTGTTATTCAACACCTTATTATTCGTATGGGTAAAATAATGATCTTTAATTGATGTAAATAATAAATATAACATGATAATTATACTTTATATATAATATAACATCCAATTAAATATTATTTCAATACAAAAAGAATGATATTTTCACTTATTCGTATGTACGGATTACAGTCTACACGAACACGATGAGATTCATTTCCCATCGTATCCATTCAAGAAAAATTTTCATTCAATGATTAAAAATAATTTTTATAGACATGATATCATTGTGTATTTGAATACCATACATCCCATCCACAAAAATTATGACTCACATAACATATAATATAAAAGAAAATTAATTTTTCAACACCCGAAACAACGATAATAAGAAGATATTATTAACAAAGCATGGTTAAAAATCATATATGATATCTTATTAATGTATATGATTGTTATATTATTTAATAACAATTATTTGACCATTATAAAGGTGTTTAACCTAACATAGAAAAAGGAAAAGTGAAAGGTAAGGGTTAATTTCACAATCTCATTATTATCCAAGGTTGTCTATACGTAATTATATGTTAGGATATCTTTAACATCCACATCCATGATTCTTATTAATGTATTTCAAAAAAAATTTACTATTTAAAAGAAAATGGGTTTACTTAATTTATACCCTTATTTTTCCTATTTTTTTAATGAAGCATTCCGTCTTTTTCCAAACAAGTTACTTTTTGACCCTTTCGAAAAATTTAAGGTAAGATTGTTTTTTTAACTTATACGACGAGTGCATATTTTTTATGCCGTTATAACATCATCGAAGCTTACTATACAATATTATTAGAATATTTTCAAAATTAATGTCTTCTTTATAATTATTTGACTATAAAATTATTTCAAAATAGAAAGAGATATTTTTCTAAAAAAGAATTTGATTTCATCTATATCGACATACATTGATGGATTTAAACTTATTTGATGTTGATCAATTATGATATAAAATATCCACATTGTACTGAAGGTTTTGTGATATGTGTGACTATGTATGTGTTATTTTATACCATTCATGGTTTATGGATAATGTATTGACATTTCATATACTAGTTTTAATACGAATGTTTATGATATCTTTAATATTTTTCATATAAAGAATGCATTGGGCATAGAATGTGACAGGTGGAGCCCTCTATAGTACCACTATTCATCGGTAGGTCCCATGAGACAAACTAGTGTCTTGGCACAAGGCCTTGGCAAAATCATATTTGAAGTCTTGGCACAAGGTCTTGAATATGTTCATGTGAATGTCTGGAATTATGCATTCCATCATTATTAAAGTGGCTATTGATAATGCATGTTATTATTAGACATGTGGAATATCCATGTGAGTGATTAAATGGAATTATTATGATTTTATCTTTTCCATATTATGCTCATGTTCAAGTTTAAAAGGATTTTGTTTTAGTTTTATACATTTCCTTAAATGTTTATACTTATTTATGAACATTTCCGCTATATTGTTATCCTTATTGAGCATCTGAGCTCACCACTTTCTATGTTTTATTTTTCCCAGGATGAGAAGAAGTGTATTATGACTGACCTACCTGGATAGTCTATTGGATATTGGTGTTTTCTATGGAAACAATGTTGTTGTAGATTTCTATTAATGATGTAACGTAAACCTTATGAATGTATCTAGATTTTCCAATGATACTAAACTAATTGGTCTTTAGAGACTTGAGCTTTTGTGATCATTCCAATGTTATGTAATAATTAACTGAATTTGGGTACCTGGGGTCATGGAGTTACCGATAGAGGAAATAGTTTCTTAGGAGCCACCCAAGAATATTACATAGGTTCAGAGTTTCTTATATTTTCCTATATTCTTCTGTAGGTTCATGAATAACTTTTACAGAGTAGAAGAAACATCAATAGCCTTGACATTGAAGGAAAAAACCATCATGTCGATGTAGTAGTGCATGAAGAGCATCTAGAAGCTGAGGTAGAGACTTTGAAGTACTCTTATCTAATGACTACCTTAAAAGGGTGTCGTGTATGTAGTCTTCTGTGATACATTAGTGGACAAACTAGGATTTTTTTATGTAGGATTGAGTTGTAATCATCTATGGCTCATGGTAGTTGAGGCTGTGTGAACAAAACTACATGACCCATGACATAGAGTTCGTAGTCATGATAATTGCATTGAGGATGTGGTGGTACTACTTGTCGGGTAGGATATTTACCGAATACTCGAACCAAAATAGTCATATGTATATCTTATCATAGAAGGACCTGAACATGAGATAGAATGGTTGACTAGAGATTATATAGGTATATGAATTTTAGATAGTCTATACTCATGGGAAGGGGAATGCGGTGGCTGATGTGCTCAAAAGGCGGTTTGGTTTGCATCTATTGATTGAGGTTACAGAGCATCCATGATATATGAAGATATCCTTAATGGAAGATGATGGAGTAGTGTGCCATAATATGATGATTGTACCTTCTGAACTCATACAATTATATAGGGAGTCACATAATTTGGATGTTGACTGCATGGCCTGAAGTGCTATGTTATGATCGGGACAATCAACTGATTTATTTTTGACTAGAGGAGAACACATCATTCTTTTCCAAGGACGCATAGTGGTACCATTTATGTTGCATGAAGAGGTGTTGAGGGAGTTCCAAACATCCTATTTTGTGGTATTTCCATTATAGGGAAGACGTACTAGGACCTACAATAACAGAACTAGTGGCTAGGAATGAAGACAGTGGTTAATGATTTTGTTTCATGATGCCTCATTTGTCTGTATATGAAGGTTGATCATGAGGTTACAACCGTCATGGCACATCAAATTGAGGTAACCGATTAAACATGGGATGATATCATGATGAACATCATGATTGCGTTACCAATCAAGTCTAGATTCCATAATTATATCTAGGGAATCATTGACCGACTTACCATGTTGTATCACATACTACCCTTTCAGGAGTAGGGATCAGTAGAGGTATTGGGATGCATTTAGCTCAAAAGGATAGTGAGGATCCATAGGGTGACATTGAAGATCATCTTAGACCATGATTCATGATTTACATCCTAGTTTTGGATGATATTTCCTGAGGCATTCAGGACTCATCTATGCTTGAGAACCACCTTTCACCCTATGACATATGGTTCCATAGACAAGACCACATAGAAAATTGAAGACATGATTTGTTCTTGAGTCCTTGATTTTGGTCGTAGTTTGAAGAACAACCTATGACTTGTAATTTTTTTATACAATAACAGATATCACTCTGACATTTTCATGGAACCCTTTGAGGCTTTATAATAGCATCCATGCTTATCATCTCTATGTTGGATTGAACCAAGGAGGTAAACATTCAGGGGTCCAGTGTTGGTACGGTCTACCAACGAGAAGGTGAGAATCACCAAAAAGCAGATGAGGGCTGTATAGTGATAATTGAAATCATATTCTGATAGGAGATGGATAATTTTGGATTTTGAGGAGAGATAAATTTGTTCTTTTAGGTATCACCTTGATGAGTTTTGTAGATATTTGCTTAGGGTGGAACATTATCTCTGATGCTCATAATACCATTATAGATTATGAGAAGACTTGGTGAGGTGGAATACCCAATATCTCTTCCCAAATATGTACACCATGTGAATTATGGTATTCTGGTGTTGAAGGGGAGGAGGTATGTGCATGATCAATCACACGTAATCACCTGAGGAATGATGGAATTTGAGGATGGGTAGACGTCTGTGGAGTTCCCAAGGGAGATAGATGATAGATATGAGTGATTATTTCATGAGATGTAGATTCTTCTAGTGTACGTTTGATGGTAGAATGAGAATATATATGCAAGAAAATGTTAGTAGGAGGCTTAGATTCAGGCTAAGTAACCCTATTTGTTTTTTACCATTGGTTTGTCTTATGAGGATGCGAATTTCAAAAAAAAATTAGTAATATAATGTCCCTGAATATCAGTGTATTTTTTTAAAATTATATCAAATTATTCAAAGACCATATGTAATGAATAAATTATATTTTGAGCCCCGATGATCCCAGAATATAGTTTTTAAATTTTTTAGTTTATTTATGTAAATATGGTAGTTGGTTTTTCTAAATTTTAAAATGGCACATGGACCCAAAATCTGAGGGCACTATAGAACATGGAATAGTAGGATTCACCTAGAATGGACATAACTTCGACCAACAAGTTTCGACCAAAAAAGATTGTTTTTGGACTAATGGTAAATAATAAAATAACATAAAAAGTTATTTTATTTTATTCTATCACTATTGAAGACTGGATTAACATCATTGTGCCCTGGCGACGAGGAAACAACAAGAAAATTTAATTATTCTTCATAATAGATGCAAAACAGAAATGTTTTTTCATTAAAGAAAAATCATAATGACGTGATGACACATCGTAAAAAAAAATTTCAGGACGTGTTTCTCTATTCATAAATTAACATGTTGGGGAATAAAACATGGGTTTCCCGATGATGAACCTATGGTGTAAATATGCTTTAACAAGGAAAAATGAATTCCATTGAATCACTAGGGATGTCAACGGACCTCAAAGAATGAGACCGGAGGGCGATGAACATTGATTGATTCAAACTGAACTTGTACCCTCATGGGTGGATCAGATAAAGGAATAAAACTATTGATATAGGTATTTGTTTTGTTTTATGTTTACTTGTTCTTCATTATAAACAATGAATGCAGCTCAACCCATGAACATGTTGATTTATGGGTCACTCATTATTGCAAGAGGTTATTCCTCTTGGATTTTTCACCAGGGTTACTTGATTAAATAGTGATGTAACATCAAATCATTATCCCATGTCTTCTAAACCTCTAACACATAGGGTTGGGGATGAGACAAACAATGCTCGAGCCACCCCCCCCCCCTCTTGTATGTTTTTTTCATACTTTATTAATATGTCTTTGAAATGGATTAAAGGTGAATTCATGTCCATCTGAGGGATGATGACATACCCAAGAGGACATAGGCACAATATTTGTGAACAATGAACCACATTAAAGACCTGCTTGTTTTGGAAGAACCCGCCGACATTCCATCCCTTTAGGTGGCCAGAGGTGGTGGCCATGGGCTGGTGGTGGTGTGCCACCATGGCTCGTTGAATGATAAGGTGTGACCAGCACATGTCATGATAATACGATAAGATCTACTGGCCCTGAGCCTGTGGATGGTGGTTGGTGGATGCCGCCACCCATCTATGTTGGTTCACCACGAGATGTGACACCTCACCATGTTAGATACTGAAAAGGTTATGGTCGATTGACCACAGTGGAGGAGGTATCCTTACAGAAGACCCTCTAGGAAGGGGGGGTCTCATGCGTATTCCATCCACATCTAGTCCTGGTGGAACCGGTCCACCTATAGAGGACATGTTAGGGGGAGGTCCACCACAATAGACTGAACCGGGATAGAGCCATGAAATTATAGATATAGGTTGGGTTGGTGGACTTGGATTGGGTCACTAGACCATGGTCCGGGTCATGGCATGTTGGTCCGACTAGGTCGGACAAGACATGGACCCAACCGACCCCTTTTAAATAAACACCAATATCTTTCACACCGGGAATCTGATTGACATCCCGTTTGTAGTTCTAGGACACACCAGATGAGAATGATGTTTTTGAATTCTCTATATAGGATTTCATTGAAGTTAAATTTGATGAATGAATTTAGTATAGGTTCTCCCAGAATGAAGCACACTATGTGTAGATACCTTAGAGTTGGGTGAGACCTAAAGAATGATGATAAGGGACCTTATGTGGATCAACTATAATGGCCTAGTGGTAAGTATCTCTGTGTGACCCGAAAGGCCTATAGTGGGGAGAATCATTGTGTGACCTGATGGACCCATGGTACTCTATAGGAGGAGCACTGTGGTATATCCATGGTGAGAAGTATCTTTTGTGTGACCCGACATGCCCACGAAGGGTATCAACTTCACTATGACCTTGTATACCCGTGGTACTCCTCAGTATGATTATAAAAAACCTCTAATTTTAGTGGGAAGAAACTCTATGTGACATAAAAATCCAACTATACTCATATTAGAGGAGGTCTCTAGTAGCCCATGGTGTTCCATAATACGACTGGTTGGTCCTACTTTCATACACTCGATTATAAATTGTGCGAGTTTCCTTACATCATGATCTTGTTTTTTGATCATGATTCAT
This sequence comes from Viscum album, assembly GCA_963277665.1. NCBI lineage: Eukaryota > Viridiplantae > Streptophyta > Magnoliopsida > Santalales > Viscaceae > Viscum > Viscum album. The sequence goes on along the minus strand of OY728157.1, from coordinate 337,703,165 downwards.
GGATTTATTATGGAATTTGTTATGGTATTTTCTTTTTTTTTTGTCTATATTCATTATTTAGTTACTCACCCCTACATAGGATTCTCCCTCAAGTGTTATGTATTGTGCAGATGATCACAACCTTGATAGAGAACATGGTGGACTAGGACCCAGTGGTTCCCAGTGAGACCAAGAAGGTAGGGTATACTTCAATGAATTCCATTGGATACTATTCACTTACCCCTTCAGTGGGGTATTCAATGGATGACTTCCAATGTTTCCTTTTACATTCATGTTTTTATACATATTTTTTTGGGTTTTTATTCTGGCCCTTTTTACGTACAATATGAACATTTACTTAGTGTTGTTTAGTGGCATGTATGTTTAATTTTCCAACATTGGGATGTGGTTGTGTGTGAATGCGTACGAGTACCTAGGAAAATACCTCCCACTAGCTGGTGGACACATTCTGTTCTAGTCACCAACCACTAATCGTCGTGAGGTGGGCTTGGGGTATGTCACGAAATGGACCCCGAGAGATGGGTTTTGACATAGGAAGAAGACCAAACCCTCTAGAATGTGACTTTGTATGTTAAGATGTATAATAGGATGGGGATGGTTCAATATTAGGACTTAGAGTGAAGTGAAAAGTCAAGGTAAGAGGATCCCTTTTATAATTGAGCTGACAAACACTTTTGGATAATACCATAATATGAATTTATAACACAATAAAACCACATAAAAACATCCAAAATGACACAATTTGGAATATGATATAAGATAGGGCTCTAATATAATCAACCAGTAAATTTTTATCATGTATTTCTTACAATTTTATCCTTGTCATATTAATAAACACATACTTATTCATTTTTTTAATTAGGGTAACAAATATTTCAATATTAAAATAGTGAAATATTTATTTATTTTATTTCAATTAGACCAAAAGTTAATACCCAAGAATATAATTGACCACATCATAGTTATTATATATGTTTAAATTTTTTTTATCTTTTATAAATAGTTCAATAGAACATTCTTTTTATAAATAATCAATAGTGTCAATTTTGACACTAATAAATTCAATGATTTTTAAAATATTAATATAATATGTTTACATCGAACAAACTATTTTATTATATTACCAATAGGTCATGATAATCTTAAAAATTCATCGGAAAAATTTATTATCCCAAATTAAATTTATTTTAATATATTAAAATATATTTATATTAATACTTTTAATAATATTTATTTGATATTTCACTTACAATAATAATTACGACAACATTTTTGGGTAATAATTTAGTAGTCTAATTTTTTGTGTAATAAATAAAAATAAAATACAATGAAAATGATAAGTCATATATATTTTAAAAGATTACTTATAATATAATATATATTATGTGAAATCAAACATTAAAAATGTTATAATTACTAAAACATGAATGTGAAAAGTTTCTCAGCAACTTAAATAAAATAATCTAAGTGTCGTGATATGTTATATAAGGCTCCAAATGGTCAATAACTCGACCAGTGGTTTCTTATGGTTTAGATATACTCGAAAAAATAATATTTGGTCATGTGTTACGGTATTTTAATGGTTATTATAAATTTAACAACCATTTTTTACTGTTTTCACATGAATAATAAAATTTCTACATCATCAATGTATTAGTATTAGAGTAGTTATTTATTTATAAATATTAAAAATAATATAACATGATAATGAAAGAATTTTATCATTAAAATTAGAATTTATAATTGTCACGACCCGCCTTCACCAAAATGAGGGAAGGGTCAGCAGATTTCCAGCTCGTTCCTTCTTCATGTTGTTGGAGAGATAATGACCCCCGAAACACGCCTTCAATAGGTCCTGGAGTGGAAACCAGCACCAAGGGTATATAATCACACACTAAATGGAAGGAATTACCTTTTTTCATTTAATAGGATCTAGAGATATGATAGTAAGTCCCACAACACCAAAACTAAAAGTTCAAGAAAATCCAAAACAACCATTCCAATATGCATGTTCCCAAAAGTAAATACCACAAGTAAAAAGTGACTAGAAAGGTAAAGTACCAAAGAAATAAAAACAGCAAATGAAAATGTCCCAAAGGTCCTGTGCTTGTATGGTCCCGCGCGATCCCCAAAGTCCTCTTAGAAACCTGAAAACAGTTGTATATACATAGGGTGAGCATACAAGTATACTCAGTAGGGAAAAACCTAACGCTCTTGTGGACATGTGGGGAGGCATACTATTGCCCTGTGATAAAAGAGATAAACAAGCACCTAACAAGGAATCTAACCACCCACGCCTCACCAAGGAACACTCCCCAAATAACACAAGTCAGGTAAAGTATGGTAATAGAAAATCGATGTTTTGTTACCCTGTGCCACTTTCCCACTGGTTATTGAAGTAATCATATGCATTAGACCAATCCTGCCATTCTCACCGCAGTCCCAGTACCTCACCCCGGCCGCACAAACCTGGGCCACATCTTCACGTAGTCCCACTTCAAAACTCTTCCCGTAAACTCCTTGGCCACAACTGTCACATGTAACCATGCCTGCAAACACCTAGTCCATAACAATCACTACCACGCCCAAAGACACCTGGGCTAGAAGATCCACTGCCACACCCGAAGACTCCTGGGCCTCATACCGAAGACACTTGGGAAACCACCTGCCCATGCACACCTGGGCCGACCACCAAACTACCCTGCCCAGAGAATCTTGGGCTAATAATGTATCTCAGGCCATCACATCCTACCTGATGATACTTGGGATATCTGGGAAAGGGAGCATAAAGGATCTAATAACCATCCACTGATATAAGTGTTGGTAAAACACCCTCCCCCATGAAATGGGGGTGTTCAACACTAAGTCCTCAACATGGGTGGGGTGCGAATAAGAAACATAAAACTAAAAGTATATGTATAGGTAACAAGAACTCACCCAAATTTTATATTTTTCTTCAGCCCACTAAAATAACACATTCAACACCTATTTCCAAGTTACAACTCATACCATACCAAATCCCATTTGTTTCATCCTTGTTTTCATGTTCATTAGATATTGTTAGATGAGTTTTTGTCACCTACATGGGAAACTAGAAAGTATAAGCTTATGCCAAGGGATGAGTATGGTCAAAAATCAACTTACACATTCACACTCGATTCTCTTGTAATGTAACAACAACAAAAGGGGTAAGGGAGATACCTCAAAGTACTGGAACCAATGAAAAACCCAAATATACAGCCCCATGTCCCCAAGATCTAGGAGCCAACAGTTTCTCACCAATAAAGGATCCCTCACCAATTCTTGATATAAGCAAGATAACCACCCGACATCAAATTCACAACCAGCAAAACCATAGAAACAGGGGATCCCATCCCTAACCACATCACCCGGCAATCGGACTGTGAAAGAAAAGAAACCAAACCACCACCACCAACACAAAGTAGGCCCATTCCAGTATTTTCAGATTTAAAAGATTAAACACACTCTATGATTCCAACTTCTCTAAGCATTAACTGGGGTTATCACAAAAAGGATTGATCATGGTGCTTTCAATTTATTTAGTCGGATGTACGTAATTAACCAAATTACTTTACACAGAAAGGGTTAAAAAAAACAATACAACCATTTAACCATTAAGGGTTTGTTAGTGCACAGATAAAGACCACCAACATCCATGATTTTTAGTAGGCGTAATCCCGCACAATTCAGAAATCATTAATCATTGAAGAAGAGAAAAATAGAGTAGCATCATCGGTCACACCCCTCCTTCGTTATCTAGAATCAATTTATTATCATCTTTAAAAATTGTTTAATTCAATTCTATAGAATCAAAAGCATGCCCACCCTATATGATACTCAAAAGGGAGAGATGAAGGAGAAACCCTACTTGTTGATCAACGATCGACGTTAAGCCTGGGCGTTGAACTCCATGGATAGCGATGCGGCTCGTCTGAACGAATGGTAATCCTAGAACAGGGTGATCAAGAAAAGAATCCTACGGAGAACCCTTTATTTTATAAGGACCAGGGACGGTTGAGATAAGAACGTGAAACCACATAAAGAGAGGTCGTGGGTTGACCACGCGGCCCAACACGTCATTAAAGTGGTCCTCGCCTTGAGGGGCAGTTTAAACTGATGCCCCCATGGTATCTAACTTAATCAAATGACATTAATTTTCATTGATGTGCCTTAAAACAGGATGAAAGGGGTCAAATTAGAGTTTGAAACTGAATTTGTTCAAAAAAAATTGCTACTGGAAAACCCATGTGGGTAGGCTAGAGCAACCGGTAGCCGAGAGTTACCGGTAGGTTACATCCACCGGTAGTCGAGAGCTACCGGTGGCTCAAATCCACTGGTAGCCGAGCTACCAGTAGGGTGAAACTACCGATCGTTGAGAGCAACTGGTGGCTCACAACTACCAGTAGTCAAGCTACAGGTAGGCTGCAGCAATCAGTAGACTGAGCTACCGGTAGGCTGTAGCTACCTGTAGACCGAGCTACCGCTAGGTCTACTGTGGTTCAAACATCACCGAGAAGTTGGGAAGGCCTCCCAAACCTCCCAGAACACCACAAGTGACCGATTTTTACTAAGTAGTAGACATCCAGCAACCCGGTCCATTACATCATATACCTCTCAAACAATTCTCTCCCTCAAGAATCAAAACATCCCACAAGGAAAGAGAGGGTCTAAAAAACTGCCTCGAATGATACCTCTCCAGAGAGAACCCCATTGTTAAATAAAAACACCTCTCTCTTAAGAACCAAGAAACATAACATGAATAAATGCCTATTCTGTGGTTGGGGGAGTCTCTTCCCCCATGTCAAGATACTATCCTCTTTGGGCTGCACTAACTCACCCACATGGGTTTAATCACATCCACCTTAATGCATATTGATTAGGGGTCTGATCCACCCCTTCCCATAGCCATGACATTTCATACACATTCATAGAGGAAATAAATCCCACATATTTCATAGCCAGCAAGATAATACGATCCACCATTACAATTACAACAAATCAAAACAAAACTCAAAACAACTCTGGGTACTGGGTAATCATATGTGATTCCCCTCCCACATACTCTCCATAAGCCCATCGTGTCTCTAGAATACACGATCCAAGGGAATAGTTCTCCCATGAAATACCTTCTCCTCACGATCCCCAATCATCCGCGGTCTTTCCACAATGTTCACGTCGTCCTCGATGTCTAGATCTCCCTTGTCAAGGACGTGTGAATTGTCATTCAGATAAAAATGAAGCTCAGACACAAGGAAGATTTCATGTATCCTTGGTATCAGTGGTGGTAATTCTAGCTAATAAGCCACTTCGCTAACCCACCACATCACTTTTAAGGTTCCGATGAACCTGAGAGAAAGATTACTCCCTTTTTCGAACCTTCGTTGTCCATGCCAAGGGGAGACCTTCAAGAACACGTGGTCTCCAACCTCAAACTCTAAGGGCATGATCCTAGTATCAGCATACGACTTGTGTCAGTCGTGGGCTGCCTTCATCCTCACTCGTATAAGCTGAACATTCTCTATCGTGCTCTGCACCACCTCCGGGCCAAGAACACCTGCTTCCCCAACCTCATTCCAACACAATTGTGAGCGACACAGACCTCCACATAGGGCTTATAATGTATCCATGCCAATGGTAGTGTTATGGATATTATTTTAGGCACACTCTTCCAGAGTAAAGTGTTGCACCCATGATCCCCCAAATTCCAGAATACATGCCCACAGTATATCCTCCAATGTCTGGATGGTGCGCTCTGTCTGCCCATCTGTCTAGGTGTGGAATGTTGTGCTAAGGCATAGCTGGGTGCCAAAAGCAAGCTACAAACCCCTCCAGACTCATGAGGTAAAACTTCCATCCCTGTTCGAGACAATGGATCTCAGGACTCCATGCGACCGCACTACATCATCCATATACTTCCGTGATAGAGATTCCACTACACTCGACACTTTAATCGCAAGGAAGTGGGCCAACTTCATCAATCGGTCCACTACTACCCAGATGGCATCATATCCCCCTTGATCCTAGGGTAGTCCTGTGATGAAATCAATCGAGATGTCTTCCCATTTCCACTCGGGGACATCCAGAGACTGCAGCAGCCCACCTTGAACGTGGTGCTCATCCTTCACCTGCTGACACACTAGGAACTTGGACACAAACTATACCACTTCTCAATTTAATCAGATCCAAATGAACTATCTCCTCAGGGCCTGGTACATCATGGGGACTCTAGTGTGTACTGCTAGGGGTGAGTTGTGGAGCTCACTGAGAACCTTGTCGCACACCGATTCTGGAACAAATAGATTTCCCTGGAAAAGAATTTGGTTTTGGGCATCCTCCATCCATCCTTCCGGAGCATTGCTTTTGTCAACTCGATCACGCATCACATCACACTTTGGGTCTCCCCACTAATACTCCTCCAATTTCGGAAACTAAGATGACTACACTGTCATCTGATACATGCAACCTCTACTTCTATCCATCCTCAAATTCAAGGGAAAGGAATCCAACTACATAATCGCCTTCCAAGCATCTTCCGACTCTCAAACCGCATCCTTCTGCGACCTCCTACTCAAGGCATCAACCACTACATTTCCATTCCCTGATGTATTGGAAATATCAAAGTCGTAATCCTGGAGGAACTCTATACTCCTTCACTTCCGCAAATTTATGTCCTGTTGGGAGAATATATACCTCAAACGTTTGTGATCTGTGAAGACCACAGAGCCTTCCCCGATGAGGTAATGTCGCAATAACTTTAGCGTAAAATTGACTGCTACAAGATCCAATTCGTGGGTTGTATGATTACGCTCATGAGGGCATATCTTCCTAGACCCATAAATGATCACTCAGTGTGGCTGCATCAACACACATCTGAGGACATGCCCTGAAGCATCACATAACACCTCACACTCTGCCCCTTCTTCTGGTAGTCTATGCACTGGGGAACTGACCAGCTTCTCCTTTAGGTATCTTAAGGGTGCCCCGCACTGCTCACCCCACACGAAAACCTGATCCATCTTGGGAAAGGCTGTCAAAGGGGCTAGAACTCGGGAGATGTTGGGTACGAACTTCCTATAGTAACATAACAGCTCGAGGATGCTACAAACCTCTGCCACATTCTTGGGTGCTACCCAAGAAACAACTTCTTGAACCTTCGATGGGTCCACCTATACACTCTGTTCTGACACTACGTGCCTAAGAAAGTGTACTTCTTGCATGCAGGATGTGCATTTTGACAACTTCCGATAGAGCTGGTGCTGTCGGAGGACCTCCAAAAATGTACTCATGTGCTCTGTGTGATCCTCCTCTGATCATGAATAGATCAGGATATCGTCGATGAACAAAACTATGAACTGATCCAGGTACTCATGGAAGATGGATTTCATAAGCCCGATGAACACAGTTGGGGCGTTCGTAACACCGAAAGGCATGACCATGAACTCGAAGTGGCCATTTCTGCACCTAATGGCCGTCTTCGAGATGTCACTCAATTTTACCCTTAATTGGTGGTACCCAGACATCAGGTCGATCTTAGAGAACCACCATGCCCCTTTCAGCTGGACAAACGATCGTCTATCCTTGAAAGATGGTAGAGATTCTTTATTGTAACCAAATTCAGCCTCATGTAGTCTATGCACGACCTGATACCACCTTCTTCCTTCATTAGGAACAAGATTGAAGCACCCCACGGTGATTCACTTGGTCGAACATATCCCCTCTTCATTAGATCGTCAATCTGAATCCACAACTACTATAGCTCTGATGGTTCCATCCAGTATGGAGCCATCTTAATCGGACAAGCACCATGATACAAGTCTATCCCAATCTCGAGATTCTGTCAAGGGGGTAGAGTCATCACCTCCTCATGATAGATTTCCATGAAATCACAGATGATCTCTGGAACCTCCACCATTTCAGTATCTACTTACTCTACCGACACCTTGGTTATCAAAGAGAGGAGGGGTTCCTCTCGACTCCTGCGCTTTTGACTGCTCTGCTTGCCTGTGAATGTAACTTGTCGACTTCCCAAGTATGAGAACACAACCACTCCACGGAAGCAGTTGATGATGACACACAAATAGAATATCCAGTCGATGCCTAGGATGACATCGTATAGCTTTATCTGTAGTAGTAGTAGACCCATGACCGACTGATGTGGCCCTATCATTAGTCTGCATCCCCGACAAACATGTAACAAGTCGTTCTGACCTCCTACAGATTTTCTCAGCACTAGGGGCAGTAGAATATCCTCGGCATCTAGATCCAAATCACGGGCAAGACTGGGTGAAACTTAGGAGTGCGAAGCACCGGTATAGAACAATGTATAAGCAAGGGTGCTAAAAAAACTAATTGTACCTCGAACTACCTCCGGTCCTGCTGGGACTGCTACATCCGCGGCGTGAAACTGCCCATGCCTAGCTACTCTGCCTCTTGCCTGTTGGCAACCTCCCCGCCCTGGTCGAGGTCCCTGAGGATCACCCTTAGGTCGGCCTCCTCCTGTAATGTCTTCCCTCGGAGGAGCGGGAGCTCGATGTACTTGCTGCTGCTGCTGGAAAGGCCTAGCTGGAAGCTACTGCTGGGGCGGGTGTTGGGGTTGTCCACCACCGCCATACTGTACTCAGTATAGGAAATGATTCCAGATATTTCCATGGCTCCCATAGACGAATCACCATGGTCCCAGTCTCGAAGGAAAAGGGCGAGGACCAGGGAACCAGAACTGAAACTGTTGCGGCCTACTCCCTACTCATCAGAACCTGCAGGGTCTTAACGCTGGAGGCCTAGTGCTGACGGACTTCCCCTTTGATGGTCCCAGCTAGATCCCCTATCATGACACACCTTTTATAGCGTGCATCCTCTCTACAACTCCGACCTTATTTTGGACCTCCATGTATGTCGGTAGGGTAAAGGGGGTAACAACATACTGGAGGGGGGGGGAGCACCTCCTCTAAATGTCTTACCTGAGACTCCTCATTGGGAAAGTGGTCCGGAGAAAAACGTAAGAGGTCCATGAACATGATTCCCAGCTCCCTTACTGACATACTCCCCTACTGGAGGGAGGGAAGATCCTGACTCTTCTCTACCTTCCTCGTCGATGAGAGGAATTCCACCCGGAACTCCCTCTCGAAATCAGCCCATACCACCTCAGCCTCCCTCCTCTCTTCCAGGTACAATGTCCACCACTAACGCATCGCTCCCCGCATCTGGCTGACGGCCAGAGGAAGTCCTAAGGCTATTACTGGCTCCTCTAGCCAGCTCTCTGTCTTCATTTCAGAGGTGATGCCCTCATACTTCTCGAGGGTCTATCATTGGAAGGCCCAAAGTGTCTTCTGCAACAGGTCTTCCTTTTCCTCTCAATCATCTCTCTATCGATCATCCAAGGTAGTATCCGGGTCCTCGATCACCCGCACCACGCGTGGTCATCTCCCAGGTTCCATAGTTGTAAGGTAAACGAGGAATACCGAATCCCAAGTAGTGTAGAATATTGTTCATAAAATTTCATAAACGTTTTATTCATTCTAATTCCCAAATCACCCATGAAACATAAGAAAACAAGTCATTATGATTCATCTACCATTCCTAGGGTCTCTACCCTGCAATCAGTGTGGCCTCACTTGGTCATTCGATAGGTCCAGAGTCCTTGCATCAGATCACGGGGGCCCTAAAATCTCATGTCCTAACCAGTATTCCCTGGCCTAATTCATGCACCAAGGTCACCCAACACTTTTTCCTTATCATACCATGCGGCCCTTACTATTCCTAACTCCAGAATCCATCCTATCTCTCAATCTGATCCTTTGATACTATTCTATCATGACCCGCCTTCACCAAAAGGAGGGAAGGGTCTTCAGATTTCCATGCCCTTCCTTCTTCAAGTTGAAGGAGAGATAATGAACCATGAAACCCGCCTTCAATAGGTCCCAGAGTGGTGGATAGTTCCAAGGGTATAGAATCACTCACTAAATGGAAATCATTAACGTTTTTATTTTAATAGTATCAGGATATAAGATAGTAAATCCCACAACACCAAAACTAAAAGTGCAAGAAAACCCTAAACAACCATTCCCATATGAATGTTCCCAAAAGTAAATACCACAAGTACAAAGTGACTACAAATATAAAGTACCAATGAAAGAAAAACATCAGCTACAATTGTCCCAAAGGTCCTGCGCTAGTATGGTCCCTTGCGATCCCCAAAATCCACCTGGAAACCTGAAAACAGTTTTATATACGTAGGGTGAGCATACAAGTATACTATGTAGGGAAAAACCTAAAGATATCGTGCACAAGTGGGGAGGCATACTAATGCCTTGTGAGAAAGGAGATAACCAAGAACATAACAAGGAAACTAACACCCAAGCCTCACCAAGGCACACTCCCCAAATAAAGGAAGTCAGGTAAAGTATATTAAAAGCACATCGAAGTTTGGGTACCCCCGCCATTTTTTCACTGGTTATTGAAGTCATCCTACGCATCGGACCAATCCCACCATTCTCACCGCAATCCCACTGCCTCACCCCACCCGCACTCAGCTGGGCCACATGTTCACGCAGTCCCACTGCCAAACCCCTCCCATAAACACCTGCACCAAAACGGTCACACGTAACCACGACTGCAAACACCTAGGCCAGAACAATCACCGCCACGCCCGAAGATACCAGGGATAGAAGATCCACTTCCATGCCCGAAGACACCTGGGCCTCATCCCAAATACAGTTGGGAAACCACCTGCCCGCACACACCTTGGCCAACTAACACACTACCCTGCCCGAAGACACTTGGTCTAATAATGGACCTTAGGCCATCATAGCCTGCCCAAAGATACTTGGGTTATCCAAGAAAAGGAGGGAAAAGGAGCTAAAAACCAGCCACTGATTTAAGTGTTGGAAAAAACACCCTCCCCCATGAAATGGGGGTGTTCGACACTATGATCTCAACTTGGGTGGGGCGTGAATAAGAAACAAAAAACTACAAGTATATGTATAGGTATCAAGAACTCACTCAAAGTTTAGGTTTTTCAACAACCCACCTAAAGAACACATTCAGCACCTATGTCCAAGTCACAACTCATACCAAACCAAAACCCATTTCTCTCATCCTTGTTTTTATGTTTAGCAGCAATTGTTAGATTGGTTTTCTGCAGCTACATGGGCAACTAGCAAACATAATATTATTCCATGGGAAGATTATAGTCAAACATCAACTTAAACATTCACACCCGGTTCTCTTGTAAAGTCACAACAACAAAAGGGATGAGGGAGATATTTCTATGTAAGGGAACAAAAGAAAAACCCCTAGATATAGACCCATGTTCCAAAGATCTAGGAGCCAATAGTTTCTCAACAACAAAGATCCCTCCCCAATTCGTGATATAAGCAAGATAACCACACAGCCTCAAATTCACAACCAGCAAAACCATAGCAACAGGGGATCCAATCCCCACCAACATCACCCAACAATCGGCCCATGAATGAAAATAAACCAAACCACCACAACCAACACAAATAAGGAATGTGCCATTATATTCATATTTAAAAGATTTAACACACTCTATGATTCCAACTTTGCTGAGCTTTAACAGGGGTTATCAAAGAAAGGACTGATCCTGGTGCTTAAAATTTATTTAGCCGAATGTATGTAATTAACCAAATTCCATTACACATCAAGGTTTTACAAACATAATACAACCATATAAAAATTAAGGGTTCATTAGTGCACAAATAAAGACCACCAACGAACATAATTTTATGTAGGCGTAATCCCACACAATCCATTACTCGTTAATCATGGAAGAAGAGAAAAACAGAGCAACATCATCGGTCACACCCCTCTGTCGTTATTTAGAATCTGTTTATTATCTTCTTTAAACATTGGTTAATTCAATTATACAGAATCAAAATCATGCCCACCCCACATGATACACAAAAGGGAGAGACGATGGAGAAACCCTACTTGTTGACCAATGATCGACCCTAAGCCAGGGCATAGAACTCAACGAATTGTGATGCAGCTCATCTGAACGAAAGGTAATCCTAGCACAGGGTGATAGATTAAAGAAACCTAGGGAGAAACCATTAATTTATAAGGGTCATGGATGGATGACATAAGAACACGAAACCGCGTAAGGAGTGGGGTCCTGGGTTGACCACATGGCCCCACATATCGTTAAAGGGGTCCTCGCCTTGAGGGGTGGTTTAAACCGACACACTCAGGGTATCTCACTTAATCAAACGCAATTAATTGGCAATGATGGGGCTTAAAACAGGATTAAAGGGGTCTAATTAGGGTTTAAAACTGAATTTTCACAAAAAGGAGCTCCTGCAGGAAAACCCATGGGGGTAGGCTAGAGCCACCTGTAGCCGAGATATCGGTAGGGTGAAGCCACCGTTAATCGAGAGCTACAGGTGGATGATAGATACCGGTAGCCGAGCTACCGATAGGGTGTAGCTACCGATAGTTGAGAGCTTCCACTAGGCTGAAGCCACTGGTAGACCGATCTACCGGTAGGCTGTGGCCACCGGTAGACCGAGCTACCAGTACCCCTTCTACTGGTAGGCTAAGTCTACTGGTAGTCCTACTATGGGTCAAAATCACTGAGATGTTGGGATGGCCTCCTAGACCACCAAGAACACCCCATGCATGCAATTTTTACTAAGTAATGGACCTCCAACAACCTGGGCCATTACAATAATTGAATTTAACTTCTAAATTACCTTATACTAAAAATGATTTAATTATTAAATTTACAGTGAGACATATATAACATTTCTTTAAGTAAAATAAAATAAATTTTCTAATCACATCTTTATGGATTTCAATAGAAACCATTTCATCCCAAGGAAAATTTAGGTAAAAAAAACTCATCCAATGTTATTTTGACAAATGTTATGGTAATTTTATAATATTATCATTACCCTTAATTCCATGATTTTCCATTTTATTCTTGTATTAATAAATATTATCGAAGTTACTATTCAGAATGAACAAAAATAAAATAAATTTATTTACATAATTTTGACATAATGAATCAAAATACGGAATTAAATTTTCCAAATTCAGGAAAAATAGGGTTTCAAATAAAAATTTAAAAGTAATCTCATTTTTAGAATGAGAGAACCAAATTAAATAGTTAAAAAATTGAAAAAAATTGAAATGTTCTTACATATGAATTCCATATAATATTAATTACAGTGACATAAGTTATATTTATTTATAATAATATATTTATAATTTAAAACCATTCAATATTATAATTTAACCAAATAATTGTTTTGATGAAAAATATGTTTTTAATTAAAATATAATGTATTTTATATATTCATAAAAACATGAATGTTATCCAAAAAATATAAAAAATTCATCCAAATTAAATTATTATATCCTTATTCAAAATAAAATGTTTATTTTTTCATATAAAAATAAATAATGTGGTAAAATATTAATTTAAAAAATATTCACAATTAAAATGAATAAAATTTCCATTTAAAAAATATAAGTTTTTATACATGAAACTAGGTTTGTTCATACCCAAATGGCAATAATATCTATTGTAAGAATATAATAAATATTATATAAATTATATAACATATATATTTCATTAATTTTATTTACTAATAGTAATACACTCAATATATTAATACCAAAAATCAGTAATTTAATTTGTTTACATTTTTCATAACTAATTGGTTTCAAATGAATTTACCATACATATTCAAAAGTTAGATAAATATATTCTCTCTAACATAAAAACTATTTATAATAGAAACTTTATAATAATTTCATCTCACATTTAATTAAAGATCATGGTTTCATGCAATGAAAGCTGCTGATGAATTAAAATTATATAAGGAAAATTTTTAATTAAAACATCATGGTGTCTCATTATATCAGCAATGGACTGAATTTCACCCTCGAAATTAGTTACATAGATGAATAAAGACATGGATACCTCTCCCTTATCACATACTAATGTTCCTATATATCTATCTCAAAATGTTGGTTGTGTCACAAAATTGTGATCAAGTGAGTGGTCTTGTTTCGTAGATCATTTTCTCTATGATCTAGAATCTATATCAGTTATTCTTCATAAGAAATATAATGCTCTAGTGGTATGAAAAATGAATTTAGTACATGTGAAAGAATTAAGTATGTAGTTTATCATGAGAGATAAATGGAACACAACATGGACTTGGGATAGATTCGATGGAAGCGGAAATATGTAACCACATTCCCAATAGGATCCAGAATTTCAAATTGACCGATATATCAAGGTCTAATATTTTCCTTATATAAAAATATCAATACTCTCTTCCAGGGAGATATTTGTAGAATCACCATATGACCCACTTCTAACTCTCGTTCTTTTCATCGATTTTTGGATTAATAATATTTGTACTATGAGATTATCTTATGTGTTTTTGAATGAATCTAACCATTTCTACCATTTCATCAACAACATCAGTTCATAATGGATTTCGTTCCCTAACATCTTCATGGTAAGTTAGCGTTCATCACTTCTTTCCATAAAGTATTTCATAAAGAGAAATCTAAATACTTGGGAAAAGGTATTGCTGAAATAATTTTGTACCAATGATTTGTGTTGATCCCTTCAAATTTTTAAATTCATAGAGCATTATCTCAACATGTCTTCTAGAGTGTCAATTTTACTATTATACTAAACATTTATCAGGGGATGATAAACTGTGAGGAAATAAACCATTGTATCAATATCCTACTAAATACATGGCCATGTCTTCATTTAATGCCTTGAATCCCAATCAAATATAATTAAATTTGTTACATCAAGTAATCATACCACATCGTTTACATGTATCCTGGAAATATGATCAATAGAGAATTACTCTCTAATAGCTATAAAGTGCCCCAAATTTATAAGTAAATAAAATGTAACACATATTGAATTGTGATATCTAGATGTGTTGGGAAGTCGATGACAATGTCCATAGTGATGTTTTCCCAATTTCATTCTTGTATAGATAATGGTTGTAACATCCCCATACACTTTTATCTCTTAGCATTAACTTCAAGAAAAACCACGCATAGAGAGACACATTTTTCAACATTGAATTTCATTCCATCCTTCCAAAACACTCTTTCAAGTCCCTATACATCATTTTGTTTACATGTTGAATAGATAATGTAGAACTATGTGCCTCATCCAACAACTCTGTATTTAATTATTGTATGGTAGGAATGAAAAGTTGGTTCCTAAACCATATTATTCCATCATAATCATAATTGAATTCAAAAAAAATATCTCTATATTTTGTAGATCTACATATTCCTTATTCACCTAAATAATCTTTACATTTATATATGGTTGAGAATTCATTTATGATAGATAAGATTTTCCCCCTTTCTTTATGATTTAAATATCAATACATCTAAAATACATTAATATTGGATCTTCTGTGATCCTTATCATTGAAGGATAACATTGTTCTTTGGACTCAATGAATCTTCCATAGTGTTTGATTTCCCGGGGTGGTAATGTTTTGAGTAGTCATAATTTTTAATCAACTCCAACCATTTTATTTGGTGCATATTTATCTCTTTTTGTGTGAAAATATCCTTAATATTTTTATGATCAATATAAATATCAAAACCTTATCTATAAAGATAATATATCTATATCTTTATTGCAAATACATCCAAAAAAACTCTAAATCAAGGGATGGTTAATTTTACTCATGTATTTTAAATTGTCGCAATTCCTAAGATATCACTATATCTATTTTCATGATAACACATTTTATCCCATTTTTTTGATGAGTCACTATAGAAAAAAAAACATTCTCTATAATAAGGCATTGTGAGCATAGGTGGATTGGATAGCCTTATTTTAATCCCATTGATATTATCATAATATTCCTCCATCCTTATGAAATTATCTTTTTTTAGTCAACATGTTGAGTGGAATAGATAATCATGAAAAATATTTCACAATACTTTGATAAATACATCCAAACTAAGAAAAATTTAGATAGTAGTTAACTTTGTTGTTATTGACCAACATTCAATAAACTTTTTTTCACTCGATCCATAGATATCCTCTCTCTAGAGAATATGTGCCCAAAAAATGTTACTTTTGGAAGCTAAAATTCACACTTGGTAAATTGTTTTTAAAGAATCTCCATTATCAAGGTCGTAAGTACAATTCTTATGTGATCTTAATTCTAATAATTGATATTTGAATAAAGAATAATATCAAATATAAAGACAACCACAAAATAATCATGATATTCTCCAAGGACTCTATTCATTTGATATATGAAGATGGCGGGGCAATTATTAAGTCCTAAAGGAATCACTATAAATTCATTGTGTCTATAACACATATATAATTCCATATTTTTTTAACCTCCTTCTTAACCCATAATTGATGATATCCCGAAGGAAGATCCATAATTGAAATGTTTTGTGCTCTGTGTATTATGTAAAATATGTCATTAATGCTTGGATGATGATATTTGTTCTTATTGGTGAACTTATTATGTTATCAATAATATGATCATTTTCTCATTGATCTATCATTCATAAAAAAACAGAATAGGTTTTCCCTAGATGTTTCACTAGGGCATATGAATCCCTTTCAAATATTCTTCTATTGTTTCTTCTTTAATTCCAACTTCTCTATTTGTCCATTCAATAATGTCTCTATGAAACAGTCATGGCACCAAGAATGAGTTTTATTGAAAACAAATCATCATGATTCAGTGTAAGAACACGAAATTCTTCCACAAATTCATCATAAAATTATCGTAAAATAGGTTCATTATTAATGGTGTGTTTCTCCCCATCCATTTGAGATAGATAAACTTGATTTACAAGAATCATGACCAATAAATGGAATTAATTTCCAAATGATGTTCATATTGAGCCTTGCATCAATAAATGATCATATATTGATTCAGAATATCAAATGTTACATCATTTACGTGTAAATTGGTATGATATCTATATAGATAAATCCATCACATTCCAAAAATCATATTAAATCTCAATATAGGAATGATTATATGATTTATGGGAAGAAATTTCCCACAAACATTAACTAAACAATAATTATAAACTTTTTTTGTGACCTTTTTTTCCTTTACGAGTTGTCACAACTAACATAACATATATGTGTTGAGGAAATACGGTGATACCATTAGAAATTTTTTCAAAAATAAAAGAGTGGGTGGATCCAAAATGAAATAAATAATTTTCTACTTTAGAGTTCATGGTCAATGTACCTTTTACCACATCATTATTTTATTCCACATTTACAATAATGATTGCTTTTGAATTGTCTTTAAATTTAGCCTTAAGAGTATGTCACAATTTATCATCATCAATAACCCTTGGATTAAGGCATTGATAAGAATTATACATGATTTATTTCACATGTAACATTGACATGTAGGATGCGAATTATGTGTATCCTTTTCATTTTTCGGATTGTTAAACATCTTCTTATAATCACATTAGAATTCAAATTCACTATGAACTTATTTTCTACATGTAAACCATTATTTTTCTCATTGTGAAAATATCCTACATGTTTTTCCAACACATCAAGCATAAGAGAAAATCATCTTCTTTTTGATGTTGTCTTTTTATTTTCTCTTATATTCTATTTTTATTTTCTTATCAGACCCCTAGTATTCATGGGTTACTCTAATATCCATCCCAACATTGAGATCACAACTAAAGATTTCCTCATAGCTATTGAAGAACATTAAGGTTAATTATTATTTGAGACATGGTTTTTGGATACTAAACAATTTATCAATTATAATCTCATGTCTCATAATAATTCTAGAATCGTACATTTCAATCCATGTAAAATATTCATCATACGTACCAACAATCTAATTATCCATTAACTTAACCATAAAGATCTACTTATACATATTTTTGATAATATATTTGGAATATAATAATTACATATTATGTTCTTTAACTTCTCACATTTAATGGATTCCATTTCATCTCTATATCTGGTATTATTTATAAGGTTCCCCCATTATAAATTTAACCTTTTAATGATTTACTACTAATATGACATTATCATGTTATGAACATTTAATAACTAAATATATCAATTCATCGGTACTGATTGATTTTTCTTCCACTAATGTATCAGAAGACATGCTAATGGAAGCTGGAAGCTACCACATGAAGGAATCAATAAAATTATGATCTCTTATTTTTTTCATTTGGAAGTAATATATGATTTATATATTGAAAATGATGTGTGAGAATAACTACATTATTTTTTATTCTATCTCCCATAATTTTTGGTTACTCAGGAGGACGACCACTGCATTTCCCATCACATTTAGATTTAATGCGGTTCAGTTAGGTTATATCCATTGACTAAAACAAAGAAGCATTATATGAGAAATAAAAATTATACCTGGAAAACCCCACAATCGAGATGAAAATATCAATTTATAAAAAATTAGGTTTTATCCTTGATTAATCATGATAATTTATAATACCATTGGATTGTAACTTATACTTTATCATATCATTTTGGATTTATACTATGTTTTTATCAACATTATTTAAAATTATTAACTATAACATTCATCTGATAACAACTATAACGACCCATCCATTATATAAATATATATTACATAACAATTGAATAATATTCATTAGAAACTATAAAAATTCTAGTATAGGACCATATAGGTATAATTCCTTTAAAAACTAGATAATCTAAACAAGAGGTTCATAAGGAAATTACATTGTACCCCAATTATTCCTTCATAAATACACCCATTTATAACATATCGTACTTAATAAAATATTTATGACATAAGTAAAAGAAACATAATGAATTGTGATCTCATATGTAAAGTACGGGTAAAAATGGATATATCAATTATATCATAATGATAATAAATAATAACATTAAATTTTTAAAATTTTATTTTGCATATAAAATATAATGATATAATGTCATTGGCTAAATCATAAAAGTTTACAAAGAATCAATAAACAGAGTTATAACCACTTAATTTGGTCATTTGTAATACACATAGGAAAATAAAAACATTTTATATTATATAAGGCTCATTTCCATGACCATTATATTGTATAATGTTCATTACTGTACTGAGTTCACTCCTCATTCTATCCCTATATTACTAAACCGAGATCTTTCCCCTTTCCAACCATGTCTATGTAACGAGATATAAATCCTTACCTAATGAATTGGAGAGTGATATATCTACCTCCCCTCCCAAAATTAAAATGTTATTTCATGTGGAAAAAAACATAAATCGTTCATTATATCATAATCTACAAAATAGAATAGGATTATTAAACACCATTTCATCATAATTTATAAAACAAATGGATTTAAAGAATATAATTAGATCATAAAAAAGTAAATAATATTAATAATAGGGATATAAACATAACCCTATTTAAATAATGTCATATTAGATGAAAAATAATTTTGATAAAACACTTGATATTAATTCATCAGGGAAATATCCTGTCTTTTTCAAAAACATATTATTTTATCAATATTAAATGCAATTATAAAAGTGAATAATTTATTTTAAAATAGAAGTGAAATATATTAAAGGATTTTTCATAGAAATTATGTTTAATGAAATCATAAATATCCATTCATGTCGTATACTCGAAAACAAAATATTGTTCTTGTACTTTTGTTGGAATGTCAAAATGTACCTCATATCGAATGCAACAAAAGATTCCTTTCATGAAATTTCTAAATATTCACGAATTGGTAAAAATTAAATTTTAAAAATACTTGAAGTATATGAAAAATATTTTATTACATATATTTATATAACATTGACATTGATGATAAATATACCCTAGTAAATACATACATATAAACAATCTCAGAAAATAATGATATTTCTTAATTATCCAGTACCGTTGGTCCTATTTCCATTACATCTATCCGAATATAATGTATAATGATTTAAACTATTTAATTCACATATTTCAGAATAATATTTATTTTAATGATATAATAAATGATTGTATTATCATTTTATTCTTAATAACAATTCATTATTACCAATTATTCATCTATTAACTGTTTTATTTTCCTATACATGATTTGATGGATAAGATATTATTCCTATTCATATGATTTAATGAATTTTATTATGATAATATATATCATACTTATTCATACAATTAATTTATATAATCCTTATTTAATGGATATCATGTATAATAAATCACGTTGCATCGTGGAGACGGTATGTCGAACATCTGGATGAGCGATGATATCACTCCCATAATTGTTGATTGGTATTGATGTGAATGGTATATGTTATCACAAAACAAATATATTTTTATAATAATAATATATTTTTATTATTTTCTTTTATTATCCCCAACCATGTTATGTGGTGATCAATGATAGATTATATCATGGCATTGAGGTGGTAAGATATTTGTAAGTACGTGTGGTTATTTTATTTTTCATAGGATGGATAGAAAGTAGAACATGAATGTTTCTAATCAAAATAAAATAATTGTATATTATTGATAAAATAGTTATTTAATTATAATAAAACAGCATATTTAGAATGTTTATAGGAAAAAATAAGTTTGAATGAATCCGTAGCGGAGATTATCTATTCATTGATGTGCTCCCTCTAAATCTCCTCCTAATGTTCTGGAATTCGTCTTTGATAAAAAACCAAAACTATAGAATGTAATTAGGAAAATTTATAAGGTAAATCAGTATGGTATATTTGATCTTGAAGACTCAATGTAATGTGATTAGGTGAGGGGGGATTTTTCCATTTGTAATTTAGGTGAGGAGCACACTGGGAAACTCTAAAATATTAATTTATAATAAAATAAAATCCCATTACAAAACATAAAAATAGTCCGAATTGAATTATGAGAGTATATAGGGTTGAATTATAATAATAAATAATTAAATTTTAGACATTAATATATATCAATTAAAACCATATCATTTTATTTAACACTTAGTAATTCATTTTAATTTTTAACTAGGGTATTAAAAATTTTAATATTTAAAGAGTGAAATATTTTCTTATTTGATGTTAGTATGACCATAAATAAATACATTAAAACATTAGAAATCATATAATAGTAATTATTTATTTTTTGAAACGTTTTCTGTTTTTATTATAAAATAATAATACATTATTTTGAAAAATAATCAATAATAAAATTTTTGAAAATATTAATTTTTTTGATTTTTAAAAATATTATGATTACATGTTAACTTAGAGAAAATATTTTATTATATTACTATGAGGTAAATTTTTCCTATAAAATTAATTGGAAATATTAATTAGCCGATATTATATTTATTATAATATTTTTAATAGTATTAATTTGTTATTTCCCTTAATAAAACAATTACTACAAGAATTTTTTGTAATTATTTAATATGAGCATCTAATGAATAAAAATTAAAAATAAAAGAACATGATAAATATAAATCCTCTACATTTAATAATAATACGTTTAATATAATATATATTATGTAAAATACATCATTAAAAATGTTATAATTATTGAAACATGAATGTGACATGGTTATCATCACTTTAAATTAAATAATATAACGTTTATAATATCTACTATAAGGCTAGAAATAGTCAATAAATAAAATAATGGATGAATACAGTCAATATTTTACTGAAAAATAATATTTGGGCAAGTTTTTGGGTCATTTAATTTTTATTATACTTTTAATATGAATTATTAATATTTATTTCTCATAAATTAAATTATTATTGTATTATTAAAGTATATGTGATAAATGAAATTATTTATTTTAAAACAATTTAAAAAAAGTTAATATGATAAAGGAAAACATTTTTTATTTCAAATTGGTATTTATAATATAATTTCACTTATATATAACCTCATATTAATAAAAAATTAATTATTAAAATTTGAGTGAGGCATATTTCTCTTTTCATTAAATAAAATAAATTAAAGGTCATAATCTAATCCATGTTGCTTCCAAAAGAATCCCATTTTTTCTAGGGGATGATTTTTGTAAAAAGATATCAACCAATAATATTTATTCAATTGTTTGTGAAATTTTATAATATTATATTTACCCTTAATAACATTAATAACCTTTTTACCGAATTATTAATAATTAACGAGGTTACTATTCATTTTTTCTAATCAATTATTTAAATATTTCTGACCAACCAATTCAAAACATGGAATACATTTTTAAAATTAAAAACACAAAACTTTTAGTAATTAAATTAAAATTAATCATGTCTTTGGAATGAGAGAATGAGTTTTAAATTTTAAAACATTGCAAAAGATTAAATTGTTTTTACATCTGAATTTTATGAAAACTTATTACCAATGTCCTAGATTATATTAAGATAAATAATATAGATTTTATTTATACTTTAATATAATTCAAGAATATAATTTAACCACATAAATTAATTGAGTGATTTTTTTCAATTAAAAATTGTTGTATTTTATGTATTATTCGAAACATTAATGTTAACAGAAAAATATCAAGAATTCCTCCAATGTAAATTTTTATATACCTATTCTAAATAACATGATTACATTTTCATATAAATTTTTTTAATGTATCCAAATATTAATTTAATTAAGTTATCCATTAAATATAATAAAATTAACATTTAAAATATATAGGTTTTTATATATCAAATAGGGTTTCTTCGTCCCCTATAACAAAAATATCTATTATATGAATATAAAAATATTTTATTATTTATATAACACATATATATATGATTAATTCTATTTACTAATAGCAATTCACTATGTTAATAAATACAAAAAAAACAAAAATATAATTGAATTATATTTTAAAAAAATGGCATCCATTGAAATAAACCTACATTTTGATAAGATGGTAATATTTATTTTGGACAAACTATCATCTTGATTATTGTTTCCATTTTTTACTAAGGGTTTCTTGTGGTTCATTTAAACTCATTACTTTTTTCTATTCAAGATATTGAAAATTTAAAATTATTCCATGAAAATAATTCAAAAAATTATATAGGTCTTACAAAGGAGGGTCCTCACCAACCACAAACTCATTTAGAATAGGGCCCTTTGAATTTGATAACTAGATTATCCTCAATTAATTTAGTAGGTTAGAGGTCACAATAAAAAATAATATAAATACTAATCCCTAATTGTCTCACACCTCTAAGTGAATCTTAGATAACAAGTCTATAACATGACAAATGCTACTAATATGTTGAACTTCTAATATTTGAGTCCTCCAACTCAGTACAACAACCACTATATTTCCCTTTCCTTGCTTTTAGATAACTCAATGTCAAAAGGCTATACGTACTCCAACATCTATCACTATCACAAATTGAAATCACACTATGTAAATATGTAAATGAGATATTATGTGGTCAATGGTCACCATAAAATTCTATCTTAGTCAATAATGTCTCCAACAATGAAAAGCTTGAGAAACTATAGCTAACTCAAGATCTTTAATTGGGTAGTTCCTCTCATGTGGCCTCACCTATCGTGACCCATACACTCTGAATATATCCACATATATAAGAAATTCTCATAGAATAATACAGGATGAATCAGAATAAAAAAGTATGGATTCTATAATAGTCTGGTTGAATCAAGAGTAGTGGTGAATTCAATGTTCCATTTTTCTCTTGAATGGTCGTATCGGTGGAATCTGACCCTAAAAGCATCACAACCTTCTTAGATAATAGCATTAGGGGAATTTTTAGGCATGAATTTTTTTTAATGAAATTTCTACTATAATATCATTTCCTAGAGAAACTCATTAAAACAAATATGTTATTGGGATCCTACCTTGAAACTATATGTCTCACTTTCTCTAGGTCAACTAATACTCATGTCTATATGATAATGAGACCCATGTAGTGAATTTGACCAATCCAAAATTGTAAAATTGTTAATATATCATATAACTGACTATCTATCTATGTATTCAAAATGATTTTAATATGTTTGGTGTGGTTGTATTGATTGTTAGAATACAACAAGATATCATCCATGAATTCCAAGAAATCAGAATCCAAATAAGGATGGAAAACTAGGTTCTTCAGCTTGATTATGTCTGATGGTGTGTTCATGAGACCGAATGACATAACCAAATACTCATATAAGACATACCTACTATGAATAGTTGTGTGAGGAATTTCTAATGGTATAACAAGAACATGATAATTACCATATCTCAAATCGATTTTCATGAAAACCTGATATCTTCATAGCTGGTCAAAGAGATCTACTATCAGTTGTAGTGGATACTAGTTATTAACCATTATTTGGACCAATATTCAGAAATCACAAACAGAGGATGAGGGTTACATTCACCTATTACGCAAAAAGTATAAGGGAACCCTACAACGAAGTATTGGGTCCAACAAAACCCTTTCCTCCAATTCCACTATCTACATCATAATCTACAACACCTCCATAATATTCATTCTATTAAGTGGAATGGATACCATTGATTTTTTTGAAACTAGATATATAGATAACTCTTATTATCTCACTATAGATAAACCTGAAATTTCATTGGAATAAATTTTAATGAATCTATAAACTACTAGAGGGAAATATTTCTAACATATTCCCTGATAATCCAAATATAGTGTAGTGATAGGGGTTATCATCTCACCAAACCCAAGATGTTGTGGTATAGTCCTGATCACCTGGACACCCCATTAAAACTTTTTTGTATAAACTGAACCATATGGTGATATGAAAGACACCCTACAATTATTGTAGTCAATATTGACCCAATAAGACATCATCTTGTCCATCCAAAGAAAAACATCATGCCAAATCATATCAATGGTATAAGATTTTTAGATAAAGTTTAAACCACCATCATCATGGGGGAAGTCCATGCACTGACGTACATACTACATTCCAATTCACAATGTAGTGTCTAGAATCATAACATCCTAATTAAGATGACCTGATTTCCATGGATTTCCACCACAGGTGATGATATTCTTTAATGTGATTCACCTATATCAGAAAGCATACAGAATTTTGTTTAGGCTACAAAAATCCTAACTCTCGTGAGAGATGATTCAACACCATGCTCCTCAAGAATAATAATATTATAGTAGATCTAGCCTAAATAATGACCCTATGATAAAAATTCTTGTCCCATATTAGGCTTACTCAGATTTCTCAGTATGACTAGTTTCTAGCTACCTCATCCATGGCCACCACCTCCTTGAAAGGATTGAGCACTACATCTCATGTTACACACATGACATGGAGCTAGAAAACCCTATTTAGAACCTAGTGTTGATGGTAACCCCTACCTCACAAATCTCTAGGTAATGTCCTACATAAACATTGTTTCTTGAAAATATTTACCCAAGCTATGCACATGATTTTGTCTGAGTCACATTGATTCTTTATGTGGCCTCGTAATCCACTATAATGATAGAGAAAAATAAACTACCAATACTCACATGATGACATGAAATAATCTCATGATATGACTCAAAATAGATCTTCTTACATGTAGATACTCAACCTCTAGGTTAGGAGACAACACTAATCTTCTAAACACCCCTAGATTCCCTATGGTACCATGTTGTAATGAGCACCTAATTTACCAAGTCAATAATAGAGGTCAATCTAAACACATTGACCTGAGATTGAAAAAGATAATATAGACCATACATGAAGAGACTCTTCCTTGATATCTCATTATAATGGTACTTTTTTTACAAAAAACTCATCCTTATATTGTATGTAGAATATTCCACAACTATCATCACACCCGGCTCTAGACACAGAAACCGAATGGTCTGCTCATCCATCAGAGTCATAGGTAAATGGTTTTCATAGAATCTGGTTCAGAAATCACCCCAAACCTTATCACACTGTGAATCATCCTTGTTCAAAAAATCCCACCAGTGCTTTGATTCTCCATGTCACATATATTTCACAAGTTTACAACTCCTCTCTCAAGGTTTTTGTGAATTCTCAAACATCGACAAAAATATATTCAAGCCAACAGTAAGTATCATATGGACCGTCAACCCCTGAATAATTGGTAGGATATGTTTTTGGAACTACCACATCAACTCAACCAAATATAATGAATATTATTGTTCTCCCTAAAATTTCTACATGAAGTGATAAAACAAATCATATTATTTTTCCACAATACCTTTTTCTGAATAATAGCTATTGTTGTAGCTATCCTTAAAGGAGGATCAACTAGAAACCGATGGACCGCAACTTCAAAAAAGCGGTCTTTACCTCCCTCCTATCGTGTGACTGAAGGATATCATTGTGGATTGTATGTTTAATTCCAAACACACCCCTTATAAAAAAAGAATCTAAATGCTTCATAGATAAAAGTATCTGTAAAGTTAAAAAATTCATATAACCAGGTTATACAACACAACCTACATCTAAATGATGAACTGTATAAAATGAACCAGTCTCAAAAGGCACTAGTGGCACTATCTCTTCCCCACTCAGAATCATGTTCTAGGTCAATTAATTATATATCATTCCCAATTTCCATTTTAATTTCTTGTCTCTTTTATATTTCTTTTAAATAGCCTCATCTAATAATGAGTCAATCTTCAATTAATATGCTCTCATACTCCTTATAAATAAACATATGTCATCCAAATAATCCACAAAATAATATTTTCTAGTATATGTGACTCATGGTCCGTTAATTAGTGTTCCATAATTGGCTACTACAAGTATCTATTGGTGCATAATGAGGAAATCACTAGTTATGTTACATTATAATTTTTGTGTAAAAACCATGTTTTTCAATCCACTAAACAATAGATTATCATAAAAACATGCATATATATCATAAATCTCATCATAAAATCTTTAAAATAGGTAATACATACTATATGGATGATCGCAATGCATGGTATGTGATTTACAAATCATTATTAAAATAATGCATGAGATGAATACCATAATATATTAATGTTTAAACAAAATTGAAAGCCTAATAATATTAATAAAAACATCAAAATTCATTTTGAATCATCCAACGGGGGACCAAATCAAATGTCATAGTCAAAATTTGGAAAACCATAATTTCCTTGAATGAAATTTGTATTTTTTTTCCAATATAGAAGTCAACTACACTGAGAAACAACTCATTGAAAAATTCCATTTACTTTATTTACATTTATATTGTAACCAAAAAATATAGATAAGTAGAAAACATAACTATAATATCACATTATAACATCTCAAATCTAGATTCCACTCAACGGTTCCATATGCCAAAATGGCCACATGGTATCAAGCACATCTCTACAAACACCAAAGGCTACAGACTAGTATCCAGGCCCTTATGTGTATTTTTGGGGAGACAATGACTACTATCATGAGTGTAACATAGTTGAATAATAATGAATGTCTACCACATAAGCTGATATAACAACCAGACAATAGATACACAACGTGAATTGGTAACATTAATAAAATATCATACACAATAATGATGATGAATTTCTTGTTGTATAATGAAACCAAAATAGGTACATAATATCTCATTACAATATAATATTCAAATTACAATAATGGACAAAAAGTGATATATTTTAATAGAATCAAGAGCCTCATCGGGGTATTGTGATCCTCTAATCCCAAGCGTGAAACGAAATCATCCACTGAACTATGGGTTCTTTCCCAAATACCTACCTTTATCAATAATGTATGTTCAGGTACCCAATGGTGGCTCGAAAATAGTTTGATACACAAACTCAATTGGTAATCACCCAATGATCTATACAATCCATGAAATAAAATATAATCTATGCAAAGTGCATCTAAATCAGGAATGAAAAAAGAATGTCTTGTAGAAATGGTATATATATTTATACATTGACAATAAATTGCCATATATGACTACCTATAAAACAAGTTTCACCACCGATAACACAGAAATTACTAAAAAAGAAGGTGTAACTAATACATCATCGATGTATGCTCATACATATCATGTCAACCATGACCATTCCATATAAACAAAAGAGTTATAAATTTGATGAATGAGATATATGACCAATCAAATCACACATCTCACAACTAAATTGTATAACAAGATGTGTGAACCCATTAAGGATCAGACCTGATGTGTAATTAACCATGTAATCCTCGTCGAGTCCCAAGATAATCTGGATGGAAACTCGGTAACAACACTGGTGGAGTCCAAGGATAATGTCAACATAGCATGACCAATGCAATTCCTCCAATAAATATCCAATGGGATGAATATTACTTTTGAAACCTATGGAATCATGATCAATAGAGAATTAAAGTCTAATAAATCATCTACTATAACATATGATCTATATGTAAACTAACCATGACATCTATAATGAATCAAGACCCTAGATATTCCAACCAAGTAATACACTACCAATTTATATAACAACTCATTACATTCAATGATTTACATTCAATTCATCCAGTGATTACACTCACTCATTAATACATTCAGATTAAAAAAACAAAAAATTATCCCCCTTACATAACATTTACTTATAATCTATTTAATCAATTAAATCAATTCATAACATGTCAAAACATGTTATGGGAGGAAATAAACCTCCTTAAAATTTAATTCAATTCCATTTTAATATAATATGGATTCCACTATCTATAAAATCATAAAAACAACCCATGGCTGCATAAAGAAGGAAAAAATGAAAATTGAAATTATATGGAACACCCCATGGGTGTCATTGGTTGGGGAAAAAATCAAAAAATAATCAAAAGGGTACAAAGGTAATCAATGTTAATCTTCTTTTAATTTTTTCGATTATCAAATTCAGTTAAAGTGACTCACCAGAATGAAACGTTTGCAACATAATGAAATATAGCATAATTATACAGCAAACCTTAATTGAAAAGTATAGAACACTTATCGTAGAAAGGTTATATAGTTTCCATCATGTATCAAAAAATTCTTTGAATCATATCAGATGAAAAATAATGAATAAAATAAAAATCTATATATAGGGGTTGTAAGATTTGAGATGAATAACATCATCGATTCGAAGTTAAAACATGAAAGGATGATAGTTATTGAGATCTTACTATTTCATATCTAACTAGACAAAAAGTTCATGAATCGATATATAGATGTAGAGTTAGTTGAAAATCCTATAATATGCTTCAAGGAGATCTCCAAAAAGGAGAAAATGTAGTTCTAGAGGATAATGAATGAATTAAGATTGAAATAAGATTAAATTATGGTTGATTTAGTAATTTAAAAAATATAGGGTCGCATGTTTTTGCAACATGGTATTCCAAACCATGAACAAACCATGTTCCCTTCACTGTAGGAAATTTGGTATCTCACATGGTTTCTCACTTGGTTTGTCTAACCGTGATCATATTCTCGGAAACATTTATATCAAAATTGAACACACATTAAAAAGACTACGTTCCCTATTTCACATAGTTTGAAAAACATTACGGTATATATCTCTCTTATATCCGTCTAAAAATGTTTTGAATAAACAATGAGGCCCTCCCCACGCAGTTTATACCAACTGTATACCAATCCCTTTTCACCCCATACCTGGGTTCATAGATTAATAGAATCCCCATACACCATTAAAACTGTCGTGATCAAGATTGTACTATCATTAAGCCTTAATTAATCCTTAATAATGAAAAATAAGGATAATAAATTTTACTAAAACTCAGGTCTTGAAAAATTAAATAAAGTTTGGTCACTTATGAGGTTTCTTGTAATGAAATAAAATATTACATTATTTTCTAAAATGATTAAAATATCAAAAATTAATATTGGGTAAATTTGAATTATTTAATTAAATATTTAAGATGGACCTAAATTGTGAGTAAATTGGTTATCAAATGTAATTAAATTTTAAAGTAAATTATATTTTGAACACTATATGAATGGAATATCATAAGTTGGACCATTTCTAGTGAACGGAAGAAAAAACTTTGTTGATTCATTCATTATGTTTACTTATATTAGGTTTCTACTTTGAGCACTAGGGGTTGGGAGATGATATCATTTCAAGAGTATTTTTTAGGATTAAATATTGATATAATTTAATATATTAGAGTGAAACCTCTTATTTGAGATACATTTTATTTATTACCTTTCTACCATAATCCTCAAAGACATTTTTTTTATAATTAAAAATATCTCACGATTAATTTTGATTTATTACATTATGTGGTCGAGGTGTTAGATAATTCAAAATACTATGGTAAGTGTCATGGAATTTGGGTATGTGTAAAATTGTAGTTATATTTTTTAACATGATATATGAGTGAAAATAATTTTAATATGAGCTCAATTTATTGTTCGGTAATGTTTACTGAATAATTACAAAAAAATGAAGGAAGATCAGTATAATTTAAAAATAAAATAATCAAAAGAAATTTTTTTGCATGTTTCAAGAATGTGGGGTCCGATGAATTATCTTTTTTAATGTTTTAATTCTTATTTATCATAAATAAAATAATTTTAATCTTTTAAAATTTAAATATTCATATAATGAAATTTTATTGTAATTTTAATTACATTACATGATTGTGGAAAATAAATTTTCAACTGTGGGGAGATTGATATAACCTTTTTATAAATTTATATGTGGATATAATGTGAATCATTTTTAAATATAAAAAAATTAAAAATTTCAATATTTTATTATTTTAATGTCTTAGTAAAGGATAAAGAGTATTATTGAGAATAATACTAAGAGTAAATAATTCATGATACAATATGATGTCTCACGATATCCAATTTGTGAATGATCAACCCCAATGCTTAAAATTTAATAAATGAGTTGGAATGGAGGTGAAGATACTACAAATCACCATTTTAAAACATAAGTAGTAATTTTATGATGTCTAATGAAAATAGTTTTTGGAGGCTTAAATTTATTGAAAAAAATTAATTTAATTAGAGAAGAAGACCATGTTTCCTGGATTGATAGATATATGTTATCTTATGATGCTCCTAAAAAATGTTCATGAAATAAATTCTAGATTTAAAAGAATTTATGTTGATTCTTTCATAATATTACATTATAAAACCAACTTTAATGATATCAATATTCTAGAAGGGACAAATAAATAACTTTTATGACATATTTTAAGTCAAACTACCCTTTAATGATTAGATAATGTTATGTGTCTGTGAATACAAATTTTTGGATGAAATAAATGATACATGGGGATGATATTGAATACTATATATAAAGGTAAAGGGGGATTGTCAAGGCTATAATTATAAGATCAAGGTAATCAAAAAATTTGGTGAGGAATAAGGGACACTATTTTTTATGGTTTCCAATCATTTTTTAGTTTTTTTTCATGCAATATAACTCTATATTTTAATTAATGTTTTTCATCTATTACAATAAATTTCATTTTTTATCTCATTCATATTTCCAATATGACCTCTTAAAATCCTAATGGAGAGAGAGATATCAACGGGTTTTCCCATGGGAGGTTTCACGACATTCATAAATTATATCACTTTAGTTTCATAATGACTTTGTTCTATTTTGGGTGAACATGAACGATGTTAATTGGCGAAGAGATCATCCATCCGGAAATAGATCTCGAATCAATCACTATTCTAAAATTTACTTTTTTTCTTGAAAATTTACAATGTAAAACACTCCATATGATGGGGTGGGTTTTCTAGAAGGTATGAAACAATATATGATAGAGCCAGGGCCATTAAAAATTACAGTCTCAATGATTGTGTTTATCCTAAATAATGATTGGATGAGGAGAGATTTCAGGCACTTAATAGATTTCCATGGAATGTAAAAACACCGAATATAAAATTTAATTAATATTTATGTTGATAATGAAATTTAATTAAGGAATTTTCAAATGCAATTTTTTCAATAAAAAATAATAATGGAAGACATATAACTAAACATGAGGACAAAGACCATTATTTTCTGACTATATTATTTATAAGACATTATTTTAGTTTTTAATTTAAATTAATTTTATGAGACACATAATTCATAAACAAATTAAATATGATAAATATGATAATCTAATTATGAATATTTTTTGATTGGATGTGAAGCTCCCCCTGTTAGATGAACCAAGTTACTCATTTTGATGCATTATGAATATAATTTATCCTTTTTACAACCCTATGTCATGACTGTCAAAGTCCAATTACTCTTTACAAACATTATATGATAATAATGTTTTACCAAATCATTAACCACCTCCTACATACCTAAATATAATATATATATATATGTGTGTGTGTAAGGGAACATACCATGTATTCTACGTAAGATCAACCCTGTAGAATCTCATTCAAATGATAAGGTAAGAATTCTAGATCAAAATAAGTAAAAATCTGAATACAAATTGTCACAAAAAATGAAATTAAAATTTCCCAAAATCACCATGGATATATCACCATTTTTATTATACAATAGTTAATAATATAATATGAAACATTATTTTAGATGAAGGTTCCTCATTTCTATTTTTCATTGGTTTTCTATTCTTCCCCTAAGTCACATGTCCAGATCTATATATATCCGAAAAAAGATCCTACATAAAAAACAGAGGTACATATATCATTCCTTGAAAACTATGAATAACATTATATCTTCATAAAAATTACATCATCACACCTCTATATAGTTATAGAGTAGGTCGTGGGAAAAATCACATCTTGTAGGTTGTGTATTATAACTCAATCCATTAAAACCAATACACAATGTTCATTTAATGATCATTTGTATAATTCATCGAGAGATACATGTGATTAGAATAAACCCATAAATTTATAACCTTTTTCAAATATATGGTAATAAAATCCATTTTACACAATATAAAATAACACTTGGAGAAGAGAGTGGGGAATGTGGGGGAAGTCTTCCATCCATTCCTCAGCAAAATGGTTGTTGGGGAAAACACCTCCCATTATCTATTGAGTGCCAATATACCAAATTTAATTGGTTGGTATATATTAATATTACATATGATTGAAGATATATATATATATATATATATATCATAACAACTATATTGAAAAAAAAATTCTTTATAGTAAATTGTAGCTATCATCTCTCAGACATTTGTCTTCCATATGTTCGGTCAAAATATAACATAATCAAAAAACAATTTCAATATATGTTCATATAATTTTCTAATGATATCATTATTACATAAATTGATTTATCAACAATAAATTAATGCTCTATTAATTCAACTTTACATTAATTATCAACCGATGTCCATGCCATGTAGGAATAATCCAACCAACTGTATGGTTCCAAAAATACTATTATAATTTAAATTTCATTCAAGAAAAATCCCCTTAATTAATAATTCATAACATTCACTAAAATTATAACTCAATAATTATAGCCACTCTATGACTCATCTTAAGATACCATCAATGATGCTTAATCTATGAAAAACCAGCTGATTAAGTAGCGGTGAATAAAATAATGAAACATTTATCTCATCCCTATGTCCATTATAATGATTCAATATCAAGAATGAATCCCATATTAATCACTTGAAAAATGTGAAATAATATCAGCAATACACTCTAGTAGACTTTGTTCCATCCCAAACACCACTGTGCATCACACTATTTTAGGGGTCAACTACTACCCCAATAACGGGCATCCACGCCGACTCTCACTAAACCATCAGCCATTATAGGCTCAAATAATTTCTTAAGAATATATCGTCATATAAGGAAAAAATATGTGTTAGAATGAAAAAATAATATTAATTAGGGAATCTACATCTTAATAAGGGCTTCCATTAAATACAATAAAACAAAATCACTTGATCCCAAAAAATTATATTTATTAAACAATCAATTTAACCATAAATTTAGTTAACTATTTCATTTAAAAATGGTTACTACCATTGGATTCCAAATGAATAAATTATAAACCTATTTAATATTTTTAATTTTTCTTCCAAGCATTAATACCAATTGTATCCTACAATAATGATGAAATATTTGATGTTAAATATGCTAATTTATTACTTATCTAAGAAAAATTATCAACATTTTATTATTTATATTTTTTCTATAACATATAAAACAATATAAAACATAGAGTAATCAAAATATTTATCCATATCATAAAATAATATGTTAACCACAGATTAAATAATTGATAAATCTCTATCTGGTTAATAAAGAAGTAAATAGTTAAGGTGGTGTAAACACATGTGATCATAATAACCATAAACCATATCTATTCATTATTTCTAGTTCAATTTTATCAAGGATTACAATACCATTATCCAATGAGATATATAATATGAATAATATTAATTCACCTAAAATTTACGATAAATAGTCTACCCTACCTAGATTATATATTTCATGTTATTCACAGAAGAACAGATGATCAATGATCAACCACGACTAGATGAATCACCACAAATCCTAAAAAATACTTTATAAAATACAAAATTTGTAAGCCACCAAAAAATACATCTCACATTCAAACCACAAATAGAGATAATTATACAATAATCACACTATTTGAAGGAAGAATGAATTCACACTCTGAAGTTATGTGTACATTGTACCACAAGCACTTTATTCTCCATAATTCTTGTTAAGATCCCCATGGAGATTATAAATAGTATTCAACTGTTGGAAGAAAATTTCCGAGAAAAAACATACATCTATAAATATTCCATGCATTAGATTCCACCACCACAACATGGTGTCACAATGTGAATCCTGATTTTGATGGAACACTAAATAGGGAAGTTGGAGGATTGATTATTAGGGAAATTTGTGTATTGAGAACGCATTTAAGATCACAATAATGTCAGACATGTTTCCAACATAAAAAATGTTCTAGATACATTAATAAGGGATTCCATTTTATCTATTTCAAACCCATCATGTCTACCCTTGTGGCCTAGACATTGCCATGGTGTTCTTGAAAAATCCATCCAGAAATATCATTCTTTCATGTCATGTCTCCATGAAGTTATGCATTCATTTCACACCATTGCGTCCAAAATTAGTTGAAAATATGTTTCCAATTTACATTATTCAAAAATAATATCCTGCAAGGTATCATGTACAGTTACAAACCCATTATAAGAGTTTCTATACTGACTGTTTCTGATATGATGATACTATGATCACCATGGCTTGCACCACTATCGGTGTGCAATCTTCGGTACACCAAGTCATCTCAAAACACAAATAAAATCACCCATACTCATTAAAAACTCCTAAAATACTTGAAAATTGGGTTTTTTTAGAATATTTAAATACTTACAGTCCCCATAAATATCATTTATCAATATTTGGTCCATATACCTTTAGAGGGACATCCCATTCTTGAAATTATTTGGATATTTACAAAATTTCCATCTTATTCCACATAATTAATGGGAAATCACATCCTCACTTACCCTCACCGGATTGAATACATATTTTGGTTAAAATAACTATTAAATCATTAAAAATAATTTAAATAAATTGTTATGATATTATCATCTTTATAAAATACTATCCCATAATGGGTTAACACCCTTTGAAAAGTATATATTCGAATAAGAGAGGAATAAATTCATAACCTCTCATTTATGATTTTTAATTTAATAAAGATAATTATTTGTCATAAAATTTAATGACAATAAATTAATATGATAATATCATTATTATTATCATAATGATATGTTAATATAATTATGGTATAATAATTAACCACCATTAATTTTTATATTAATAAAAACAAAACTATCTTTCATGTGATTTGCAGACTATGACCTCAATGTTGTAAGACATTTTGATTTCCCCAAAAACCATAAAAGGATGGTACTAAAATGAAATTTTATAAAAAAGTAATATATTTATTAAATATTTATTATTATGATACGATAAACCATATTACTCTAATTCGATATTCTATAAAAATTCAATCAATATCTATGTGTATGTGTTGACTACCACCTACATGAAACAATTGATTTTCTATTCTATTTTCATACCGTAATACATGAATGATCTTTATAACTAGTTTGATATATAAATATTAATTTATATTATTATTATGGTTAATTAATTTCTAATTCTACATACTATTTATAATCTTTAGAATAAAAAATCATGGTAAATTAAACCATTTATAAGAGTATTCTTAAAGGGAAAAATGATTTTTGTCAAATAATTTGATAACAACACATATGGTGTTATATTATTATTATTATTTAAAATTATAATATATCAAACTAATAAACTATAAATATGGTTATTATTCTCACAGATCAATGATATTACAAATAAATCATTTCATAACCATCTTTTAATTATGATATATTCTTGATTGGCTTGGTTTAACCCCAACATGAACTATGTTATAAATTTATATCATGGATGTAAATATGAAATAATTTACATATGTAATATGATATATATATATATAATTATTTCATTTTGGTTCTTGTAAGATAATATGAATACTTAACTCGTTATTTATGAAATTACCCCTCATTCACTAAAAAGCACTAAAATATGATTCTCACCGATTTAAAACTCATATATCATAAAAAACTACCAAGACATGAGAATATAGATTTAAAATATATGTACTAATTTATATGATAGAATCATTTATTATTAATTTTGTTATTAAATTTCTAAAAATTATTTTATAAAACATGTTTAATGTGATAATGTTTATTTACACATGATGTTCAAAATAGATAAAAATATAAATATAAATGTATGGTATGATTGTAAATGAAGAGTATAAATGGATATATATATATATATATAATGTTTTTGGGTATTAATTTATTGATCTTAATTTAATTATTATGAATGTTTGATTTAATTTCATATCAACTAATGCAAAAGAATGGGGTTTTGTCTAAAATTATTCTCTTTGAGAGATTTTCAATATTACAAACCTTATTGAATTTATTGGTGTTACATAATTCCTATATAAAATATCATATAATAAATAACTTCTTAAACATGGTATTTTTAATCAAATTACAACCATCCTTTTTAAGGGGAATTGAAAAAAATGTTACTTTTGACGTAATGATTCTTTTTCTCAAACATTAATTTCATGAGGCATGTTTATGTTACACACTATTTCTTCCAGTGAATGATGTATTAATTTTCCAGAAATTTACATTTTTCATACTTTTATTATTCAGATAAATTCTATGATAAATCAGTTACTTTTTTTCAGGTGGATTTTTAACATAGATGTTACCCGATTTGTAAATATTTTTTGTATGTCAATTTTCTTTCAATGAGTTAGGATATTTTAAATTAAACTTATTTCCTATAATATATTTACATCATAACCATTAAATATATTATTTATTATTTAATTTATTTATATTTTATACAATAAATACACTTTTTTAATATTTCTTTTTTTAAAGAGTATGTTACTCCTAAGGGATTTTGATTACTCAAATATCCATTCAACAATTTATATTATTTTAGAATGAATTATTTCTTAAATTAATCATATATTACAAATTTTGAATTTAACATATGAAAATTTCTATTTCTCAACAAAGACAAACATATTTTGATATAAATTATTGATTTATATTCTTTTTATATTTATGTTTTGAACAAAAAAAAAATTCAAAATAATATAAATGTGGTTTCCTTTATCCTTTAAATGTTTTTTCAGCATCTTCTTATTTATCCACGATAAGAATTATATGATTTTAAAGGAACTATTATTGATGAATAATTTTAATATTAGATTATTTAAAAATATTTAATATATCTTTTTTAAAACATAATTTTCAATGAACTATAAATTTTTTTTATTTTATGCCAATTATAAAAACGCTTTCAAAGATATATATTTTTTTTCTTCCTTTTCATTAATAATTTATGTAACGGTTTTCCCATAATGGGTTTTATTTATCATGATTTATCCTCTAATATATAATTTTATCTTTAAGGGTATTAAATTCATAGTATCATGATATCTATTACATGATACCATCTTTTGTGATATCGTTGAATCAATTTTTTAGCATGGTTGTTTTTTTCAAAACCATTCTATATTACGTTTAGTTAATTGGGATATGTTTTATTTAATTCAAAAAAATTATTATTTTATATATATTATGATCATGTAATTATAGCATGAAATAAACGTTAATTGATTAACTAATGTTGGGTGAACCACTTATTACAAAGAAATTAGATTTGAGGATGTTCACCATGCATTTTTTAACGTACTATGGATGTATTAAAATTATTGATGGTTATAAAATTATATCATAGGTTAATTATAAATTAAAATTTCATATATTTATTTATATTGATAATCGTTTTTTGATTCATCAATACATTCCTTAGGGTATGGTATAAAATGTCTGGTTGACTCTTATAGTGAATGCATTGGACATGATAATATGATGGTTTGAGGTCCAAATTATATATCCTCTAAATAATTTAGCAGGATACATGTGATAATGAATCATTAGTATATACCTCTCCCTGTAACATTATAGCATTTGGTCACACAGTATTGAATGTTTTTTAAATTTAAGGAATAATTTATTACATAAAAATAATTATACTAAATATTTTATTCCATATATTCTTCTTTTATCACTGATATAACATGCTTTAGGATTAAACTGACTATGTAATTATTCGAATTATTTATTCGCGAAATACTATGTATACACTTTTTCATGTTTTTATTGCCTCTGTTATATGTTTCCCTTACTAAGTGAATGATCTCTGCCATTTGTTATGTTATCATTCCAAAAGTTTTTATAAAAGCAGTACATGTGTATTTTTCAAAAGGAAACCATTTGTGAAAGAATTTATGGGAGATATTAAAGACTTATTATTGATTAATAAGTTTTATATAGTCGGAAAAATATCTATTTGTTGAGAAATATATGAGATTTTTAGTGTATACATTATAATAAATATCAATTGATATAAACCTAAATGGAAATTTGAATATATGTAATGAATTTTTTTATGTCATCAAACATTGTGGTAGTTTTGTTTTAGAATCAATGTTTATTATCGAAGCTAGAATGTAATGTATTTGATTATAGCAATAGATCATGGAATACTGGTATATGGCTATACATAAAGGATCTAATATGAGTAAATATTATACCATACACCAAAATAAAAAAAATCATACATTCTATTATAATAATACAATTATGGACCTTAGTAACCTCAAAAATTGTTATATAATATTTTCATAATAATAAATAACTCATCCAAGTATTTTTCATTGATAAATGACATCAGTAAATTTTATAAATAAATGAATAAAAATTTAAATTAATATGAACACAAAATAGAAAATTTCAAGGACTAAATAATTTTACCCCTATAAAATTCAATTTTTTTAATCAAAATAATTAAATATCTGATCACCTAAAATAATCACATTAACATAAAAGAAATATTAATAAAAACGGTGGTTTTAACTAAAATACATAATATAAAATATATAATAAATGAAGAAACATTTGTTTAGTATGTGATTTGGATATATCACTCAAAAAACATTGAATGAAGAATTAAAAATTTTATTGGAAGAATAATAAAACCTGATACACAACCATTTGGTAGTTCATCAAACAATGTATACTGCTCATTAAAAAATGTAACACAATTTCAATAACATCATTGGATTTGAGGTTG
This sequence comes from Viscum album, assembly GCA_963277665.1. NCBI lineage: Eukaryota > Viridiplantae > Streptophyta > Magnoliopsida > Santalales > Viscaceae > Viscum > Viscum album. The sequence continues at coordinate 337,663,417 of OY728157.1, read as the reverse complement.
TCTATATATATATTTCCTTTAAATAATAATGTCTTCAATATACTTTTTCACAAACACCGTGTCAAAGGTTATGATAAATTATTAAATTAAATTTTATAGTTTTAAAATATCATTATGAAAAAATATTATATATCTATTTTTGATATAAAATATTATAATTATTGAAATTAAAATTTTATTTTGAATAATATTATAAACACATGATGATTATGAAGGGAATTTTAAATTAAATTATTTGGACATTATATATTTTATTATCTATTAAATGTTATATGAAATTTTTTTTTAAATTGAATTAGCAAAAAAATTTATGATTTTATAATATCCAAATTTTCTTAATAAGACATTTTTATCATTTTATGAAGGTATAATTTTTTATTAATATATTTGATTTATAAAAATATTTTTCTTAAATTTCAAAAATATAAAATAGTAAACTATAAAGTCATATAACGATTTATGTGAATAAATAAATAATATAAGAAATACTTTAATTCATTTTAAAATATTATTCGAACTTAGTAAACCCATGGAAAACATTTTAGAAATAAATTAAAATTTTATTTTTAATTAACAAAAATATTTCATATATTTTCATTTAACAAACAACTATTTTTTTAAAAATTAAAATATAGATTTATTTTAATTTTACATAACATAGATTTGTTTTAAAATAACTTATTTAAAATCATGAAAATTAAGAACTATAAACATATTTCATATACATAATATTAATGTTAAGAAACTATCATATATATAGAAAAACATTTTTTTATGTTGAACTTAAAATCAAATTTTCACATATTTTTGGGAATAATTTGAGAAAAAGGATGATAAATATGATTTATTCCTGAAAACCTTTATTTGTGAGATTCTTCTATAATTTTTAGTAATAAATAATTAAGTTAATTAATATTTAAGAGTGATACGTTTTTAAAGGACTAATCTTATATTATTAAAATTTTAAAATATTTATATGACCATTAAAATTTTAAAAAACATATATTTGGTAAAAAATTAATTAAAAAATGTATTAATATCCATTCCATATTGAATGGTGTATATATTAACAAATGGATATTTAATTTAATTCAATACTCTCATTCAAAGTATTTTAAATACATCTTAATGATCTCATTTTATTGGGATTTTATAGAATGACCATAAGCCGTTATAGAATTTTGTCTCAAACTCTCTTTATTGAGTCACATTTTACCTTATTACCCAATTTATCATTATGTGATCTATAACATGCCCAATTTTTATTTAATTAGGATCTAAATTATATTCATAATATTATAGTCACATTTCCATTAACTTAAAATGTTAATGGGTTTGATTAAAATGTTACTCAATCACTATTTTTTCATTACTCATGTTAACAGTCAATCGTTTCATGAGATATCATCTCAATAATATTATTCCATGTCACACATTCATAAATTTTTTAAATAATAATTATATTTTATCTATTAGCTTATATTTTATCTTAATTAATATCCTCCCCTTTAATGAAACAATTCCTTAAATAATATCAATATGTTTATAACAAAATTCTTTTATACATTCCAATTCATAATTATCTTCTGTTTCAATATTTTATTTATTTAATGTGTGATCTATAATCCAAATATGCTTAATATAATGTGAAATTGAAATTTAACTTAACCTTATTTCAAATAATTTAATTATTATAGATTTTATTATGTGGTTTTATCAAAATTCATTGATGGATTTTTAATGTTTTTTATATAGACAGATTTTTTAAAAAATATTTTCATTACATGTAATATTATAAATGTATTAAAATGTATTCAATACGTATTTTTTAGATATATTTAAAACCTTTTGTACAATTTTAATTTTTTTAAAGATAATATTTGTATCCTTTTACATATTTATTTTTTTGATGGATGGAATATCTTTTACATGTGTACTTGTGAACATATCATTATGACACATTAAAATACTTTATAACACTTATTCATTAAGATTTCATGTTTCAAAAAGTAATTTATCATTATGATATAATAAAATCATCACTTTTAATGGAAAATATAATTTCATAATTTCAAATTAAATTTCCTATTTCATCATATAGTATTCTCCATCTATGTCCAATTAGACATCAAGGTTATTCTTCAAATAATTCTACCCACTTTTTTGTATTTATGGATTATGAAATTATCTTTTAAAATATGGAATGATCCGAAAATTATTTTTCTTTATAAATCATCATTTTTATAGGAATAATTTAACCATGATTCTTTCCTCTATGAATTAACCATGTATATTACCCGATTGATGGTTGTTCACTAAGGGTCCAACTATATTGATTGATTGGAAAAATTGTTATCTCAACTATATACACAATCCATATGAAGAGATAATTCATTTGGAATAATCCTTTTCATTTATTGGAATTTAACTAGAATTATTCTTAATTTAATTTGATATCAATTTATTTTCAATGATTTTATCACACCACCATTATTGATTTAATCATGAATTCATCCTTATATAACCACAAGAATATGATATATAACTTATTTTATTTTCTTCGTCATTTATAATCTATTTATTGAAATCAATATTCAAATTTATATGTTATTTTTATTTATTATTTGTGCACCCATATATCAATCTAATTAATTGGGTATTTTTATTGTTGTTGGAGATTCTATGTATGGGATTATGTTGTAATCCTAATCAATTTTGAAGACCTATTGTGTAATTTTTGATTTCAATGATCATTTATAGGGGTGTATTCTATGGTATATGCTTATGTAAATATGTTCTTCATATTTCCTCTTTCCAATGATTCCATTCTCGTATATAAATATCATTTTTTAATCCATCAATTTATGATATCATATATTTTTTAAATTTCATAAAAATTATTTAAATAAAAATATTCCTCACCCCACTAATGTTATTCTATATTGTTATGTCTACCCTTAATGAGCATATTATGTAACCCCTTCTTTTTTCCCTTTCCTTAGGTAATGATGCAATGGATTAGGTATGATAATCCAATAATAGTATGTTGGAGGTATAATTTACGTGAAACATTGAGGTCCCATTACTGATTCACTATCTTCTTATATAATAGGAAAATGGATTCCATTTAATGGTAGGACATGATATTTTTTATCTAGTGGATATTTCTAGTTTTATAATGATATAAAAAAACATTTCCCTGAATATGTAAATGTGATAATAATATTTTATTCATAAATGTGTATCTCAGATAGTGTTATAATGTAGTTTTCTCCAACATTAGATCCAAATGCATTGTCCCATGGGTGGAACTGTAGGTACTAGAGGAGTTTTTTGTTTACACGATATGTTTGGATTTTATTAAATGCAGATGTATTATGATTTTACATTAAAATAAAGGGATTGTGAGTTAATTAGGATCTTATTTTAAATAATATAGATAATAATTTTGGACTGTAGTGATAAATAATTTATGATTATTTATTGATTATAATGAGATAGATTTAATGTAAAACCTTTATATAAGACTGAGTATAAGAGAACCTATGAACATTTTAATTATATACATATTTTATTTTTTTACAATAAATACATCCCTTTATCTATCTCGATACTACAACTGGACATGGCTTTTTCATGGATGACTATATGAGTAATAACCCCAAAATTTTTTGGTTGAGTACATTTCTACAATCATTATATTGAATTTTGAATATGAACTTTCCACATATATGGTTTGAATCACCTGAGGTATTTTCATTGGTTAATTCATGAAGACATTATAAAATATTAAAATGGATGTTACCATATTATTTATGAATGATATCAATATTATAAAAATTTATAATAGAATGACTATGGAAAATAATAGCTGAATATAAAAACTCATATGTTAGGTAATGTATGTTATGTGCTGGACCTGAATTCCATTGAATGGTTCACCGAGCTCAGTTGGCCACATAGCCTTAATAACATCTCCTTTGACTCCAGATGCTACCTACTATCAGTGAGGGTAGTGGGTGTGTTTGTGGGGAGAATATTCCCTCATCACCAAAGTGTAGCACTTCAGATAATCAACAATATATATCTGTGGAATCATGTATAACAATTAAAAATACATACATTATGAAGATGTGGAAATATATACAATGCTATAAGTAATACCATATATATAATATGATGATAAAAGTAAAGATTCAACAAAATCACCAAAGCAGGTATAGATGGAATGTTTACAGTACATGTAGCAAGATAAAAAAATAGTAAAATCAATCCCATAATGAATTTGGATCCTTATATCAGTCCTGTGCTCATTGACCCCAAATAAGAAATAAAAAACATATTTTAGGAAACATTCCCTTATCCATACCTACACCAATATAGACATTCTAGGCTCCCAGATAATCTTTCCAGATTTTCTATGGCTTCCTAAATAGGGTGGCAGATACAATACCATTAGTTCATCACAAAAGGGTCAAAAATTACATATATTTTGTGAGTATATAATAATAACTATATAGAGGTAGTTATAGGATGTGTAAAATAACTTTTATTTATAACAACTCAAGAGGGTCTAGGTTCCCATGGATACCCGTTCTCTTATATCTACATCGACATTAGCGGGAATGTCTTTGATCAAATTTTGGACCTCTAAAAAGATATAATCTATTTCATTAAATGAATCATTCATACTTAATAAATGTTTGGGGGCCCAAGACATAGCCCAACATCCATTATAATGACATATTATCATGATATGCCTAATATGGGTTTCAATATGATTTGAGTCACTAAACAAATACAACCATGTGATTTGGATCACATTAAATGTCTTCTAAAACAAATAATTTTTTATTTAATTAAGAACATGTGCTCATAAAGTCAATTCCATTTATGGAATCTAGGTATAGCTCTAGGAAAATCATGAACCAACCACTATAGTATAATATCCTTGTAATTACTCACAAGAATCTTAGTATCACTCCGGGTGATATAGAACATCCCTACTCATAGATTCCATCCTTGTCTTTCTACTATGGGAGACGAAGTGTCAAACATGTTTTACAAAATCAATATTCCTTTGAATCCTTCATTGTAAGTAAATAGAGAGTCTATCTATCACTAAGGAATATAGTGATTTAGCTACCAATTTCCATCCATGGATTTCCATTATGGATTCCAAGTATCACTCATAAATATTAAAAGAAGAATACAAAGGATTCCTTCCATTTTGTTCATATATAAACCCATGTGTTCCCCAATGATCATGATAAACTCTCAGTAAGTAAACATTAACTATTTCAAGGTCATTAACATGGTCATTACATATAAATCTCTTATTAGAAGAAGGATCATGGCTTGTGATAAGCATTGAATTCTTACGACTTAATTAGGTCATGTGAAAAAATCTAAATAATTAATAATTCAACCTTAAGAAAGGAATTATAATTAAAAAGCATAGGATCATGGTTATTCCTTTTCCTTTCATTAATTAAATAAGATAAAATTTAGAATTCATTATTAAACATCTCATTGATAGGGTTCAACAACGGACTCAAAAGTGATTATACCATAATAAAAAAAGGATGTCTAATTAATTAATATCGACATCCAAGGGGTGGTTCCAATTCTTATTTCATAACCATTAATCCTTCATAAATGGGTATCATTACATACATAGGTCATTCCTATCTCTTTTTAACAATGGATAAAATCTAGTTCAAAATAATCACATAGAAAATTAGGAACATAACACAACGATATATATAATCACATTGAATTTTGTTGAAAAAGAACAAGACCAACTACAATATGTCCATAGTAGAGTTCTCATCCAATTATTTCTCTTGATTCAACTCAGGTCAAGAGAAAACCAATGAACAGATAGAGAACCTAGATATTGGGAATATTGGTTTTCACCTAAATAAATTCCTTAATCTAATGTAAAAAAATAATTACAATTAAAAATAATTGACATCATACCAAGATAGATATATTGCTTCTAACATATGTTGATTCTGAGAATGAATAAAATAAATATCTAGATTCTTAGTTTTGGTGCAAATGGAAACTCTCAAAAAACCTCCACTTTCCAATATGATAGAATTAAAAATTTGGTATTGTAATATATGATTAAATTTTTGAAATTTTCTAAATTCACCCAAAATATGGTTCTACATTGTTTGGATTCATAGTTTGAATGACTGTACACCAACAGTGGTCTGCCTGATATAAGAAGGGGAACTTCCAATAGTTAGTGCACATGGTTTGTCAAAACATATATAAACTATTTCTAACCCCACTGTTAAAAACCACAGTGATTCCCACATGGGCATATACCTTAAATACAATGGGTTTTCAAATAGTGTGGCATCCATATTATTCTCTACCATGGTCCCACATGGTTGGAAATAATTGTGTTCCCTTCCCGCAGGATTTGAAATAAAAACACGTTATGCGTGTTTCTCACCCAAATGATTGGAACTAGGAATCCCAAAAATCCCAAGACAGCCCCAATAACTCCATAATCTTGAAGGGAAATCATAGTAAATAATAAGAATATATTTAATCAATAAATGGATGGAAATAAAAATGATAATAAATGCATGAGGGAACTAAGTTCTTACATACATCCCCATCAATGTAATTGTTTCCAAAATCACTCTTCCATGTGTGGTAAAGCATTATGTCAGTAAAACCCTTTCCACTATGATAATTCATCAGCCTCCCACTCTCTGGTCTCATCCTTTGTATGGCCATGATACCAAAATTCATTCACTAAATGAACTAACAACCCTTAATGAACTGTTGTTCTATGATCCATAATATATATTGGAATCAAGTAAAATGATGAATCTTCTTATAACTCAAATTACTTGGAATTTAAGGTACGTGATAGGTCTTAATGATTATGGGGAAGCTTGGATATGTCGTAGACATCATTCATGGATTTTTACCTCTATGGTAACTACAACCGACAGGCTACCGACCATAAACTCTCTTGAATCTTGAATAGTTTGACATATTGCATTGAAAGCTTACCCTATCTCTTGATCCATTTGTGTCCAAACCTCTGTGATTTATGTAAAAATGCTTGATTCCCAACCTCAAATTCTAGAGGATGTCTATAGTGAATGGCATAATTTTTTTCCAATAATTTATAGTATCAAACCACTTCTAAATCAACTAAACCTACTCCATAGTCTCTTTGTAGAGTTATCATCTAATTATAGCTACCTCTCTTACCACTATCCAATATAAGAGTGATAAATATTTCCTATTGTAAAATTATTCTTAAGGATCCATCTGTATAGTATCCTGAAAGATATTTTTATAACAAAATTCAACATGGTGTATATTCTTCACCACTAATCCCCCACAATCATGGATTATTTCCTATTTAATATCCTCAACAACATATGTCATGCAATCAGAATGGAAATGGGTTTGATTGTGGTATGTTGTACTCAAAAGTACATGTATACCCAATTCTTAATTTATCCCATTCTAGAATATTTGAGTAAACATGTAATCCAAATATAAATCAATATAATAATTGACCATATGATTTGATTCACTCTAAAAGATGTACAACCACCCATGATCATCTATTAATAGGTCTCCAAGGTAGGTGATAAGTGAGAAGACCTTTTGGTACTATCAACCACATCCCTATATAATCATTTCTTCATAGTGACCTCAGTAATCTGATAAAAAATCCATAATTATATTATCCCATTGACAATCTGTAATGGGTAGCTATTGTAAATGACTAGTAGGTCCATGGTGTTCCAGATTCACCAAATGACAGGTGGATCACCTCATGACATATCCAGCTATATCCCTTTTCATGCATGACTATCAATATTAGTTAGGTAATTACTCATATATCACGGATAAGGTGGGGTGTATTTCTAAATCAGAATGATGAAAGGATCATATATGATACTTTCACATGAATTTTGAATCCCATATGTGACCATGAATATAGATAATTTTTTCATCTTATAAGATACAACTATAAAGAGGGTCCTCAGCTTCCACAAACTCTGGTAGGACTAGGCCTTACAAATATGATATGAAGAACATCGTCACTATATATAGTTGGGTAGTGGTCAAAAATAAATATCAAATAATGGACCTCCATATACTACCATACAAATCAAAGTCTATATCATTGAAAAATCCAATGATCATCCACTTGATACTGACCTACAGAACATCCTATAACTGAGTCCTCCTACTCATTGCATCAGCCACCATATTTTCATTATTAGATGTATTGGAATGCTCTGAGTTATATGACTATAGGTACTCAACCAATATTCCCAGCCTTAGATTCATATCATGCTATTTAAATATATACTTGATGATTTTCTAGTCTATGTACACAACAATGCACTCTCTACGAAAGTAGTGTCTCCAACATTACAATGGCCTTAATATCAACTAGTGGGTAATTAATATTTCAAGACCTTAATATACAAGACTCATACCCTACAAATCTAACCCCTTGTATAATCAATTTTTCTATTCTAATAACCTTTACATTTTAATAAATAGTGTAACTACTTCCTAGATATAAAAAAATTGTATCATCGTTGATTTCAATATCCCTTTCCACGTAAGAAATGACAATTTTCAAGCCTTCAACCAAACATACATCACAATATTCATAGTAAATCACATCCAAAAAAGATTGTAAACAAGATAAGTCCTATATAAAACATCATTAATATATGGATACCCCAAAGAAACTCAATATCTCAATGGGATTCTTAGGATTCCCCTAGGGTACTAAAACTCTCACCATCTCTAGTGCTACAGATACTTCTGTCTCTGAGATAGTGTGACCCAGGAAATGAATCATATCCATCCAAAACTGGAACATTATTATCAAATATTATCATTGTTTCTATATTTGTGTATCAAATAAAATCTCACAATGTTTGGTATGGTAATAAAAATTATATGAATACATAAATATATCAACCATGAAAACCACTACATGTGAATATAGATAACGATAGAAAACATTTTTCATCATTTGTAACAAAATTATTGGTGCATTTCTGTGAAAGATCAACGTAGATGAATACTCATGAAGACTATAAAAGCTATGAAAACATTTGAGAGGGATTTTGAATGGTTTAACCCCAAAGGATGTTAACCCAATCTCAATTCAATCTACAGAAATACCCAAGCTCTTCAGAGATTTTGGAAGAATTCATCTATCCACAAAAGAGGATATTGGTTCTTAACATTTATATTGTTCAATTTTCAATAATACATGCATATCAAAATATATACATGATTTTTTTCACAAAGGTAATGGAGAACCCCATAGATAAGTAATTGTTTGAATAATCCTCGTTTTATCTAAATCCATTAGTTATCTCTTAAGCTCTTATATTTTATTTTTATTCATCTTATACGAAAGAATAGATATGTGTGTATATCATAGAACAATGATATATTGATCATTTTACCTTTATCTCTAGATGTAATCCTGATATTTCATCTGGTAAAACATCCCTTAAATGATAAAAAACTAGAGAAAAATATTATAAATGTGTTCCAAGATATTCAATATATAAACATGGAATCTAGGTTTTCATCCTGCCCAGTGCATGATTCTATGGCCTTGACTTTCTTTAATAGACCTTCCATTCACCCTTTTGAGTAAACTATCATATATACAGTTATTTGAGGGTCACCCATTAGTAATCAGAATATCCAAAATATATAAAGGTAACCAACTAGTGCATCTTGATAATGATGTAAAAGTCATCATGTCATCCAAAAAGAGGTTTTATATGAAGTGAAACTACAAATATGAAGGTGGGAAATACATAAACCAACATAAATAATCCATTATAATCAAAAAATAGTATCATGAGTCACAAATCAATTAGAACGCTGATTTTTTTTCTCTAGGCTATACTCAATGGGCATGTATAATGTTCTTATAAGAACCTAAATCGATAAGAGAATATTCTAGAGTTGAGGATTCAAGAATATATCACCTCAAAGTAGATTGCCTGATATTATTCTCTTCAAGGATCTGTTGAATAATGTATATACAGACTAATCTACATCCATGTAATACCACATGGATACCTTGGGATGATTCGCTTTATTGCGCTAAAAATATGGGGACAGAGTACAAACAAGATGACCACCACCACAGCCTGATCAATTGGATATAGTCTATTATCTTTCTTGATGATATAATGATTACCCTACAACCATATGTGAATTTTCTGAAGACCATCCCTCTAGTAATCATACAAAAAATTTCTACAAAATCACTATAGAAGTCCCATCATTGCACCCGATCGGTACTCGACTACATCTCTCATGCACTGAGGTCTAATATGTCATAGTTTACAACACTAGTTTCATCTCATACAAGGGATAGTTACACCGAGGAACATCTCATTACAAAATTATTGAACCATCCTAACAAATTATATAATTACCAAATAGTAAATAAAACTAGAAAAGATGTATTTGATACAACATAGGGTGTTTATTTTGGGAGAGTAATTTCTCATCATAAGAATATATAAAAATTATATTATAATAGATAATAGATTAAAAATATATAAAAATAAAATACCATTTAAAAAACAATATATGGATATATATAATGTCATAATTAATCATATATAAAGATGATGATGATGCATGTTGTGTTTCTACAAAAAATTCAAAACATGTATACATAGAAATGGATAATACATGTAACAAAATACAGAAAATTGGAAAATATATTCTAGCTAGAATAACGAGTCTTATATTAGTCATACTATCCCATTAATTCATGAATAAATCATAATAATTTTGCAGGGATCATTCCCTTATCCGTACTTTCATCTAAAAATACTTTCTTCCTGCCCAAATGCCGCCCGAAAAGGGTGTAATATATAATCCCTACAGGTCATCAACCAAACATCCATAATTACATTCAATAATTGAGTATCCAAAAATTGAACCGTGCAGAAATTGATATGATTTGTAAAATAAGTGTTATTTATAACTACACATGATGTATCAAGTTCCAGTGGACACCCGTCATATAATCCCATATTCATTCGTAGATTGGGTGACTCTAGAAAAATTCACTCTAGATATAATTTATAACCAAGTTCCTTATATTAATCACTTCTAAATAATAAAAGTATCATAACATGGATCATATCCCAATATATCCAATAAATACATGCAATCAAGTGATTCCAATCTGGATAATAATTTGGTGTGAGTCACTGACCAAATTCAAGCTCGTGCTCTAGCAAGAAATACACCTCTTATACAAAATTTAATTAATTAATTAATTGTTAATTTGACATTTTCCTATGAAAATTATTATTAAGATATATGTATAACTCTAGGGATATCATGAATAAAGTACCTTACTTTCTCTTCCAAGGAATTACTCATTGGAATCCTTGTAGTACTCTGGGGGAGGTATTACAACATCTCTCACAGATTACATTGTGGATAGTCTTCTAAGAGAGATAAAGTGTCATACATGGTGTATATTATCAATATCCCTCTATATCCATTCTTGGAATATGATAAAGAGTCTAACTATCATAGAGTCATATAGTGATTCATCTCTCAGAGTCGGTCTTTGGAAGTCCTCTAGGGAGTCAAAGTGATTTTATATAATAATAAAGGATGAATCCAAATTAGTCCATACATTATTCTTATATGTAAGCCCATGTCTCACCCAAGGAGTATATTAATCATTGATATAGTACAATTTAACAATATCAAGTTCAACACCATGATAACATTGTTTAAATACCACCTTTGAAGGTTTCTCTTGTCATGGTCTATGTTTAGATGGACTATTCTTTTAATTAACTCATGTCGGCATATAAAAATAACAGACACCTCAAAAATATGAACGAAATTACATGTAAAAACTACAGTCATATTCATTCCATTATCATTATATAGTAAATTAAAATAGAATTTAAATTTAATTCTTAAAAATCTCATGGAATGGTGTATGCATAATAGTGTAATGTTGATCAAACCATAAGCTTCCCATGTTGGTCCAATTATTTACGCAACACACATAAGAGGTTGTTCCTATTCAAGGTTTATTACAAATAATCATTCATGAAGGGTTCTTATTATTTTCATTTGACTCTCCAATATACTATTAAAAAAATTTAAATTCCATTTGGATGAGTTTCCATGGATAATCAGGTGCACAACACAATGACATATATATAAGCACATCTAAATTGATGGAAACTCATTGGACCACCTACTATAGATCTGTAGTGGGGTGCACATCCTGTATCACATAATGATTCAAAATTTATCAAGATAAAAGTTATGAATAGATAATGGAAATGGAAATATAAAATATTAGATTGCAGCAAAATTACATTATTGATCTTATGTAAAATTAAAAATGATGAAAAATGAGTTGAGATCATTCCAAGATATATCTGATGCTTCAAGATGGATCTTGATTTTGATCTATGATCTAAGAGATCTGTCAATTACAAGATTAGGTTCCAAAGGAAGCTTCTAAATTCCCACTACTATCCAACATGTGAGAATGAGTAAAGAGGGTTTGAAATATAATAATAATTAATTTAAATCTCATATATTCTCCTTAAATACCAAGCTGCAATGTGTGGCCACATGGTTTGAAAAAATATGTGCCATCTGTTATAAAAAGGAAAACCTCATATGGGTAGTTCATACATATTGACATAACATGGAATAATTGTGTGTCACACTCATATAAAAAATGTAGAGCATATGAAATGGGTGATCCCTCATATCACATGGGGTTTCAAGACATGTGGGATCCTTAATCATATCTTCTGAGGTCTCTCATGATTAGTAGTAGTCATGCGGCCTGTCATTATGGCATTTACTAATAGTAGGCCCTACCTGATTCTCCCCAAAATGTTTGGATCCAGGTTCCGATGAATCCCTGAATACCCACAATACTTCAATCAACTCAATGTGTATTCACATTAATCTATATGTAAGCCCTTTAACATAAAATTGAATGAATGAAAAATATTTTGTACCTCAAGAATAAACTGGGTTATTAAAATTCACATCATTTATGAGTTATTTATTTCAAGAACCTAATATTACCATTTTATATTAAAAAAGATAATATTTTCATTAATAAACATTCATTTAAAACAACGAATTAAGCGAGGTGGAAAAAAAATAAAAAAGGGTAAAATGGAAAATGACATGATTTTCAAGACTTACAATCACTTTAGACAATAACTAGGATTCTGAATTCTGTTATTATTCCTCATATAAATTTTATAACAATGTTAATATAGATTTATTCAATTTTACACTGAAAAGAGAATTCTAGATTCTCAATATAATTTGGTGATAATGATGACAAAGGATAAACGATAAAATTCATATTATATCATTTTGTTAATGATACAGATTGGGTAATGTATAAAATGATACAAAAAATGTTTTCCTATAAATCAAAGACCAAAATCATATAGATTCCCATGAATGAAATAAATCAACTAGCTAACTCGATGGAAGATACAAATTTTATTTCTATTTTTAAATAAGCAATTCGTGTAAACACATCATTTAAACTTTTATCATGTGATATGTCTTTCTTATTGACACACATAGAAATATTTTTAAAATAAATTTCATAGAATGAATTTATGTAAGGGTGTGAAAATTTAACATCCCATTTTTTAGTATATATTATTCACTCCTTTATATAATATCAAGTTTGATATCTTTATCCACAACTACCAAATCAATGTTAGTGATACATTATTAAAATAAATTAATCATATTTAAAGGATTATTATGATAAATGATAATATATCTATATGTGATATAATGTATTAAAATAAATTATATTATTAAATCGGTATGAAATAATAGTAGAATAACCTAATGTTTGGGATGGTCATTTTAAAAAAATTAGTTCATATTTTTATTTTCTACCTTAAAATAATGTTATATATATAATTTTACAAATAATATTAAAAAAATTAAATTTATAAATAAATTAAGAATATTAAAATTTACTTAAATTTTTTTTATTATTATATGAAAATATAATTTTTTGCCGAAAATAGAGTTTTTATAAAAAATATATAATTTTTATATTATTATCTATATATAAGAATGAATTATATGGTCATAAAACTATTTAACTGATAATATATATAATTTGGTGATAATGTTATACATTTGGAATTTATAGTAAAACTTATAAAACACATGGGTAACATTTTAGAACTACAGTAAAATGTTACATTAATAAAGAAACATGGTTTATATATTTCCACTTAGTTAATTATTAATATTTCAATAAAATCTAATCAATATAATATATTAATGAGGAATATCCATAATTTTTTAATAGTAAATCGATGAGTTTCATGAAATTTGGTATCCATTAAAATTTTCTCTTACATATGAGTTTAATGATTGAAAAAACTCTTTTATTTAAACAAATAATTTTTATATGTTATTGATGGTCAATTTTAAATAATATATTCAAATATTTATAAAATGCAATAGTTAAAATGGTGGTTAAAATTTCTATTTAGAATTTCAATTTTTTCGGAAGGTCCATCTTATATTTTTAGTAATAAAATAACTGACATGATTAATATGTAAGTGTAAAATGTGTTTAAATGACTAATATAAACATTCTTGAATTTTCATAATTTAACATGACCATTATTCCATATAGAAACCGTTTTTTACATTTTAATGTCTTCAATAAATGTTTTACACACAATACCACACCTAACCCACCTATCATTCACGGACATCCATTCATACCCCTTACATAATATTACTTTTATTGGAATGATTCCTTTTCATCACTTATAAATGAATACATGTTCCACCACTTCCATAACTCAACTGCAGATGAAATTACATGGTGAATCATTTCCCATTATTTCATGCCATAACTATCTCTAGGAAAACATATCCCTTATGCACGCTAAATTATCTTAATGCATTTATTTATTTATATATTATTACAAAAAATCAATGTATTCAACATTATTGTTTCTTCTTATTAATCTATAATTTAAAATTTTGTAATCCAAATATTACCTAAATAAATTAAAATAATTTTTTTTCATATCATTTCAAAATAATAATAATTATTAGTTTTTTTCAACTATCTATCATCCTTATTCCACTAAGAACAACATAAGAATTGATCTTACATTATTCAAACTACCTTCACCATGACACGATGTGGTTTTTATTTTACTACTACCTATTTTGTATGGTACAATTTATGGAGTTGATTAATAAATTTTTAGTTTATATCAAATATAAAATTATTAAATTTTCACATCTAACATTTATCTTCAAACTAGACATTCCTTTTGGAATGATATAGTTAATCCTACGTATGTCGGACAACCACTTCCATGAACAAAATATCATATTTGCCCTGACATCCTAACATACATAAAAAAAATATAAATATTTAAATATTATTAACATTATAAGATTATTATTAGTATTAAATGATAAATCGAACTATTTTCACCTCCCTCTAATTTTAATAAAAATAATATTTTGATCGTGTGTACTTGCGGGTTACCAGCTCAATATAATGGTGTGTTTTGTTTTCTATTACATATAGTAATGGATGTAAATTTAAATTATTTTGATGTGTGAAAATAAAATTTTCAACTGTATGTATATTCTATTATTTTTATTCTATTTTTAATGTAATATTACAATGTTAAATATGCCAAGATATTCATGTAAACAACAAGATAACGCATCGTATAACTTATACGAGTGGATACAACTTAATAAATGATTAGACAATGATGATAATTAGAACATTGTAAATTAAATATATTCAGATAATTTTGTTTTTTTGTTTTTTAATTTAAAAAATTATAATCCATGGTTTTAATTTTTAGTAGATAAACATTCTCGACAGAGGTAACATTTTCATCTCAAAACTTCCTCCTTTGATACAAATTTTTTTGACCTCATTCTATTTAAACGATGTATATAATAATAAAGTTATATTTAAAATAATTTTATATACTTATTAATTGTGTATTAACTTCATCTAAATTTTTTAATTCATTCAAGGTTGTATTAATATAATTCTTTTAATCTATAATGGAATTTATTTATTTTGAAACTAGGATTATTGAATAACAATTTACTTTATTCACTAACTTAATTTAATCTGGTGAATTTGAGTCCTAAATGTTATGTTTTCTTGATTTATATTATTTTCCTTTTATTTTCAGTTAATTTTCATTTAATTCCTCTTTTAATAGTATTTATAATAATTTTTATGATGTTTTAATTATTTTCCCAACTAATGTTCTATTTCGTATGATGGGTACTTTTTTTATTATGGCCTTCCGTGTATCCATTTTGAAGTATTAATTTTTCAATTAAATATTTGTTTATATGTATAAAATTTATATTTATTAATAACCATCCATTTGTTGAATCAATTCATAAAATAAAATCAATATTATAGTAAGAAGAAATTTTTTTACTTTCCAATTGAATAAGTTTATTTTGTGTCCTTATTTATTCAATCAAATTTATCAGTGATTAAAAAATATATTTCATCTTAATGGGCCATCTATTGTCCATTAAAATGTTTTCAAATTATTATTTTATAATCCTTTTTTATGATGTTGGTTTCATAAAAATGATTGAAGTATTTTTTTTTGTTTTCTACACAGATAGTTTTATAAAAAACGGTTTCCAACAAAGAATTGTTATAAATTAATTAAAAACATCCATAATTATTTTATTACTGTTATATTCAACTAAATATAGTTACATTAAAATAAATTTAACATGAAATATATTTTACAATATGCACACAGAATATTTTGATTTAATGAGTCTATGTTATAAATTCTTTGTTGAACATATGTTGACTGTACCTTCGTTGTTTTAATAGATACTGATTATCTAAAATTTAATCTTTAACAAAGGAATATATTATTACATTTTTTAATATATATTAATTTTTAATGGATAACATGACTTTTTATTTTCGAATAAATTTTCTTAATTCTTGTATGATTTTTTTTCATCTGTGTCAGATGTCTAATCATGGGTAATCATAAAATGATACCATTTGCCTTATATAACTGGATGGATTTTAAAATTATATTTTAAATATATTGTATGATGTGTGAAATATTTTTTCACTATTCACTATCCATTAATATAGAAATTATTTACATCATATTCCTTCATTGTTGAATTCTATATCTTACAATGCATTTTGAAGGGAATTCACCTAGATGCACGGTATATATATTAATTTTGGATGTTGAGGTATAAACTATATTTCCATTCATTTTAATTTTTAAATACCAATTGTGTTATTATATTTTTTGATATTAATATACCCTGAAAGAATCTTATGGTTACTTGATATCCATTAATTTTACGTGGTTTAACATTTAATGTTTATTTAGAAAATTATGAATTATTTACTAGGGAACAACATAAAATTAAAAAAAAACAATTATAATTATTTGGATTTTTATGATTTGATGATTGAAATCATATAGAAGAAATGATATTATTGTTTATTATTCTGGGTAAAAATAGATATTTCACCAATGAATTTGGTAATGTTAATATCCCATGTGAATATTTTTGTGGGATCGGGGTGTAAAACTAATAAACTTTTATGGACTAGGGAGTAATCATTTGAATATTATTATGTCATAGGGATTCATCAATGACATATAATAATGATGGAATAGTGAGTAATCCTTAGGATTTCTTTATGATATTTCATGTCTTTTATATGTCGATATTATTCTGATTTTATGATATTATCATATGATCAATTTTAATTCGGGCCTGTATGATATCATATCTTTATATTATACTATAAAGAATATTGTAAAATCACATAATGCCTCACATACCTCATTTATCAAATTAATATCATGTTTACACTTATTGAATATTTTAGGTCATCTATTTTTTCATTCAATTTCCTTAGATCATGAAATAAATATTTATGAATGTTAATAGTAAAAGAGTGTATTATGTGGTGAATTATTTATGGATTTTAAAGTCACATTATATATTTCCAAAATAATTATATAATGGAAATAATTTTCTCATTTTATTAGCTGAAATGCAAATTTTTATTTCATTATTTTTCTAAATTATCTAGAACACCAAAATAAAATGTTATTTTCTTGTAAATTTTCAAATGATATTTCAATCATATATGTGTATCATAGATAGTTTTGGATTTTATTTTCTTTAAACACTACATATTGTAATGCAAGTTTGGGGAACTATAATTTAATGTTGATACACTAAATTTTATTAAAATGAGAAATAAAACCCCAAAATGAATCATATATTCACTCATATGATTATACTAGACTAAAAGAAATTTTAAAATCATTTATGAAACCCAATTTACATTTTCACTTTTATCCATGGTATCTAAATATTAACATGATAAATATTGTTCATAAACACCTTCACACATACCAAATTAGTTCTAATTATCCTATCACATGTCTCTATATAATCCCCAAAGAACAAAAGAAAAATTTGTCTCTCATTCAATTTTTTAATGAACTGGCTTGGGATAGCCTAAAATTTCACCTGGGATAATACTCTACAATCCATAAACAGTATTTCATATCCTTTATTTTACAAAATATTGTTATGTGGAATTAAAAATTATCCACATGGGAATGATTTAACTAGATAAATCAATTATGAAACAATCCCTCCACCTAAAATAATAGCTGGAAAAAATAATTCTTGAACATGTATCACATTAATTATATAGTTTCATAATAATACAAAATGAAATGATAACTATAAATATGATATAATACTCCATATTAAATATATCTCATAAAATAATCATATATCCCTTAATTATAAATTTTCAAAACATTACTAAATGATGAAAATATAGAGGATATGTCTATGATGAATTATAAAAGTTGATTCCAACATCCACAATCTTAATTTTAACCTAATTTGGGAAAACTACCTTCCACAATTTAACAAGTAATTAGACATCATATTCCACCTCTATCATACCTAATCAAATATCATAGTCATCTATGAGATCCATAATCCCAGATAACTCATTCATAAGATTAAAATGATACATATTACACACATGCAATCTTTTTATTAGGTTTTAATACACAAACTAGGTTGGATCCCACTAATTACCAATTTAAATCTCACATCAAAATAAACATTTGTAATAATAATTTGAAAATAATATATCATTTAATACATTATGATTTTGTTATAAACCCGAAAAATTTTAAATAATAGAGTTATATTCACATTAGAAAAATATATTTCCTCATTATATATTAACAATTATTGGATATTAATATGACTGAAAAAATATAAATCGCTGATAAAGAAACTCATTTACAATTTTTTCCCCATATTTCTTTTCATTAAAAATTTCCATTAATATTTTCAAATTATATTTTACATTTATTTTAAAAACATAATTCTTTCAATTACCAACTTATAAAATACTATAAAATGACTATTTAGATATCTCAAAACCATGAATAACAATATGAATATTTACAAAAGATTAATAATATGAACAAACATAACTATATAAAAACACCTTTAATTAAAAATTATATCTAAGCCCAAAAAAATTTGAAAATTTTAAATTTATACCCAGCATTATATAATAATTTGTTATAACAAAACATTGAAATGTTATAAAATTATTAGAAACACAAAAATTATTCATATATAATACCATCATATAATATTATTTAGTGGAAACGCATAAAAAAATAATGGTTTGTATCATATATGTATCTGAATTTTTAATCATCATATTGATATCTAAATATTGTAAATATACTCACACCCTACCTTATCTCTACTACCCATCATGAGAAGTAAAACCCTTATCCATATAGAAAATCATACAACACTAGGAATAAATTATATCTTTTAATCTCATATACAAAATAATCCCTCACTCAAAATCTACTAAGCTTATCAATGTCACCAATTATATTAAAAATACATATGATATTTCAAGATGATAAAGAAAAAATAATATAAGAATGAAAAAATTATAACTCAATCGTTAGTTCTGAATTTTTTTTGAAACCGCCAATTTATGTAAATATATTAAATTAAATAATGAATAATTTATTATGTAATAATATATAAAATTAAAATTGTAAAATAACCTTGAGTAATATCTTCTAGGTTGAAAAATTGATAATAAAAAAAATTCATTTTCCATATAGGCCATTAAATAAATAAAAGATTCTTAATGAAATATTAATTTATGATAAACCAACAAAAGTAATTTTAATCTAATTATATACATTATAATTTAATTAATATATAAATGATTTTCAATTTTTATTAAACTGATGAATTTGGAAGAAAAAAAATCATATATAGAAACCATTGATCATTACCATTTTCATATTATATGTGAGGTGGTTAAAAAGTTATATTTCAAAAAAAAAATCAATCATATAAGTTACTTAAAACTTTTGATTAATTAAACTAATGAATTTCATTGAAAAAATAATGGGAAACAATATTAATCGAAAAGTGTTATGGACATTTTATGTTAATAAAAAACATGAAGTCATGTAATAGTTTTAGGAATAACCATGAGATATATATAAATGAATATTATATAATTTTTATATAGATGATATATAAATTTAAATATCATATAAAATAACTAATAATTCATGTATATTAAATAAAAATTATTTTATTGTTTTTCAAACTAGTAATCAACCAACCCTCTAACAAGTGGTGTTTCTATATAGTTTAAAAGAAATATTACATCATATGGCTATGGAATAAACATAAATAGAATAAAAAATTTGAAACATTTTTAAGACTAATGTATAGTTAATAATGACCATTGTAGGGATAACTTATATTAGAATAAGGTTAAATAAGAAATGATGAGGTTTTATTGATAAACATGCATTGGAAAATCAATTTAAAAGAAGAGGATACACCATGGGGAAGCAAGAAGATGTGTAAACTGAAGAGTCTGTGAATGGAAGAACATCATTAAAATGTGTTTGAAAATGGGTTTTACCTTATTTATATTCAATTAGAAAAATATAAAAAATAAATAATATAAATATATTGTGAGGTTTTATCACCCAGATTGGGAAACCGTGCACTAACCATAAATATCCCAATGGATTGAGAAAATATATCAACACATTTCAGCTAATGGTTTTTGTAAAAAATACACCATATATGAATAATATATAAGATAAATAAAATTTCAACGTTCTTGTTTTACAATAAGGGGTAAAAATTTATGATAAACCATACATGTACTATACCAACTTTAATTTAAATATAAAAATTACATATTTCTAAATTAAATTTAAAAAATCATATATAATGTTATTTACGAGTGGTGAAATATGGAAAGAAATAAAAATTAATATTCATGACATCCAAACATGGATATTCTAATAATTTAAAATTTTAATTTTCTAAATTGTAATTAGAAATAGTTTTTTGACATTTAAATTATTTTGAAATTAATTTTTTTAAATCTATTAAACAACATAATGATTTCATTTCATGAAAAAACTTAATTTCAAAGTGAGTAAAATATTTCTTATAAACACGGAATTATTATAGAGAAAATATTTTTTTGTAACTCTTGATGTCACTCTATATAACACCAACACACATATATTTTATATAGATTATAATTAGAATAGTTTGAAGTCTCATTGATGATATAAATCTTCCAAATATGTTTTAGAATATATAATATGATTGATAAATCTTATAAATTCAAATTAAGTGATAAAGAAACATTTAAAATTTATATCTTTTATAATTTAATTAGACATATAAATTGATAAGAATACACAATTTAATTATATTTTAAGAAATAATGGTTATCATATATCCTTAGGAAAGAATTCTATATTTACATGAATGATTAAATAAAAAACACACATTGAAATGGGGAATATCATAAAAAAGGGAGTTATGATTCATTCCTAAATATTGATTCGGTAATATGATATACATTTTGTTAAAATGGTTTTTAATATTTTAAATGTCCTTATGTTTCCATATGAGTAATAGAAAATGTATCATAATTTCATGAGTCAAATTAAGTGTCTCAAAACAAATAATTTTATTTTAAAATATATAATATAAAATTTTATACGCCACATAAAGAGATTAAACAATATTATTCATTAATATACATAACAACACATGATGAAAACATATACCCATTTCGTATAGGTTTAACCTCATTATATATTACTAATACTTTATCAATTATGAGAAAAAAACATACATTTTTGTAATAAAAAATAATACATTTAAATCCCTCCAAGACATATCAGTATATAATATATTATGTGGGTAATACCAAAAACTATTAATATATGATCCTAGTAATAGAGAACCATATGAGATATTAATTTGTTAAAAATAGGTGATAAAAAACTATCAGAAAAAAATTTGACAATTTTTTAAATGGTTGAATAAACTGCCCTAGTGAAAATATCATAAACAACACACACCATAGTTTTCCATATGACCTCATCTGGGTCTCACGATACAAAATTCATTATGATCAAGTTATGAGTTGAAAAACCATATTTTTGGGGGACAATACCATCAATATGCTATATATAAATAGTAGTACATAACAAATTAGCATTAAAAAATGTGAAATATATTATATAAATAGAAATAAATAAAATATAAAAACATAAAAACATAATCATATATCCTGATATAAAAATTTTATTATGTAGCCATATAGTTATATATACAATTAGGTTATTAATTTTTTTTTGACACATAGAAATTAAAAAAATTATAAAAATTATAATGATGCTCCACTATAAACTATGAGACTTACATTTACATATCCCACCAATACCTTAATGATTTTCTTTATTGACCCAATTTACTTAATATTCTCATCATTGACACCTAACATGAAAGAGTCACATGCACCAAGGTTCTATTTTAGAGTATGAGAAATACAAGTTATTCGAGTTTCACCATGTGACTCTAATAGGTACTTACATATACATGTTGGTGAATGAGTAATCTAACTGGTAAAAATATAATGGTATACTTGCATGGACCTCGGGTTATCATGTGTTGTCATGGAGACCATGACACTAGACCCCACCATGACCAACCAATTTGTGATGAAATTTCATATAATTCAATAAAAAACTACATATACTTTATTAACATGGTTAGGGTATCATACCAAATACCAACCACTCCACTCTCAATCATAGTAGGGTCTATACAGAACCATAATTACATAATATCAAGCATAAGACACTACTCTATACCTCATGGTATGGTCCCATAGAAATCCACTACTTTTACCCACTATCACCTAGTATGCCTCACACAAAACCTTGACCAATCCCATATTAGTCATGTCACGATTCCAAAAGAAAATATTTATACACTACCTAAGGCAAGACACCATGAAAACATTGAATCATCCATCATTTTTGTCGACCAGACTCATAAAAATCATAATCTTCTCCACTCTAAATTAGGGGAAGTCCATCTATAAAATAATTCACCTTCAACATCTCAATATGGGAAGGTTCCATAGTAAATAATATCCCATGCACTCTCACTATGGGTGGAACCTAATATTTATTATACTCAATGGTTATATTTTACACATGAATAATCCCAAGATTTTGTTAGACATTTTGATCCTAAAACGTAGTATCCGATAACCCAATCATTTCAAGATCGCTCACTAGGACTCAACTACTCCACTAGTGATAGTAGACATAACATGATCATAACCACTATCAGACCATACATCGGATCATAGTACAATAATAGAGTAAATTACATGATGAATCCCAAATAACGACTATTATTTTCAAATCACATATTATAACATATGGTAATATTTTAACCTCTTCATTACAGGGTCATCAAATAAGGCATCCCATGATAATCCTATCATCCCACCGATAAATTTCATTTAAGGAATCCATTATTTCATATATCCATAAAATAATATTTACTCATTGAAAAAAAAATTCTAATACACTAAGGCAGTTCGATAACCCATAGCCATTTTCATTCACAATCAATATTAGGCTACTTTATGTCTATCAATTCCCAGATATCTAATGTAATCATGATAATAAGTATATCCTACGAAAAAAACATTCACAACCACATAAAAACCACATTTCATGATATCATTGAAATTATCATTACCGATACTCTGGTGTCATATAATATCTTCTATAAAATATCTCTTAAGGATTTAATTAATATTTAAAACTCCTTATTAATCTATAACAATCCCTAATGTATATACACAATTCAGTAATTGAATAATTTATACCAATATCACTTTATAGGTTAGTCTAAAACTCACATGAGATGTACAATTATATCACCCATCACTCATAGGAGCAGTCCCATAATCAATCCATTTAAATGATTAATGGACAAATATTTGATATAAAAAAATCATCACAGGGCCAATTACCTAGCCAAATCCTATTGTAAGTCAACCCATAATCCTAACACCATTATTAATTTAGCCATAAGGAAATTTCAAAAACACATATAAGGGATCCTTCTACAATCCTCGAGGCAATAAGAAACCTAATTCTCCAAAAATGGTTTACATCGCCACTATAAATTTCAATTTCTCCATGCACATATTCATAATAAAATATAAAAAATAATATCATTACATATTTTGAGGACTACATATCTATTTTATTGATTTTCCATATTAAAGGTAAAATCCATCTATTCTCAACCATGTTCCTAAAATAACATGATCCAATATCTCATCCAAAATATCTATAAGTTTAATTATAACATTTTATAAATAAATTATGTATTTATACTCCAGATGAGAACACATTGATGTATAGTTTAATGAAACCTACCCACCAAAATCATGACCAATCTCACACACATGGTCTATGATTAACTCTATTCAATATTATAGGAAAAATCCCAATGAAAATACACATACTAAGTATTACTTCAATCCAATTTTATAAAAATATGTAAATAAATGTGGTAGAATATATACCTTATATAAAAATGTTAAAATTATATGATTCATCAGACCACAATGTCCTATATCCACTACATACCAAAATCCCATTTATTAGGGAATGTTTAACATTGATGTAGTTGAATATCAATAAATTAATTAGTTAAAAATCAGAATACTATAGTATAATATGATTGAGAACATTAATAATTGGACCCCAATTATAGATAATACATGGGAGTTGAAGTGGTCAGGGGTGTAGGTAAAACTACCTATGCAAATTCATATTATACTCAAAATAATAAAATATTAAAACTGAAAAATTTTGGTCATAATGTTCATTAAATGGACACTCAAGGACTACTACATACCTAGTTTGACTATACTACATCCTCGGTCCATTACTAGAGACTATGAACACCACTACAAGGATAATACTGGTTATTGGGATGTATTTTACCCCTATAATGTAAACATGGAATCCAAGTAACTAAGACCCCTACAAAAGCTACATTGTGGATCACCAATAAATTATTACCTACACTTCTACACAAACTATTATTTGATTCTATTCCCACCAAACATTCGACCTAGATAATAATCAAATACAACACAAAACACCATATACGAATGTCTAAACCCAATATTTTTTACCTAAAAATGAATTCTATAATGACCCATATTGTATAACATAATATATAAATTTTCTAAAAAACATAAAAAACATGTAATGATATTGATAGAATAAAACACATCACTCTTATACTTCTTAATCTAAAATAATCTTTTTAATCATTAGCAATCATAAAATTCATTGATCAAAGTATAATATTGTTCTTTATACTTGATTGTAATTTGAAATAGATAGAGTAACATTATCCATTAACTATCCTACAATTCATAGTAATTCGAATGGATATTTTTTTTCTAACCCTTGAATCATGAGCTTCACCTATTAAATAATATACCTGATAGAGTTTCCACCTCACATTAATTAATTACAATATAAATCATTGACCAACCCTCCTATAGTTGATCGTTTCAAATAAAAAAAATGATATACACATGAACAACCAATTCTATGGACAGAACCATTATATATTCACCCTTATAAGGAACATGATAGTATAAAAATCCCATTGTACATTTAAAACATCAAAATCATTATAATTCCACCATTTTATCCTCAACTAAAAAAATAAACCATCACACTCTTCTTATGAAAATTTACTTTCTCTCATACAAAATATTAAATCCATCCTAATTAGGCCTCCAAATGGGCCATATAAATCTTAAACTGTAATTTATTTAAAAATAAAGTGTTTCATAAATAACTCATTTTAAATCTAGTATTTTTTAAAGATAATTTGAGTTCTTACATGACAACTCACCTACCAATTCCAGTAAACCTGAAACCCTTCTTAAAAAAGTTTCATATATAAATGGAATCATATATGATCCACACTATTTGATATTATTCGTTTTATACTTTAATAACTAAAAATAACTAATATCTTCAATTAATATCTCATTTTTTTTGAAAATAATTAATGGGATGGGACAATCTGACTCATACCTATGTGCCAAAGAAGAAGGTGATCCACTATCAATCTCACCCTAATCTATATGTCCACCATTTATTTTAGTAAATCTTTTAAAGTGAGGGTCATAGACTCTAACTACCAAATTCTATTATCCAGCCATATAAATTTCATCAAATCGATAAAGGATTAAAACCAAATTGGTTAAAAAATATATTGTGTTTCTCCTCCTAATTATATTTCAACTAATTTTAGAGAAATCCTATGAATCCTTATATTCACATCCACCACTCCATGATTCTATGATCTATATCTGATGTTTCATCTTATTGTAGATGAATCATCAAAAGAAATCATTGAAACTACGTGCCTATATGCATCTAGGAATATCCAGAATGCAATCAATCATCAATCAATAACCAATTTGGAAATCATCATTTTTCTATGGATCAAACCCCATGTGTGATGATTTATTAAAAAATAATTATATTTAAAAAATTAAAATTTCACCCCACACATCAAAACTATCCATGTAATTTCATTCGATCACACACTCTCCCTATACATGGTTCGAGTGATCCTCTAAACAACCCTCTCATTGGTTCTTTTATGCTACAGATCCCTATAATATCTGATTCAAATTATTATACACACACATTCCACCAGATCACAAAAAAAAACGTAGTCCCTAATGAGTAATACATCAATGAACACATTTTTATATGTCTAATACATTACCCATTAATAAATAAAATATATATATCATTATACCCAAAGAATACAACTATCATCGTTTCCAAAAATAGAAGGCACGCAAACTATTAAATGAATGACCATATAATCAGACACCGCATTCCATTTATGAATTTTTATAATTCCAAAATTTAAATATCCATGATAAACACATCCTAGAATAGAGAAATAAATTGTCATATCTCACTAATATATCAAAATATACACATAAAATCTATATGTCTATACATCCTACCAAAAATATCATCTAAACATTTTCATAATACAATATGTAATCTCAGGTATTTATATTTACAAATTATATTGAGTTATTTATATTATAAAATACTATAGTGGTCCATATGAATTTCACTACTCATTATAAAGTATCCATCTCCATAATTAATCAGTGGCATATTTTAAAACATCTCTTTGAAATAATTTATCATAATACTTCTATCATCACGATTTCAATTCCCGAAGAAAACCCAACATTGGATTCTATACATCCCATGTTTTTATGGATGATATGGTCATAATAATGTAATATTCCATGGAAACATCCAATGTTCCTGTCATTATATAATATTTTGAGACAAAATCATCATTGACCATAGTAGAATAATTATAATATATAATATATAAAAAATAATATATTTTTTATTTCATTAAAAAATTAGTTCAATTATTCTAACAAGAAACATAGAAAACACAAGAACCTAAATGTCATGTGAGTACCATGTATTAAATATAAATCATGTACACATCCTTATTTTACATTCAATCAAGGAGTTCAGAATTAAAATTATGAATTTTTTTTAAAAAAAATCATTGATAAAAATAACTCAATTATTTTAATTAAAAACAAGAAAAAAAAATTTCACATAAATATAATCAATAACATACCAACATATAAGTATTTATACTCACATTATATATTTCCAACACATCCCCTAAAACATTCATATCTCAATATACTAATTACATAAATAATATATAGTGAAAAAATTATCTGACATCGCTTCGTAACACCACTGTGATAATTTCATTGATGACGCTCCTTTTATGCCCCTATAAGTCCACATACATATCTTCCCATGAACCAAAAGATAAAAAAATGTGGTGAGGGATTCAATCGTATATCTGTGACACTATTCCATCAATATAATAACTATAAATTTTCCAAAATATCTATATAAAATTGATAATAAATTAACACTCTATTGATATGAAACTATATCTAATAGAAAATCATAAAAGAATAATTATACATGATGTTATAAAAAATTAAAAATAAAATATTAAAATCATTAATTTTTACAATTACCTAACATATAAAACCATATTAACAAAATAAAAAAAAATTCAATAAATATAACATAATTCCAAACTATTAACCACATTCCAAACCTACATAACAACCTAGAAAAATATCATACAGTTATATCTAAATCCACTATGTTTCCAATCCTTAATAAGTATACAATACATAAAATCTCGATACACATATTATGGTTCCCATGTAGGGTGTAAGGAATAAATCAAAAGAGGGTATAACTAGGATTATATAATATAAGATATAATATAAAGTGTTATGGCTAAGAAAAAATGTTAAAAATAAATTAAAAACATAGAGGAATTATTTTCTAGTATCCTTGTAATAACTAGGGAAACATTACACCAATTAGTAATGTAAATTAATACCAAATAATGTATTTATGTCTTAAATTTATCCTTATGAAAACCTACCTTCTGATGTTATATTTCCATAACTTATCGAAACTAATAAATTATAACAAGGGGATGTGTATATTAATCTTTAATTACATCATACCATATATCTAACATGACCCTTTTACTCTTTTTTAGGTCCAATAAAAAACCAAAATGCAAGCCTTTAGTATTAGTAGAGAATAATTCAAAACTCTTCCCTATATTCTCTCACTAATGTTTTTCCCCACACAACCTTTAACTACTCTATTATTATTTGGGATGTTTTCATACAAACCATGAAATAAAATCAACCATCTTGTTTGATCTTATTCCAAACATTATACACATCCCTCAAAGTGAACGTATGACCTTATAAAAAAGCCCAATAATATTCATTGTCATCAAGTTTTTGTCCCATGACAAATCCTAACCACAATAATGCTACTCATTATTGGGCCCCATAATGGTTCTCCTTATCTATCAAACTTAAAACATGAGTTTTTTTAATTTTCAATCCCATAATTAGACCCTACTTCATAATAAATATTTCCATGAAGCCACCCCATATCTCAAAACACTACCCATGTGGTATAGTGAATTTACATTACCTAGCGCACAATAATAATAACGTACATTACTAGTTCACTACTATGAAGAACTAACCAAAAACCCCTAACATGACTAGTATTCATAAATCACTAAATAAAAACCAACCCCATAACCAAACCATTCATTTATAAGCCTATCACATAAGTTTGTCCTTGTTGAATCATTGCACCCACACATATCTTTAGGAGAGAAACCATTTGGTTTGTTTTCCTCAAAATCTTCTATACTGCCTGATACAAACATGTTTCCAATAAAATATATAAACCATATATCCCATAGTAAATATCCAAGAAATGTCACTATTGTATAGTTTAACTCATCTCTCAAATATCACATTATCAACTAGACCATGTTCCAAAAAAAACATCATATTCATAATTATATTTATAGTTAAATCGTCAAATCCTAAATAAAAACATATTTTAAATTTTTTATTTAAGAATAAAATTGTACTTATAAAAAATTAAGGTACAATTATTGTTTAAATTATATTAGTTAGATTATCTTTAACAGAAAACTAGTTTCTCAACTTTGAGATAAATTTAAATCCATAAAATCACTTTTAAATATAATTAAAATGTGGGTTTTGTAAAAATCATTAAGTTTTACTATGCGTTGAAAATTAATACATATCATAAATTTCTCAAAAATTCCTCATAATGTGTTTTTGAAATGATGAATAATATAATGTTTTTATTATATTAAATAAATATTTTAAAATGATCACTTATTGTGTATTTTTATTATATCATATAACCAAATAAAAAACACTTTTTTATATGATAAAATATATTTGAAGAATAAAATGGCTTTACTGAAAATTACGTGAATAATTAAAATGAATTATTTTATTCTTAAATAATGATTTTAAGACTATATTTTTAATAATATGATTATTATTACAGAATCATTAAAATTTAGCATCTAGGTTATAATGGTTTTGTTAAAATATTAATATTTTGGAGCTCGTTTAAACTATGTGTTTTGTGAAAATAATGCTTTTTATGAAATTACATTAATTTAATATGAGATATAACATTAAATAATTGGATGTTAAATTATACCCAAAATTAATATTATATTCTCCCTTTATATTCATCACTCAGATACAAACATATGGGTACAACAATACTGTATTACATACTCTGGTCCCTATGTAGCTTCCTCAAATTGGTGGCATTTATAGAAAACCTTAACATGTGAGTGGTCCTATTTTGAATAAATGGATCTTTATGATCTAGAATCTCTATTTTTTATTCATCATAAGAATAATATAAATCTAGTAGTATGACATATATATTTTTTACAGGTGAATTATTAGATATATAAACACACAAGAGAGATACATGGAAGACATCAATAACATGAGAGGGATTTAGTGGAATCCCAAATTGATAAGCTATTGTCATGATATGATAATTTATTTTAAGGGAACTGATTTACCTATGATTTATTTTTCCCAACATTCCACCATTGTGAAATTCATTAAATTCTATCTCACCGACATCAAATTCAAGATAATATTAATTTCTATCTATGTAACAATTATTTTAAATTATTGTTGTAATGTTACGTTGGTAAATGAATCTATCATTTTCTAACATCTCATTATCCTACTTATCTCATAACTACTTTCTTTCTATAAAATGTTTCTAGTACATTAGTTTTCTATACTTCTTTCTAAAAAGGGTTTCATAAGGATTCATATAAATTATATTCTGAAAGATATTGTTTCATGAAAAATTAACTAGAGGGACGTTCTAATCCAAAAACCTCTCAAATTCATATAATAATATATTCGTAAATTGTTTATAGATTTAAATATTCACTCAGACTAACCGTTCTCATAAGGTTGATATGTAGTGATGAAAGTCAACTCTGTTTCTAGATCATTTAGAGGACTTCACCATAACATCTTTGTAAGCCTAAGATCCCAATTAGATACAATTGAATATATTAATACATGAAACATTACTAATTCCTTAATATATATTATGTAAATCACATCTATAATGATATATTATTTGAATGAATTACATTGACTTTATAATGAATTATGTACAACCAAAAATTACCTCAACATAAAAATGGTAAACACAAAATCTTTTTAATAATTTTAGTCATATGTTCACAAAGTGTAAAGGATTCCCTCCCTGAACATACATTTGACATATATAGTACCAAATTGTTATATTTATATAAATGTATATTTATCATGATAAAATCATGTAATTTAGAAACTTCAAAAGGGTTTTGAACACATAAACCCATTATTATATCAATAATTGTTTTTTTAATCATGAATAAAGACATATAAAACTAAAAAATTTAGTTCACCTTTTGTTTCATACATGAGATAAAATCATATAAAGAAACTGTTTTATTGAATTCATAGGTTCATCCTTTGACAAATTAATATAAAATGTGATTTCATTATTCAAAAATCAATATAAATGACATAATCAAAATAAATTTATCAAAATTATAGACAATAATATGTTAATACAAAATAAAGCATGATTATCTGAATTAAAGAGTAGATAATATGGTTTACATAAATATAATGATTCACTTAATACATTTTTATTTCATAAGTTTTCCCTTTTTCTATTACATTTAGTGGCTATTGTGGCTTATCATCCACATTACTCTTTGGAATAGGGAATTGATTCTCATAATTTGTAAGATACATTCTCTTAAAACACTAGAGTGTTGGTTGTTCATTAGTCGATATCCTATTATCTTCTATTTTAATAACTAGACCATGAAACCCTTTTCTATATTCATGTGCTTCATGAGTCACCTTATTATATTTAATGAACAACCATGTTACGTCCAAACACTTAAATTGAATTTTCTTCCCACATTATAGATATGTAAATGTATGGAATTTCATTTCACCCGGTGAATTATTTGTGTTTTCATGAGACCTATTCTATATTTTATAAAGGAAACCATAAGAATAATCAGAATATCTAATTTCAATTTCTAATTTGATTGTACATCTAACCATTTCTCCATTGTTACTTCATTATCTTATAATGAAATCCCTTTTATTACATGGTTTTAATCTACCAAATAATCGATCAATTTTTTAATTTGGTATGAAAATTTAAATTGAGTCCTGCCTAGGATGCCTTTAAAAATATTCCTCATTGGTACCAATATAATCTATATCCTTTTTCTTTATCATAAGAAATATATTCTCCATCTTTGTAGATAAAACAATAGGGGATAACATACTAAATAATCACAACTATACTCATCACGTTATATGGATTAAATATATTCCACTTACCTTTTATTCTTGATATGACTCCACAACTGATCTGAAATTCCTTCTAGATGATAAATAACTATGGAAATTTTTTCATGTACATATCATTAAAGAAAAAAAATTATCAATTGTTTTAATCCTTTAATAAAAACTACTGTTTTAAAACACCCACTAAAACAAGTTGTATGATTCCCCATGAAATATCCAATTGTACTTTATTTCCTCTTATAATCATTTGGAGTCTTGGAATGATTCATAGATTGATAATTTTGTCTGAGTATAGATAGAATATTCTATATTATATCAAGAAAAATCATTGGTTACTCTAGAAGGGATTAATTTCATTTGCCATATCACTCAGAAATTATATTTTTCTTTGGTTTATAAGAAATGACTAAAACTTGAAATAATATCATGAAAAACAATAGTCATACTGGATAAACACATAATTCTGAAAAATCATTTATAGAATTTCATAATAACCACCCCTTATTTTTTATGAAACATATTGTTTAACTAAAAACATTAATGATCATTATCAAAGATTTAGGATATTATGAAGTAATAATTAGTATCCATAGGGTATTCATAATATTTTTCTAACCTTATTGTCTAAATATTCTTCAAAATCATATTTAATAACAACTATAAGGCCCCATTCATTCATACACAAATATTACATCTATTTAGTTGAATATCCAATACATTACTATACTAAACATGTCAAAAGATTAATGTATTAGAATATTTGGATATTGGACATAAAATATTATTATTATATGGATGATCTTATACATATCCCAGAAATATCTTCCGCTATATTAATCCTCTTATAAATACCGAAAATAAAATATTTTTTCATCAAATAGTTAATGATCATAAGAAAAGGTGTGCTCTAATTCTTAGTAAAGATAAAAATAGATGATATCAATCCACGATCATTTGAAATCATATGATAATAATGAGGTTATGTGATTTTTCTCATAAATTATGAAGTTATTAACAAACCTTTCATATATTATAAGAATTATTTCTTGAAAAAATATTATCATTTTAGAAAACATGGAACATAAGTTTGAGAAATCATTATAAATCCACATAGATCTATAAGGAAATGTAATATAAGTGTTGAATAATCATAAATATTGAAAACCAATACATATGTTGTGGGTAATTATATATGTGTGGAATAATTATTAATATAGAATTTAATTTCATATGTTATAGTTAACTACAATGATTATCAATACAGTGTATCATGACACACTTGTTTCCCATAGTAGATCAGGATGCACCTGTTTTCCATAGTAGATCATTCCCATTAAATTGGATTCAACAATTATCTAAAGAGATTTAAATAATTACATAATGAATATAAATGGATTATTAATTTGATAAAACATTAATCATTTCATAGTAAAGAACAATACAATTACAAAGGGAATATTTTCATCGAAAATATCCTTGTAATATTTTTATAGAAAATTTAAATTAAAAATGTGTCAAGAGACTCTAAAAATTCACTCATGGTATTTAATATAAATAAATAAGCCTTTTTGTACTTTTAATGTTAATTTCACAAAGAAAATCATTTATAAAATGAAAAAATAATCCATTAAAATAATTTTATAAAAGGAAATAATGAGAACGTATTAATTTTAGAAAAATAAAAAGATAATTTTCTAAAAAAATTGTTTCCATTTATAAAAACATTTAAATGTAAAAAAATTTGATATTTATGAGAATTTTTAAAAAGAAAAAATTGTAATGAATGTCCCTTATAAATATCATATCAATGTAGTGATCATTAATCCAATGAAACAGTTATGTGTACCAAGTATATATAAATATAAAAATGTGTGTCTAAAATATAATACTATCAAATTTCATCTCACACATAATATTACCATGTAATAATCAATAAAGTATAATATTAACCCAATGAATGGAAATTAAGTGAACAAAACCCTTACCACTTTGTAATCAATCTAATTTTAAGAACCATAAACATAATAATTATAAATTTATACATTTTATACCATGAATATAATGATATTAATGGTAATATATTTCATTGGTATTTTTTCAAATTACAAATATGTAATAATTGCTGAATAAAGTGTATATATCATTTATGAAAAAAGAGAGATGACAAACCCTAAACTCACTCTTCCTTTTAGATTTCATAATTTAAACTCATATATAAAGGCATAATTTATTTAATTCATTAAATAAATTTATATATATTTATAATACCTTATATAGTAATTTTATAACATCAATCTGTCCATTAATAATATTTCATTATTTTCATTGTATCAGCTGTGTTCAATTCATGGTTTGATGGTCACTTCATTTTTGTATAATTATGGATTCAATTTTCAAATGAATATAATACTCTAGATGTGAAATTAAATTGTGTTTATACACATAAGTATATATGAATGATCATATATTTAATTTTTAATTTCAAATAAATATATTATTAATTTGATAAAACATTAATGATAAATTGTTAGCCTATTTTGGCGGTATTTTCAACAATTGTGAAATAGTTTTTTATCTAATATCGAAAATATATATTAGTTACATAAAATCAAATAAGTTATAATATAGATATAAAAATATTATTTAACCATGATAATACTTTTATCATCATCCTTAAAGGTGGTAATGGAAAATGAAAAATCATTAATGATTGAGCCGGTTAACTACAATAATTCATAAAATCGATTATCTTATTTGAATAATAGGAGACGAAAAAGTTGTGGATATAATAATTTACATTATAAATATAACATTATATTATATACATGATACTGGAGTTATTTTTCTTTTATTTATGAATATGGTGAATATATGTTAGTAATGTAAAATAAATTAACAGAGGTTGATTGAGAATGTCATATATTTGAAAATCATATCCTTGAAGGACACCTTATGAACTTTTAATTGGTATCGGGGTGAGAGAATAATAACAAAGTCATGAAGATAGTGGGGATAAGCTGGGTTGGTAGAAATTTTTAAGTATTTAATGATTTTTTGAGAGAGGGGGTGGTAAGGGATCATATTTCTGCTGGAGGAGTGGTGGTATTATGTTATTAAATGATGAATATTTTTTATTTAAAGGCTACACAAATATGTTGGAATTAATTATAATGAATTTGGATAAAAATTAATGTTTCAAATGCTGGTTAAGTTGATAAAAACATAAAACACAAATTTTTTTTCTTTATTTTTAGGTTTTTTGTCTTTTAAATTTTAAGTTTTAACTACCAGATTATTATACCTATGTTTGGGTGAATCATTTTTTACCAAGATAGTTTTTTTTTTCTAAAAAAAATTGAAAATGAAATTATTACAAAAAAATTATTTCATTATTCAAAAAATATAATAAATTTTTAAAAATACAAAATAATGATGTTTTAAAATTACATTTAAAATGAAACTGACAAAACCTAAATGGAAAACATTTTTTTCATAAAATATATTTTTAACTTCAAAAATATAGATATAAATAAATAATATATAAATTTAATTATTTAGATTATATCTAACTAAATAATTAATTAATCTAATTATATATCTATATAAAACAATTAATTTATTGTAAATATAAATAAATTTTTAGTTTTATAAAATTTTTATTTATTACTATTTTTATAAAAATTAATCATTTCATAAAATTCGAAAAAAAAAATTATAATATTATTTTTCCATTATCAATATAAATATTATCATAATTTCGTTTAATAAATATTTTAAATCTACCGAATATTAATTACATTTTATTTTTCATAATAATAAATAAATATACTCTTTTAGTAAAATATATATTTTAATAAAAAAACATTTCTAAACAATATCTTCATATTACAAAAGAAGTAATAAATACGTTAAGAGTGATTTGGAAAATCATAAATGTTATGATTTTGTTACTAAAATTAATTATAAAAAATTTAATGGATAAGTTATAAAGGACATGTTATAATAATAATATATGGGAGTTCATTTAGTATTGGTGTTCTGTGATATGTATTCTATCAAAGAGATTAAATTTAATTAAAAGAAGAATAACATAAAATCACATGGCTGTTACAAAGTGTGTTCCTCTAGAAATAACACTTTTATGTCCCAATGACAATGTATGTAATATTATTCTCTATATCATCTATAGTCTTCTAAATTAGGTGATAAACAAGAATAAATACCCTCTATAGATAATAGATGAGCAATATGACTAGCTGATGCGATCCACGTTTTTATTGAATTGTGATACTTGTTCCATCATTTAAAAACATTTCATTTTCTAGTATGGCATACAGATGATGAAATTCTAATATATATGTGGAAGTTATTAGTTTCCATTAATGCCCTATGAGATAATGAATGCCTCAGTTTTTTTCATGGGCCTTATGATTTTGATGTTCTTACCTTTTGTGGACTTGAACATGAATTTCATCATCAATTACATTATAATTTATATAAAATGATAAGTTAATAATTTTCACAATATAATTATTATTCATTGCATAATATGTGACCCCTTGTTTTATGATCATCTAAAATTTTGTATGTTTTGGATATGAGAGTCTACTTAATGGGGGATGTCATCAAAAAGGATGGAGTAGTGAATTTCCACTAAAATGAATAAATTTTATTAAATCCAGATGATTTAACATTTTAATCATTCATTATAAAATCATTGGTTAACTAATTTTTCAAATTGAACACTAATTCTCTTTATATTTTCAATACATGTTGACCTATAATTAATTTGGGGCCATTTATGAATCATCTAGGGGAATATATTCTAAACATAATCCTCTTGTCACATTATTACATATTATTATTAAATTTTACTATTGATTTATTTTGTAATATTAATCGATGGATGATTATTAAATAAGATGGACATATTTGTACCCAAATGTATAGGTTTATAGGAAAATAAAATGGGAACCAAGGCCAATAAAACATATATGGATACCAAAATATATATCCAATAATGAATAAATTCTAACATAATATATAAGATGTAATGGGGGTCTTTTAAATAAGTTTTTGAAAAATAAAATTATATCACCTAGAAGGTCATACTGGTGGCAAAATTTAAATTTTATAATCCTAGTTACATTTCTAGGACAAAATATTATCTAATAATTCAAACAATAACGTCATAATGAAATGTCAATGTGGGAAGAAATTATTTGATATAGTTTATAGAATCATAGAAAAAAATTTATACTATTTCTGAAACATCCTAATTTACTACTAAGTATTTCCATTTCAATGAATCATGTGAAGAGAAAATACCAGGTCGGAATTTTTTAGTCAAATATGAAAAGTATTCTATCAATAATATTTCCACCCACTTTTTTCTTCCCAAATTAATTGGGATGAACATGACCATATAATGATTTGATAAGGCTATAAAATTTTTAAATTAAGGGGATCACATTGAATTAATAAGATGAAAAATATTTTATTTCATTTTTGTAGTTATTCTATCATTTTTTTTGAATGTTAGTTCTATATCCTGATAATATTCCAAATAAAAATTATTTCATAATAATAATTCTTATTCTTATTATTTTAATAAATTATAAAAAAACAATTATAATTTTTCATTTTGGCGTGAATTAATTCTCATAGTGATCAAAGTAAACCTTTACACAATAGTAGGGTACTCATCGTTTCATTTTTATCACATATTTGATATCACGTATTTATTTAAACATATGACATTCGTTGAGAGTTTTATATCAATGGAAGGATAAAACCCCAATGGATTTAGCTAAGGATGTTTTTTGGGGATTGTTTAGAGGTTATTTTATGTGTTTTAAACCTCAAAGTATATCATTTACTTCAGAGTCACATTAGATAATGTATTTTCTTCTTCAAAATCATTGATATTGATGAGAATATATTTTTAGTTCTAGTATGATTCAATTGCATCACATGATTATGAAATTTATCTCATAAGGGTACTTGTGATTATTAATAATTTTTTTTGGTAAAACAATGGATTTATATTTGGAGATTATATCATATATTGGATACATCATAAATTTTTAGAAGAAATTATCAATAAATAAAAATATATACAATATTCTATTAATAACAACCTACGATTGAACCCTATTAATTAATATTTTTTAATATTATTAGATAATTTATAATTAAATAGAATAAACCAAAATAGTTGTCATTTTCATATCCAAAATCATAAAAAAACATGCTAGTATGTCACATTTCACTAGTTGGGTCTATTTGGATTCGACCCCTACCAATATTACAAGCATCCACATCTACCGTTAGGGTAAATTAGCATCTGAAAAATATTTAGTTCCATTTTCAATAAATATTATAATATCATTCTATTCTTTTATATATCTTATCTCATCCCTTTTCTATCCTTACGTGTCATTTATTTCGTATATTTTTTAGAAATGAAAACACCTAGTTTTGATGACTAATTCTATGACTGGGGGGTTCAATGTATCTAAGTGTATTAATAATTTATATAAAAACATTGTAAGACAATAGTTTCAAATTGTAACTAAAATGGAAATATAAACGAGGAAGCCCCAAACATGGGGATTTCCATTAATCAAAAATGGAATTAGTTCCCCACATTTTTTGGCATTCATACTCATTGGTATGTTTAATGATTTAATAAAAAATAACACTTATCTATATTGTATGAAGAGGCAGATCTTATTGAAGTCCATGGTATCTAAAATATTTTCACATTTTAAAAATTTTCATTAGACATAATCATATGAAAGATAATTTCCCAATCATTAAATCAATAAAGGAGGTTCGTCTTTGTGGTCCATTAGCATAGGGAACACTAAAAAATTATCATTTTCTTCATTACTATAATATGTTCAATCAATGTAACAATTAACATCATGGATTATATTTTTGTAAGAATTGATAGTGAAATCAACTAAACTATCTAAATCCATACATTCCAAAATACCTTCAAACTCATAAATAATATTTATCTAAACAAGTCCAATTCCCACATCCTCATGTGAATGGAGTAAAACCTAATTTTACTCATGAATGAATGATTTTTCTCAACCCCATGTACAAAATGTTCAACATCATTTCTTTATAAATCATAAAATAAAATGGATATTAAAGATTCATCAATAATATATGAATTAAAAATAATTAAAACTATTGAAGCACCCACACACACTATAGTTATCCATTACAATATGATATGGGGAGACTGTATTTTCCATAAAATATGGCATAAAAATGATAAAGAACTGACCTGTGAAACTATGATAATAGAAGAACATTAATAAAATATTGATGGATTTTGATGGTAAGAAGAAAAATATATCATCTGTTCATTATTAATTAATTGGTCATCATTTATTGAATCGCCAAAATCTGTATCCGTAATGAATTTTTTGTACAAAAATCATGAAAATCCTTACAGAGATAATTATATATGAGTCACCACCCATCCCATTCACAAAACCAAAATATTTTTTTCGCAAAAACAATAATTCTATATTAATTAATGAAGAAAAATTACATCACGAAATCTTTAAAATGTACTTTTTATATCACTGAAGCATAAGAAAAGAATTTCCTTAACCTTTCATATATTCATTAATTTGGTATATAAAAACATTGTAACTATAATTTAATTGTCTTTTGAATCCAATCAAGATTTAATAAGACTTGATGTCTTATGTGAAATAGTAAAAGAAAATAATTTGACCATTTTTTATCATACATGTATTCCCCCTCATACACAGGCCCTTACAATTTCTTTAATCATATTATAAAAAATATTACCCATGAAAATAGATATACAATAAAAATTTAATGGAAGGATTGAAAATCCTTACAATAATGAACACTTTTATTGGTTAAGGGTTTCAAATCCATCTAAACACAAAAAAAAATTATTCTTAGAGTAAATCCATATTTTACATTAATTTTGTTATTGTTTTTATTTATTGTTAGTGTTTATCTAATTTTCAAATATGGTAACTGATTGGGGATTTCATTGTTCCATAAAATTTTATGTGGGATAGATTTAGAAGCTAAAGTAATGTACAATTGTCATATGAAACATATTCATTCTTGAGGTCAATCCTAACAATCAATTTTCCATGAATACACTACATGATACATGAAGCAAATGTTATATATTTGTAAATCTTGGGACTTCATCATTTTATGGGTATTTTGTTCAACGAAATTAGTTCAAGCTGTATTACCCTTATTTGATACTAATTATAAATCTTATATTCTATTATTATTCAATAATGAGGGCAGTGTAATTAGATGCTCGGGGGAGTGAAAAGATTAGTTTTTTTTGGAAATTACAATAATAAAGATTTTATCATACATTTAATTTCATTATAATTTCATTTGGAAATGTACATTATGAAAAATAAAAACTATATTTAAAATAATTATCCATTAATTTATAGGGACTATAAGAATTCTTGTTTGAAGGTGTGATTTTCCATATTTACATCATAAAAATAATTAAATTTTAATGTGTTTTCCAGTCCATCATTCTTTATAATTCCTTAATTAATGATTTAATAGTTTTATATTTATTTTTAATCATATATAAACTTCATATTAAAATTATATTGATCAGATAAAATTTATAAAACACTTTATGGAAAAAAATTATATTACATTTTCTTTTTCAAATATGAGGATATTATTATTCAATAATTTCAAAATATTTAATCTATCCATTGAAAGGTGGGATGATTCTTAAAGAAATTTGGATATATTGGGCCTCAAATGTATATATATCTAGGAAATGATGACTTGATTACATCCCACTAATCATATATTGATTATATTAGTCATGTCCAATAAATATGTAATTTTATTTTAATTTATAGTATGCCATGGGGAATATTTTATAAAACTTCAAAAGTAGATATTTCTTTATTTTAGATGATTATCATGCTGTTATAAATGGATGATTAAATTATAGAACATATTTCAAGGAAACAAAATTCATCCCACAATTTCAAACATAAAAATTGGATGAAAAAATTAATTGTATTTTTAATTAATTTATACCTTATAAGAAATATTAGGATATATTTTTCCTTTTTATGGTTGATCACAATTCAAACCATAGTCGTATTATCCAACAATATCATGATGATGGAATAATATGGTTGTTATTGTTTTGTATATATTGAAATGTAAACATTCTATTATACTTCCAACCTCATTTTTCTTATCTAATTTATTATTGTGAATTTTATTTATGGTTTATCAATATGAGGCTTGAATAATTTGTATGGAAATGTGGGTGAAATAATAATGAAGTTATTTTTTTATATTTAAATTTTATTATTATTTTTTGTTAATTTGAATTATTATGTTATTTTTCACTCAATTCAATTATTCAGATCCCCACAATTTTTTAATAAAAATTTTTATTCTTCTCATTTTATTTTAATAATCATAAAACATTGATATTATTTTATTATGGTGTAAATTTACTAACAAAATTAAGAGTAAAATCTATCACACAACCATGGAGTGTTCATTAATTATTTATTTATACTTATTCAATATCACATCTTTATTTCCAATGCATTTTTCTATTTAGATAATTTCATGAATGGAATGATATAACTCTTATGGGATGATCAAAGATACTACAATGTGGTATGATTAGATTTTATGGAATATGTTTGAACCCTCTAATTAATATAATGATTTGAGTGTGCCTTTTGAGGACAAGATTAATTTTTTTAATAATATATTTTAGAAACTAAATATTTTTATTGAAAGTTTGATTAAATTACTTGATGTAATCCAGAAATTTATACTATATGCGTATTAGTTATTTTACTTGATTTTTTTGGGGATAAATCACTGAGTTATTTTGGGATTATCATATAGTATAAAAATGATTTAAATTTCCGAGATAAAAGTTTCTTTTAAAAATACATCTAATCTATCCCTAAATATAATATTAAATGGAAAAATCACCAGTAATTGTTATATTTTATATTATTATTGTTCTTATTTTTAAAATAAATTCATCGAAAATAGTCATCCATTTCTTATCGAAAATACTTAACAAAACATTACTGTCTTAAATATTCTCTTATTTGGTGTTTGTGGATTTGAACCCTACTTGTACTATATGTAACTACATGTACCCATAAGTTAAATTTAGGAGAGAGAAAATATTGAATCTATTATCTTGATAATAGGAATTTAATATTAGACAATCATTCTTTTCATATCCCATTTCTCCATTATAATCCTATTTTTTTATCATTTCCCCAATATTGTCATTCAATGTCATGTATGTCCTATAACTATGTATACTAATCCAATTAGTTAGGTTACAAAATTTCGTTGGATGGGTTTCATGTATAGTTAGGAGTGTTCCCCATCTATATACTAAAATTTTTAAAACTCTAGATTATAAACATCATTCCAAAAAAATAGATTACCCTTGCACATAAAAAAATCATTATCCAAAAAGGGAACATATATTGAACTCCCAATGAGGAATCCCATATAATGTGGGATTTCATTTATAAAACTAAAAATTGGTAGCCCACACATGGTAGTATTTATAGTAAATGAGATGATGAATGATTCAATACTAAACATAATGATATATCCATGAATGTTAAATAGATAGATCATCAAATATATATTTAGTTAATAATGTTCATCCTTTTTGAAAATTGTTTGGAATAATTTCCATAATATTGATAACTGAAACAAAAACATAAAATGGAGGGTATTCAAGGTCAACTCTTAGATGAGTTCAATAATTAATATACCTAAAATCTCAAATCCTAAAAAATTGCAATATGGCATACAATAAATATTATATATTATGTTGGTGGGATAATCACTAACCCAACAATCTACAGGGTCAAATTTCAGAAAATCTCTAATACAATCCAACAAATAATGAGTTCCTATAAAAATAACACTAATTTCAAATTTATCCTATAAAATTTCAATAATCTATATATTCTACTAGAATAAATTTTATAACTATACCCCATTACTGACATGTTAATTGATAATTTCATGAAAGACTATGCAAGTAAAAAAATATTCTATTGTTTAATGAATAAAATTTTATATAAAAAATATTAAAACCAGTGAGGCCTAAATAAAATATTAATATCTAAATAAAACATATGATGTGAGAATTTCAAAAACAACCCCCACATAAAAAAGCTAAATAACTAATAGTTGAATCTAGTATCATTGAAGAACATTAATGTATTATTGATGGATGGTTATATAATGAGGAAATATGTACCGTTTATTCACATGTGTAAAATTTGTCTTATTGGATTTAATATTAAAAATATATTTCTATTTTTTTTTTGACAAAAAATTCACATAAAACATTGGATAAATTAGGAACTTTTAGTTTATACCAATTCATTTAACTGAACCCCAAATGTTTTAGATTAAAACATCATCTATTAATTATTCAATGAGTCACATTTTCTTATCAAAATCTCTCTTATGTAATTTTGATCAACCCATGACTAAAAATAACAACTTAAATTCATCCCCCATGTAATCATTCATTGGGTAAAATAATTTTTTTTATTAAAATATATTTTTCTCTTTATTTCATTAAAAATATCTTGATCCTTGATGTATTAGGTATTTACATTAATGGCAATGGATCCACACATGATTATATTCCTTGAATTTTCTACATTTTATGGAGAAATTTTATTATTTTTTTAACATGATTCAAAACAATCCAACACATCCCCACAAAAAATAAATGAAAATCAATTAGAAGGAGTGAAAATACTTATGAAATTGAATTTTGGAATTGAGTATTAACAATCTTAAAC
The DNA here is from genome assembly GCA_963277665.1 of Viscum album. NCBI lineage: Eukaryota > Viridiplantae > Streptophyta > Magnoliopsida > Santalales > Viscaceae > Viscum > Viscum album. The sequence goes on along the minus strand of OY728157.1, from coordinate 337,618,564 downwards.
AAATATCTTCCCGATATGCAACCATTCCAATTAATTTATTTTATTTTTTTATCTTATGTTATTTTGTGTATGTTTAGTTTACGTATCCCCTAGGAATTTCAATTGTTCTTTAATGGTTATGGAGTTTTAGGTTTAATAGATGATGTATAGTATCAAATATTCAAAGAAAAAATATATTCATAGATCAAACCCAACAATAAAAAATACCAGAGGATTTTACATGTTCTATGTACTCAATGGGATCAGTTAATTTCAATTTTGGGTTGATCTTCAAATAACATTTTTTTTGCAAAGGATTTCTTTCAAATTGAATTCTCCCTTATATTTTACCAATTTAATTTTTTACTCGTTCCTATCGACATTGAGGGAAATGTGATTCAATGTTTGAGGGGGAGTGAGAGTTTTTGTTTTTGTGAAAATTAAAAAAATATTTTTATTGGAAATTTAACTCTATTATCCTTACATGTGGTAATTTTCCTTTTAAAACGTGAAAAACAATTCCAAATAATTTTTCATGTAATGAGTATGATCATAATTAAAGTATATGTTCATCAGAACGATTTATTGAATATTAGGATTTATTATGTTATTATTCACTATTTATGTTATTATTCTATAAATAAAAATGAAACAGATACACATAAATTAAATTATTTGGTGTGAGTTCATGTTCATAGGGTCCAAAATTTTTATCTTCAGATTTAGTATAACAATTTAGTTTAATTTAATAATTTAAATTTATTTTGGTAAAAATCGAAAATAAATTAAAATCACCATAAAGTGTATTGTATTTAAAAAAATTTCCACTTCTAAAACATGTGGATAGTGAATTCATAGTCATATAACTATGAACTAAATAGTAAGTATATATTTTAGAATATTTAATTTACAAAATGTATTGGATTTTTCACATGAGGATCATGAACCAATACTTCTCATTCATAGATATTTACATTTCATCATTTTTATATATCAAAGAAACATAATGAAAAAAGGTAACCCATATCAAATTTGAATGTGATTTTCACCTATAGATTTCATTTCCCCTTTGATAAAATTAACCCATGTCTATTAGGATACATACAATATTATTATTAATATATGGAATTTTTATGAAGTGTAATTGGGATTTTGAAAAATGGAATACGCGTTGATTTGGTATTTAGTTTTATATATTTTATTTTTTATATTACATTATGTAAAATTTAATTGTATGATATGAGGTTACATTGGGAGACATTTTTTATTAAAACAGGTTTGGGGAGGGAAATTAAATTTTGATCAAAGTGTGATTTAATTTTCTATGAGTTAGAAAAACATATGTTTACGGTGTTAACCATCAACTAAAACTGTATTATTATCAAAACATTTATAATAATTATCCTCTGAATTATAGTTCATAAAATCATTTGATAATACATTTTACAATTTCAAAATTCTTTATTATAATATGTGAAATTCTAGAAAAACATTCATTAATATTGTCCCATTTCTAGATTAGATTGTGGAACAATATATATTTATTAAGGTAATTTGAAATTTTATGATATTATAACTCAAATTTTGGGTATTATTTATTTTATATTTTGGAAATATTTACTATTATTTATGTATTAATGATATATTGTGAATATAATGATGAATGTTTAGGGAAAACGTGAATAAATATAAAACTGCAAAAATGTATATAGTGACCCCAATTCATGTCCAATGATTCTGAAATTCATTAAATATATTCAATATTTCATTGGAAATGATTCAGTAAACTATAAAAAAGGATAATTCTATATTATGGATGGTTTTCTAGGCATAAAAATTACACATTTAAATTATAATACTGATATCATATTCGAAATCATCATCTGTATTACCCCCAGTTTCTGGTATGTAACCCTTACCTGATGCTTTTCACGGTTTTAATGTTAAGGGTGTTGAATGGTAGTGTCGTGAGAACTGGGAATGATGTTTTGGGGTAAAGGGGAAGTCTCACGGGAGGTGCAGGGTTTGTCTAAACTTTGCGGCCAAACTGTGTGTGGATGACTGAGGAGGTTGTGGCTTCTGCATGGTCAGTTCATGGTTTGTTTAATCATGTGGAAAAACTGTGCGAGAATGGTGGCCGAGGCAGCAGCTAATGCATGGTTAGCCCACGGATTTTCAAACCATGCGGACTAACCGTGTGGTCACATAAAGATAGATCCTTAAATTGTGGATATAAATCGTTTTGATTCTAATTTCCTCATTAAAGCTCCTAAGAGGCCCTAACTCGAGATTTTGGTTCTCCTACGGTGAAAGAGGGTTCTCCAATAATTCTAGAGGCAGTATGAAGGCTTCTCGTGGTGAATAAAAGCTTAATTCCTGAGGTATGTGATCGTTATCCTTCATTTTTGATCATTTTCTAAGATCTACTCAGATCTACTTCTCGTCTGCTCTCATTTTAATAGATATACACCTGTTATGGGTATATCTATGTGTGTGGATGCAAAAAATGATGAGATTTGGTCTTGGTTCTATTTGGAGAAGAGATCTATGGAGTGTTTTTGGAGATTTCACATGGTGTTCTTTAGTGTCCGCCGTCCATTGCTTGGTTCACCTTTTTGTTGAGCTAGGTGGCTTCAATATCAACTACACTTTTTAGAATTGGTTGGCTTAGTTTCAAATAGGCTTATTTGAATGAAATAGATTGGGAAAACCATGGAATAAATCATCTTTAGTGATGATTTATGGTTTTGATGTCATTGTGAAATCATTGTCAGTTTTTTTTCAAAGTTATTTGGCTTCCTGAATTTAAAATGTAGATATTAAATTATGGATTTGATGGAATGGTAAATGGTTTGATAAAAGATGGTTTTACCATAAAAAAGTATGTTTTATTGAAATGATTTGGTATTGAAATGTCTTTATAAAATTGGTCCATTCTTTGGGTTTCAATAAAAGTATTGTTTTATTGAAATGGTTTCATATGGTTGAACACACATGGTTTTGATGGAAATGGTTTTCAAAATAAGGTGTTTTATTGAATGGATGGTTTTGGCACGATTGTTGTGAATTTTTGGTGTGAGTTTATGTTGCATATACGAGGCATGGTTGAAATAGGACCTTGTCCTCAGTGCCAAATGTTTAATGGAAAATATGAATTTTATGTACGAGGATTGGTTGAAATATGACCTTGTGCTCAATGCCAAAGGTGTAATGGAACATGGGAAAACAATTACCTTGTGACGACATGGTAGATCGATGAGAAACCACTCATGAGTATGGAACTGTCATAAAAATGCAGGCATGGTTGATTTCATGGGTTTGAGAAAGGGTTGGGAATTCCATAACGGGATGTTTGTGAAATGGTTTGGAAATTTGATTCGTTATTTTTCTAGAAAAATAATTGATGGAAAAGATAGTTTAAATTGAACTTTGCTGCTTTTGAGCATAGATGGTTTTGGAAAACATGGTTATATTCATTTATAAACATCTTTGGTGAAAATATTTTATATAAACTATTTTTATATAATTGTGGATAACTCATTTATCCTAGTGGCATGAGTAGGGAAGTAATTGGGGAAAACCTACTGAGTTTTATACTCACCACTACTTTGGATCTTTGTTACTATTGGAGATGTTTTATTCCGAGACATAGGTAAAGGTAAAACATATCATTACTAATGGCTCATGGTGATGTTTGGGAGATGTTGTGGAGCTTGGAGCTTATGGACCACTATGTCGTGATGTCCTTTGAGAGTTTGGTGTTGTCCTTCCATTGTGTATTTTGAAGTTTGGTTTTGTATTCCGCAATTGTGTACTATGATGTGGATTAATGTAAATGAATTTGTGATTTGGGTTTTCATTGTTTCATGAATCATATAGTGATTGGTTAATGGATGGGATTATTTTATTGAAGGGTAAATCATCCCCCAATTGGATTTTAAAACCTTCGGCATTTATTTCTAGCCATTAGCATCTTGGGGTTGTCGCTTAAGGACTATTAATGACTCGTTGCACTCTCAAGCCAATGAGAATTAGCGGGTCATTACAAATGGTATCATCTCTTTCGGTCCTTTCTATCAAGTGATCATCGTTGTTCTTGGTCTTGGATTTGAAATTCCTTCTTGTCTATTCCTTGTGTTAAAATCATAGATAGGACTAGGATTGTTGGAACATGAAAGGTATAGCATGGAAGGATGTATCTAACCTGTTTATGCTAAACATCAAGTTTCAAGGGTGTTGGGTACATAAGTGATCTGGATAAACTTCTTGAATGTTGGAAATATCATTTTAATGGGTTTAACCAATGAGAGGAGCATGAAATGCATTGTAGACAAATGAATTCCCACTAGGATTACATATCTCATTGTGAAGAATGAGTAATAATTTTGTGAAATGTGATAATTTTTGAAAAAATCAGAAATTGTTTTCAATCTAAAGACTTTGAAAATAGGGTATTTGGTGTATTTTGAAAATATATTAATTTTCAAAATTTATGTACAATGATTTCAAAAATGGTTGAACATGGAAAAAGGTTGTTTGAGAAGAATTTTGTGATAGTTTATGGGACATAATTTGAAATTCTAAGCCAACAGTAGCTAGAGAGTGAGATTGACGGAGTCTGTTGTTTGTTTAGAAAATGGCACCCAATAGGAGTCATCGAAACCAACCCAAAGAAGCTGTGAAAAATGTGGTTGTACCTGAACCATGTGTGAACCATGAGCTGGTTCAGTGTATTGTCCAAGCCTTTCAAGCTGTGGATACAAGGAACCGGAGGAATGCGCCATGACATGTGGATCATACAATCCAGTTCATGAAGCAGAATCCACCAAACTTTAGTGGTGATGCTGAACCCAAGATGGAGGATGTGTGGCTAAGGAAGACGAATCTTATATTTGATTTCATCAGCACACCAGTGGAGCTGAAAGTAATTCTCGCGATGTATATGCTTGAGGACCTTGCACATTAGTGGTGGGATTTAGCGGTGCATGCTAAATTGGATTAAGGCCTTACATGGGAGGATTTTGAATAATTATATAACAGACAATTCTATCCTCACATGTTCGAGATCCAGAAAATGAACGACTTCTTCATTTCGAAACATTATAGCCTCTCTATCACAGAGTATGTGTCTATGTTCGTGAATTTAGTCTATTTTTCATCATAGGTTGTAGCAAGTTCTTCTTTGAAGGCACACATCTTCGAATCAGATCTAAGGTATGAGATTCGATCAATGATTGTAGTGTTATGTATTACGGATTATATAGAGATGGTGAATAGAGAAATGGTTGAGGAACGTGATATCATGGGATCAAAAGGAGGAGGCATGATGATATCCATGAGAATGGGTGGGAACTCCAATGATGGGAACAAGCGGAAGAGGGACACCTACATCCAAGGTGTGGGTGAGAATCAGAACCAGATGGTAGGATCAGTCAACTATCCTCCATGACAGCAGATCAAAGAAGGGTTCTTTCAATGTTGTTCTGCTGATCACATGAAACGAGAATGTACAACACCACTGAGAGCATGCCACAACTTCAACAAGATGGGGAATCTTCTGTGATATTGTCACAGTGCTCCATGGTCGGGTGTTGGGGAAACTTCTCAGGCATCGCAAGCATCGTATTCCTCAACTGGGCGAGGAAAAAAAATCAGTCTTTCCAGCAGAATATAGATAGTTATGGTGATTCCATGAATACCATGACACCTCAGGTAGCACAATATCAACAAGGAAACAAGGGGAACAGTGCAGCGAAGAAGCAATTGTATGGAGTTGAGCATATGATGGTCGATGATCAGGCTGGACCATCTATGGTGAGAGGTAAGATTCTTTTGAATTATACCCTCATGCAAGTGTTTTTCAATACTGGTGCATCACATTCCTTTCTTGCTTCTCATATTTTTTATTTTCTTAACTTAAAACTGGAAATGATTCATTCTGTCTGGAAACTACAAACCCCTCTTGGTGAAAGAGAATGCCAAGCCTTCGTGTGTATAGAATGTGCTGTAACTATTGATGGAGGTGAGCTTAAATGGGCCTTCTCTATGATGGATATATATTTTTATGACGTAATCCTGGGTATAAAATTGTTGACAACATTTAAGGCTCACATAAACTATTATAGGAGAATGGTTAGTTTCATGACTGAGGATGGCATGGAGAATCTCTTCAGAGGAGAGATATTGGTATAGAAGGTGAAAAGATCATTTTGGCTCCAATGGTGGGAACAAAATCATACCAATTGGTAGCTTTAACTTTGTCATCGTTGGATGAGAGTGAGGAAAATAGTTTTCCAGCTGTGGTTGATCAATTTCCTAATGTTTTTCTGGAAAACTTCTATGGATTACCACTTGTAAGGGAAGTTTTGTTTATGATTGATCTTCTTCAGGGGACCAGTCCTATCTCTCTTCCATTATATAGGATTGTACCAATGGAGTTAAAGGAATTGAATGTGAAGTTGGATGAACTGGAAACCAAGGGTTTTATTTGGCCAAGCGTGTCTCCATGGGCAGCACCAGTTTTATTTGTAATAAAAGTAGATGGAACTCTTCGGCTATGTGTCGATTATCATAAATGTAACCAAGTAACAATAAAGATTAGATATCCACTTCCATGAATTGATGATTTTTTCGACCAATTAAGGGGAGATATGTGGTTCTCCAAGATTGACTTGTGATCATGATATCACCAATTTCATGTTTAAAAGGAGGATATTCCAATGAATGATTTCAGAAGAAGATATGGCCACTAAGAATATTTAGTCATGCCTTTTGGTCTTATGAATGCACCAGCAGTATTCAGGTATTTGATGAATCAGATATTTCGGCAATATCTGGATTCTTTTTTTGTGATTTTTTTTGGATTTTATATTGGTATATTCAAGAAAAAACGCTAAGCATGAGCAACACATGACGATTGTGTTGGAAATCTCGAGAGAAAATCAGTTTTATGCCAAATTATCAAAGTGTGATTTTTAGATACAAGAGGTACATTTTCTAGGCCATGTTGTTTTTGAGAAAGGTGTTTCAGTGGATCTAAAAGAGATAGAAGTTGTTCTTTCATGGCAATCGTCGAATAATGTCTTTGTAATAAAATGTTTTCTTAGTCTATCTAGTTATTACCGACACTTTTTCTATGAATTATTAGGACTAGATTCTCCTATGATAGAATTTAAAAAGAATAATAGTGAATTTAAATGGACTGAGGAATGTCAGAGATCATTTCAAGAGTTGAAAGTTCACCATACATCAACACCTATCTTAATCTGGACAGATTCAGGGCAAGGATACGTGGTGTATTGTGATGCTTCGGGAACAGTGTTGGGTTGTGTTCTAATGCAAGGAGAATATGTGGATACATATGGCTCAAGGAAATTGAGGGTACATGAGAAAAATTACCCAACACATGATTTTGATTTGGCTATAGTCATCCATGCCTTGATAACATGGAGACAATATCTCTTTGGTGAAAAATTTGTTGTGTTTATGGATCACAAAAGCTTGAAACACATTTTCTCACAGTGAGATTTGAATCTAAGGCAGAGGAGATGGATAGAGTATCTTCAAATTATTGACATTGATATAATGTTTACACCAGGTAATAGAAATATAGTGGCATACACATAAAGAATGAAGTCAAATGCTCAGTTGTCAAAGGAACCTTCAGACTAATGGCAATTGATGTCGGTCATAACTGACATGCATGTGGGATGTAAAAACCGAGGTGATGTTTTGGTTTTCTTTAAAGCTACGCTTGTTCCCGATCTAGTAAAAGTGGTCAAAGGGGCAGAAACAACTGATGCAGAATGTCTACTAATGTGTTCAAAACTCAATGTTGGGGAGACCATTGTAGGCTGGAAACTGGAAGCGGGTTTAGTTATGTGTTTTAGAGATCGGATGATTCTACCTATAGTCTGTCAGAAACCAGCCCTTAATGCATACCACCATTCAAGATGGTCTGTACATCTGGGTACACAGAAGATGTATAAGGCGCTAAGGGCATAGTTTTGGTGGAGCGACATGAAAAGGAAGGTGGCTATGTTCGTCTCATGATGCCTAACATGTCAGCAGGATAAAGTAGAGAATCAGAGACTAGCTGGTATGTTACATTCATTACCAATACCAGTGTTGAAATGGGAGCATATAGCTATGGATATTGTTATAGGTATTCCATGAACGTTCTTGAAACATGATGCCATTTGTGTTTTAGTGGATCATCTAACCAAGTCGGCCCATTTTATCCCGATTCGTGAAACTCATACGGTGGAAGATCTTTCAAAAATGAATATCCAAGAAGTTGTAAATAGGAATGGGGTACCTCTGTGTATATTCATAGACAGATATTCTGTAAAGACCCGTAAAATTAAAGGGAAATGTTTTCTAAATTTTCTTTGGAATTTTACAAGAGCGCGGTTTCTGACGGCACCTGATTCCGAGGCCTGGAGTGCCCGGAATCAATTTCCGAAGATTGGCTCGGGTACGTTCAGTGAACAAATGAGCGAAAATTTCTAACTTTTGATCCGGTGCTCGGAATTGAAATCTGAGGACACCGATGAACTCGCAACGCCGATATTCGCTTTTGGAGTCCTTTTCTGAGGTTGCGTTTTATGCGGAATGAAAGTTAGATTTGGGAAAAATTAAAAGAAGTTAAATAAAATGTGGAAACACATTTTATTTTTAACTTATTGGTTGACTTCTCCCAAAGGGAGTTAGGGGTGGGACCCACATCCACTTAACCTCCCTTGATAGGATTAAGTGTGGTGGGGCCCACACGAACCCTAACACTTCACCTTCTTTTTTTAACTCCCTTTAACTCCTCTTTTAATGAACTTGACTACTTGGGTTATTAAATGGGTTGAGTTGTTTAATTTAAAACCTTTCAATTTCAAAATGGTTTGGTTGTGTAAATAAAATAAGACTTTAGCTTATTTTATTTTGGTTAGAATTCTCTAGCCACCTTAAGAGAATTTTGGTTCTTCTTCTTCAAACTTTGATGAAGAACGCGAAGAACATTCAGACATCGACAAAGAACGCCACGTTCTTGGGAACCGTCTTCCACGACGCCATACCTGCGACACCGACGACGTGTCCTTCCACGTCATCTCTTCCGCAATGGTTTCCCGCAACGAAATCGCCGTCAAAGAGCATCGAATCCTCGCTTCACAACATCAACTTCCTTTTTCCGTGACGCCGACCACCGCGACGCTCGTCTTCCACGGGTCGTTGACAAACATCGTTCTTGAAACCGAGGTAGGGGTTTGTTGTTGTTTAATTTATTTATTCTCGTTCTTGGTTCTAGCATGACAATCTTGAGGATAAATGATTATGTGCTATCGTCTATGGAGAGGGGGGGGGGGGGGGGGGGGGCGGACCACAGAAACACTGCCGAACCCCCCTCCTTTGTTCATGAATGTTTTTTACGGATGAAATGTGATGGCGTGGTGCCATCTCACCATACAGATATCTTTCGACAATTATTGCGCGGTGCCATCGCGACGCACCGTGGAAATATTATCATGAACGCGACGCCGTCGCGCCGTGTAGAAGGAAACCGAAGGCGCCGCGGCCGGAGTGGGGCCATGGCGGAGGGGCGCGGTGCCGTCACACCGCGCCGGACGACGAAGGCCGCATCCTGTTCCGGGCCGCGGCGGGACGTGATGACCGGCGGCCAGCCGGGCCGCCGGTGCCGGAAGATGGAAGAGGACCGGCCCTTGCCGGTCCTGTTGAGAAGGAGCCGACTGGACAGGTCGGGCCGGCCGGGATGGTGCAAACCGGGGGAATTAAATTCCTCCAGGCGGTTAATTGGCCCCCCATTATGAGGGGGGCCGGTTTCACAAAGGGGGGCAGGCGTCCCCCCCGTTTCCAACAAGCTCAGCCTTCGGCCGAGCTGGCAGCTCACCCAGCGCGCTGCCTTGCGCCGAACCGGCGCGCCTGGCTGGTTCGCCAGGCCAGGCCGGGCCGCGCCGGGAAACGCCGGGCCGTTCCGGGCCGGGTCAACCTTGTCCGGGGCGGGTCAACCCGGTTCGGGCCATCCGGGGGGTCTCGGGCCGGGACGGACCGGGCCCAAAACCCCCGTTACCGAGTGGTTTGGATTCAAATTCCCATAACATGGGATACAGATCTCCAAACGACTCACCGTCAGCAGCGATTAGATCCTTGGATCGAGGCGGTCGTTCCGGTATATTGCACTCAAGGTTTCAGTTTACTTTGAGTTCGGCCGGGTTGGTTCGTGCACGAAACCAACCGGGCCCTCGGAGTGGAAACGGTCATATCTTGAGCTACGGACGTACGAATGACGTGCCGTCAGCTTTGTTGTGTTCCTCTTAGTGAGACAAATCTTTTGGCTTACTACGCTCGAGGTTTGGATGTAGGTGGAGTATGTTAGGGTCAGTTTTTCCTTAAAAACCAACTGGGCCCCTGGGACGAAAAAGCCAATAACTCTCAGACCGGGCGTCCGATCGACTCGCCGTCTGTTGCGTTGAGTTCCTGTTGATGATACAAAACTTTTGGATACATTAACTCTGGACTATGTGACAGTTGATGTATCAGCCTCTCGGCTTGTGGATCGGACCCTCCCGAATGAGCTGCTGTGTGCGGGAACCCTAGAGCTGGCTGCGACTGTGACTGCTACTACTACTGCTACAGCTACTGTGAGTGCGACGACGAGAGTACAAAGATCCTTGGTGGATTCGACGACGACTACAAAACTCAGTGATCCTACGTAGATCAGTGCTATAGGTCCTGTTTGGGCCTGATCCTGTGTGGGTCTGATCCTGTGTGGGTCTGCGCTCAGCGGTCCTGTGTGAACCAGCGCCTACACGTCCTATGTGGGCCCGATCCTGTGTAGGTCATTGCGGGGGTTAGTTACCTATCGATCCTTCGTGGGTCCGACGACTTAGATGGATCATTGATCATCTTTATCATTATCCGAAAAGTATACATATGTGAGCTGAATCATGTTTCTTTCTGTGTGGATTGTGTTGTGCTATCCTGTGTGGACTTCGTTTTGCTTTCCTGTGTGGAATACATATACTTTCCTGTGTGGACAGAGTTGTACTTGGGCTCGGAGGTTAGAGTGTATTGGAATTCATGACTTAGGTATATGTATGGGAATATAACTAAGCAGTGTCGGTTGTTACTTCATCATTGTATCTCACCTTTGTGGTTTATCCTTTGTGGATTTTGGGAGACCTTCAGGGGTCTCGGGGTCCCTACTGAGTAGCTTATACTCACCCCTGCATAGGCTATGCCCGCACTACGTTGTGTTGGTTGCAGACGATGGACAACATTGATCGTGGCTGAGGCTTGCAGAGCAGAATGGTACCTGGAGGTGGACCACTGGGCGGGACGTGCCCGGAGCGGACGGCGGGACCCGAGGAGAAGTGGAGCTATCTATACCCACCCTTCAGCTGGGATTTCCTGTGGACAGCTCGGTGTAGCAGCTTTTACATTAAAATTGCGGTTTTCCCTTTCGAGTTGTACTTTACTTTCAGTTTGGGTTTGTATACTGGCCCATTTAATTTTCCGCACTTTCAGTTGTACTCTGTTTTTACTTAGTGCTTACTTTTCCGTTTGCTTACTTTGTGGTGTTTTTTTACATTTCAAAGGCAATGCCTTCCCTTTTTACTGGGATTTACGGCTTGGTGCTAGTCGCCGGCCACTGGCCTATGGAAGGCGGGCTTGGGGTATTCACAACACGGACTCCGAGGGCGGGTCGTGACAAATTGGTATCAAAGGAGTTCGGTTCTACCGCGAACTCTGATCATTTCTATGTGAAGAAATAATGTTTAGCGTATTGAGTGTGGTTATTAGTCCAGAGAGTCCAGTGGTGGTGCGGCGGCTGACGAATCCGTACACCAGGACCCTGACTACTGATTTCTGACTTAATGCATGAAAACATTGATTGCATGTGTGTTTCAATGTTTTCTTTGTGATTACATTATATCAGCTCACCAGGTATACTGTTCTGAACGTGGCGCACCTGTTTCCTTTTGAGGATGGCCCCACGAAGATAGCCATCTAGGGTTCCGAGACTCAAGCGTGACGACAGCCCACCGAGCGACGAGGCCTCGATGCAGGGCCCTTTGTCAGGAGTGGCACCGGTTGTAGCTCTACCAGCCGAGCCACCGATGCTTCCAGCACTAGCCGCTGACGATGCACGTCGACTTGGAGCTCTGCACGAGTTCCCGAACCAGCGACCACCTAGGTTTCGTGGGGAGACGGACCCCCAGGCAGTAGAGGACTGTTTGGAGGCAGTGGTACTAGTTTTTAGGCTTGTGAGGATACCTGAAGACCTCATGGTGATCCTCGCTGCGAGCCTACTTCACGCAGCAGTGGGCCGATGGTGGAGCTTGATGCTCCAGGTGCATGATGAGGCATCTCTACTTTGGACAGACATTGAGAGCCTCTTCCGGTCGGAGTTCGTCCCAGCCACCCTTCGTGCGGTGCGTATCCAGGAGCTTCTTCAGCTGCGGCAGGGCAGCATGACGGTCGCTCAGTATTCGGTGAGATTTACTGATCTCTCGCGCTACTCAACCGACATGGAACGGGACACATTCTTCCGGGCCCGGACCTTCGAGCAGGGTTTGAGACACGAGATCAGGGCATCGCTGATCTCCCTCAGCATACCGACTCAGACAGGAGTTCGGGAGCATGACCTTTTGATCGAGAGCATCCTTGCTGAGTTTACACCAGCGTCGAGACCCACCGTAGGGCGGCACGTGGCAGAGTCATCTGCAGGAGGTAGTCGACGGATGACTCAGGGGTCTAGGCAGACCAGACCATCCGGCAGACGACCTCAGGACACTAGCTCAGCAGTGCGGGGCACACAGCGCGGAGCCAGACATTCGAGAGGCAGACAGTGCTACTCATACAGCAGGCAGGGCCACATGGCTCGTGCTTGCCCGACCCGCTGTGCCGAGGAGAATCAGATGGTTGAGGGACCACCGAGGCAGAGGCCGAGGGTCGACCGTGGCGGTCCGCAGGGAGAGGGCGGACGAGGTAGAGGAGCTGGCCGAGCAGCAGGTGGTGGGTGATGCTTTGAGGCTCTGCCACCACCACCACCAAGAGGTCCACCCCGACCACAGGGTATAGCATCCCGCATTTTTATCACATGAACATTCGTTACATTATACAAAACTGAGGATCTTTAGGGTTTAGTGTCTTGGAAACCATGAACTTAAAACATGAAAACATAAACATTCTTCTTAAACACTTGAAAGCCTTCTCCTCATGTTCATCCTATGTTCATTACTACATCTCATAACCTGGGGACATACATCAAATGAAAGGGTGAGCAGAAGGCCCAGTAAGGGAAACAAGGGAAACATTTAAAATGTGAACTTGAGATACATCAATTATGTCATGAACAAGAACTTTAAGGCATGGTAAAAAAAATCATGTGGCATATCATAATAAAAATAACATTTTTCATAACTATAAGATGTGGCTACATCATTTAACATAGACAATCTTGAACATATCACCAAGGTCCATCCCCAAGGTGTCATTTGAAAATTACCAAGGTTATTCACCAAGGTATCGTGAAAATTGTAATCTCTAGTGGTTACATCATTACCCAATGCATTGGAGCGCTATCAAGGAGCACCCTTAAATTTTCCTTTTTTATCATGTGAGCGACAATATCATCATCAAAAATTTCAAAAATAACCCATATAGCATAAAATAAATGGGTTTCATTTCATAATCATAACTTTTTAAAAACTGCTTTAAAGAGATGATCTTTACGTCACTTTAAAACCCACAGAAAAGGAAGGTGGGTCTCATGTATGTAAATCCCAGAATTTAAAATAGAACATTTTGGTATATATGTGAATACCCCTTTAGATGAATGAGCTTTGAGTATTCACTTAATAATATAAAAGAACTTTAGAAAAATGGAGAGACATTTTGAGACGGAAATTCTGCAGCATAACAACTATGCTACTAGGTTTTAGAAGACATTAAAAAGAGAGGGAAAATGGGTCAAACATTCATAAATGACCCATAAAATAGTAGATGTACAGAATAAGAAGGATACATGATCATGGTAATGAAATTTCCAGGACATACCATTTGAAATGAAAAACATTGAAGGAAGAAAAAATATAGATTTCCCTTATGAAAGTTCGACAGCCTAACGGCGTTACTTAAACTTCAACAAAAATGATTTGAAAAGATCAAATAGGGTCTCTAATCATGTGAACATAAGATTTCAGTATGATAGATATAGAGATAATTCCCCAACATGATTAAAAAGGAACTTGAAAGACTTGACATGAATGTAGAACTTTGAAAAGAATGAGAAGGGTGAAAGAATCCCCTAAAAATTCGGCAGCCTAACGGCGCCACATAAAACTTCATAATACTGAATTGAAGAGATCAAATGGGGTCTCTCATCATATGAAAATAAGAGTCCAGTATGATAGATATAGAGATCATACCCCAACATAACAAAAAGGAACTTGAAATAATTGACATGAAAGTAGAACTTCAAAACGAGAAGGGTGAAGAACCACTTAAAAATTCGGCAGCCTAACGGCGCCACTTAAAACATCAAAATACTGAATTGAAGAGATCAAATGGGGTATCTCATCATATGAACATAAGAGTACAGTATGATAGATATAGAGATCATACCCCAACATAACAAAAAGGAACTTGAAAGAATTGACATGAAAGTAGAACTTCAAAACGAGAAGGGTGAAGAACCACTTAATAAATTCGGCAGCCTAACAGCGCCACTTAAAACTTCAAATTACTGAATTGAAGAGATCAAACGGGGTCTCTCATATTATGATCATAAAAGATCAGTATGATAAATTTAGATATCATACCCTGACATAACAAAAAGGAAATTGAAATACTTTACATGATAATAGATCTTGAAAAATGAGAAGGGGGAAAGAATCTGTTACAAAAATTTCGGCAGCCTAACGACGCCACTTAAAACTTCATAAAAAGAAATAATGAGAGCAAGAGGGGATCTCTCATTATATGAACATGAAAAGGGCAGTAAGAGGAGTATAAAAGGACATCCTTTAACATAAGAACATGGAGCATAAATCAAATTACATAAAAGAGATTTCTTGAAAAGAAAGAGAGAGATCTGATCCCTTACCTTAAAATGTAACTCTTAAACCTCAAAAGATTGGACCATGAGGGCTTGGGGGCACCTTGGGAGGAGTCCTTGGGAGGTAATGAGACCAGAACTTCGTTGGGAAAGAGTGGGGAGTCGAATGGATGAGAGGATGGCTTGGTATTTATAGGGAAAGTGAGGGGACAAGGCATTAATGGCCAAGGGACACCTCACATGTGCTTTTCTCAAACCCATGTGCTCTCCCTTGGCATTTACCATGGTGTTAGGCCACATGGGGCCCCCAAAACAATAATTCATCACCATTGGCCGGCCATCCCTTAAAATATCTCATGACATCATCATGACACAGTTATGAGATCATTAAACATACCGAAACCCTAAAACTGTATTTTTACTATTCACTAAAAATTCAACTTTCTCAGAAAAATCCCAAAATTTCACCTTAACCAAATATCAATGATCTGATTTCAAAAATTAACTCCATTTTATAAAAATAATTTTTTAAATATTTTTAATTTAATTTTTAAATAAATACACTATTCACCGAAAATTCATTTTTTCAGAAAAATCCCCAAAAATTACCATAACATAATATCGGTGCTCTGAGTTCAAAAATGAAATCCATTTTATAAAAATAATTTTCTAAATATTTTTAATTTAATTTTTTAATTAAAAAACACTATTCACCCGAAAAAACTAATACTTGAATAATAATTTATGAAACTGTTATTTAACCATTTTATTGAATCACATTACTTAATCAAGGTGCCTAGATTATTTTAAAACTTTCTTTAAGTGAGATTACTAATCCATTTGGTCATATTTATAATCCTAATCATAAAATTACTATTCATAATTTACTATTCATCAAAAATCATGTTTATCTTATTAGACTCCAAATTTTTTACTGAACATAATTGTAGAAGACCATTTTTTGAAAATCATTACAGATTTCTAATTATTTAAGGTTTACATAAACATTTTTAAAATATCCTTTTTCTAAAATTCATCAAAAATATGCATACTATATTTATCCGGTCATTTGAAAATTCATAAACTTCATTGTAAGAAGAAATCCCAATTTTTATTTAAAACGAAGGATTACACAAGGAAGTTATGGTCTCCTTACATAGCCCCTTATCACACCAGCATAGGACCTAAGTGTAAGGTGTGATAAGGTTAGAGAATCTGAGGGAGGCTCGACCAACATCGCACGAGTAGTAATTTCTATCAGTTTGAACTTCTCGCGAAGGCGATCCCGTTCTAGCTTCACACGATGAATTTCATCTTGGGTTTGGTCCAGAGCAAATCCCAGTGGTGCTACCTCCTTCCCATGTTCTGTTAGATGGGCTTCGATCGGTCCAAGACTACTAGGTGATTCCATCGAATCTTCTTTCTATATTAATTAACCAAGAGTACTTGTATTTAGAGACAATAATCAAAATGTTTAGTTTCCAGCGGTCATATTGACAAATGGTCATATAACAGTCAAAAACCAATGGTATCATTTTAAATATACTCATGTCATCAAATGAAACATTTTTCGTGAGTATAAAAATAAAATAAAATAACACATAAAATTAGGAAACAAGATTTATTCAAAATTTCAGGTCGTTACAATCATCCCCCCTTAATAAGTTGCGTCCTCGCAATTTTTAAAAATAGGATTTGAAATTTCATTGAATGTACCACATCGGAAAAGGAGTCAGTAAAACTAATACTTTAAAAGAAAGAAAGTGAAGTACGAAGGTCACCCGAGTTAGCCCACACCTGGATTCCATGTAGGAAAACATGGACATGGATGAAAAACAAAGGGTCAAGTTCTGAGAGAGAGTGATAGAGAACATTATTAGGAGAAAGTTAACCATATGAAAATCCCAAACTTAGGATGTGTGCATGCGGTCTTTGAATACCTAGTAGGAAACGTAAACCAACAATGTTTTTGTTTTACGTTCCTTTTCAGAACTTTGAGGAATTCATTTACAACATAGAACAAAAACATAAAGAAATATATCTACCTTCATGTAGAGTTTCATCCTTTAATAAGTTTCTACCCAAAACTATTCTTTTCTCCAAACTATGAGAATTCAAAACTACATGGTCTCATCAAAACACAAGAATCATCTTATAGAGAATCACATAATCCACAAAAGATTAACTATCTATTTCTTCTATCTTTAAACATTATCCCAAAAAACAGAAAGGGTAAGGTAAAACAACTCTTCATAAAGAAAGAATACCATAGGAAGGGAAACTATTTTTAAATCTTCAAAGTTCCATGGTACTACCCAAAGTTCATCATAGACCATTCCATAAACAACGGTCCTTATGATTCCTGAAAATAAACCAAACTAAGATTGAAACCCAAATACAAGAAGGATTTGATAACATAGTCTTCCAAAATAAACTTCATTGTTCATCTCCAAACAACATCAACCACTCCTAACATCTTATAAAAAAAGTAGCTAACTTAAACATATTTTACCCAAGATAGGTTAATCATTCCCATAAGTAACCTAAATTACTATAAGTCCACCTTAAATTCATCGATTCTTCAAAATATAAGTCATCATTACTCCTCAATGAAAATACCGTAGTAATATATTTACCTCAATCATATAGGGTCCCAAAAATAGTGAATGTCTTCCAAAATAATAATCATCTTTTAATCTCTGAATCATATCTTTCATATTAATACGTAAATCGTCGCATTTCCTATCATATTGGTTGTTGGGACATGTTCTTCCATTTCCCACCATTAACTAATAATAGAAATTATAATTAGGGGCTTAAATACTTAGCTAATAATCATGAAAAGGAACTTAAAGCATACAAGGATAACTTGTAGAAGAAAATTATACCCTAACTTGTGATCCCCTAGGTTCTCATCTAGGTTATCCATGATCATATATTCTTATGTAAATCTTTATTTTATTTTATCTTTGTTCCTTTAAAAATGGTTCATACTAAGCTTATGAATTTACCAAAGCATATCCCCCGGGAGTGTCATAACCAAGAGTTAAGCAAGGCCCGTTGTCGTGTACCAGTTCTCGTTCGAGTCTAGCTCAAAGCGGTGTTTTCAGGTTTTACCCCTATGTACATCTGTGCCAGAGCCACCTCTACCTTCTCGTATCCAGACAGGGATGTATTTTCTTGGAAACCCCTTACTCAATACTCACCAAAATACCAGGAATATTTCATATATTTAAACTTTTCTATAGGGTTCTTCCTAGAGTTTTCATATCCTAATTTCCACAAATAACTAAACCATCCTTTGATACCAACTATAGCATCCTGCCTTTTTTTCACATGAACTTTCATTACATTATAAAAAACTGAGTATCTTTAACGTTTAATGTCTTGGAAACCAGGAACTTAAAACATGAAAACATAAAAAATTCTTCTTAGACACTTGATAGGTTTCTCCTAATGTTCATCCTATGTTCATTAATTCATCTCATAACCTGGGGACATACATCAAATGAAAGGGTGAGCAGAAGGACCAGTAAGGGAAACAAGGGAAACATTTATAATGTGAACTAGAGATACATCAATTATGTCATGAACAAGAACTTTAGGGCATGATAAAAAAAATCATGTGGCATATCATAATAAAAATAACATTTTTCATAACATTAAGATATGGCTACATCATTTAACATAGACAATCATGAACATATCACCAAGGTCCATCCCTAAGGTGTCATTTGAAAATTACCAAGGTTATTCACCAAGGTATCGTGAAAATTGTAATCTCTAGTGGTTAAATCATTACCCAATGCATTGGAGCGCTATCAGGGCGCACCCTTAAATTTGCCTTTGTTATCATGTGAGCCACAATATCATCATCAAACTTTTCATAAATAACCCATATAGCATAAAATAAATGGGTTTCATTTCATAATAATAACGTTTTAAAAACTGCTTTAAAGACATGATCTTTACGTCACTTTAAAACCCACAGAAAAGGAAGGTGGGTCTCATGTATGTAAATCCAAGAATTTAAAATAGAACATTTTTGTATATATGTGAATACACCTTTAGAAGAAAGATCTTTGAGTATTCACTTAATAATATAAAAGAACTTTAGAAAAATGGAGAGACATTTTGAGACGGAAATTCTGCAGCATAACAGCTATGTTACGAGGTTTTAGAAGACATTAAAAAGAGAGGGAAAATGGGTCAAACATTCATAAATGACCCATAAAACAGTAGATGGACAGAATAAGAAGGATACATGATCATGGTAATCAAATTTCAAGGACATACCATTTGAAATGAAAAACACTGAAGGAAGAAAAAATTTAGATTTCTCTTATGAAAGTTCGGCTGCCTAACGACGTTACATAAACTTCGACAAAAATGATTTGAAAAGATCAAATAGGGTCTCTCATCATGTGAACATAAGAGTTCAGTATGATAGATATAGAGATAATTCCCCAACATAAGTAAAAAAGGAACTTGAAAGACTTGACATGAAAGTAGAACTTTGAAAAGAATGAGAAGGGTGAAAGAATCCCCTAAAAATTCGGCAGCCTAACGACGCCACTTAAAACATCAAAATACTGAATTGAAGAGATCAAATGGGGTCTCTCATCATATTAACATAAGAGTCCAGTATGATAGATATATAGATCATAACCCAACATAACAAAAAGGAACTTGAAAGTATTGACATGAAAGTAGAACTTCAAAACGAGAAGGGTGAAGAACCACGTAAAAATTCGGCAGCCTAACGGCGCCACTTAAAACTTCAAAATACTGAATTCAAGAGATCAAATGGGGTCTCTCATTATATGAACATAAGAGTCCAGTATGATAGATATAGAGATCATACCCCAACAAAACAAAAAGGATCTTGAATGAATTGACATGAAAGTAGAACTTCAAAACGAGAAGGGTGAAGAACCACTTAATAAATTCGGCAGCCTAACGGCGCCACTTAAAACATCAAAATACTGAATTGAAGAGATCAAACACGGTCTCTCATCTTATGATCATAAAAGATCAGTATTATAAATTTAGAGATCATACCCCGACATAACAAAAATGAACTTGAAATACTTTACATGATAATAGATCTTGAAAAATGAGAAGGGAGAAAGAATTCGTTACAAAAATTTCGGCAGCCTAACTGCGCCACTTAAAACTTCATAAAACGAAATAATGAGATAAAGAGGGGATCTCTCATTATATGAACATGAAAATGGCAGTAAGAGAATTATAAAAGAACATCCTTTAAAATAAGAACATGGAGCATAAAAGAAATTACATAATAGAGATTTCTTGAAAAGAAAGAGAGAGATCAGATCCCTTACCTTAAAATGTAACTCTTAAACCTCAAAGGATTAGACCTTGAGAGCTTGGGGGAACCTTGGGAGGACTCTTTGGGAGGTAATGAGACCAGAACTTCGTTGGGAAAGAGTGGGGAGTCGAATGGATGAGAGGAGGGCTTGGTATTTATAGGGAAAGTGAGGGGACAAGGCATTAATGGCCAAGGGACACCTCACATGTGCTTTTCTCAAACCCATGTGCTCTCCCTTGGCATTTACCATGGATTTAGGCCACATGGGGCCCCCAAAACAATAATTCATCACCCTTGGCCGGACATCCCTTAAAATATCTCATGACATCATCATGACACAGTTATGAGATCATTAAAAATACCGAAACCCTAAAACTGTATTTTTACTATTCACTGAAAATTCAACATTCTCAGAAAAATCCCAAAATTTTACCTTAACCAAATATCAATGCACTGATTTCAAAAATTAACTCCATTTTATAAAAATAATTTTTTAAATATTTTTAATTTAATTTTTAAATAAATACACTATTCACCGAAAATTCATTTTTTCAGAAAAATCCCCAAAAATTACCATAACATAATATCGGTGCTCTGAGTTCAAAAATGAAATCCATTTTATAAAAATAATTTTATAAATAATTTTAATTTAATTTTTTAATTAAAAAACACTATTCACCCGAAAAAACTAATACTTGTATAACAATTTATGAAACCGTTATTTAACCATTTTATTGAATAACATTACTTAATCAAGGTGCCTAGATTATTTTAAAACTTTCTTTAAGTAAGATTACTAATCCATTTGGTCATATTACTAATCCTAATCATAAAATCACTATTCATAATTTACTATTCATCAAAACTCAAGTTTATCTTATTAGACTCCAAATTTTGTACTGAACATAATTGTAGAAGACCATTTTTTGAAAATAATTACACATTTCTAATTATTTAATGTTTACATAAACATTTTTAAAATATCCTTTTTCTAATATTCATCAAAAATATGCATACTATATTTATCCGGTCATTTGAAAATTCATAACCTTCATCGTAAGAAGAAATCCCAATTTTTATTTAAAACAAAGGATTACACAAGGAAGTTATGGTCTCCTTACATAGACCCTTATCACACCAGCATAGGACTTAAGTGTAAGGTGTGCTAAGGTTAGAGAATCTTAGGGAGGCTCGGCCAACATCGCACGAGTAGTAATTTCTATCAGTTTGAACTTCTCGTGAAGGCGATCCTATTCTAGCTTCACACGATGATGTTCAGCTTGGGTTTGGTCCAGAGAAAAGCCCAGTGGTGCTACCTCCTTCCCATGTTCTGTTAGATGGGCTTCGATCTGTCCAAGACTACTGGGTGAGGCCATCAAATCTTCTTTCTTTAATAATTAACCAAGATTACTTGTATTTATAGACAATAATCAAAATGTTTAGTTTCTAGTGGTCATATTGACCAATGGTCATATAACAGTCAAAAACCAATGGTATCATTTTAATTATACTCATGTCATCAAATGAAACATTTTTGGTGAGTATAAAAATAAAATAAAATAACACATAAAATTAGGAATCAAGATTTATTCAAAATTTCAGGTCGTTACATAGGGAGCTGGCGGGCAGAGACAGGCACAGCTCCAGGCAGTAGAGGCCTACGACCACGACGCGTCAGAGATGATTCGAGGTACTATCTGTGTCTATTCCACCCTTGCTGTAGTACTTATAGACACAGGAGCGAGCCAATCTTTCATAGACGCTGCCCTTGTTCGGAGCTCGGAGATTCTGACAGAGCCGTTGACTCGATCCTTACGGCTAGAGACTCCTACGGGAGCAGACTCGACGATTACGCACTACTGCCGGTAGTGTGAGCTTACTCTAGGAGGAGAGATCTTTGGCTGTGAACTTCTTGTAGCAGCGTCGAGGCCTTATGATGTCATCTTGGGCATGGATTGGCTATCTACGGTCCATGCACAGATTGACTGTTTTAGGCTCAAGGTGCGATGTATACACACCGAAGGGAGAAGGTTCACCTTCACCGATGAGAAGGGAGCCTTTGCAGCACAGGATGGACTTCCGCGGGGGAGAGGACAGCCTATCACTCATCAGTTGGCTAGCCTCATCCTTGGATCAGTTGACGTGCAGAGTCCTGGTTTTCCTGCAGTGGTGGATCAGTTTGCGGACGTTTTTTCCGACGACGTTCCAGGGCTACCTCCTCACAGAGAGGTAGACTTTTATATTGACTTGTACCCCGAGACAACCCTGATATCCACTCCAGCATATCGGATGGCCCCCGCTGAGCTTTGAGAACTACGGGTACAGTTGGAGGACTCGAAGGGCAAGGGGTTCATCCGACCCAGTGTTCCACCCTGGGCTTCCCCGATATTGTTCGCCAAGAAGGAGGATGGGAGCTTGAGACTTTGTGTTGACTATCATCACCTGAATCAGGTGATTGTGAGGAACAAGTATCCGCTATCGAGGATTGATGAACTCTTTGATCAGCTCAAGGGAGCACGGTGGTTCTCGAAGATAGACCTCAGGTCAGGCTATCATCAACTCAGAGTCAGAGACGAGGACGTGCAGAAGATGGCCTTCAGATGTCGGTATGGACACTATGAGTTCTTGGTTATGCCTTTCGGCGTAACAAATGCTCTAGCAGTGTTCATGGCCCTCATGAATAGGATCTTTCAGCCATACCTCGATTGATTTGTCGTGGTCTTCATCAACGACATAATGATTTAATCGACGACTAAGGAGGAACACGCATACCACTTGCGAGTTGTACTAGACACACTCAGAGAGGACCGGCTTTATCGTAAGCTCTCGAAGTTCCAGTTCTGGATACGTGAGGTCCACTTATTGGGACACGTCATCTCTGAGGCGGGAGTTGCAGTTGATCCCGCAATGATCGAGGCAGTGCTAGCTTGGGAGCCACCCAGGAGCGTGACGGAGGTTTGGAGTTTCTTGGGACTAGCTGGATACTATCGTAGATTCGTGCCAGACTTCACAAGAGTTGCGGCACCACTCATAGCTTTAACGAAGAAGGGGAAACCCTTCGTGTGGTGAGACAGATGTCAGCAGAGCTTATAGGAGCTGAGACAGAGATTGACCAGCACACCTATCTTGAGGTTGCCTGAGGAGGGAGTAGGGTACGTAGTCTACTGTGATACATCAGTGACAGGACTCGGATGTGTTCTGATGCAGGAGCGGGATGTGATCGCCTATGGATCACGTCAGTTGAGTCCGCATGAGCAGAACTACGCTACCCATGACTTGGAGTTAGCAGCAGTGGTCTTCGCTCTGAAGACATGGAGACACTACCTGATGGGCGAGCGCTTTACAATATTTTCTGATCATCAGAGTCTCAGGTATATCTTCTCACAGAAGGACCTGAACCTGAGACAGCGGCGATGGAGCGAGTTCTTCCAGGACTATGACTTTGAGATAGTCCATACTCCTGGGAAGGGGAACGTAGTAGCTGATGCCCTCAGCAAGAGGACGGGCATTCAGCTACATGAAAAGGCGATGGAGCAGCTAGCCTCTTTGCAGATATCCTTCATGGATAGAGATGGAGCAGCCTTCCTCCAGTCTCTCACAGTCACCCCTCCACTACTGCAGCAGGTTAGAGAGGCACAGCGTGAGGACGCTGACTGTGAGACACGGCGTGCACAGATATCCTCGGGACAGGGACCTGATGGTTTATCCCTTCGAGCAGAGCACGACATCCTTTTCAGAGGACATACTATGGTATCAGTCTCTTTGTGAGAGGAGGTGATGAAAGAGTTTCACACTTCTCCTTTGGCGGCACATCCAGGAGTGGCGAAGATGTACCAGGATCTCAGATGATAGCACTAGTGGCCGGGCATGAAGAAGGCTGTGGTAGAGTTCGTTTCTCGATTCCTCACCTGCCAGCAGGTGAAGGCAGAGCATCATGTACCAGCAGGCTTGGTACAGCCTTTGGAGGTTCCGGAGTGGAAGTGGGATGGTATATCTATGGACTTCATGACTGGACTTCCACGCACTTCCAGAGGTCACGACTCCATTTGGGTGATTGTTGACTGACTCACCATGTCGGCACACTTCTTACCCATCAGAGAGCAGGGCTCAGTGGAGATCTTGGGACGTCTCTACGTTCAGGATATTGTGCAGCTCCATGGTGTGCCATCACCTATCATCTCCGATCGAGATTCTCACTTTACTTCCCGGCTTTGGAAGGGGTTACAGGAGGCATTCGGGACGCAGCTACGTCTGAGCACAACCTTTCACCCTCAGACGGATGTTCAGACAGAGAGGCCCATTCAGACTCTCGAGGACATGCTCCGCGCACGTGTCCTCGACTTTGGTCGCTGCTGGGAGGACCACCTACCCTTGGTGGAGTTTGCGTACAACAACAGCTACCACTCCACCATCGGGATGGCACCGTACGAGACGTTGTACGGCCAACCTTATAGATCTCTTTTGTGCTGGACAAACCCTGGGGAGTCAGAACATGTGGGACCAGAGATGGTCCAGGCCACGACAGAGAAGGTCCAGGTAATCCAGGAGCGGATGAGGACAGCTCAGAGCCGGCAGAAGTCATACGCTGACAGGAGGAAGAGGCCACTAGTGTTCGAGGATGGTGACCACGTCTTCTTTTGGGTTTCACCTCGACGTGGTATATGGAGATTTGGCCGAGGCGGCAAGTTATCTCCGCACTTCATCGGACCCTTCCAGGTCCTAATCAGGATTGCCGAGGTGGCTTATCGCCTGGCTCTACCACCTCAGTTGCACCGGGTGCACGACGTCTTCCACGTATCTCAGCAGAGAAGATACATGCACGACCCGACACACATCATTGACCATGGAGAGCTTGACGTTGACGATGGGGTGACGTTTATAGAGGTTCCGGTGGAGATAGAGGATCGACATGAGAGGGTCCTACGTGGAAGGACGATTCCTCTAGTGCGTATCAGATGGCAGCACGGGAATCTCCAGGAGAGCACTTTGGAGCGGGAGGCTCAGATGCGTGCTCAATACCCTCATTTGTTTCCCTAGTTTTTGATGTATCTTTACGGGGACGTAAAGCCCTGAGGTGGGAGTAATGTAAAGACCCTTAAAATTCAAGGGAAGATTTTTCTTAATTTTCATTGAATTTTACAAGAGCGCGGTTTTTGACGGCACCTGATTCCGAGGCCCGAAGTGCCCGGAATCAATTTCCGATGTTTGGCTCGGGTACGTTCAGTGAACGAACGAGCGGGAATTTTTAACTTTCGATCCGGTGCTTGGAATTGAAATCTAAGGACACCGATAAACTCGCAGCGCCGATATTCGCTTAAGGAGACCTTTTCCGAGGTTGCGTTATATGAGGAATGAAAGTTAGTTTTGGGAAAAAATAAAAGAAGTTAAATAAAATGTGGAAACACATTTTATTTTTAACTTGTTGGTTAACTTCTCCCAAAGGGAGTTAGAGGTGGGACCCACATCCACTTAACCTCCCTTGAGAGGATTAAGTGTGGTGGGGCCCACACGAACCCTAACACTTCACCTTCTTTTTTTTTAACTCCCTTTAACTCCTCTTTTAATGAACATGACAACTTGGGTTATTAAATGGGTTGAGTTGTTTAATTTCAAACCTTTGAATTTCAAAATGGTTTGGTTGTGTAAATAAAATAAGAATTTAGCTTACTTTATTTTGGTTATAATTCTCTAGCCACCTTGAGAGAATTTTGGAGCTTTCTTCTTCTTCTTCAATCTTTGACGAAGAACGCAAAGAACATTCGGACATCGACGAAGAACGCCACGTTCTCGGGAACCGTCCTACGCGATGCCATACCCGCGACACTGACGACGTCTCCTTCTGTGTCATCTCTTCCACGAAGGTTTCCCGTGACGAAATCGCCATCAAAGAGCTTCGAATCCTCGTTTCACGATATCGACGTCCTTTTTCCGCGACGACGACCACCGCGACGCTCATCTTCCGCGGGTCGTTGACGAACATCGTTCTTGAAACCGAGGTAGGGGTTTGTTGTTGTTGAATTTATTTATTCTCGTTCTTGGTTCTAGCATGACAATCTTGAGGATAAATGATTATGTGATATCGTCTAACGAGAGGGGGGGGGGGGGGGACCGCAAAAACACGGCCGAACCCCCCTCTTTTGTTCTTGAATGTTTCTTGCAGATGAAACATGATGGAGTGGTGCCGTCGCACCATGCAGATATCTTTCGACAATTATTGTGCGGCGTCGTCGCGCCGTGCCATGGAAACATTATCATGAACGTGACGCCATCACGCCGTGTCGAAGGAAACCGAAGGCGCCACGGCCGGAGCGGTGCCGCGGCGGAGGGGCGCGGTGCCGTCGCACCGCGCTGGACGAAGAAGGCCGCGGCTGGTTCCAGGCCGCGGCGGGACATGATGACCGGCGGCCAGCCGGGCCGCCGGTGCCGGAAGATGGAAGAGGACCGGCCCTTGCCGGTCCTGTTGAGAAGGAGTCGGCCGGCCAGGTCGAACCGGATGAGATGGTGCAAATCAGGGGAATTAAATTCCCCCGAGCGGTTAATTGGCCCCCCCATTATGAGGGGGGCCGGTTTCACAAAGGGGGGAAGGCGGCCCCCCGTTTCCAACAAGCATGGCCTTCGGCCGAGCTGGCAGCGCGCCCAGCGCACTGCCTTGCGCCGAACCGGCGTGCTTGGCCGGTTCGCCAGGCCGGCCGGGCCGGGCCGGGCTATGCCGTGTCGGGCCGGGCCGGGCCGGGTTGACCCTGTCCGGGGAGGGTCGACCCGGTTCGGGCCATCCGGGGGGTCTCGGGCCAGGACGGCCCGGGCCCGAAACCCACGTTACCGAGCGGTTTGGATTCAAATTCCCATAACATGGGTTATGAGTCTCCAAATGACACGCCGCCAGCGGAGATGCGATCCTTGGATCAAGATGGTCGTTTCGGTATATCGCACTCAAGGTTTTGGTTTACTTTGAGTTCGGCCGGGTTGGTTCGTTCACGAAACCAACCGGGCCCTCGGAGCAGAAATGCTCATATCTTGAGTTACGGACGTCCGAATGACGTTCCATCAGCTTTGTTGTGTTCCTCCTAGTGAGACGGATCTTTTGGCTTACTCCGCCCGATGTTTGGATGCAGGTGGAGTACGGTCGGGTTGGTTTTGCCTTAAAAATCAACCGGGCCCCTGGGACGAAAAAGCCAATAACTCTCAGACCGGGTGTCAGATCGACGCGCCGTCTGTTGCGTTGAGTTCCTGTTGACGATACGGAACTTTTGGAAACATCAACTCTGGACTATGTGACAGTTGATGTATCAGCCTCTCGGCTCGTAGAGCGGACCCTCCCGAACGAGCTTGCTATGTGCGGGAACCCTAGAGCTGGCTGCAACTGTGACTGCTACTGCTACTGCTACTGCTACTGTGACTGCGACGACGACAGTACAGAGATCCTTGGTGGATTCGATGACGACTACAGCACTCAGCGATCCTACGTGGATTAGTGCTACAGGTCCTGTGTAGGCCCGATCCTGTGTGGGTCTGATCCTGTGTGGGTCTGCGCTCAGCGGTCCTATGTGAACCAGTGCCTACAGGTCCTATGTGGGCCCGATCCTGTGTGGGTCATTGCGGGGGTTAGTTACCTATCGATCCTTCCTGGGTCCAACAACTTAGATGGATCAGTGATCATCTTTATCATTATCCGAAGAAGTATACATGTGTCAGCTGAATCCTGTTGCTTTCCTGTGTGGATTGTGTTGTGCTATCCTGTGTGGATTTCGTTTTGCCATCCTGTGTGGAATACATATACTTTCCTGTGAGGACTGAGTTGTACTTGGGCTCGGAGGTTAGAGCGTATTGGAATTCATGACTTAGGTATATGTATGGGCATATACCTAAGAAGTGTCGGTTGTTACTTCATGATTGTATCTCACCTTTGTGGTTTATCCTTTGTGGATTTTGGGAGACCTTCAGGGGTCTCAGGGTCCCTACTGAGTAGCATATACTCACCCCTGCACAGGCTATGCCCGCACTACGTTGTGTTGGTTGCAGACGATGAACAACATTGATCGTGGCTGAGGATTGCAGAGTAGAACGGTACCTGGAGGTGGACCAATGGGCGGGACGTGCCCGGAGCGGACGGCGGGACCCGAGGAGTAGTGGAGCTATCTGTACCCACCCTTCAGGTGGGATTTCCAGTGGATAGCTCGGTGTAGTGGCTTTTACTTTACATTTTTTGTTTTCCCTTTCAAGTTATACTTTACTTTCAGTTTGGGTTTGTATACTGGCCCATTTACTTTTCTGCACTTTCAGTTGTACTCTGTTTTTACTTAGTGTTTACTTTTCTTCTTTCTTACTCCGTGGTGTTTGTTTACTTTTCAAAGGCAATGCCTTCCCTTTTTACTGGGATTTATGCCTTGGTTCTAGTCTCCAGCCCCTGGCCAATGGAAGGCAGGTTTGGGGTAGTCACGACACGGACCCCGAGGGTGGCTCGTGACAGATTCAAGATCACATCTCATTTTTGGAAATCATTATAGCAAGCACTAGGGACTCAGTTGACAATGAGTAGGGCGTATCATCATCCGGCCGATGGGAAATCCGAGCAGATGATACAAATGATGGATGACATGTTGTGGGATTGTGTAATGGATTTTGGTGGCACATGGGAAGAAAATATACCTTTAGTTGAGTTCTAATATCATAACAGCTATCAGCCCTCGATACCCATGGATTCGTTTGAAGCATTGTATGGGCATCCTTGTTGTTCTACACTATGCAGGGTGGAAAATGTTGTAACTTTACTAGTTGGGCCGAGATATTTTCAATAAAAAATGTAGAAGATTCAGATGATTAGAAAGAGGATGGAGAAGTCTCAGAGTTGTCGGAAATCTTATGCCGATCACTGTTGAATACTGTTGTCATTCGAAGTAGGGGATCATGTATTTTTGAAAATCTCTCCAAGGCATGGAAATCATCATTTTGGGAAGATGGGAAAACAATATCCTTGATATATAGGCCCTTTTGACACAGTAGAATGGGTTGGAGAGATTTCATATCGGTTTTCATTACCACCACGGTTCAGTTCGGTGCACAATGTGTTCCATGTATCTCAGTTGGCGAAGTATCAACCAGATCCGAACCATGTGATCTGATGGGATCACGTTGACCTAGAGCCGAATGTTTTGTTGGTAAATATCCCGGTGCGGATTGTGGATAGGTAGGATAATGTATTACGTGGAAAAAGAATTAGTTTAGTGCGGGTTTTATGGAGACATGGTCAGAATCAAGAAGTGACATGGGAAGGCGAGAAAGAAATGATAGAGTTGTGTCCAGAAATCTTTCAGGAAAGAGGTGGTTTTCTACTCTCTGAGGATGGAAAGACCAATGGTGGGGATAATGTAGTACCCTCTGTTTCTGGTATGTAACCTTAACTTGAGAATTTCCACGGTTTTAAAGTTATGTTTGTTGAATGGGAGAGTCGGGAGAACTTGGAATGAGGTTTTCAGGCAAAGGGGAAGTCGCACGAGAGGCACATTGTTTGTCTAAACCGTGCGGCCAAACCGTGCATGGCTTACTGAGGAGGTAGTGTCATCTACATGGCTGATGCATGGTTTATCGAACCGTGTGGCCAAACCATGCGAGAAGGGTGGACCAGGAAGTATCTAATGCACGTTTAGCACACGGTTTGTCAAACTGTGTGCACTAACCGTGCGATCACTTAATATTAGATCCTTAAATTGAGTATATAACTCTTTTTTCATCTAATTGCATCCTTAATGCTCCTATGTGGCCCTAAATTAGGTTTTTGGTTCTCCTATGGTCAAATAGGGTTCTCCCATAATTCCCGAGGTGATCCAAAGGCTTTTCTTGGCGAATCGAAGCCAGATTCTTGAGGTATTTGACTGTTCTTCTTCTATAATGATAGTTTTCATAGATCTACTTAGATATACTTATCATCTTCTCACAGTTTCTTAGATTTATGCCCGTTATGGATAGATCAAAGTGTGTGGATGCCAAATATGACGAGATTTGGTTTGTTTGTGTTATTAGAAGAGATTAAAGGTGGGTTTTTGGATATTTCACACAGTGTTCTTGATCATTCTTCATTCATCACTTGGTTGGACTTTTTGTTGAGGTAGGTGGATTCACTCTTGACTCCTCTTGTAATAATTGGTTGTCTTAGTTTCAAATATTCTTTTTTGAATGAAATTTATTGTGAAATGCATGGAATAAATCTTAATTAGTGATGATTTATGGTTTGGATGAAATTGTGAAATCATTGTGAATTTTTGTACAAAGTGATTTGGCTTCTTAAATTTAAAATTTTGATTTTAAATTATGGATTTTCTGGAATGGTAAATGGTTTGATGAAAGATGGGTTTTCAATAAAAATGTGTGTTTTATTGAACTTTTTTGGTATTGAAATGGCTTGATTAAATTGGTTCATTCTTTGGTTTTCAATAAAAGTACAGTTTTATTGAAATGGTTTGAAATGGTTGAGCACACTTGGTTTGGATGGAAATGTATTTCAATAAAAGGTGTATTGTTGAAAGGATGGTTTTGGTATGATTTTTGTGAATGTGTATTGTGTGATCATGTTGAATATACGCGGATTGGATGAAATAGGACCTACTGCTCGGTGCCAAACGTTTAATGGCACATTGGACTTTTAAGTACAAGGTATGGCTGAAATATGACCTTGTTCTTGGTGAAAAAGGTGTAATGGCACATTGGAAAACAATTACCTTGAGACTACTTGGATGATCGACGAAAAACTGCTCATGAGTTTGTAACTGTCATAATGATGCATGGATGGTTGATTTCATGGGTTTGTGAAATGGTTGGGAATGCCAAAACTGGATGTTTGTGAAATGGTTTGGAAATTTGTTTGGTTATTTTTCTGGAAAAATAATGTGTTGGAAAAGATGGTTTTAATTGAACTTTGATGCTTTTGATCATGGATGGTTTTGGAAAACATGTTTATATTTAGTTATAAACTTCTTTGGTGAAAATGTTTTATATAAAATGTTTTTATATAAATTTTGATAACTCTTTTATCCTAGTGTTATGTGTAGGGAAGTCATTAGGGAAAACCTACTGAGTTTTATACTCATCCCTGCTTTGGAACATTGAGGCTTTTGCAGATGTTGTATTCCGAGACATAGGTAAAGGTTAATCATCTCATTACTAATGGCTCGTGGTGATGTTTGAAAGATGATGTGGAGCTTGGATCTTGAGGACCACTAAGTTTTGGTGTCGTTTGAGAGTCTTTTGTTTTCCATCAGCTGTGTATTTGGATGTTTTTTTAGGTATTCCACTATTGTGTACTCTGATGTGGTTTAATATAAATGAAGTTGTGATTTGGGATTTTATTGTTTCATGCATCATATAGTGATTGGTTAATAGATGTGTTTGTTTTAATAAAGGGTAAATTATCCCCCAATTGTATTTGAAACCCTTTGGAATATATTGACATCCTTTGGCATCTTGGGGATGTCGGTTAAGGCCAAGTAATAACTAGTTTCACTCTCAAGCCAATGAGAATTGGCAGGACATTACATCATCCCACCATTTTCACTATAACATCCAAATAGAATATAAAATTATTATTAAACATTTCCATCACATAGAGGTAATAATTGGAAAAAATTTACAATTAATAACCCATCTAAATACACAAATAATTATTCTCAACTATATATATCTACATGAGGGATAAATATTGCTCCAATTTTGCTGGTTAATGTAAAAATTTTAAATTTTTGTTTAATTTCCACTCACCATTGTCTACCCTATTTTCATATGATGAAATTTACTAATAGGAGATTTATATTAAGCACAAAATATTCGTATTTTATTTATTAGTGATAAATGAATTATGGTTTTTTCTATCATACATTAGTAATTTAAGGTTATCATGTTATATTAGAATTTTTTATCTGTATCATGTATGTTGTTTGAATAATCATAGTTTCGTAATATAAAATATTAATCATGGTAATTTGTATTGTTATCAATAAATCCAACATAAGTTTTTAGGATGTTATTTATTTACTCACACTACTAAGTGATAAATCCATCAAAAAATGTAGTTTTCATTATTTCATTTTTTATTTCTTCATCCTACAAAACATAAGAAAAATTATATCATCCATGGATATAATTATATCAATAGAAGTATATCACTCTTAATGCTTTACTAAAGGTATTTTCATGCTTCTCTTTTGGAATTTATATGATGTTTTATAACATTAAAAATATTTCATTGAATTTATACTCCCATCAAAGGAGTTATATTATTCTTATACATAAACTATTTTTAAAACTACATATTATGAAAGATAGTTTGACCTCATTCCATATAGTGACCATGAAATTGATCCTATAAGTGCATTACTGATTAATCATTATCTTTGGGGGTTTAAGTTAGTAAATAAAGATGGGAAAATATTTCATTCGTCATATATTTCATAAATTTTATATTTAAAATTTTATATGATAGAAATTACATCCAATATATCCCTAAAAACTATTATTTTAAGAAGTCCATTTATTAAATTAGATAATATAATTTATTTTTTTCATAAAAGTAATAAATCATAAATAGTTTGACTACATTTTGGTTAGATCCTGATCAACATGTATGGGTATTAGAATTCAATCCATAGATTTCTATGAATTCAAACGCCACCTGTACAACAAGCAAAAATATATACCCATAAGGTAATCATTGGTGAGAAGATTAGATATTTACCCTATGAATATCGATGTTCTGATTGCTTGGGAGTCACCAATCAATGTTTTAAAGGTGTGTATATTAATTTTATAGTAGTGTGCAAATAAATATTACTGGAAGAATTATCTTGGATTACAACACCCATGAATCTATTTACCCAAAATGAATAGAAATTAATTTATTATGACTGATATAATTTATCATTTCGTGATCTATAAAAAATGATTATCACTTATTTATCTTGATGTTGATGGTAGAGGAATTCATGTATGTAGATTTTTGTGACACCTTTGGAGGCAGTTCTAGTTGTGTGATGATGTAGAGGTATATCGTGACTATTTTTTGTCCATATAGTTGGGACACTTTGAGAATAACTGTGTGGCCAATGATGAAGAGATGGAAGGGGTAGTGTGTACTTTGAAGTAATAGAGGATCCAACAACATTGCAAGTGGATTAAAGTCTATGTGGCCTATAATATTATCATAAATGCATTTACTATTAGAGATTGTAACTTATGGTAGAGGTGTTATTTAGAGAACTTACATGACTATTACTTTCGGATTATCTATCATTATGGGTTGTTTATTATAGTATCATTTATCCTTACTCGTATGAATTGTTTTCAGTTGGTTGGAGAGGCATTAAAAAATCTATAAAAATTAGTAAAATAATTAGTATATGGTTTAAAAGTATATTATAAATAATTAATAATCATTGAAATGTTAATTATTTATTGTATTAGAGAGGCCTAATTAGGATTCATCAGTTGAGATGTATTTAATAATATGATATTATCAAATGATACAATTGAAAAATATTCAAAATTATTGGATAGGGTCATCATATTCAAAGAATGTATGGTATTTCCAATTAGGCTATGTGAGGAGGTTCCCATGTATATCTATACATCATATTTTGTGTTACATCATGGAGTGAATAAGATGTACCAATAATCAGGTGTTTTTATTCATGTCTAGTTATAATGTCGAAATTTTTTATTTTTATTTCACAACTAATCACCTATCAATATGTGTTAACAGATAACCAGATCCCAAAAGGGTTATCCCTACCCCATGGGGTTCCAATTTAGAGGTTTTAAGGATTATAGATTTATTTTTCTAAATGGGGTTCCATAATTAGTGAGAGGACATTATTCTTCACATTTTACCATTTAATTATTAACCATGTAAACACACTTATTTTCCATTCAAGGGTAGAGGTTGATGGAGTTATTTTAACACCTCTCTCAGAAGGCTCTCATCTGACTGTATGGGATACTCTAGATATTCAAATATGACCTAGATTATTACTTCATGTCTTACATGTGACATATCCAAAACATACACATTCAAGACATAGTATTGGTTTGGTTAAACCTTCAAAAAAAATTCAGTTTTCTAGATAGTTTTAAGTACTCAGGTTATAAAGAATACATTCAGTTCATACATGTTGAAATGAAGATAGAGCATAGAAAAACACATTCCATTAGATTATTTTTATTAAAAAAATAAAAACTAATTATAAATGTTCATATAACCATTCAAGTCTATATATTTTATACCCTATTTTTAACCAGGATAAGGGATGGAGGTAAGAGGATCATTCCTGATGAGGTAAGAGCAGGAGGGGGAGATGATGGATATGGTTCATGTATTCTATGAACATTATAGGGTGGATCAAAATAATTATAATTCATATGATTACGATATACATATACCATTGTAGTAAAATTATGGGAATTATTTATTTAAAATGTGTTATAAAAACATGGTTTTTATAGAATCTATTAGAAAATAATGTTTTCATAGAGGATCATCAATCCATTATATATCATACATAGGTTGTGTGAAAATTATTACTTCCTATATCCCCTTCACATTTACACTGGATGTAGTGAATGAACCACATGTCATAACTGAGTAGGTAAGCACACATATGATTTCACATTATTTTTTCAAGCGACCTAGTCATTGAGGATGAATACAACTTTTTAATGAAAATATATTTATTGACGATTGATTGTAGAAGATCATTTAATTGAGTCAAAATCCATTAGTTCACATTGATTATAAATATATCCTTACTCATGAGGCTTACTGAGAGTGTTAGAAAAATAAAAAGAATTAGTACCCTCACCATTTTGATCGAGGGGTTATTTTAAGGTGAAACTCCATGAATACTAGCTGAATATAGAAACCCCATTCTATTTTGTTTTAATATATTATTAAAAATTATTTCCATGAGGGTTAATGTATTTATTCATAAATTTTGGGTGTCACGTGGTTTCTAAAATGAAAATAAAATTATAATATATTATATTTCTTCCCAACATTGGAAATCATGTGATAAATTTAATTCATCAAAATAGAAGCCTCAAATAGAAAATTTGGGAGAATGGTTTTGTCTAAAATGATGGTTTTACCTAAGGAGTTTTACAACTATAATTCCCAAAATGAATCTTTTGTCTAGGTTATCATTTGTGGACTAGATAATTATATTAATTTTCTTAATTAATAAGTTAATTAATTAATTTTACTATTTAAATAAATGCCTCTTATATAAAACTCCATGAAGCCACACTTTATGGATAGTCCCTATAAAGAATTTATTTAAATAGAGAGTGACATGAGGGTATCATGGAGATATAAGGAGGAATCATGTACTCATTAAACATAAGAATGAATTTCTATATCAGATAACTAATAAAACACAATGTGGATGTGTAATTCACTATTAATCTACATATTATTGAGGCTAAGAATTTATATTTTTACTAGAATCCTTTTTTATTTATTTATATCAATGATTTTATTATGGAAATATTTTTCCCTATTTCATGGACCTATAAATGTAATTGCATCGATTTTGTTCTATAAAGTAATGTTTTCATGTTATATTTTCTTAATTGTATAATGTTTGTAACACATAATTGTTGGATGGTATTTTAAGTATACATGACTAATTCCCTAACAAAATTTCATTAGATATCACTTCCCCATTCATCATTAATTCAACACTGTCCATTTTAAATACCAATAAATAAAAAATTCTAGGTTTAGATCATTACAAAATATAAATATAGAATATTGGAATTTAAGATCGATTTGAATATGAGATCACAAAATGTGAGAGATTAATCATGCATTTATGGATCATGATATTTGGGATAATATAGATACAAATGGGGATGTGATTGACCTTGATTTGGGGCCTCATGGGATGTAATTGTCATCAAAATTTATGCTTTTTGGAGGAATAAATTAATCATTTAAGTATAAAAAAACATGTTCCCTTGGAAAAGAATCAATGTTTATCTATGATTAATATCATAAATAGTAAATGAATTATAAAATAATGTAAAAATTCAGCCACAAGTGAAATTTTACTATTGGGAAAAATCATTTATTTGGACCATTACCTTGAATCTATTGTGGTTGTACATGATATTACCCAACAATTCTCATATTCCATGTAAACAACTATATAAACCTTTTAGGTTACTATATTTACTCCATATTTGAGTTTTTAAGATGGGATGACCTTTCTAGAGGTGATACATACTATGTTCCCATAATAAGAATGTTTTTCATATTATAAGAAATAAAAGATTTTGTACACTTCATTACAAAGGACAATAAGATGAGTATGTGGGAAGTATATCCTTAGTATATTTTAATGTTGGATCTGATGAAATACATGTTGTAACACCCCGAGATTTTATGAAAAATATTATTTTTAATTTCATCAATTTCTTGTCTTATACACTACACCATAAAGATCTTGCAAAACACGTATCCTTGACTTGCCTTGCATTACACGAAATCACGACCTTCCTCGATAGCGTGTGTAATACGCAATACTGAGTTTCACTAAACAATGATATGCTATAAAAATATTATTAAAACTAGCTATTATGAATAGTAATAAAAACTTTTTAAAATATTGTAAATTTTATTTTTCAAAATGGAATTCTTTTTTGGATTGGAAATATCTAAATCAGATTAGGGTGAAATTTTGTTACATTTCGGATAACTTTCATTTTCTGATGAATAGTGAAAATTACTAAATTTTAATTAAAAACAACCTTTTTAATCAAAATAATTAATAGTGATAAATTATTAATTTGAGTGATTTTAAAGTATATTTAGAATATATTTTTACAATTTAATACAATTTTGGTCATTGGATGTAATTTCACATTTAAACCAGAGATAAACAAGTGTCAATCTTTTGATTGTTATTATCTTTTAAGAACACGCTATATGTTTTGACGACATGAATTAATTTTTTAAAATAATTAATGCAACTGATATGTTTTGAATTTGGTAAAATAGACATCATTTTTGTGTTCATAATATCAAATATAGCTTAGGCCTAATTTTTGGTATTTTTCTAGAAACTTTCATTTTTTGATGAATAGTGAAACCACTAAGTTGTAGTTAAAAAATGAATTTTTCATAAAACATAATTTTACCGCTTCTGTGAGTGGAATTTCAAAAATCAGAGAGACATGGTTGATGTCAGTAAGTAAAATTTCGTTCAATGAGATGATAATAATTTTTGGTGAATATTAAATTTTTTCTTTTTTTTACCACGGTTAAAAGTAAATAGGGTAATTAAGGGTAAAAATGATATTATTATTATGCTAACACATGTATTAATTCTATTGGATAAGTTTAATTCTACCAAAAACAACCTTAGGAATAAAATATGACCATTTCGGCCCAATTAGATTAGATTAGGACATTTATTATTAATTTATTTAATGAAGGGTTAAAATAGTTAAAATCAAAGTTTAATAACTAAATAATTTGTAATATTGGTTTATAAATAAGATAAAATTGACTAAAAATATTCATTAGAAATATAAAAATATTTCCTACATAAGGATATTTTATTTGTAATTTTTAGACTTTAAATATGTTAATTTATTTATGACGCAATGATGATGCAGTAATTATCTTCTTAATGAAATATTGACATAATAAATGTTATAAATACCCAAATAAAAGTAATATGAGACTTTTTATGAATTAAACTAATTTTACAGGTTATGACATGTTAGTATTGATTTAATTAACTATTTTCGAACAAAACATTCAATTATAATATTTAAAAAAATCTATTACTAGATAGTTTAAAAATTGACATAAAATTGTTTTCAAAATAAATATTATATTATTAATTGTTATTTTATTCTTAAAAAACTAAGGTTCGGCCAAATGATTTATATAAGTTATATATATTAATAATAAACAACATGGGGTTCGTTTGGATTGTTATTGTATGTTTATTAACCTTATAGTGTAAGAACACAAAAAGACACGGTAAAAGTAAAATTATCTAACTTAAGGTTAAATATAAATTATAAGGTTAAAATAGGAACCTAAACTTGTCTAAATTCTATTGGATGAGAGGAGTTAGACCCATCCCCACCTTATCTTGTAAATAAATCAATTTGGATCTATTTAAAACTCAATTTGGCTTTATAATAAAATAATAATTTTTGTTATTCCAAAGGTTCCCCTCTCCTCCCTTATAAAAGGGCACCTCATCCCTCTCTTTCTCACACCACGTTGAGCCTTCAAGCTCAGCCAACCCCTACCAAATTCTCTTCTTCACTTCCCTAGAAACATCTTAGAGGTCTTGGTCTTCTTCAAAGACCAATTTTAGTTCCCTAAAAGAAGGTCTCAATGAAGCGTTTCAAATAAGAGGTATTATCCATTACTGATTCTGTCAACTTTATTTCTTCTTCCACTTCTTCTTCTTTAGTTTTTTCATTATGAAGTAATAACATCAGTAACATTAATATACTGATATTTTATTATAAGTATGAAACAACCCTATTTCACCATCTATCCATCCTATGGAAAACGAAATCACCGCGCGTGCGTACGTACAAAATATCGTCTCCACGCCGTGGTATAATCTATTTTCCACCACCACCTTACTTGGATGGGTATAATGGTTTAAATAAAGACTATATATGATTATTGTAAAGTGATATTGATTCTTAAATAGTACACATGCTCTCCAATAAAATTCCACGATCATGAGAACGATATCATCGCTCGTGCGTACGTACGGACTACCGTCTCCATGATGCGATGAGATTCATTCTCCACGTTAACCATTCATGAATGATTATAAAGTATATATAATAATTAAGAATTAAATTAATGACATAATAATGATACTGGATTTATGTGTATATATAACTATATCATCTAGTTAATTCCATTCTACTCAATAAGGAAACGAAAATAGCGTTCATGCATACGTACGGCCTACCGTCTCCATGAACAGTGTATTTCTATCCATTTCCAAATATATTATATATATGTATATTCTGAATATATATTCTATATATAAATCATGTTTTATATTCTGGAATTATGTAATCATGATCTAATTAATCATATGAATAATTACAAGTCAAAACACGGACGACAAATGAAACGATTTTACCAAAAACGCTTTTTAACATGGAATTTACAAAAGAACGGGTAATATAAAGTCATAAGTGAACCATATATAATATCATAACGATGATTATGATTCTGGAATAAGTCAATGACATTATTTAAATCATTATACAGGAGGTTCAGACACTTACGAAGAAAATCAGACCTAAGGTAAGGGAAATATCACAATCTCTTTTTTATCCGAGATTGTTTATACTTTGGTATTTACTTGGGTGTATTTTATCATCCAAATCCATGTTTCCTAAATATGGAATATTTATATCCTTATAAAATAGTTTATATCCAATTTTACCGTTTTATGGGTTTTTAATAAATTATATTAAAGGAATCTTTTGTCGTTTTTCATACGAGGTACTTTTTGACTTTTCCGACAAAAGTACGAGAAGAATGTTTTTAACATATACGGCATGAATGGTTTTTTAAAAAATTACTTCTAAGAATCTTCATTTACAAATTTTCAAGTTTATTTTTAATCAACTTATATTAGTTTAAAATTTTATGACATGTTAAGAAAGGAAAAAAAATTTGAAGTAGAAAGGATATTTTCCTCAAGAAAGGAGTTCAAGTGTTTTATCAAAATTATTTTCCATCTTAGATAATATAGGGTTCTGTTTCTATCCTTATTATTACATTGATTTGAATATACTATGATGGAAATATTTTTATGAATTCCTTTATCTTATATGAATTTTTTTATGATGTCACGATGTTTAAGAATTCCATTTTTATTACATGGGCTATGCTATGATGTATGGTTTATGATTTTGTGGAACACATAAGAATGGTATCATTATGAGATGATTGGGACCTATATCTACCTCAAATGCATTGGGTAAAGATTTTATATCTCATGAGGTATACATGGCTAGAACGGCAGGTTAAACCGGTTCAGTTAAACAGGACTGAAACGAGGAGTGAACTCTGTTCAGAAATGGACATTGTCCACTAAGATAGTCTTGGAAATGAGTCTTGACTAATAAGAAATGATTCTCTATGATTATGTGTGTATTCTACATATTTTCATGTTTTATGTTATGATTGTTGGGATTCAATTTCACTACTATGATTTATCCCATGTTTGATATTATGATCTCTTTTGCAGGTTATGATTTCCAAAATGTTATGTTCTTATGAATATGAAGTGATTGATGTTTCTTTTGTTTACCCTTACTGATCATTTTAGCTCACCGTTTTATCTTTTCTTTTCCCCAGGATATAAAGAAAGGTTTTAGGTAAGAATAAAAGGGAAGAAATTTATGGGAGATGATGAAGATCTTTCACCATGATTAGAAGATTATATTCCGATTTTCCAAAGACACTAAACTATTACGGTCCTTGTGTGTGTGTTTTTGTAATGTACTAAGTATTCCGCTAAAGTAATGTAATATCCATGTACGTCATGCTTCGGGTCTCTACAGTTGGTATTAGAGGAATGGTTTAGTCAATCTTTGGAGACTAGGATGCGAAAATGTTAGTGAGATCCCTAGAGGTATTTCTAAAGTATGTATAGAGATGTCCCTAAGGATAAGTATACATATAGGATATAGTCCTAGAACTATGGTAACGATCTTATAATTTAACCTAAGATGTTAGATATTGAGGGTGCTCCCCCATTACTATGTTCTTTTCCCTATCATGATTTTTGTCACTCAAACTATTATTTTTGGGTTTTAGAAAATGGATGGAAACATGATGATTCATGATAATGGAGGGTATAACAGACAATGGAATGATATTCTTCATGATAAACCAAATGAAACGGGATTTGGAAGTCCAAACATCATTATTATGCCGAATCAGCAATCTCATAATATGATCAATAAACTAAAATTTGGTAAGTTTCATGACTGGGCTAATAAGAGAAAGATGGAGTTTCATGATGATCATAGAGGAAAGAAAGTTCAATTTCACCTATGTAAATCATGTTGGAAGAGGAATCAAGGAGAATGTTTTCAAAGGAACTGGAAGATGCTTTGGGTGTAAAAAAGAAGGACACAAAGCCCATAAGTGCAAAGGAAAAGGTTCAGTTAACACCAGGGATGGGGATAATGATATTGCTACGACATCAACAAATGGTTAAATGTTTTAAATGTGGAATGTACGGGCATTATGCAAACCAATTCCCTTAGGGAAAGTCTCATAAATAGAATATTTATGGTTGAATGGGTAATATTTATGTTGATGATGATGAAGAGACTACAAATGATATGTGAGTTGAAATAATTGTTGAATCTCGATCAATGGTTTAATAAGGTAGTGGAATGATTACATGTTTATCAAGTGTAATGTTGTATAAGTAATCTCATGGTACTATGGAATAAAGAGAGATCTACGGATTGTTACACTGTTCTCTTTCCTTGAGTTTTGAAAGTGTATGATTAATGGTACCGGTATTCATGAAAGGTTATTCAGATATTTTTGGAATGTAGATGATATGCCCATAATGAAGGGATAAGGAGAAAAATAAATGTTTGATATTATTCATGAGCTCATGACTGATATAAGTAGAAGGTTATATCATGGTTTATTGATTTTTTGGATTTTGGTATGTGGAAAGAGTTAACTTTTGACAGCATTTATGTTTTCACTGTGGTTCAATGGGTATTAATTCTTCAAGAGAATACAAGATTAAGGTATTCACA
This sequence comes from Viscum album, assembly GCA_963277665.1. Taxonomy (NCBI): domain Eukaryota; kingdom Viridiplantae; phylum Streptophyta; class Magnoliopsida; order Santalales; family Viscaceae; genus Viscum; species Viscum album. The sequence continues at coordinate 337,576,352 of OY728157.1, read as the reverse complement.
TGATTGTAATTTGACCAACAAGATATATCTTATGATATATGGGGGATAAATGATGGCATTCATGTGATTGTTATGTGACATTTCATGTAATCATTTTTTTATACTATGAGCATGGACCGAAGTAATTTAGATAAGCCTAATGATTGGAATGGATTATGTTGGACATAAGTTAGTATTGATTAAGGATAGAACATTTTTCGATATTATTGATGGGATGTTATAGTAATATAGTTTTAGAAAAAGGACAACCTGCAGGATGGACAACAACCCATCACGTCGGACCGGGCTGTAGGAATCAAACCCACAACCAAAGTGCGACTGGCCTTTATCGCCTACCACTGGCCTACAGGAAGTCCTTTTTTTGTAGAAACTAGTTTTATTATATTAAGCAATATGATATATGAATTATAAGTCCATTTTAGTAACAATATATGATTAATCTCAATATAGATGGACTTATGTATTTTTGATAACTTTTATAACCTTTTGTTTGAGACAGATGGAATGACCCATCATTCTATCACATGGTCTGCTAACACATCATGAATATAAAATTCAACTTCATTTCATTAAGGGATGAAGTGGAAATTGTTCAATTAATGAACACTAGTGAAACTGTACCAAAATCATGTAAGTATTTCATTTAATTCATCAACTTCAGTGAAATGATCTTGAAAACCAAAAATGTTGTCCTAGTTCCCTTATATCCGACGAATCAGATGGTACCTTAGATCATCACAAATCTATGGATTTGTGATTTCTGGCTTTTCCATAGCCATGTTCTCTACCACTCTCCATCAGAACATGATGGTTAGATTTCTCTTCCATATCCATATTTTAATCTATGTGGAAACCCAGTGATTAGTTTATTTGGGTAACCGTTACGTTTCATACTTTTGTTTTTAAAGATTGTTCTTGGTATTCCTTTTTACGATTTGGGTTTCTATTAATGAAACATTCCAGGAGTATACCATTTATAACCTCGACGAATTTCGAGGGCGAAATTTATTTTAAGGGGGGAAGAATGTAACACCCCGTGATTTTATGAAAAATATTCTTTTTAATTTCATTAATGTATTATGTTGTATGCTACACCAAAAGGATATTGAAAAAAATGTATCCATGACTTTCCTTTCATTACACACAATCACGACCTTCCTCGATAGCGTGTGTGGTACGCAATACCGAGTTTCACTAAACAACTTATGCTATTAAAATATTATTAAAACTAGTCATTATGAATAGTAATAACCACTTTTTGAAATTTTGTAAATTTTATTTTTCAAAATGGACTTCATTTTTAGATTTGGAATATCGCAATTAGCTTAAGTTGACATTTTGGTACTTTTCAGATAACTTTCATTTTCTGATGAATAGTGAAAATTACTAAATTTTAATTAAAAACAACATTTTTAATCGAAATAATTAATAGTGATAAATTATTAATTTGAGTGGTTTTAAAGTATATTTAGAATATATTTTTACAATTTAATACAATTTTGGTCATTGGATGTAATTTCACATTTAAAACAGACATAAACAAGTGTCAATCTTTTGATAGTTATTATCTCTTAAGAACACGGTATATGTTTTGACGACGAGAATTAATTTTTTAAATTAATTAATGCAATTGATATGTTTTGAATTTGGTAAAATAGACATAATTTTTGAGTTCATAATATCAAATATAGCTTAGGCCTAATTTTTGGTATTTTTCTGGAAAGTTTCATTTTTTGATGAATAGTGAAACCACTAAGTGGTAGTTAAAAAAATGAATTTTTCATAAAACATAATTTTACCACTTCTTTGAGTGGAATTTTAAAAATCCGAGAGACACGGTTGATGTCAGTAAGTAAAATGTGGTTCAATGAGATGAAAATAATTTTTGGTGAATAGTAACTTTTTACTTTTTTTTACCACGGTTAAAAGTAATTAGTTGAATTAACGGTAAAAATTATATTATTATTACCCTATCACATGTCCTAATTCTATTGGATAAGTGTAATTTGACCAAAAATATCTTAGGAATAAAATATGACCATTTAGGCCCACTTGGATTAGATTAGGACATATATGATTAATTTATTTAAAGAAGAGTTTAAATAGTTAAAATCAATGTTTAATAACTAAATAATTTTTATTATAGGATAATGAATAAGATAAATTAGACTATAAATATTCATTATAAATATAAATATATTTCCTACATAATGATATTTTATTTGTAATTTTTAGACATTATATAATTTATTTTATTTATGACACAACGATGATGCAGTAATTATCTTATTAATGAAATATTGAAATAATTGATGTTATAAATACCCAAATAAATGTAATTTGAGACTTTTAATGAATTACACTAATTTTATAGGTTAATATGACATGATAGTATTGATTTAATTAACGTTTTTTGAACTAATAATTCTGTTATTAATTTTTAAAAAATCAATTACTAAATAGTGTCTAAATTGACATAAAACAGTTTTTAAAACAAATATTTTATTATTAATTGTTATTTTATTCCTAAAAATCTAAGGTTCGGACAAATGACTTAGATAAGGTTATATATATTATTAATAAACAACTTGGGGTTCTTTTGTCTTGTTATTGTATGTTTATTAACCTTATAGTGTAAGAACACAAAAAGACACGGTAAACCTAAAATTATCTAACTTAAGGTTAAATATAAATTATAAGGTTAAAATAGGAACCTAAGCTTGTCTAAATTCTATTTTATGAGAGGCTTTAGACCCATCCCCACCTTAGATTATAAATAAATCAATTTGGAGCTATTTAAAACCGAATTTGGCTTTATAAGAAAATAATATTTTTAGTTATTCCAAAGGTGCCCCTCTCCTCCCTTATAAAAGGGCACCTCCTCCATCTCTTCCTCAAACCACATTGAGCCTTCATGCTCGGACAAACCCTACCATATTCTTTTCTCCACTTCCCTAGAAAAATCCTAGAGGTATTGTAATTCTTCAAAGACTAATTTTAGTGCCCTAAAAGGAGGTCTCAAAGAAGCGCTTCAAACAAGAGGTAATGTATGTTACCAATTCTTTCAACTTTATTTCATCTTCCACTTCTTCTTCATTAGTTTTTTCATTATGAAGTAATAACATCAGTATCATTAATATAATGATATGTTATTATAAGTATGAAACAACCTTATTTCACCATCTATCCATCCTACAGAAATTGAAATCACCGCGCGTGCGTACGTACGGAATACCGTCTCCACGCCGTGGTGTAATCTATTTTCCACCACCACCTTACTTGGATTGGAATAATGGTGTAAATAATGACTATATATGATTATTTTAAAGTGATATTGATTCATAAATAGTATACATACACTCCAATACAATTCCACGATCATGATAAAGATATCATCGCTCGTGCGTACGTACGGACTACCGTCTCCACGACGCGATGAGATTCATTCTCCACGTTAACCATTCATTAATTATTATAAAGTATATATAATAAGTAATCATGAAATATATGACATAATAATGATACTCTATTTATGTGTATATATATGTTTTTCATCTACTTAATTCCATTCAACTCAATAAGGAAACGAAAACAGCGTTCATGCGTACGTACGGCCTACCGTCTCCATGAACGATGTATTTCATTCCATTTACTGATCTATTGTATATATGTATATTCTGAATATATATTATATATATATATATCATGTTTTATATTCTGTAATTAAGTAATAATGATCTATGTAATCATATGAATAATTACATGTCAAAACACGGACGACAAATGAAACGATTTTACCCAAAATTCCCTTTAACATGGAATTTACAAAAGAATGGGTAATATAAAGTCATAAGTGAACCATATATAATATCATAACAATGAGTATGATTCTGGAATAAGTCAATGACATTATTTAAATCATTATATAGGAGTTTTAGACAATTACGAAGCAAATCAGACATAAGGTAAGGGAAATATCACAATCTCATTTTTATCCCAGATTGTTTATACTTTTGTATTTACTGGGGTGTATTTTATCATCCACATCCATGTTTCCTCAATATGTAATATTTATATCTTCCTACAATAGTTTATATCCAATTTTACTCTTCTATGAGTTTTTAGTAAAAGATATGAAAGGAATATTTTGTCGTTTTTCGTACGAGGTACTTTTTGTCTTTTCCGACAAAAGTACGAGAAGAATATTTTTTTAACTTATACGGCATGAATGTATTTTTAATACATTATTTCCAAGAATCATCCTTTACAAATTTTCATGTTTATTTTTACTCAACTTCTTTTAGTTTAAAATATTATGACATGTTAAGAAAGGAAAAATGTTTTTGAAGTAGAAATGATATTTTCTTCAAGAATGGAGTTCAAGTGTTTTATCAAAATTATTTTCCAAATATGATAAAAAAGGGTTATGATTCTATCCCTATTATTAAATTGATATGATTATGTTGTGATGGAAGTATTTTTATGAATTCCTTTATCTTATATGAATTGTTTTATGATGTCATGATGTTTAAGAATCCCATTTTTATTACATGGGTTATGCTATGATGTAAGGATTATTATTTTGTGGCACACATAAGAATGGTATCATTATGAGATGGTTTGGACCTATATCTCCATCCAATTCATTGGGTAAAGATTTTATATCTCATGTGATATACATGTATAGAATGGCAGGTTAAACCGGTTCTGTGAAACAGGACTGAAACGAGGAGTGAACTCGGTTCAGAAATAGACATTGTCCACTAAGATAGTCTTGGCAATGAGTCTTAACTAATAAGAAATGATTCTCTAGGATTATGTGTGTTTTCCACAAAGTTTCATGTTTTATGTTATGATTATTGGGATTAAATTTCACTACTATGATTTATCCCATGTTATGATATTATGATCTGTTTTAAAGGTTATGATTTCCAAAATGTTATGTTCTTATGAATATTAAGTGATTGTTATTTATTTTGTTTACCCTTACTGAGCATTTGAGCTCACCCTTTTATGTTTTCTTTTCCCCAGGATATAACGAATGGTTTTAGGTAATAAAAAAAGGGAAGATCTTTATGGAATATGTTGAAGTTCTTTCACCACGATTAGAAGATTATATTCCAAGTTTCCAAAAGACACTAATCCATTAAGGTCCTTGTGTGTGTGTTTTTGTAATGTACTATGTATTCTACAAAAGTAATGTAATGTCCATGTACGTCAATCTTTGGGTCTCTACACATGTCATTTGAATCAAATGAAATTCATGTGGAGATACATTCTATTTTTTCTAAATTACTTCATTGAAATACTAATGGAGATTTATTGTGGAATTAATTTTGTTCATAGTTTTTATACTCCCCTTATAGCATGTTGATGATAGGGAGTGTTACCCCCACATCTCAAATAAAGATAGATAATTACCCATATGTTGATGTGAATAGTAACTCAATTTAGAGTGTTATTACTCCCATATATATGTTTGTAGAATATGTTTGCGATGTCTAATGGTTTTAGTAATCCCCTTCCCAATAATTATTCTTTGCTGAGAAGTGGTTCCCCCTCTATAGTTCTTGATAGGTATTTTGGGTTTCATAGTTGAGGTAAATTAGATTATTGGATATTATTTCCATATTTTTTTATAAATGGTAAAATGTGGAAATTTAATCAGTCTTATGATACTCTTATTTAATAATATATAACTTCAGTTTTTGAAAACTTATTCTTTTATTCTGGTTCATTAGAATTGAGTTATCTTTCTTTTGTTATTAATTTTTTCTAGGATTGCTGACCAGAAAATTTATTCACATTTCTTCATGGTCATTGTGTCCAACACATTTCATGTATTTTTAGGAGGTATATTTTTTTTCATTTTTGCTTGCTGGATTAAGAGGCTTCTGAAACTAGTGGTACATAGTGGTAGTAGATGAGTATAGTTTTATTTATGTAGATTGTTAGTTGATGGGATCTCTCTACATAATATTTTAGGATGGATTTTCATTTATGATTTTATGGAAATTTATTGATATGATTTTTCATTATTGATTATATAGTTTTTAAATTATTGGATCATAGATTTCAGAAACATTATAAATATTATTTTCATTATTAATCTATTTTTTATTATATCTTTTTTATATGTGTGTTTTATGTAGATATACATTATTCTAATGACTCCCACATTGTGTGACATGTTATTTGTGTAACATTAATTATATTTTAAAAATAAATAATAGGTTTTTTGTGTTTCTATAAATTCGTAGTATGTATTTTAGTATTTTTTTATGGTTGTAAATATTTTCTTCACGGATTAAGAGATATGATACTAATAATGTGATATTTTCATATAGATCAACCTAAAAAAATAGAGGAATTGACTACCCAGTGAGATTATACCAGCTACTATGTAGTGATGAAAAGAAATACCAATAGAAAACACTCACCTAAAATCTAGAAAAGGGTACCTAATACAAGATATTAACTTACATAAGAACATTTTATTCTAGATGTTCAATACATACCCATTAGAAAGAAGAATATAACCAGTGATGAATCAAAAGAATCTAATGTAACCTGGAAGCAGAGTTGGTACTTGATAGTACCAAACATTTAGCTTGTAGAACCCAATGGTTGTATATTTTTTTTCCATGATAGGTAGTTTGAGGAATAATTTATTACATAAAAAATCTATAAATTATATTTATGCATCATTAATGAACCAAGAATTAGTATAAAATAGATTTGGTTTAATTTATGTTTATAAGTAAATTACTTAATGAAATTTCAATATAGATTGACTAATTCTCAATGAAAATCAAATAAATAGTTTAATTAGATTCAGTTACTCTACCACCATCATTTCCAATTTAAAAATTTAACTCTATTCTAAATACTTCTTACTTATTAAACAATATTATTTCTTTATCCTAAGGTTCATTCTTATTCCATGAGATATTGAGGCTGAGATTCAATGGAAATATGAATCAAAATTTATTCTATCGTCTAAATAAATTTTATTTAGTTTATAATGGAATATAATGTGATGTATTCATGTTCCTTATAAATATAACTAAAAGGTATGGGATTTCATTCACTTTGAGTATTATAGATACAACTTTTCAAAATAATTTTTTGATTGAAATTATAGAATCTTTACATAACAAATAAAAATAATAGAATATAAGAATAATTAAAGAATATAAAACCAAATAATGGTAAATTATGTACTCAATATATTATGGTAGAATATATAGGGTCTCTTCATAGTGATTTATCCACACTTATTTATAAAATAATGTCCCAGCTTTATTATATGAAAAAAATTTATTTATTTAATGTTTGTGACTTTGAATCAATTATTCTATATTATTTTTTATCAATATTATTACTTTTAATATCTTCTTGGAACTATATATTAATATTAATCATACACACTTAATATTCTGTTTTATCATTAAATTTTCAAATGGGGGTTTTTCTGGAAGTCATAGTTTTTAGTTTTGATTTTGAAATGTAATTCACCCCCTCTTTAAATTTTATCCTGCTCTAAGAAATATTTAGTACCATAGGTGACATAAATTAGAAAATTATATTTATTTATATTCTCTTGGTTTTAAATTATTAAATGATTATTTCATTTAATAAATTATTTCCATATTCAAAAAATGACCATTCATTGTTTTCAAATTGGAATCCATTTTATATACCCTTATTTCTCATAAAGGGATATATATTTATAGTGTAAATTATTTATATAGTTCTAATATAGTTATTCGAACAAAAATATATAAAAATTTCATATATATTTTTTTTATCCTATGCGAATGAATTGTTTTAATTTTCATACTCCTACTAATGAAATAGAAGAAAAGGTGACAATTGATGATATTATGAATTTTTATATGATTTTACTATTATGAAATCCTTCCACATTGGTTTAAATGAAAATTATTTTATTAATAAATATACCTTAAAAATTGATCATGATATATTGAACCATTTTGAAGTCATTCATGATGTAAAACAACAATGATAATTGTACATATCATTATATATATAATCAATAAATTAAATTTCTTAGTATACATCCATAAAAATATAATATTTATATGTTTTCAAATTATTCAAATATATAAGATGGTAAAAATTATCTTAATGATAATATTAAAGTAGAAACATTATCCAAAAACTAAATTGGGTTTTACCATGAATGTATGCCATTATAGTGATGGTGATTTAAGAAGATTATGAAAAAATAACATTCAAGTTGATGATCATATTTCCGGTCTCATGAATTATGAAGTCAAAATGAAGATACACTAACTATGATATGAACAATACATCTATGAGGTTATAAAATGAATTTATTTTAAGCATATCAGTGAAAAACAATATTTATTTGAAATGAAGATCACTCATAATTCCAAGAAGATGATCAAGTTCATTTAAAATGAAATTACAACATATTGAACTTAAAAACCCAATAAGAAGCAGATATTACTTATATAGGTTGAAAATATAGTGTTCATATCAATATAAAATGTATCATGGATTAGAATAATTATAAGGATAAAAAACATAATAATAATAATGAACATAATGTCACAACATAGAGTGACATATATGAATATATTATTTCATTTGGATTAGGTGATGAAATTGAAAAGTTTTTTATGGATAACATTAAAGTATTTGATGAAGTAAATTCAATTAAATATACTACTTATCCTTATTTTTTATACTTCTTCAAAATATTCAATATGTTATGAATAACTGTATTAATATACATATTATCTACAAAATGGTTTTTGTGAAACTAATTTAGAATTTAGAGATTGTACGAAGAGGTAAAATCTAGTTGCTTTTGAAGAAGATCAAATTTTAAGGGAAAAATATAATTTGGTTTTCAGACTAAAACAACATAAATATTTGGAGAATTTTAAATTTTAAAGTAATGATATAGAAAATAAAATTTCCCAATTCAATCGTGTTGATCAATATTTAAAAATTGTTTTCTTCATTATATGTTATAATAAAATTAATACTTTAATTGGTTTTCAAAAAAATATTTTCTATCCAAAAATTATAAAAATACAACATCTAAAATGGGTTGTTCCCTAAATAAATTATAAATAAATGTTGGAAATTTTAGAGTATTATTTTTCAATTTTATTGAAATAGTTCATGATAGGGTATAATAACAAAAATTCATCTACCACCTCATGGATCCAATAGATTTTTTATAAGCATGTTTGGATTCTATAAATTTAATTACCAAATGATTGTGAACAAAAAATATGGGTTCCAATAGAAATAGCATTGTTAGCTTTTGTAGGAATATTATCTCAGTTAGAAAATATGATAATCCAATTAGTATATGGATAATGGGTGCTTGTGGTAGAATTATGTTGAGCATTAAGAATTCAATCATATAAAAGAACATTATAGGGGGGGATGTAACATTAAATATGACTCCAAAAAGTATAATCACCATTATTTTTGTTATCTTTTTTGTCTAATTCTATTTTAATAATGGTTGTTTTATTTGTTAATGGACTGAATCATAATTTACTACGTATTATTCAACTTTGTGTATGGGTACACAGGAAATATATCCCCATATATTTCACTATTTAATAAAAAATCACTCCATCTCATAGAAATCCACACATTTTTGAGAACTAGAGGTTTTACAATCACCAAATAGAAGATATATAATTATTTAATTTTAAAATGCTTGTTAATATTTATTCATAAATGAACAACAATATAATTTTTTAAGACTTCTGTTATCTTATAGTAATCTTTACAACCAGGTTAAAAGAAAAATGGAAAATGGGTGATTTCAAATACTTATAAATGAAAAACATTCAATATTTCTTCAATGGATAGATCATAAACATATGAAAAACATTGAAATGTGTGAAATTCCTTATGAAAATGAACATGGTACATTATGTGTTATCTATTGGTCATCATGTGTGAGAATGTATTCATAAAATATAACACGAACCATGGAAAATTGTGAAACATTTATATAATAATAATCTAACATATAGAAAAACAAAAAAATATAAAATATAATATTTGAATATGTAAAATAATAGGTTTTTATATAATTTTAATGTAGTTAATCTGGATCATTTCCACACCCACTCTTGTAAACAAAACTAATATATATCATGCTAATACTCTATCATGTGAATGTAACTAATATGATTTTTGTTCAAACTCATTAATGAAAATGATGAAAATAACATCATATTCATTATTAATTATGTTAAATTATGATTCATGAATCATGTCCACACTCAATTTTATTAATGTAGATAGCCTACATTAGGCTCATGTTTAGTCTTGTGAATGTAGGTAATCCATATCATGTTGAAGCAAAATATATTTACATCATGAGATCTAAATCCTTATCCATTTAATTATAGGGTCATATAAGAACCCACCCATTACTCATTAAAACATATTTTCTTAAAATGAAAATAAAAATTCACCATATGATAATGAACCCAACAAAAAAATTATGTTTAACTAAACACATAAAAAATCAGAAAACATGAAAAAAAGAAATAATGGGATATAAAAAATATTATCATACAAAAAACATATCATAATAATATATAGTGGGTGATAAATAAATCACCTCCTGAAATAGAAAACATGTAGGTTACGTAGTAGTGAAAAAGCTGATGTTATCATAAAAACTAATAAAATATATTTTAATAAGATGATGTACAAATTACATTCCAAAAATTTTATTTCAATTAAAAGTAGTTGAAATAAGAAAACATTACTATAAAGAGATAAAAATAAATTATTGAAATTGAATAAAAATTATTTAAAAAATTAGATAGGATGGTAAATATTTTATTTTTAACATATGAAAGACACATTTTCCTGATACTTCGAAACACTTTATTTTGAAAACAGTCATCAAAAAATAGAATTAAATTTTCATTTTGAAAATGAATAAATTGAATTTTTAGAATAATATAAAATATTATCTAAAATATTATCTAAACATATAATAGATAATTAAAGAGAAGGAAAATATAGAATTAAATTTTTAATATAATTCCGAGATTATGGTTCATTCTTGATTAAGTTAGTCTTTTAGGTGAGAGAGACAATCATATATGAAACATTGAATCAAAAGATAAATTTTACCTTGGATGATAAAAGAAAATATAAAACTAAAAAAGAAATCAAATAATAAGTGGAATATTTATGGTTTATGATTAAAATACAACATAAAACTCAAAGAATGATATTTGAGTTACCAATGTCCCTCACATACAATATAGATACTGATGTAAGAATATTTTAAAAATGGGATAATACAATATAAATTTAAATAATTATAATTAAATATAAATACCACAAATTCCAATCAGTTAGAACAATGTAGCCACCATATATGAAATATGTTCAAAAAGAATAATTGTAACTCTTTGAATTAAAACCAGGTTTAAAAAAATCAAATAGCATTTGGATAAATTAAATCAAAACATATAAAAAGTGAGAGAAATAAATATTTAAATATAATAATCCTGAATAAGATATATATAATCATATTATAAATCAATTATGTAGAATAAAAATAATAAAAATAAATTATTTTAATAATACAAACCATTTCCAAAATATATAAATTTGAGAAAAAAAACCCTCACCTTTATTCATTCCTAGTCAAATGAAATTAATCTCTTTAAAGTGAAAATACACATTTTACTAAATTTTTTAGAACCATAATATAAACATTAAAATATTATTTTATTATTTTATTTCTATATATGAAAAATATATTATCTGATTATCATTTTTTTCTATTATTAGGTGTCAAAAATTTTATTTTATTTTTTCATAAAATCTTCATAAAGATGGGATTGGTTCTGTATATGTTCTTTCTTGTAAATCATTCCTTGATAATTAAAGTTAACATTATCATTATTTAAAATAATTACTTATGTCCCATTTTCCTTATGTGAAAGGCATGAATATGTCTTGTGAAAATGGAAATTACAATGTAATCATTTTTTAATTGTTTAACTATATAAAAGAGATCTATTAATTTATTCTATTAATATTAACAACACATTTTCAAAATCAACAAAAAATCCCAAATATTATATTATAACATTATATTGAAATTATTTTACATAACACTATCTTTTTGAATATTAATGATATTAAAGTGTTAATATAAGTAGTTAAATCAACCCAAATTTTTATATGCTATACAGATTTATTGACATAGCGGATGTATTTAAAAAATCACAAGGTGGAATATAAAGAAGACAGAATAAAGTAGAAATATCATATATCCTCATTAAATCAAATGTACATTTCATCAATGAAGAAGGGAGGTGACAGAAGAAAAACTTCATTCATGGACGTGTTAGTCGGTCGTACTCACGATTAACGATCCCAATTAAAAAAATAAACGGTTGAAAAAAAAAGATAATTTATTTACTGAAAATGTAACATATAAAATCAATTTATTCATCATATACATCCATTATTTATTCATTATTATTTAGTGATAAAAAATTAACCACATTGTGTGGTGGTGGTAATTTTAATGTACGCATAATCAATGTTTGTGTCCCTCCTTATAGTGCAATGTAACGAATAACTTTTTCAAATTAATAGAACTTATTTCAAAACAATATTGATATTTATTTCACAATATAATATTTCTAGAGATAATTTTTTAATGAAATGTGTTAAATAAAAGAGGAAGTGAAAGTAATAATCTGGTTGGATGATGGATCTTCTATTGGTAATGAAGGCCTTAGAAACAAATATAGTCTAATGAAAGCTTATTGATCTGAAATTGGGTTATAGGATGAAAAATATTGAAAACTGTTATTAAAAAATTCGATAGGGGATGAGGAATTGATTGGTTGATGTTATACCCTTATAAAATAAAAGGAAAATTGGTTTTTTAGTTAAACATTGTATTTTATATAATGTAATTTTACTATACAAATTCCAAAGGGAAAAAATAGAAAATGAGTTTTGTAAAGTGAGTTGGTTTATAAAATATCATCTACTACTTTTTTCTTTAGAACAAATATATTTTATTAGGTCATTTTCATGTGATAATTATCCACTAACATAATTCAATTTTACCATTGTGATATATTTTTGACATTAGTAACTATTTTTATCAAAAAAATATAACATTGAACATTTTTTATTATATATACCTTTGGATATATAAAATTTAAATTTTTCTATCAAAAAAATATATGGGTTTGACGTGTTAATTTTTTTATTAGCACACATAATGGTTAAACATATTATTTTAGTGAAAGTGTGTTTTTTATATTAAAATTATTGTGGGATACATAGTTTTTAAAATTATCAATTAACAATACCTTAATTTTTTATTATAAAACAAATAAATATTACGAGGATTTCATAGTTATACAAATATATATATCACATGGAAAATGTATTAGTAGTTGAATTTGATGAAAAATATATTTTATAATATTTAAAATCTATCTCTAAAATGTATATTTAAAAAATTATATAATAAGAAGAAAAAAATTATTTAAATTTATCTTTTTTAAAATTAAATAACATTATTTATTTATAAACCAATGCCCATATAATATATTTATTTTATATCATAGTGATTATTATATATTTATTAATAGTTTTATTCAAATTGGTTTTTTATCATTTTAAATTGGGTTTGTGGTTTTCAAATCTATTTGGGTAAGAATTTTTTTTTGAAAATTAATATTTTTTTTTGAAATACTGGATGTGACAGATTTTGAGTCAGGATTCTAAAAAATACTTTTCTGCTATCAAATAACTGAAGGGATTATTTTGGATGTTAAATTTATTTACGGGGGTTTCGTCAAGGGAATATAAGAGCATAGAAAAAGGTTGGGTTGGTTTATACTTCTGGGGTTGTTGCACAATAATGGATCATCGTAAGTTGTTAACTATGATCACCTCAAATAAAGGAAAAAAGAAGATATTAAGGGAATATTTATATAGAAAACTCATTAAAAATTAAATAATTTTTGAGTATTAGTCAGTAATGTACACACATTTTATATGATGATCTTTCCATGAATATAGATTTAGTGTATTAGGCCCTAAATCAAACATAACTAAGCCATTAAATACAAAGTTGAAATTTATGATTAGTCTTAATTTGGTATATTATAGATTTTATGTATGATTTAGAGGTCAATTATAAAAAAATATAAAGTTGAAATGATCCAGAAATTTAAATAATTTAATTTTTTGAATAAAATTCAAGAGTTATCTAATTATTAAGGTCAATCCTTATAGTTGACATCATAGGATTATAATTAAAATTTTATATCTGTTTTGATATTTGGATTTCTCTATATTCATTCATGTTTTTAAAATAATATGAAATCAACCTTTTTATTTTGGGGGTATTTTTTAATTGTAAATGGGTTTCGAAAAATGATGCATTATTTAAATAATATAATTTTTTTTCATATGAGTGCAAATGAAATATTATTGACTGAAATGTTGAAAATTATATATTTTTTAATTGTTACTATTGTATAATGGTTGTTTTAATCTTTATGGGTGTTTAAGACATAAACCAATGTTGATTAAAAATGTTATTAATAATTGGTTGGTGGTTTTTTGATAAACCAATGATGGTGGGTTTTGTGACATACCTCTAATTAATTGGTTATAGAAGTTATCCATATGATTATTTCATTTGTATGAGTGACAATTATAGAAATCAACCACATTTTTATTCTAATTACATGAATGAAAAGTTTAATTATGTCTTCAGATATATTTTTTTGTTTGTTTTTCATTCTATGGGGTTTATAGTTATTTTGTGATTACAAATTGGGTAATCCATGATCTTATTATCAATGTAATGTATTTAATAAATCATAAGGATGAAATGTAACTCTTTATGATAATATTTTCATGGGTTTTCTTATTTATACTGAACTAGCGGTATCATTTCATGTTTTAATCCCTTACTAGGATTTCATTTCTCACCTTTTGTTTTTTAATTGTAATCCTTGGGTTTATGGATGGGTAAGGGAAAAGTATAATACAAGTTGATTTATCACCAAATTCTCTAAAACTCTATAACTGAAAGAATATTCAATGTGGAAGACATTAAATTCCTGAATAAAAATAGATATCATGAAAAGTTTAAGGACATGTCTAATAGTTGGTATCAAAATAAATGATTAGATAACATTTGTGTTTAGGGTATTATTGGTTTAATTAACATGAAATATTTTATTTTATGGTTAATTTGAATTAATATAGAATTTGAAAAATACTGTGTTTCACCCTCGATGTTTTTGTTTTCTATGGTAGATCTTTTTTGAAGTTGGTTTTGGATGAACAATGGTCTATGTGGCTGCTGTTTTTTGATACATGATAGTGATGCTCGAATGGATGTGATGCTAGAAAATGTTAAGCGATGTCTTTGTTTCATGGCCTCTTCAGCATTTCATATTGCCTCTACCATCTCGTTTCTTTGCTCTGGTTCCAGGTTCCCTCTGATCTCTCTTAGGTAGAGCAGCACGGTGGTCTCCCCGGTCCTTTTGGTCATGAGTTCTAGCAGTTGGATTTATGGTGATTTTCATTGGTGTTTGGTTCAGAGTGGTGGGGGTGATGAGGCATGAAGGTTGATGTCTTTGGTGGTGGTGTTCTGATGTGCATATGGTGACAGAGCCTAGCTGGCGACGTGGGGATGGCGCTTCCGGCGGCAGACGGTGTTTCCAGTAAAGGATACATCAGTGATGATGGTAGTGTCAATGAAGGTGGTAGTTCCAAGGATCTATGATGATGGAGGTGACTGGAGGATTTATGTCATCTCAAATTGAGGCAGGTGAGCATTTCTCGACTCGATGTGGCTCTTGGTTCATCCCAAAATGGTGTGGTTGGCACGTGGTCTGAGAGTAGTTTTATGGCTTTGTAATTTGAATTTGAGTTTGTGGCGCGGTTCTTTGGAGTGTGACATGATGGTTTTCCTCTTGATTTGGGAATGTGGTGCATCTTTGTATTATAGTGGAGTCTTTTGATTTGTGATTTATGGTTACCACTTACCCTTAAAGGGGCTTTAGAAAATTTAAAAAAAGGGATTTGGAGGATAGTTGGATGGTACAGAGAGGAAAATATCATTCTGAGTATGCATCTTGAGATTATAATAAATGAATTAGAGAAGCTTATTTTCACTGATGGATTAGTTAAAAATTGATATAAGTGGAGTTGGTGTTCATAAAATATAGGATCCTAATATCCCATAGATAAAATAGATGATAGTGGAGTATTTTATGACAAAACATCCCCACCATTTAAAGGATAATATGACCCCGTGCTAGCTGAGGAATGGATTAAATCCCTAGAAAAATATTATTTGTCACAGTTTTTTTGGATCACCATAAAGAAGCTCTTATGAATTATCATTTTTTCGGTGAATCTGAATTTATTTTGATACTTTTTATGAATATCAAATAATGTGAAGAGATTTATGCCATTGAATGTGATGAATTTAAGAATACTTTCCTAGATAAATAGTTCCCTAATGTTTTTAGATATAATATTGGAATGTAATTTATGGAATTAAGACAATATGGAGAATTTTTTCTGGCTATATACAATTTCAAATTCAATAGATAGGAAATATATGTCCCAAATTATATATTTGATCTTAATAGTATGATAATTCTCTTTCACTAAGGATTGAAGAAATAATATCTGAAGGCATTTTCTTTTCATAGGGTCAAAATATATGAAAAAAATTAAACATACTGAGATAGTAGAAATGGAGTATTCAAATGATCATGCATCCCTTGAAAATAATAAAAAATGAGGTCTAATTGGAATGCAATGTGAAAGTATTAATTAAATAAGCTTATGGGTAAAAAAAATTCCCATGTTGTGATAAGTGATGTAAAAATCATAATGTAGAATGCTTTTCAATGTCTATCAAGTTAATCATATGGGGTATTATTGGAATAATATTTCATGAATACAATGGATATGACCATTAAAATATAGAAATGATAGTTGAATTGTGTTTTAGTTTCAATGAGTTTGGGAATTATTACAATTCATGTACAAAGTTGATTAAACGTGGTAGAAAGTAGAAAGGTAAAAAGGGTTTGGGAAAATATTTCTATAGCAATAGAGTTGATGTTTGTTCATACAATGAAGTGGTGACGACTCTATGGTGCTAATATATTTTCAAATATTTATTCGAGGACCAGGTACCATCAAATGAATGTGATAGAGGATTACATTTCAAATATATTATTTTAGATGAGATATTGGAATTATGTGTTTGTATTTACTCCATTAGGGTCATCTAATAGAACTGTAATTTTTATGAATATTATTAATGGAGTATCACATCCATTTTTGGTTTTTTATATAGATGTTATTTGGGTATATTCTAATAAAATTTATCATTAATAGATAAAAGGATTATTTTGAAAACCATAAAAAATAATAAACTGCATGCAGTGTTTATGAAGGATAAATATTATTTCTAATAAATTTCATTAAAAAAACATATTGATTATATAGATGGAATCACTATTGGACTTTCTAAAAACATAGTATTTGAATAGTTTCCAAGAAATTATCATGTCACATTGATTCATAGTGTTCTTGAATTGGAGGGTTATTACCGATAGTTTATGGAAAAATATCTCACTTATCTATCTCAATAAGTTGGTCAACATGAAAAAGGGATGGTTTTATCAATATAAAAGATCATAATTTTTGTTATATATACCATAATAGAAGATTGGTCAGTCCAACATTTTTGAAAATGTCTTTTAGACATCATGAATATTTCATCTGTAATGATGCTTGATTAAAAGTATATGATCATTTACAAATACCTAATAGAATTGTAATTTATTTTTCTTCATGTCATTTGAAAACTGTTGAGTTAAATTATTATAAACGTGATTTGGAATTGATATCTGTTGTTTTTTTAAAATAGGGAGGCATTTTTTATATAGAGTGAAGTGTAAATTGTCTACTATTCAAAGAATATTGAAGTACATGTTCAGTTAGAAAGAGTTAAACATGAGGGAGATATGTTGGTTAGAACTTATAAATTATATTGATATCCAAATATATTACCATTATATAAAATTAAAAAATTGTACAATTCAATGAGTAAAAAAAATTAATGCTTCAGTATTCATGTTACATTTTAAACATGACCATTTGGTTAATGATTTGATGAATTTGTTTCCTAGATGTTGGGTATATTGGGACATCCTATGTTTTTATTATGGTATCAATGTAGTCAAAATTGTCAGAAAAAAATTAATAATTCTAAAAAGGAGGACTATTCATTTAAGTAAATGATATAATTCATTAAGATGGGTATCATTATTTATTTAAATACTACATAAGGTGGAGTTTTATGATTTGGAAAAAAAATATATTGTCTGGCATGTGATCCTCATATGAGGAAATTGTTGAAAAATAAATAACATATTTCTAAATTTTCTATTTGTCTTGGTATAACTAAGAAGTACATATATTTTTGAGAGTATTAATGGTGGGATAGAATATAATGTGTTATTTATAACATAAGAGTGATATTTCTAACCATTCATTTGGTAAATGTAGATTGGGTGTTCGGGAAGGGGTTGCTTCAATATTTTCCAATTCATGTGTGGAAATGGAAGAATATATCAATAGATTTTAGAACAAAAAAATATTTCTCAAGGTAATAATTTTACCTTTTTAATTTTTCATCAATTAAATAAATATATAAATTTCATTCCTATTCATAAAAAAATTTAATTATATCATCATTACTGACTATATCTAAAGGCTATTTTTAGGATACAAAGAGTGCCAGTCTCAATTTTATTATCTTGTGATTTCACGTTCACATAAAATTTTTGTAAAGGACTTTATAAATCATTGGGTGTTGAATTAAAATCCAGTGAAAATTTTCTTCGTCAGCCCAATGGATAGTCTGTGAAGAAAAATTCTATCCACAGAAGATATAATTTTTTTCTTTTTCAGTTTATTACTATAGAAGTTAGGATGAATATATTTTTTGTTAATAATCCATATAATATCATTTTATATTCTTGTATACAAAATAATCCATTTGAATAATTATATTTAAAGAGGTTTCTGATAGGATAATTTTTTCATGAAGGAAAAGTAATGTTAATCGGACCAGAGTTGGTAAAGGAAATAAAAGAGAAATTATAATGGATTCTGTGACACGTGAGAATAGCTCCGAGACAGTAGAAACTGAATATGTATAAATATAGGAATCATAATTCGTTTGATGTAGTTCATCTTGTATTTATAAAATTAACACTATGGAAATGTGTTATAAATTTTTGTATGAATGGCAAGTAACATCCATGGTTCATTAGACCGTATAAAATTAAAGAGACTATTAGATCTGTTTCAAACTAGGTGGATTTTCCTATGAGTTTATTTCAGATACCCAGTATACATTCTTTTTCAATGTTATGTATGTATGTACATGTTTCATCTCATTTTTTGTGTCTTGAAGTCGTTTAACTAGAAGAGAACCATTCTAATAAGAAAAAACTGATTCAGAAATTTGACCATAATGGTCAAGTATATCAGACCAAAGAAATTTACTATTTTATTTTTTAGGTTGAAATCCCATATTGTTTAATAACAGACATGGGAATATGAAAATACTATGAGGTAAATGTGCCACCACATTTTTAATATGTGTATAAAATTTCAAGGATGTAATTTCAAAAATGGGAGAATAATGTAACAACCAAAATAGTACAAGATTATTTTTTTATTTGTACTAATATTTATCAATTATATCACCGATTTAAAATAAAATTCAATCTATTTTCAATAAAATATATAACACTTAACAATGAGTTTCTTTGTAACCATATGTTGCATATAATAAAAAGTAATACAGAATAATATTACATTGATAATATAATTATTAAATATGGAATTTAACAACTAGAAATTATATTGGTGGGTATTAATATGAATAAATATATTATTTTTACACATTTATATAATTTTTTACATTATTTAAACACATTAGTTATGAATTAGATAATAATAAATCTAGTTCTACATTTTAAAAAATATTTTCCTAAATAATATTATTACCAACTTTTATAGGTTCAAATTTTTTAAAACAAAATTTAGAAAATGTTATAAAATATACATGAAAAAATTAAAAATAATTTTAAAAGTGAAATTTCAAAACATACCTTAGGTTAATTAATGGTTTATTTCTTCATAATTTTATTTTCTAAAGAATTGTAAAAAAATAAATTTTAATTAAAAAAAATATTCAAATTTATAAATATTAAATTTTATTTTAAATTTTTTAATTAATTAGTTAAATAGTACATAAATAAATATAATTTAGGTAGTTTATATAAATTTCAAAAATAATTTCAAAATAGTTACATTTAAAACATTTGAACAATTTTTACTTTAGAAACTATTGTTTTCCCCCATCAATGTGATTAATAATAAATTAAATTAATATAATATTGTGAATTTAAAATTTTAAAGTTGATTTTTAGAATCAAAAATAAATAAATATTATATTAATTTCAAATTATTTTCTTACAGAAAATAATAAGAGAAATCAACAAAATAATTATACTGATTATGGAAACAAACAAGGTTACTTATTGGTAAAATATTTAAAATAATATAAAAATGACTTTAAAAATTTTAAATTACTATTTTATGGAAATAATTTTTATTTAAACCTATATTATATATATAATACTGTTATGGAATCATCTTATTAGGTGAAAAGATGGTTACACCAAACATCCTTTTAAAAAATACCAATTGGGTCTGTTTTCACACATTTAAAAGTTCTCCACCTCCCATATTCCCTCACACATATAAAGAATTGTATTCGTTAAAATACCATCAAAATAAACTCATATAATTCATTATATTATACAATAATTATTACATTTATAATTAAATATACTAAATCTGTCTTTTAGTGCTTACCATAAGGATTTTCTTAAATAAGATGAAACGCTCTTCAACAAGCACATATATTTATTTATATCTCCACCCCTTCAATTATTATTATATAATTTCTATACAATAACAATAGTATCAAAATTGAATTTATATTATGTTATATTATGAGTAATACCTAAAAATAAACACACTTTTATCAAAAGAGATTCACAATCATTGTTTGTGTCTATGGCGGAGTATCGCCTCTTGAAACATTGTCATTAGTTCTTCCATTACC
The DNA here is from genome assembly GCA_963277665.1 of Viscum album. NCBI lineage: Eukaryota > Viridiplantae > Streptophyta > Magnoliopsida > Santalales > Viscaceae > Viscum > Viscum album. Next base: position 337,555,072 of record OY728157.1, on the reverse strand, counting down.
ACCATTAATTGCTCAAAATAATGATGGATATACTAATTTTATATGAATTATATTATATTTTTTATTATTTTATACTCCTTTAATTATTTTATAATGCATATATTCATGCATTCCATTTTCAGGGAATAAGATAACATTATTTCTTGAAATAAGGATTACAACCACTGTAAACTGATATAATTCATGAACACTTTTCATGGAATATATTAATGATGGTTTTAATTAAAATATATAATATAAATGAATTATAAATAATATTAATTAATAAATTTTCATTTTTAATGATAATTTATCACTTTCTTTCAAACCATTTCACACACTAAAAAATTGATATCGTCGTTTGTGGAGGTGTGGACTTCGACCCCTCAAAGAGATGTTATTCTTATTGTTTCATCACCACATCAATAATAATGATATATATTATTATAATTAAAGAATTTATATTATAATTATATCATGATTATTTTTTTTGGATATGTTTAAACAATGAACTCTATGAAATTTGTTAACCAACCAATGTCTATTTAGCACATTAGTGGAATATGGTCAAGGAATAAAATGTAAAATTAATTGATTAATTAATTTTTTAAGAAACTATGATAATTGAAATAAATTTAATAATAAATTTTATAATGGATGACAATAATTGAAATTATTAACATAATATTGTAATTCAAAAATATAAAGACACACGCGACAAGTCAAGTTCAAGGATAAGGACTTCATCTCAATCTCAATTCACGGAGGTATATTTTGTTTGTGTAAACAGAACTTCTTTAAAAATGTGTATATACCAACCCTTTGAAATATCATATCATGAATTTATATATTCTAATATTCTTTATAGTTTTGTTAAATTTTATTCCTCCATGTGGCTTATGATTCAAATATCACAAATTGGTATGTGAACTATGATTTAAAAATAACTACTTAAATTTTTAAAAATATAAAATTGAAATATTTTCCCACATTTCAATATTGGTGACATTATATTATATGTTTGATTATATGATATAAAAATATTATAAATGAAATTTTATGCCTTTTTTTGTTTGTATTCCTCTATAAGACTTCGTGTTTTTAAAGGAAAAAGAAACCCATCTTTTCTATTTGTGGGTATTCTGATAGTGGATATTGAATTTGAAAATGGGTCGATTATTTCATTTACATAAAATTTTTTCTTATGAGATAAAATTTAATTTGATGAGTCATGTGTTAAAAATATCAATATTTTATATGTTTTAATTATGTAAAGCTACTTTGATATTTGATGGGTGGATACTATAAAAACCAATGAATTTGAGTTTTATTATTAACCACTGATAGGATGCTACATTTTAAACCAAATGATGGGTGGTTCCATGAAAAACACAATGACAGATGGGTTTATGTTCATCATCAAATGCATTGAGTATGTAATTAAACTATATTGGTATTCAATTATTAAGATAGAAATGTATATAAGTTTTCTTAATTGTTATTTATTTTATATAAATGATAAGTATAATTATGTCCAATGTTATCATTATGTGTTTTCTATGATTTATGTTGGTTTTATGGAAATATTTTGATTTAAAAATGGAATGAAAATAGATCATTTTCAAAAGAATAAATTTAATACTTTGTGATGGTGAAAATTATTACTTTATGATAATGATTTATGGGTATTCATAATTTTCAATGAACTATAATTTTACATTCATTTACAATTACTTATTAAGATTTTGTGCTTATCTGAATTTTTTTTAATTGATTCACAAGAAATAAGGATTTTAAAGGGAATAAAAGAGCTCATGTTGAGAATAATGAAACTTTTCCATGAAAATAATTAATGGTTCATTTTAAATTTTATATATTATTGTAAAAATATATATATATCAGAGGTGACCATTTTCTATTTTACAGTTTTTTATGTATGAGTTCTAGAATAATAAAATAAAATTCTAAACAAAAAATTATCCTCAAATTGACTGAAATTATATTATTTTCCAAGACTAAATATCAAGTATTGTTTAATGTCAGTTCTTCATAGTATTGATGGATATAAAGTGGAATTTGAAGATTGGGAATTAAAATCCTCACTCGGGTTTTTGATGTTTGAATCCATTAATCATTCTTATCATGCACACACTACCAGGGCCCTATCACACTTTATCCCATATTCATGAACATTCATGGGTGATATTACGATTAGATTTTTTTCATTAATTTATGGTATTTACAAGTTTCAATGGATCTCCATTCATATTATCTTATAATTTGACCAAACATTCTCATCCTAATGATTATGGTTTCATTCATATTCAACTATAAAATTGTGGAATCAGACGAATAAAAAAAAGCATCAACTTAACTATTATAAGGAACATTACATGATGATTTCAATAATCCAATGCTCCATTATTTTAAAAAGTTAAGTCATATTTTAATTATATAGAGGATTTGATTATAAATTAATGTTTAATTCTCACGAAGATGAAAGAGTATGTTGGGACATGGAATGAAATGGGTTTAAGGGTGTTATAGGGGTGGATCAATCCCACATTGTTGGGAATTTCTATATCATCTGAAAACCATTGATTCATCACCAATTGAGGAAACATTTATTAAATTTTAATTGAAATGTATATTTATTCCATTAATTATAATAGAAATAAAATTAATTTAAATGTGTCGATTGAAATGAATTATGTAGTTGATAAAATAAAAAGATTCTTGTATTACAATGAAAAACATGGATTATCATGGATAACCCAAAATAGGAGTCATCAAGTTGTGATATAATTGAGGAAATCTTCTAAATATTGGTATTCGGTCTTCGATACATTCTTATTATCATTTTTTTGTTTATGATTCGTTTTAGATTCATTCATACCCCTAAGTGTGCATGCGCATTTAGTAAATATAGAACTATTTAGTTTATGTTTTTTGATAAGCTACATTAAATTTTATTTTATTTTAAATTTTCTTACATATGTATGATTCCTATATTGAAATGTGTGATGTATTATGGCTACTGAGAACCTTGGGAACTAAAATCAAAAATATGATTCAAATGTCCCTTTCCTAGACTAAGAAGATACTCATATATTTTGACACCTCCAAATTCATGTGTGAAGTAATCTAATAGGGATGTCCCTAGTAGGTTGAGTAAAGAATAGTAGGACATGAATGGAGTATTTGGAAAGAACATATGTGGATTTAATAATGGTTTGGGTTAGTTAACTTGTCTAGATTGAAAAAAGTGGTGATGCATGGGCTTCACACGGTTCTCCCAAACAGTGCGGAAGCCGTGTAGGTGGTGGTCACTTAGGACAGAGGAGACCACACAGTGTGCACACAGTTTGGAAAAAACATGCGAGGAGACCATGGGGAGAACCACTTCCATTATGTGACTATCGCACGAATAGCACTCGATTTTCCTAGTTGTGTGGACTAACCCAGTGTGAGGTCAAAATAAATCCTATTTTAAGGATCTAATCCGTTTTATAATTAAACCAACTAATTTTTTCTTCTATATGGCCCTATCTCGGGATTGTTCTCTGGTGATTGTGGTAGAACACATACCAGGAGTTTTGGAAGTGATCTGCAGCCTTGCCTTGGCATTGAGAGGTTGGTTCTTCGAGTTTAGTCTCATTTCTATTAGTTTTCTTAGATCTCATTCTTCCCTCTTGATGTATCCATAGATCTACGCCCAATTTGGGTAGATCTAAGTTAGTGGATGACTTTTAACTTGGGTTTTGTTTTTTTGGTACTAGGGGAAGTAATCTAAGGTGGTTTTGGGGAGTAGTTGACTCAGTTTTGTTGGGTTCTTCATCCGTTGGTTGGTTTTGCCTAAATTGTTCAGGTATGTGGCTACACTCTCAACTCCTCTTGTTATAATTGATTGGATTAGTTTCAAATTGGTTTATTTGAATGGTTTTTATTGTAAAAATCGTGGAATAAATATTCATTAGTGAATATTTATGGTTTTTATATCATTGTGAAATCGTGGTGAGTTGTTGTACAAAGTTTTTCATCTTCATAATTTTAAAATGTTGAATTTAAATTATGATTTCTGAAATTGTAAATTTTTTGATGAAAAATGGGTTTCAATAAAATTGGCATTTTATTGAAATGGTTTGATATTTAAATGACTTTGATGGATTTGGTTTTAAATAAAAATGGAGTTTTATTTAAATGGTTTGGAATTGAAATGGTTTTTATGGAACTGGTTTTCAATAAAAATTTGTTTTTTTGAAAGGGTGTTTTGGAATTATTGATGGGACTGATGTGGTGTGTCTTCATATTTCATTCAAGATGAACGAGGGTTATAATTCTCCCACATTTGTGATGGTATGGATAAGTGATAGGGTTCTCCCCTATCTAGAATTTATATTGCATTCAAAACGGATAAGGGTTAGGGGTCGCCCCCATCATTTTGGGATGGATAAGGGTTCGGGCTCTCCCCCGTCAAACATTAAAATTGCATTTGGGGTTGGATAAGTGTAAGAGGTCTCCCCCATCATTCTGTGATGGATAAGGGTTAGGGATTCCCCCTCTTCAAGGTAGCATGCATGGTTTGAAGCATGGGTTGTGTAATGGTTGGGTATGACAAAAAAGAATGTTTGTGAAATGGTTCTTAAGCTTGTTTGGTTGTTTTTATAAAAAAATAACTTCTTGGTAAATTGGTTTCAATTGCTCTTGGATTCCATTGGTTATTAATGGTTTCAGAATTTTGAAATATTTAGTTATAAAATGCTTTTGAATAAATGTTGTATATAAATAGTTTTTATATAAATGTTTCCAACTCTTCTATCCTATTGGTGTGAGTAGGGAAGTCATTGAGGGTATCCTACTGAGTTTTATACCCACCCAAACATAGGAATGCTGGTGCTTTTGTAGATGCCATATTCCGGGACACAGGTAAAGGTAAAGCATCTTATTGATAGTGGTTAGTGGTGATGCTCAGTTTATGTTTTGGAGATTGGAGCTTGTGGGGTATGAATTCATTGTGTCTTTGAGAGTCTTGAGGTGTTTATATGTTGTGCACTTTGATACTTGGTTTGGTCTTCCTCTATTGTGTACTCTGATGTGGTTTTACAAAAATGAAGTTGTTCAGTTGTCTTTCAGTAGTTCATGCATCATTTAGTGAATGTTTGGGTATGGTTGGTTGGTTTACTAGGTTATTTATTAAAGGGTAAATCATCCCCCACTTACATTGATACACTTCGTCATTTATTTCTAGCCTTTTCCATCTTGGGGATGCCTCTTAAGGCCTAGTTATGACTCTTTGTACTCTCAAGACAATGAGAATTGGCGGGTTATTATATTATTACATTGGCATGTTTATAAAGAATAACTTCCAAATTGTAATGACCCGGATTTGGATCCACTCAACTAGTTCCCCATACCTAGTTCGACACATGACCTCAATAGCATTTTTCCCAAACTCCAGAGGCTACCGACTAGCATGGAGGTCCTTGTTGAGTCATTGGGGAAACTACACCCTCATTTGGTAAGGTATAAAAGGGAATGGAAATAACGGACAATAATAGAAGTTGTAAACAGCATACAATAACAGAAACTAAATAGCAGAAGAAATGAATATATATAATAATGATGATAATGGTGCAACAGGTACTAGTATCTAAGGAAAGTAGCCAACACAACAACGTACTGAAATACAACTGAGAAACAAAGTATGAAAAATAATCAGTAACTCCAGCAGCATCGTAACCCTATGCTATGTCCTATGCTCTGTAGCTCCAACTAGCAATAATGTACCTCGAGTAGAGGGGACACAGTCCCAATCCACACCTGAAACCATATAACCTATTTGGGTCGAAATTCACGACCCAAACAGGGTGTGAGACTAATCCCAATAGGCAACCATCACAAGATCTGTTCCCTACTCTCAGTGAGAAATATAGAAAACGTAATTGTAAAAAATGTAGAAGGAAAATAAAAGTACACTAAAGTTAAAAAACCTAAAAATATCCATTAACATTTATTTATTAATCTAATTCAATCGTTTAGTAATCACACACGGAAGCTAGAAAACAACCCTATAATCCAAAAGCATGACACGTAACACAACATGTATCATGGAAGACTACCAAAACAACAATCAGTACAAATCCAATGCGTGTTCATTGGCTTGGTGGACTCATCAAAACCAACCAAACATATTCACACAAACTCTCTTCATGGATCATACTGGCATACCCTCTAGTCATGTAATCATACAAGGGCACATACAATCTGGGAATCTCTCACCGTCAGTTCCCCTATGGTCTTGCAACGATAGCTACAGACTCTCCATGGAAGCACATATATCTAATTAACCCTTTAGACTTGATACATAACTAAGAAAACTATGAGGAATAATAATGTCCAATTCTTTTAGGTCATGTAAACTATACTAATTTATAACAGACTCTCTAGGGAAGCCCTTAATCATCAATTCACTCTTTAGTCTACCGCACCAGGTTCACAGAGCCATGAGCAGTCCTGTCGTACGTAATTGACTGTCACTAGCCCTATGTAAGATGAAAAAACTACATAGCTAATAGATAAAATACATCAAATGAATATAAACAGCAAAAAACACATGATAACCATTATAACAAGCAATCTAGCAATAGTAATAGGGTTTGCCTTGCAGGCAAACTAAGCCAAATGGTGATAAACAACCAAACAGGGATAACACCAATGGGTGACCTAAAACATGAAAAAAGCATATATAATTATCAATTAATCATAATCTAACAAGAAATATAAGAAAATTAAACAATAGGACCAAAAATCCCAAACTAGATATACCCGAAACATGGGAATCCAGCACTTTTGCACAAAAACTCAAAGACATTCAACGTAGTGAAACAACCCACCTACCTTGAACATAGTAGATCGATAGACATGAACATAGGCCCGTGAATCATCTTATAACGGTGTAGATATAAAAAAACTTCTAAAACATTCATCTTATGATAACTTGAGAAAGAGGACGAATTGGAAGACAAAGATCTAGGAGATGTAAGAGCTTACCATTGAAATTCCAATGCAATCAGATGTGGTAGATTTAGAGAACGGACGGAGGCACGGGGGTTCAGAGGAGATCTGCGGCTGTACGGGATGCCTTTCGATCGAATAATCTAGAGAAGAAGACGATTCTGGGGTTATGACGCGACCCCAATCCGTTTAATGAAAAAAATAATGTACATGGTGTGTACATTTAGAGTACACAACATGTACATGAATTTTTCGTACTCCTCTTTAGGCATCCTCTATGTCACCGCTACATGGTCATGTGTGTTTCCATGACATGACAACACACGGCCTCGTGCTGGAATGAAGTACACAGTGTGTACTTCGAAAGTACACAGTCTGTACTTCAAAAACATCCAGAAACACCTCTTTTTTAAAATAATCCAGAAAAGGGAAAACATACCTAAAAAGAAGATCTTAGTTCTTACAAACTTCCCCCATTTATGAAATTCATCCCTAAATTTCACTAACAAGGTGGCGAAGAAGAAACCATGAACAACCTGGGCCACTATGATCGCATATCGACCTCCCTCTCCGAAGACGTGTCATGTACACGGTCGTGCTGCCTTAGCACCCATACTAGAGGAATAGAACGACCACAAAGTACCTTCATACTGCAATTAACAATCCTGATTGGATGATCCTTGAAATATTCATCCTGCTCCAGCTCCACCTCCTCAGGTTGAAAAGCATGAGAAGGGTCTGAGAAATAACGTCAAAGCTAAGAAACATGGAAGACTTCGTGCATAGCCTAGTACCTCTAAGTTAACTTCTACCAATAAGAAGCCAACATGACTCTCTCTAGAACCTCAAATGGCCTAAAGTATCTCGGTGAAAGCTTACCCTATCTCTGGATCCACTTGTGTCCCAACCTCAGGGTAACACATAGGAAAACCTACCCTATGACCTTGAACCCCAAAGTTCATCTCCTCTGATCAGCATTACACATTTGCAGAGACTTTGAAATAGCCATCCTTTTCTGAATCAACTCCACCTGTTTTGTGGTCTCCTGGACAAGCTGAAGTCCCAGCATAGCTGCCTCTCCTACCTCCAGCCAACACAAGGGTGATCAGAATGACCTACCATACAAAGAATCATAATGTTCCATCTAAATAGTAGCATGAAAACTATTATTGTAGGAAAACTCCAATATATGTATATGTTTCTCCTAAAATCCTCCATAATCATGGATGCATGCTCGTAGCATGTCCTATAGCACCTGAATCGTGCATTCTAACTGGCCATCTGTCTAGGGATGGTAAGCTGTACTCAGAAGTAACTGTGTACCCAAAGCCCTCTTTAGCCCTTTCTAGAAATGTGATGTAAAGCGGGCATCCCTATCTGAAATTAGTAGTAATCAGAACCCCATGAAAGCATAAATCTCACGGTTGTACAACCGTCCATGCTCATCAACATCGGTGTTCCCCTTAATCACTGTTAAGTGAGCAACCATCGTGAGCCGGTCAATGAAAACACATACCATGTCATTCCCTCTAGGCGATTTCAAAACCCCTGTTACAAAGCCCATTGTGACATCATTCCACTTCAACTATGGAATGGTTAGCTGCTGCAATAGCTCTACTGGTCACTGGTGCTCCGCCTTCACCTGCTCACAGATGGATTACCTCATGAAAAAACTAGAAACATCTCTCTTTATACCTGGCCACCAATACTGGTGGTGTAGATCACGACACATGTTGGTTATTCCAGGATGAACAGCCCAAGCTGAGTAATGGAAGTATTGCATCAGCTCAACGTATATATCTACTGGAAACCATATGTGTCCTTGGAAACATAGTATCTCCCCATCCCATAAGTTCCATTCGGGAAGAGGGTCCTCTCCTGACATAATTTCCAGTAGGACTAGGCCATCAGAATCTGATAGATGCCTCATTCATACATAGTCAAGAAGGGTTGAGGTGATAGCTACAGAAGAAAGAAATGTCTGACCATGTATGTCATGCACCTCTAAATGTATTTCATATAATAGAGCAATAATTTTCCACTAACGACTGGCCTCTAGAACTGACTGTATCTGAGTCCTCCTGCATAGTGCGTCTCACACAGCATTACCTTTCCCAGCCGTATAAGCAAACTAGATATCGAAAGACATTAGGTATTTAACCCACATTTTCTATCTCAGATTCATTTCATGCTATGTGAAGATATAATTGAGGCTCTTGTGGTCAATATATACCACAAAATGATCTACCAGAAGATAGTGTCTCCAACAACTCAGAGTATGAACAACTACAGCCATCTCGTGGTTGTTCATAGGATAGTTCTTATCATGTGGCCTCAACAGCCGAGATCCATATGAAACAACCCAATCCTTATGTATAACCACTTCTCCAATCCCAATTCCAGATGCATCACAGAAATTTGCATAACTCTTGCCCGGATCCGACAAGACTAGAATCGGTGCTGAAGTCAATATCCCCTTCAGCTCATGAAAGGCTGAATCGCATGATTCTGACCAAACATACTTCAACCCCTATTATTTAATCCCATCAAAGACACTTCTATGCATGAGAATTACTATATAAATTGCATGTAAAAACCAGCCAACCTAAAGAAACTTTGTACCTCAAAGACATTCTTCAGCTTCTCCCTGGTAACTACTACTCTCACCTTCTATCGGTCTACTGATACTTTTATCTCTATGATGACATGACCCAGGAAGTGAATCTCTTCCTTCCAAACGTGGCACTTTAAGAGCCTAGAATATAACCGATTCTCCCTCAGTGTACTCAAAATGATCTCACGATGGGTATCATGGTTGTGTCGAGTGTGAGAGTACCCCAAGATATTGTCCCCGAAAACCACCATGAATGAATCCAAGTAAAGTTGGAAAACAATGTTCATCAGTGCCATGAAAACTGATGGTGCATTCGTGAGAACGAACAACCTAACCAAATATCAGAAAGACCATACCTTCCCCAGAAAGCTGTAAGAGGTATATCAGACAGTCTGACACGCAACTGATGATAGCCAGATCTCAAGTCGATCCTTGAAACACACTGGCTCCTCAAATCCAATCAAAGTGATCATCTAACTGTGGTTATGGATATTGGTTCTTGACTGTTAACTGGTTTATCTTATGATAGTCCACACAAAGCCGTAAAGTAACATCCGCCTTCTTTGAAAATAAAACAAGAGAAGCCCAAGGAGAAGTACTGGGTCAGATGAGACCCTTTTCCTATAACTCCTCCAACTTCTTTTTGAGCTCCTGTAACTCAGGCATAGACATCCTATAAAAAGATATGGATACTGGTGCTTCTCCTAAAACAAGAACAATAGAGATGTCTACCAATAGCTATAGAGGAAAAGCTGAAATGTCTTCTGGAAAAAAATCTGAGAAGCGATCAACCACTACAGGAATGTCTATCTGAGAAGTCCCATGGTCATATTGATATAAGATAGAAATATGGTCTGTAACACCGCCCAACCTATGTTGCCCTATTTCTGATCTGCTTGCCTGGACATTCTATTCTCCCATGTGAAGAAAATATCCACACTCCAGATATATGAAACTCTCCCTATGATGATTACAATCGAAAAAGTCCTGGAAGGGAACTAACTATTCCATCTCAAGAATGACTTCATAACCTGTCATCTCCAAATCATAGAGATTCCACAAAAAACGCCACCCACCAACCTCAAGGGGTAGTCTAAGCACTGACGCATGCTAGCAGTTGTAATTCCCAAGGGAGTTTCTAGCATCATCACATCCTTAGATGTATAAGCAGTAAGTTTAAAGCATTCCACAGTATGCATAGAAATAAATCTATGAGAAGCTCATATATCAAAATGTGAAGAGGATAAAACTGAGGCTACTAAAATCGTACCTCGAACTGTGGATGGTCCATGATCTTGCTCCCAATTAATCTGCTCTACCGCAAAAGTCTGTCCTTCTCTATGGCCATGTGTAGCATCCTAAGATCCCTACGCTGACCCTCCCTGAGCCTGACCACTAATTCCTTGGCATATGCCCTGGCCTAAACAACCTGAATAACTGTAGCCCCCAGTCTTCTGCAAAACTGGTAAACCTACTCATGTACACTGAGTGGAAACTGATCCCCCATTACTAGCCGTTAGAAGTAGAACCCTGTATAAATGCTACAGTTGACCAATCTTGCCACATGAACGACACTCCAATGGGTCTCTCGGGAACTGGGGCTTCTTATTCCACCTTTCTCCACACTTAATGCACACCACTTGGTTTCTAGAAGTAAGATCCCATCTACCAGTAGAAATACCCCGCATCCTCGAGTCAACTCGTATAGACTCTCAGTGGTGATTCCTATTGTCTATCTGAAATGAATCAGCACTGGATGCTGAACTGCCCTGGTCCATATCTTTAGTATCCCTCAGATTTCCTTCCGTGATATGCACTTGGTTGACTATCAGAGTGGAGGAAGTTATCTAAAAGACGTTCACCTGTGATCTGATGTCCGGTCTGAGGTCTTCCTCAAACATTTTTTCTAAAAACAACTCGTCGTTCCCCAGAATGAGAGTGAAATGCTATAACTATATGAAATTAGAGGAATACTCTATAATTTTGAGGGTATCCTGCTGCAGGTTCATGAACTCTCTAGCTCTGTCAGCTCTCAGTGTCGCTGGGTAGACGTAGTTGTAGAACATTCACTGAAACTCATCCCAAGCCACAGCATGTTGGTGCCCTGCCCACGAAACCACATCCCACCATATTTTGAAATAATCTCGTATTACATAAGTCAAGAGCTTAACTCTCCTCCCTTGAGGCGTCTCCAATCCCTTTAAGATGGATATAATGGCCTCTATCCATGAATCTGTGGCCTGCGGTGCTCCATCCCCTGTGAACATGGGGGGATGCTGCAGCTGAAAAACTCGCGTTAGCACTGGCATAGATGGGGCAGGATGATGATCTCCCTTTAAGGACTGCATGAATCTCCTAAAACCCTCTCTGAACTGAGCATTGGTACTAGTGTCTGGAATCACTATAGGTTCCATTTCCAGAATGATAGGCGGAACTACTGGTAGTGCATGATCTACTATATCAGGCGTACGGTCACTACCTAGTTCCTGACGTGAAACGGGAGGACATCTTGGTGCCATGACCCTACAAGGTCAAATTTACACTTTAGATCAAATTACCAGGAACTGAAATCTTGGAGCGTAAGAAGGGAACCGGGGAAAAACATTCAAAGGAAAACAAAACATGACTACATGGCGTGTATAAAGACTACACGACGCTTTCCTATAAGTCATTTACATGGGCGTGTTGTCTTACCTAACTGGTCAAGTAACAACCAAAATACATGGTGTGTTGTACTAACATTTGGTGTGTACCTTAATCCTCTTTCACATCCTGAGTCCTTCTACACGGCTAAGACACAGGGCTCTCCAAAGACAAAACTACCCAATGTGTTCATGTAATACACGTCATGTACTTAAAAGGCTTCACCTGGCCCGTGTTGTTAGTGACACAAAATGTGTACCAATAATAGACTACACAGCATGTTCAGAAGGAAACTGTGTATACTAAGAATTCCTAACAGACAGTATGGTTAGCTACATGGCTAGCTACACGGCTGACACTACATGGCGTGTTTCTGGTGGACATGGCATGTATGAGAATGGATAACACCGACCTGTGTTGTTTATGACACGGTCCGGTACCTCGATCAAATTACACGGTGTTTAAAATTCAAACACAGCGTGTATGTGAAAGTATAACATGACCTGTGTCATTCATGGCATGTTCGGGGTACCTATTTCATACTACACGATGTTCTGACCTAGTACGGGACGTGTTCTAATAAGATATTCCACAACCCCGTGTCCTTGCTCGCATAGTCAGTGACACTGATATATACTACACAGAGTTTATTCCTAAAGTAAACTCTATGTATTATATATTTTTCCATACATTAGCCTTAGAACTACACCGGAGCCAAGAAAACATGGAAAAATAAGCATTAAGGTGCCAAATTCAGATCTGTGGGGGCCCATACTCCCTTAGAATCAATGATTGACATCATAACAACACATATAATAGTAAAAAATATAACAAATTCATGATCCACCAAATTCCGATCCTTGAGGGCCCATAACACCTCTAAGACCAATTTACGGTGTCCATGATAAGGAATCTCCAATCAAATGATATCCAATCAATATAGCAGGTATTCAATCACAGCAGATATCACAACATCATGCATAGTCTATCACAATTTCTATCACAATAGCTTGAAACTTATAATGAAATCAAGATGGCATGAAAAAATGAATGAAATATGATATTCTAACAAGTGAATATATGATGCATGAGATGGAATACACCCATATCCTTGGGTTGCAACAAAATAGAACCATAATCATGTAAACAATAACAACAAAAAACAAGTGGTCCACCCAATGGTGAAATCAATTCAACTATAACATTTTCAAAACTCTAAAATTAAAATATTAGAGGTAACCTAGGTTTTTACCTGTATTGGAGTTCTAAAAATCCTAGACACAGCTATTTACCATTTACCTATTCCTTCATACCCCTATATAATGTCCCTAAATAGTAAGCCGACAGAAAGAAAAGAACCTCCTCTAATACCACTTTGTAATGACCCAGATCCAGAGCCAGTCAACTAGTGCCCCATACCCAGTTTTCAACATGACCTCAAGTGAATTTCCCCAAACTCCAGAGGCTTCCAACTAATAGCAAGGCCCTTGGTGAGTCATTGGGGAAACCATGCCCTCATTTTGTAAGGTATATAAGGAAAAGGAAATAACGGTCAATAGCGGATACAGTAAACAACATTCAATAACAAAAAATAACCAGTGGAAGAAATGAATATATATATAATAAGGATGATAATGGTGCAGTAGGTACAAGTTTCTAAGGAAAGAAGAAAACAAAACAACGTGCTGAAATAAAACTGAGAGACAGTGTAATAAAAATAAGTAGTAACTCCAGCAGTATCACAAGCCTAAGCTCGGTCCTATGATCTCCAGCTCCAACCCGCAATCATGTACATAAAGTAGAAAGGCCACAATCGTTATCCATACCTACAACCATATAACATGTTTGGGCCGAAAAGTAGGACCCAAACAAGGTGTGAGACTAATCGCATTAGGCAACAACCACAAAATCTGTGCCCTCCTGTCAGTGTGAAATATAGAAAAAGTAATAGTATTAAATAAAGTATAGAAATAAAAGTACACTAAAGTAAAAAATCATTAAAATCATTATTTACATTTATTTATTATTCTAATTAATTGATTTAGTTACCAACCAAAGAATATAGAAAATAGATCTATAACCCCAAAGCATAGTAAGTAACACAACATGTATCTTAACAGACTGCCTAAACAACAAGTAGTACAAAACCCAAGCTTGTTCTTTGTCTTGGTGGAGACTTACCAACCATCCATAAAATATTCACACTAACTCCCTTGGTGGATCATACTAGAAGACCATCTAGTCAAGTAATCATACAAGGGCACATGCACTCTGGGAAGCTCTCACCCTAAATTCCCATATAGTCTTACAACGATAGATATAGACTCTCTGAGGAAGAACATACATCTAATTCCCCATGTATTCTCGATACGTAACTAAGTAAACTCTGAGGAAGCACTAAGTACAATTCTCGTAGGTCCTGAGAATGATACAAATTTATAACAGACTCTCTAGGGAAGCCCTTAATCGTTAATTCCCTCTTTTGTATGCCACACCAGGTTCACAGAGCCCTGAGCAGTCCCGTCGTACATAATTGGCTATCAGTAGCGCTATGTAAGTTCAAAAAACTACATGGATTATATATAAAATGCATCAAAATCATATAAAAAACATTCAATGCATGCAATCAGTTATATCAAGTAAACTAGCAATAACAATAGGGTTTGCCTTGCATGCAAACTGAGCCAAACAGCGATAAACAACCAAACAGGGATAACACCCATGGGGTGATTCTCAAACATGCAGAACAACATATATCATTATCAATTAACCTTAAGCTAACTAGAAATATGAAGTAATTAAACCATAGGACCAGGAATCACAAACCCGAGATACCCGAAACATGGGAATCCAACACTTTTACATAAAAACTCAAGGACATTTAACGTAGGGAAACAAACCACCTACCTCAATCACAGGACATTGATATACATGAACTTCGGCCAGTGAATTGGTCTATAACATATTAGATCTGCAAAAACATTTGAAATGTTCAACCTATGATAACATGGGAAGGAGGAGGAATTGGAAGACGATGTTCACAAAGAAAGAAGATCTTACCCTTGCAGTTCCAATGCTACCGATGGTGGTCAATTTGGATAGCGGACAGAGACACATGGTCTTGGAGGAGATTTGTGGCTATATGGGATGCCTTAGGTCGAAGAATCTAGAGAAGAAGATGATTCTGGGGTTAATATGCAACCCCGGTCCGTTTAATGAAAAAAAGAATACCTTATCTACTTTTAGGGTACACGGCGTGTACTAGGCTTTTCTGTACTCCTATTTAGGTGGCCTCCATGTAACCCCTACATGGACAAGTGTTATTCCATGACACGGCCATCACATGGCTTCGAGCGGCAATGAAGTACACGGCGTGTACTGAGAAAGTACACGGCATGTACTTCCAAAATTTCCAGAAACTCCTCTTTTCTCAAAAACTCCCGAAAAAAGAAAAACATACATGAAAATAATATCTAGTTTCTTACAAATATTTACTTAAATATTTAGTACTTTTTAAACACTAGATTACATATGAATTACCTATAATAAATTGGGAAAATAAAATAACGCATTATATAAGAAAACTCACAAAATACTTGGAACTCAATGAAATGATTTTTGTTCATAAACTCAAGAATGGAAACACAAACAGGGTGTTATGAAATGATAAAAAGGGTATGTAAATATGAAGGAATAATGAATCAATAAGAATAAATCATCACCTATATGTAAATAACTACGAAGACTTTTCATTTAAATAACCAGATAAGGCATAATAAATATGGAATTGTAAATAAATGAAACACATGAAATTTATTAAACAAACATAGAATTTAATCAATCTAAGGATTTTATCATATGAAAATATCATGGATTAAAATAATAATAACTAAAATATAAATTATGTACAAGATAAATTAATGGATTCCATGTCTGTGGAACATGAAATCTTATACTATCATGACCATTCAGTATATAGTTTAAAACTATATTTAGATATCTGTTTATTTTTACCACATCATTTTTATCATGAGAACCATCTGATCCATTTAAGGGATATATTATGTCTAATACCCACTATAATTTACATTACTGTTAATTCATCATATTTAGTAATCCATTTGTAAATAATACGCCTTATAAAATATTCGTATTTGATAAGGAATACTGATTTATCATTATTTTATGAGATAATTAAATAATTGTCAATGTAGACACCTTATGTAAAATGGTATATGGTTTAGGAAATAATAATATCAAAATACCAAGAATGTTGATATTTAAATAAATTTTCTATGATATATGATTACAATAATGTGATTGTTTCAAGAGGAAGTTATCCATAACAATAGAATGTGATATTACAATGATAACATTGCAGCTTGGTAATTTTAATGAAAAACCCTTTTGGTGAGATAATTTGAAGTGATCCTATAAATAACAAGAATTATGAGTAAATCATGATATTAAATTAAAATGGGTAGTATATACCCATCTTAATGTGAAATGGTTCAATACAACAACTATGTTTCAATGAAATTTAAATTGATATGAAATCATTTAACATGTGTTTTCTTTTGGGGGAATATACATTAACCACATTTATAAGGATTTTCTAAAACATATTAGCTAATACCATAAAAATTATAATATTCATTGTATAATATTTATAATTATTATAATATGTTATTACCCTTTTGTTAAAAATCAGTCTTATTTTCACTATTTCGACTGTTAATTGCTTAGTTTTTCAGTATGTTTTGACATGTTACATGACACTCCTATAAATTATATCATGATTTCATCATATCTAGAAATAAAAACATGTTTAAAATATCATTTATAATTCATTATATATGTATTTATATTCATTCAAAAAATTTGGAGATATGAATTGAAATGAATCATTCACGGCGATGGTATGTCGTATGTATGATGAACACTACATATATTTCATTTTCATTTTAAAATAATGAAATGTAAATGATTTATATGTATATAATAATTAAAATATAATATTTAGGTCATATATGTTACTAATTGGAAATTAATTTTTTTATTCGAATGGACCCCCAATTAAGGGTAATGGGGAATCCTAGAATCACATCAAAAGCATAACGACAAACCATGCCTCCATGGTCCATGAGTTCAATGAAAAAAACAACAAATTTAGGTCTCAAAATACAAGGACCTTCTCAACATAAAAAACATTAAGAATATCTTCTATATTTTCATCACTAATCTACTAGTAAACCAGTGCAGGAATCATGAGCCTAGTACTGATAGAAAATCCTTGCCCTTGTAAAATATCCAAACATGGATTCCAATGACCAACTTAAATTTCATTCTCTGATCCCCATTTGGAGCAGCCCCGTGCTGGAGAAATTGTTGTAGAGTCCCTCAAACCACGAGCTATATGGATTCAATAAAATAACCTCCAAAACATGTAACATCAAACAATTTACATTCATGGACACCAAATCCCCTTCATCATGAATTAAAGGGTCAATTGCAGCTCCATCAATTTCCTTCCCAAATGAACCCAAATGCACTCCATGTAACACCAAACTCCATCACATCCATAAAAGTCAATAAGATGATCCATTGGATGCGAAACCAAGCCATCTTCACCTAGGTCTAGATAGAACAACAACACACCAAGGTAATACTAATGATGTGGGGATTCTATATTCCCTTAATAAAATATGATGATATTGGAAAAACTCTGTTCAGATCAGAACTAAAAAATGCACCCTAACCCGGTTTCGAAAAAAAATACCATGAAAATCTGGCGAGATAACCAGTGGGGAGAGATAGAGATGTACCAGTAAAATAATTGAAGAAAATCCTACAAATTTATATTTCAATATCCAAATAAAAACTACACAAACATCCCCAAATGATAAAACTTTCAAAAAAACTCACATAAGCTCTGAAACTCAGGACTTTTCCCCTCAGAGGCAATCATGACCAGTAACCAAAACACATTGGAAAAATGACATAGATATCTTCTTGTCTTTCTAGACCTAAATAAGAATCTAGATCTTCCCAAACCACTTCATCACAAGAAAGAGGAGCCACACAATCTGCTCTAAGAATCTAGAGGCATAGTGAGACACGTCATCATTGAAAGGGTCGGGCCATTGTTAACCGAGCTGAGAAGTCAGAGCCCCGCTGAGCCACACCATCACACATAATGATTCTAGACAGCGTGGATTGATGTAGGGTCCCCACCACGCCACATCAATTCCAAGACACACTAATGTTGATCCAATACATAGGAAGCTAACTTCGAGACTGGTCTAGGTCGGAGGGGGAAGAGAAAAGAGACCGATAAGAAACCCAAGAAGATGCAAGTGGGAGAGAAGATATCACTCAGAGGATGATTCTATCCACTGATATTGTTAATATTTTTTTAATTTAAATGAATAATATGATAAATTTATCATATTTATATTAACATAAATAATAATAAATTCAATTTAGAGTGTGAACACATAAAGCCTCTTTTAGAAGGATGTATTCCACACATCCACAAACGATGTTATTATATTCTAACAAAATGTAAGGTGAAAAGGTATATTCCATATAAAAATTATATAAACTAAAAAATATATATTATATATCATATAAAATGTTTTATGTAACTAATAATAAAACAATTAAAGTTTGTAATGAATGAATTAACGACATCAGTTTGTGATGTGATAGTCTGTCATACAAAAAAACAATGACTACATATCCCATTTGATAGATATGTTAGAATGTATATGTAAAAATAATATAAATAAATAATGTAATTAAATTTAATATACTATAGTTATTATATAATTATTAAATAAAAATAATTTAAGGGGTGGAGATGTAAATGAAATAGAAGTTATCATTGGAGAACGTTACCTTTTATTTGGGTAATCCATTTTGGTTTATACCATGAGACATCCTTGGATAGATTTTTTTACAAAGTAATTATTATATTAATAGGATAGTGATTTTTTAATATTATTTTTTAAGAAATATTTTGGTGAAAAAATCATGAGAGGTTTGAATAATTGTGAGCAGTGACTACCTTTTTATTGTGGAGGAGGAATGAAATTCATGTAATTATAAAAAGGTAAACACTATTAAGAGATCTTTCCTACATAGTGTTACTCAAATAATTAGTTAAATAATAGGAAATGAAGTATATGTTCTAAATAGTTAAATAAAATAATTTTGGTACGTTTTAATAGTATTTTTTGGTATATATTGTTAAGGATTATTCAACTATTAAGCTCAATTTTACTTTAATTGTTCATATTAATTTTAACTGCATTGACTAATATTTTTTTAACAAAACTAGGTTTTTCATACTAGAAATAATAAATTATAATTTATTAAAATATGGAATATATTATTCCATATTAAAATAAAGAACTTTAAATATATTAATAGAAACATAATCCCACAAATGGGATGACAAAGCATGTTTTTAGAGTAAATATGATCAAAAGATTGTTTTATTTTTATATTGAATTTCAATGTGAAATTGATTTAAAAAAAATAATTTTTATTAATTGATTTATAATTGAACTAAATATTATTTATAAATAATTTAAAATATAATATATATATTTAAATTGATTTGATGAAAAATAATTTTTTATTTAAAATTCAGTATTTGTTATTATTAATCAAAAAATAAAACATAATAGAAAAATACAAAAATTCACACAATACTTATTTCAATACATTTATTTTATAAATGAATTCTTTTTTGGTATATTTAATTTATAATTGTGTTAGAAATCAGGTTTAAAATAGGTATACAATAGAAAAGTAGCAAAACCTCCTTTCAAAAAATATAGCCATGGATGCATAATGTTGGGTTCGTTATTATCATATTCCTATAAAATATATTAAAAAATTTAATAAAATATTTTAATGAAGATATAATATATAAATTATTACTATAATAGATATAAGGTGTTAAAATTTAATTATATTTGGAAAATGTGACTAAATGTGAATTTAGTTAAATCTACTGTTGCTTATATTGAAAACTAACCCAATATAGCATGTATTGAATGCTATCAATTAATATTATTCTAAAATTAAAATATTTTAAATTATTATATTTCAATAAAACAATAATTATCAATCGTTTAATGAATGAAATAATCCCTCACTACATCACGCTATAAATGAAACTCAGAAGTCCCTTTTCCATCTTTTTACCATACCATGGGGAATGTCAGTGAATCTAATTTATGACATCATCTTTAATATCACAATGTTTATTATTTTCCTTATTTTTTAGTGAAATTTGATAATAATTTAGAGTAATGAAAAGTGAAAATTATCCTATCATTGATTAGTGTCACGTTTTACAAAACTAGTATTATTTGTTTTTAAAAAAATTCACATTTCAACACTTTTTAGATAATAGGATGATAAAATTGAATACAGTAAATATTCATGAATAATTATAATCACTCTCAATTTCTTATAAAATAGAACCCCACACCTATCATAGTCCCTTAAGAATCAAATGATAGCTATAGAAGAACACATGAAAAACCCTTCCGCCCACTCATCGATGATAATTAACCATGTGATTATATTTTAATGTGAGTAAAATTAAGGTTTAATTCATTGAAGTGTGGATTTAACCTATAAAGAAAATCATTTATAACAAGGTTCTTAACAGAAAAATGTTCAAGGTTATTATCAATAAATTATAATAGGATATCCAATTTAATTCCTCAATCATGATTAATGTAAATTATGAGTTCCACTTATTTGATATTGAATATGAATAGGTTATATTTAATTAATAAAATTCAATTCTTCTCTAAATAAGTGAGGTAATCCTGATGATGATATCATAGTGGCTCAGAAACATATCAGGATATTTATCTAAATTATAGAAAATAACTATTTTTATTATAATAGAATTTATTATAAGAAATCCTAATAAATATTGAAAATATTATTATGAAAATAAAAAAGTTAAAAATTACATGATATTTTTACCTTAAATAATCATATTATTTATATAAAAAATTGAGTTAAAAAATAAATTTAGATATCCAATTCAACATAATGAAATTTGTAAATACATAAAAATTATATGAAATACTTTTATAGAGAATATATATATATATAAATACATGTTATTCAAAAAAGGATAACCAATGATAGAATACCATATAATGGTAATTGATTCCCGAATTCTATAAAACACCCAATATGTTTTTCTAATCCCCGACACATATATTTCACAAAACCCTCACTGATCATCAATAAAAAACATGCAGTTTTCGAGAATGCATAAAATTATATTAAAAACTATTTTATGGAATGTATTTAAAATGGGAACTACTATTACTTTCATGGATAACCTAGGTGGTATGTGACTACCAACTTATGTTTTCTTAAAATGAAATTAAAATAGGAAACATGAGCTTCATTCCACTTTGTTTCATGTATTTAAAACCAAGTAGTAATTATTATGTTATTCAAAATTAAAAATACAATACTAAAAAATAAATAAAAAAGTTTTGAAGATCCTTTAGTAACCCCCCAAATTGGCTATATAAACTAAAACCAATACACATAGAAAACATTCATATTATCCGCAATCTATTGGTGAGTTGGAATTGTGTAGTAAAACCACAACATTTCTCCTTTTACATAGTTCTTATAGAATTTTTTTTCATGATAGTCTCTTTTGATATCTATGTATAGTGCATACAACCAATTTTTAGTATAGAAAAACATTATAGGTGGGGATGGAATGAGGATTTATTGGATTCCCTATTATATTATATTCAAATAATTGGATTCTCTCTCTAATGGATACTATACTAAGGGTACTTATATATGTTTAATTAATATAGATTTTTAAAAAAAATCATTTTGAAAAATGAAAATGAATTTTGAGTTCAAATCACAATTCCAATCTTCATATTAATCTTCTTGAACAACTATATCTTCATGATTTGCAACATTTAATTTATCATCTACCACTAATTGTCCCTTTAGTTGATATTTATTATAATGTTGACATACTTTTTGATTTATAATGTATCTTTATCTGGTTCCTCCACTAAATTGGTAGAATAATACAAGATTTCCATGTATTTATGCATGAATTTATCTTAAAAATTATCAGTAATAATGTAGTTTTTATGTTTTATTGGAAATTGTGTGTTTTCAAGAAAGTGGAACTGAGCAGGTTTCAAAAGGGATATTCATACAAATCTTCCTCAAGATCCTAGGATCAGTCTTCTACAATTTTTTGTCACTCATGTTTTTCATTTAATGTAGCTACCTTAGATTATTCTTTAGGGACTTACATAAATGGAATAATTTGATATGTCTCTATAAAAATTAAAATATGGAAATTAATATATAAATTATTACACATATTTTTTGAATGTATAAAATATAGATAGTTGTATCTCCCACTTTAATTTTAGTGTGTATTTTTTTTACTATGTACAAAGCCACATTGATCTTATCTTGTGTAATATGGGTTGAAAAAAAACATTACATATTTTCTATAAATATTTCCTCATCAACTCTATCATCGTACATCAAGGGACACAACCATTATTTTGATTCAATTACTCCATATTCAGCCAAAGGGTGATCTAAATGAAAATGATTTTAAAAAAATTGTGGAAACAAATGTTTAGTAAAGTGTCTCCCTAAATGATTTTATATTTAAATCCCTCTAATATGTTTATGACCACTGGGATGTGGTGTTCAATGTTGAACAAGGGTATTTTCCCCATTATTAATATATTCATGTTCAATCTCTACATTGGTTGTTAAAATAACCATTAACAACAAATCAAATTCAACGTGCACGACCAATTGATGGTCTTCACCTTTCTAAAAATTTATTCCCTCTAAACATTGTTATAGGGTGTTGGCATTTTAAGCATACATTTTATTCAATTAAACCAACAATTATTTATGTTCCTTAATTATTATTTCTCTTTAAAATGATGGTACTTCAAAAAATAAATGTATCTATGAATATATTTTAGTGTAAGTTCAAATTAATTGTGATGGTGTTGTGGCATGTGTTATTAATAGTAGTTGGGTCTATTCATGATTATTTTCTTCCATACCACTGATTAATGTATACCAAATGATACAAACACTATTTTCATTTAAATTTATTCTCTTGGAGTTCTTCTGTGAAAATTAAATATGAATTTCTCTAAGGATCAATTAGGGTTTGAGGTTACAATGATGGTTGTCATAGCTAGATAAATTATTCAAAAACAAAGAAATGCATACTAATAAGAAAGAAAATATTTATAGTTGTGTTAATATAGTGAAAATTATACGAATCTACCAGGAAATTGCCCCATGTTTTCCCCATGATTTTCCTGGGCCATTGTGAAATTTAATTGTTTTAATTACACCTAATGTATCATAGCATCGAACATATTTTGTCACTCAAAGAACTGGGTTTGCGTTCTTAACTATCCTATCACTTTTGTAATTATAATTTTATTTTATAAATTAATAAATCTTCCATTTAATTATGTTTGAGATTTTGATCTCATGCATTCATAATGAATGATGTAGAAAATACACAGACATAGGGTGAAATGGTATTGGATCAAAGCTTGGTCACACATGTTTTAATTATCTACATTTGTCCCATCCAAAAAATGAATCAATATCATTAATTAATTTCAATTATATATATATTTTTTGTTTTTGAAGTAACACTGAATAAGTTGATCCTAATAAATTATGTTCCACATATCCCTCAATAAACTATCAATGGTCTCACTCAATCAAGGCATCCACTATCTCAATGCCCATTTCCATCTTATGACCTTCGTTACTAAGAAAATACAGTTCCATAACTATAATGTGTATACCATGATATAGAAAAATAATTGATTTCATAAATTCTTGGATGTTCCTACTCATTATAAAGGGAATACTAATATCACTTATCCAGATATATCTATTTCACTTCTACATTTAGTATGGGAAATTAGAATTTCAGAACCATGATTCGGTGGGCCTATATAATATTCTTGAGAAACCTAGGCCATGGGATATCTATCGACAATAATGGAATTGTAGAGATAATTGAAATAAAATGGTGATGGTGAAAAAAATAATAATTGTGGGAGAAAAGAATAAAAATATAATTGAACCTAACTGAATTAGAAATATTATTCAAAATACATATGGAAATTATAGATGATTTCACCAAAAATAAATATATGGTGAATATATATCCTTGTGGAGGGGGAGTGGAAATACATATAAAACAATATAAAATTTTCTACTTCTCGTCATATTTAAAATATAGTAATGAATCTTTTATTATATATATAGATACCACATGTCTAGAGTATAGGGTTTGGATGATTCATCTAGAGATTATATTCTTCATTTTCCAAGATCAGTAATTTTCTCCACATAATATATACATTATAACAATAAGAATTTTTTTAGTAATTTAGGATATTCAGTTAATCAAATTATTTTTATCATGATCATGTGAGGAAGAGTTGGTTAAAAAGTTGTCTCATGGGGTAGATTTATTGGTTATCACAGGGAGAATGTTTTTTCATGTTGGGTTTATAGTGCCCTTTATAGATTCTGGTCCACTACTACATATTTTTATTTCCTTTGACTTGGTTTAATCAGTTAGTTTTAACTCCAATGGATACTTCAACAATTTCATCATGGGTGTTCATTATTATCATGGATTTAGTTTCTCCCTTAGAAACATTTCTTATATTGGTGATTGGAATTTGGAGAAATTCAACGTCGTGTATGAGATTCTATGGTTTATATTATATGAATTTGAATGGGTATGGCACTGTTGATCCCACTTTTTTTAGGATTTAATTTTTTTTCAATTATGTTCATAGTGTTTAGTAGTGATCAATAAGAAAAGAATATCCCATTTATGTTAATATGTATATGTAGTTTCAATGTCATGGAGTGGAGATGAAATAATAATGCATTGTAATTTGAATTAAAATATAGATTGTTTTAAAAATTTATTTTCATGGTGATTCATAGATAATTTTTTTTGGATTTATTTTTTTACATTATTTATGTCTTGAATAATTTTTCTAGAAATTCTATTGATAAATGAAATTAATTTCATTTCAAATACATGTATCAAATTTGATATGATTTTTACAGCAAAGAAGAATGTTTTCTTCAATGTTAATTAATTTATTTGGAATGAATGTTCTAAAATGAATAGATGGATATAATTTGGACAGAAAATATGTCATTGTTACATGAGAACCATATAAGATACAACATTTAGATTTTTCAGATGCTGATTTTTATAAAAAGGAATAGTAAAACAAAATTACTATTCCAATTAGGCTTTTATGAGTATGATATCTATAGTATTTATAGTATTAATAAGAGGTTTATTAAAGATGAATAAGTGCCATCATGAATTTTAAGGAGGTTAGTTTTAATTATGTGATAGAATATATCAAATAAAATAAATTATATGTTATTTTTAAAATAGATATCCCTCCATACTAAAAAGCCAAGACATCAAAATCCATGGATTCTGGGGGAAACAAGGACAACCATTCCCATGGGAGAACATATCATGCCACATGATAGGATGTTTTAGAGAAGAGTGGTCAAAAGATACAGGCATGTTTATGTGTATGTCCTACATAGTTATTAGTTGATTCCACATATTGCATAGACCATAGGCTCACCAAAACACCATGTACCATGTCTAATGTGTCCTGTGGGGGATTCTAGTAATGTTTCATCTAGTTGATGACCGCGATGATAGCGTGAATTGTGGTTATTGACCATTATGATCATATCCTGTGTAGAGGCACCTCTGTGAGTTCAATGTGGGATGTTTCATCATAGTTACAATTCATGTGAATTAGAACTTATTGACATAATGTTATGTTCGATCTGATGGAATCCAACAACAAGGAAGCTCCCACATTTTAATCCCCTACCTCCATAAATTTCTTATAAATGAATTTTTTTGTTCAATGATAAACCATTAGAGAAAATAAAACCATGGGTATATTCTCATTTCCATGGATCAAATAAAAAAGAAAGATTATTTGCTGATATGAACACATGCTTCACATTAAAAAAAGTTGTTTAATGATTAAGAATTGAGTGAATGAAAATATAGTTTTCGGAGGCCATTCTGTTATTCAATTTTCCTTAATGATTTTTTTATAAGAAATAAATCTTAAATGAATGAACACAAGGATATCACCACAAATAAAAATCAGAGATAATGAATAAAAAACGCAATAAAATTGTATGTCAATTTTACCCATGTTTGAAAAATTTATTTATGTGATCTATATGAATTAAAAAACAATAATTAAAATATAATACTTTGAAAGAAATAGATAAATTAGTGTTGGTGTAAATTTATCTTAAAATGCTGATCCATAGAGATGATGCAAAGTTCTACCACTCAAATTATTTTACAACCTCGTATTTTTTGTAAAACATATCCTATATATTTTACTTTTATGTTATAAGGAAAAGACTTCAACAATACATTGTGGATTTTGGAATAACGGTAGTTCCACCAGACATTCTAGTTTTAGATTGGAGATCCATGATCATCCAATGTGAAAAGTTTCCTCAAGCATGTGAGTGGTGTTCCTAACATTATTATGATTCCTAAAGGTGATATTACACCATGAGATAATGATTGATTTTAGAAATCCACTATGCTTTGAAAGGAACTTGATCCATGTAATTTTTCAACCCTTAATGAATTATAATGAATGTAATATTATTGTTTTAGTATTATAAAAAATATTATGTTGCACAATTACACATGAATGATGGTAATAGAAGGTGGGATCCAACCATATTAAATTATATAAGATATAATGGTTCTCTTGTTTTTCTGATAAAAACATTATAATTTTTATTAAAGAATAATAATGTATATGAATATTCTGGGTTTCAAAGGATTGTTTTTGAATTAATGAACATTCAAATAATATATATTTCTTGATACCTGAACATGGTTCTATTGTGAAGAGAGTAAAGAGGTGCTGAGAAAAAGTAACTTATGTGTAGTGTACATGTATATGTAAATTCTTATGCATTAATGCAATTTCAAACAAGGATGTTGGTTTATAAAGTATATTTATACATCTTGAATGTGTTAGTTCTAATAAAGATAAATAAATTGAGATGTGCAATGAACATGCACCATGAATAAACTGATTAATAATTTCATTAATAAAATAATCAAATATTTTTGTGGGATTATTATTTCATGAAAAAAAATGAAGGTATGATGTATTTCTGTTTAACAACTATCTATTGCACCAAGAAAAATAAATGATAATTGATATTATATTCATTTTTTATATTGTGTATAAAAAATGAATTAATTATGATGATTTTAAAATTGTATGAGAAATAAGTGTTTCAATAATCAAAAAGGTGTTGAATTTTCTATCATGAATAAGGGGATGTATATTTAGTGTAGTATTTTTTCCATTAATTATATCAAGACACTATTATGCACTATTTCATTTATTATTGTGTAATATATCAATGGGATAAGAAGATGTTACTCAAAAACATGATATCCATTGGCTATATTTTTTGTATGGATGTATTTAGTTTAGTACACCACAAAAAATTTATATTTCAGTTACATATCATAGAAGAAGTTGAAGTGAATTATTTTTTTCTACTGAGAGAATAATAATTGATTCTTTACTAATATCATGAAATAAACCATGTGAAGAAGAAGTTAGTAGCAGAAATAATAAAAAATGTTATATAAAACAATAGTCTAAATAGGTGGAAGCCCATGTTGTTGTTAGAAATATCCAAATAGAGGAAGATTTTATCTTCATATTTAGTATAAATATCCATCTGAGATCTATAAAGCATGCAATATCAAATTAATATAGTTATTTTCTAATTAAATGAGTTATCCTGTTTAGGGTAAAAATTATTATAAGATTTATATCGAAGTGGTTGTGTGGTTAGGATAATTTGAAGACATACCAAGGACTAGTTTTTTTATTGAGTAGTAAACCTGGTAAAAATGTCATGTTTTATCTTGTATTTATTTCTCATATAGGCAAGTGACAAATAAAAAAATAAAAAGAGAAATATGATTCTGACATGTCAAATTGTAAATGGATAAACATGTTTTCATTTATTTTAATATTCCCAACATTGACTATACCATTCTTAGTGATTGGAATATCCAAAACTGGTCCATTCATGTTGTATCAAATATAATTTCACCTGTGACTAGTTTATATATATTGAATCTATAATTATTTAAATATTTGATTTTATTTACTATATAAACATTTATGTTTATCCTTGGGAAGGATTCTGTTATCTCTATATAGATTTCAATATCTTCAATGACTATGATGAACATGAGAATTAAAGATAAGATAATATTGATGATGAAATCCATCTAATCTACATAATATGATGCAGATTTTTCTATTTTCCATTGAAATAATGAAGACATATCTGTTGTGGAATTTAATTATCATGTAGATAAATCTGTCACTAAAAATATTTAAAGTATTCATTAATCTAGTGATCATAAACGATGTGTTAGTACATTAGAACACTGTATTGATTATAAATATTCCAACATAAGTGGTGATGATGATCAATCAGAAACATTTAAATAATTATTAGTTGATTGTGTAAAAATATTTCTATATGGTATTCATGAGAAAGTTTCATCCTTTTTTTGAACTCTTTTGATAAATACAAGATTATATCACCTAACTTAATGGAGAATATAATGTTTTGGATAAGATATTACATATAAAAATTATGGTTTTTTAACTATATTCATACTGGTTTTAAATTTTAATTAAACACAGTGTAAAGTACCTCAAATTAGTTGAATAAAAATATACAGTAAAAAACATTATATGAGAAAAGATACAAGAACATTAATATAAATTGAAAAATAGAAGTTATTCTAGTGGTTTACAATTAGAAGAAATATCCAAGAAGATCATGGAACATTATTCCTTGATTCAAATAAATGTTAAGATACATGAATATTAGGTTGATATAATGTATATTTTTTTTTAAAGAGAATATGATTATTATTGAAAACCAGAATGTTAACCTCCATATAAAATAAAATTATTTTGAATATCAGTTTACCAATCCTGAGAGGAAATATATGGAGACATTATAAAATAATGAAATATTTTTGGATTATGCGCAATGATCACAGGTGGATACTATGTTTGAAAGACCTCCAACAAGTGAAATGAAGATCCGGGCTTCACTCAATAATCTATCAAAAGAAACCGAGAATAAAAAGGTACCATCCACATCATCCTATACTAATGCTTCTAAATATGATTCCACAAAAAATGTTGTTTAGAAAAAAAATATAAATAATATATATATAATGAGAGGAGATGAGAAGCCTTCCACCATGAAAAATATTGATAATAAAAAGATTATATAATCTAATTCATAGAAAATAAACCCAGTGTCATGAAGAAGACCAAAAAATCTTATACATAAGATATCTAGAAATCAATTTTTTTTCAATGTCAATGATGTAACCTATTTGGTAATTTTCTATTATATTTTTTATATAATCCCAAAAATGAAAAATCATAAAAGAATCATATGTTAATGGTGAGAAAGTATGATATGATGAATCAATATCTATAAGTCCACAATAATATTTAAAATACAAATAAATTTTCATATCATGATAACACACATATTCTATGAAATGGATGTGTCCAAAATGGTATTAAATGTATCATTCCTCATATATATAAGGTTGATAAGAATAAAATACCAGATAACCTGTATATTAAAAAACAATATATAATGGGATGATATCTATAGAATATTGTAAATTAAAATTACTCTAAGATGAATCAAGGAAAGAAATGTTGAGGAATAATTGGATTATAAATACAATAAGATAATTTAATGTTATTTTTAAAGACCATGTAATAGTTATGGGTCATTTAAGAACCTTGTTGGAAAATCCAATCATTCTACTGCAGTTCCTAATGAAATGTTAGTTATTTGGATAGAATACTTCGAATGAACGTTGATAATTATAGATGGACATGGTAAGGTTGTTTAAAAATTAAATTAATATATTCAATATGATGAATAAAAAAATAATTAAAATCTTTTTAAAAAATGAAATATTAGGTTAACGATTATATGTGTGACAGATGTAAGAAATCTCTCACATTGAAAATGGATGTTTACTTATACTAACAAAATAACAAGCGGTAATTATGTACATTAAGAATATATCATTTATGAATGTTATTAAGATGAAAAAATATCCACACAATTCAAAAGAGGATGTGAAGAGATCCAATATCCCTCATCATAAATCAGGCTAATTTTTTTGAAGTGGAATCATAAATACTGGATTAAATAATGTAACATGGTAGAGAAGATAATAAAAACATTTCTATTCCATTTAATTTATCAAATATGATCCAACATATTCCCTTAATCCTTATGTATTCTATTTATTCATATAATTTTTGTTATTTATGGTGATGTATGTTTTTAGGGGTAGAACCTTATTAGAAGCAAGGAATGCCAATTATTGATAGCCAAGTAGATGAAGTCACTATCCTTTAACGATTCCCCAATTTTATATTTAAATTAAAAATTTATGGAGGATCATATTTTATGAATTTAAATAATGATATTTACTATTTTTTATACCTATGAAAAACAGTATTCCATATTTTCATGATCCTATTTATGGTATCTTGAATTTCATGTGTTCAAGAAGACCATCATTGGTGAAGTTTTGAATGTTGGCCAATGTAGAAAATCACAATTTAAAAATCCATTTCAATGTATTTTTAAAATGGGAAAATTTTGAAAATCATTATTGAATAGATTCATAATTATGAATATGATTATAGGTGTTTACCTTTAGGTGGAGAAAAATGAAGAAATATTATGGCTCCAACTGTGCTATTATTTCAATTGATATCAATCTACATTGTCTCAAAAATTGGTTGAAGATATATTCTTTAGAAAACGTATGTATTTTATTAATCTATCATTCTTTCTTAATGAAAATAAATATTATTTAACAAGTGGTGACTAATAAAATTATTTAGTGACATTCTAACAATGGTATCCCCACAATTTAACATATCTTGCCTACTGATCTTGAATTTTTTGATCTGTTTCTTTAAGATAGTGTAGGAGGTTCATGTTGATTGTTCTTAAAAAAATTCAAATCAAAATTAACATTTTCTTACTAGAACGAATGTGAATAACCCTTAAATACTAAAATATATGTTTTCATTTCATAAGGTATCATGATTAGTTGGTAATGGAATAATATGTTGTTTAGAATAATCATATTTTTATCTACAGTCAGCATAACTCATGTAGACATAGAGAGAAAGGATGGATGAAAAAATTATTATGTATGGACAAATACCCATTTACCAGGAAAATTATATTCCTTTTAAATAATTGGGATAGAATGTTTAATAAATTCATGTAATTTTAATGGGGTTATAGTGAAGAAAACTATCCACATATTGACACATTCATTTGAAAATAACATTAAT
The DNA here is from genome assembly GCA_963277665.1 of Viscum album. NCBI lineage: Eukaryota > Viridiplantae > Streptophyta > Magnoliopsida > Santalales > Viscaceae > Viscum > Viscum album. The sequence continues at coordinate 337,523,218 of OY728157.1, read as the reverse complement.
TGTATTGACAAAAAGTACAAAGGGGGAGATTGAAAATTCTTAATTTTATTTATGAGTTTTATTTTTTTCAATGGTTTTTATTCGATATCAACTTTGTTTTGTTAGATTATACTATCTCAATGATGTGAATATGATGAAGTATTCCAAAATTATGCAGCTTGGATGATGACTTCAAGTATTGTAATTTGAAAAAACAATGATTGTTTTGAAAATTTTGAGTTTTGTGGGGATGCATGAATAATTTTAGGGGAATCATTATATGAAATTGTATGTAAGGATTGAATAATAATACTAGTAAAATTTAAAATTGTTGAATTTATCATCATGTCCAATACATGTATCAAATGTGATACATTATTTACATTACATAAGAAAATGGTTTTGTTGATTTATATAATCTTTTAAATTGATATATCAAAAATAATAAAAGAAAAAAAGTGCATGCATTAGGTCATTATTTCATGATAATCATGAAGGATAAAATATAATTATAATTTGAATATTGATTTTAATTATGGAGAACCATAAAACATAATTATTATTTTAAATAGGTTTTCATGAGTATGAGATTTATGGAATTTATATTAAAAAAAGCTGGAGGAATTGAATAAGAAAAAGTAGTTACATGAAATTGATCGAAGGTATTTTTTTTAATGTTTGTAATATTAAACATATAATTACTTATAACTATATTAAAAAATATGGATAAAAATTTAATGTTTCCAAGACCACTTCTAAAAAATATTATGTTTTATACTAGGTCAACCATGTCTATGGGAGGGCAGCACATGCCACCTGATAATCTATAGAGGAGGAGAGTTATTGTAAGATATTATAGGGCATGTGTGTATGACCTATGGATCACGTAGATAAGGAAACAAATAGAATGTTCTAAATGGAAATAGAAATATTGTGGAATATTTTATTCATGAACCAAGTGGGTTTGCATTTCATTTTCATATATGCACTGACCTCAGAGGTGCTTTGAACAGTTAGAATTAAATGTTTAGTTGATATTCCATAACATCCAAAGTAAATAAAGAATATAAAATAACCATATTTATTTTTACTAGTGAATTAAATATTAAAGTGAATTTCAATTATAATTTATGATTGATGGCATAATTGATATGCAACAATGAGTTTTTTTTATACCTTACGTTGCACACAACATTGTGTCATACTGAAAAATAAAAAATATAATATTATTTTAAATGGTATTTTACACCAAGATGTATTATTGGAGGGATTTTAAATAACTAACTAAAATTTTAATATACATGTTTTTTAAATATTTTACATTTATCTAATAAATTTTAGTGGATTCAAATAAGAAATAATCTGATTTTAAGCATAAATACAACAATATTCCTTAAAATGCCGATTTACAGCATTTTGAAGGTGAAGCCTATCTAAATATAGATTTGGTCACATTTATATGTTATATATGACAACAAGGAATTCTTATTTATAATCTGGACATCAAAATTTACATTGGGTGTATTTTTGGAATTTTTCCAATAAAATTTATTTTTTAATGAATTGTAAAAAATGTTGTATTTTAATTAGAAATAGCCTTTTAATCTAATTTATTCATATAGACATACTTTATTTTTATTTGGTTTAAATTTATATTTAGATTATATTTTTTTCATTTAATCTAACATTATTCATTTGTAGTATTTTCAAATTGAAATTGGACATAAACACGTGTCATTAATTTAATATTTTTTATTTCATAAAAACACGCCTTTTGTTTTGACAACCGGAATTAATTTTAACGAAATTTTAGCCACTTATGTATTATTAATTTTGTAAAATGGACCCCATATTTGGAATTAAGAGTTCCTTATTGTTTAAATATGTATCTATTATTTTTAGACATTTTGAATATTTACTTCAATATAAATTTTATTTACCATGGTTAAAAAAATATCTGGTTAATAATTGTAAATAATATTATTACAACAATATAAAATTTCCTTAACATGTGTCCTAATGATATTAGTTTATTGACATTTATAAATGGGCATCCTTAGGTCAATTTTAGGTCCCCATGGATCCACTAGTGAGTGATAATGACACTTACTATTAATTAATCTAAAGTAATGTCAGAAATGAAATAAACATATATCTTTTCGTAAATCAATTTTTATATGGGGTTATATAAGTTATCACATAGAATATAAATATTAATTTAAATTCTAATATTATTTCATACATCATTATATTTTTTTTATAATTTTTAGATATCAAATGAATAAAAATATTTATTACATAATAATGATGGAGTATTTACCAATATAATGAATGATTTAAATAAATAAGATTTAAAAGAATAAAACAATATAAAAAACCAGTAAAATTATCATTGGATGAATCTATTTCTAAAATTATAAATCGTATCTTCATCTTTGATGAGTTTTTAACCTTTAAAAACTGGAAATCATTATATAATAAAATAATATTTTTAAAATTTGTTAAAGAGCCCTTCCTCCCCCTTATAAAAAACACACATATCAAGACCATTACTCATAGTTATCTAGCCTCTTATCTCATCCATCCTATTACAATTAATCTCCCTAAATCTATCTCCTCCTCCAATAATTATTCCCCAAGTAATATGGAAATTCAAGTAATCCATTTGGTTCAAACCAGAGGTAGATACCCGATTTAAAGGTAATGTATTCTCTAAAGTTATATTGTTTTTTTCCTTCTCCAACACCCTAAACATTGTTATTCATTTATTTTATTGAAACACCAATATCATAAATATAATAGGTTTTTTTATGATAAGTATTCAAACTACACTAACACACACCACCATATAATTGGTAAGAACATACAATTTTTGTGGACGAAAAACTAACGCCTCACAAAATGATGATTGTTCAATTATCACCTACCACCACATATGGTGGCCAATAAGTTGGAAAAATATTTATATGTGATATATATTATATTTTAATTTTTTAAATGATTCTATATTTTTCATTTATAAAATACTTTTATGGTTTCCATATAAGGTCAATACGATGTATTCATTTGAGGAATTGTAGACTATCTCCCCCTCAAAGTGATATGAATCATTCATTCAATATGTGGAATGTATAACAGATCGATTTAATGAAATTATATATGATATTATATTATAATTATAAAATAACTATGTATCATTGTGTTTTTATTTCATTAAATGTGAAATAGAAATTAATGTACTATTCATGCATACGTATGGATTACCGTCTCCATAAATGGTGCATTTCATTTCTTCTCTCTGAATGTTATGTACTATAATAAATACATATATATACTTGACATATATGATATATATGATATCTAAATCATGAATATCATTATATATATAATTTAATTTCTACCACAAGGACAATTTATAATTATAATAAGTTCATTTTTTAACTCTTGTTCCGAACATCGACAAAATGTCCAATATGAACTCAAATAATTAACTGATTGTTATAGAAAGGTAATAATTCATATATAATGAATAATAAACATGAAATATGTTCTTAATAATTTATAAATTAATATTAATATAATTTCTAGTCCCCAAAATCCATGATTTCTTGAATTATTTTAATAACTTGGCATGATACAAGGAAATCATGTCCTGAAAGACCGATCAGTTTAGTAGTCATGGAAATAGATTAAATACATCGACATCACAATACAATTTCAAACATAAAATAAAACATAATTATTTGTTTGATAATTCAATTATTATATTTTATATTTACCTTGAAAAAAAATTATAATACACTTCTAGGAAAACTGTTGAAAATAAAACATAAGAAATGGGTGAGATCAGATTCTCAGTTAGAGTAATAAATTTATCAGAAGATAACATAAACAATATGCATTGTGAATAATTGAAAAAACATGAGTTTAAAAATAATAAACATGAACAAATTTTGGAATAATTTTGAGTTGTATAAATAATGCCATAATAAAACCTAGTCATGTGTATTATACTAGTCGAATAACAACATGAACAATCAATATTATTTTCATAATGATGGAAGATATGATGTAAGACATTCTGAATCAATTTTTCAAAGCCTCGACCAAGACGTCTAAAAATTCTTATGACTCGGCCAAAAAAAATATCAAATTGGGAAAGGCCTCGGCCAATTCCATGTATAATTGACTCATTAGACCTACCAATGCATTAAAGAGCTGTAACGGGCTCCACCCGTCACATAATATGTCCAATACATTCCTCATATGAAAATTTTGAATCAGAACATAAACATTCATATTAAACTATCATTCAAAATTTCAATAATTTAACCATAAACAATTAATGGTATAAATATAACACATCCATATTAAAACAATTCCCAAAACCTTCAACACAATATGGAAGATTTCTATCATAATAATTCAATATCCATCATGTTTAAAATATATCAAAGGATTTTGACATAGATTAAAATTATTAGTAATAATCTTTGAGAAAAATATCCCTTTTTCATGAAAAAATATAAAAGTTACAAAATTTATAAAGGAGGACATTTAAATACACTTTTGAATGAAATTTTTCCATAATTATTTGAATCTTTTAAATGTTATTATCATTTTAAAAACATTCATGTCTATATAAATAAATACTAAAAAACCATCTTCAAATATGGACATTAATGAAAATAATTTTGAAGAATAAATATTTAAAAAAATTAAAATGATATTTTAATAAAAGAGTACCATAAAAATAATACCTTTGAAAATACTTTTATGAAACATGGACATGGATAATAAATATGTCCCAGTATATTCAATCTCGAATAATAATGAGATTGAGAAATTAACCCTTACCTTGCACATTCCATTGGTCGATGGAATATTTAACCTCTTATATATTTACCATTGTCTGTTATTAAATTATATCAGAACTATATTCATATTTATTATTTCATAAATGATTTATTTCTAAATTTATACTACCCATTTAATAATGATTTCCATGTTAAATTATCATTTTGGGTAATAATCATTTTCTTTATCATATGTGATTTAACTTGTTATTATCGATCGTATCATTTAGATAAATATTTAAATACTCCTAAAATATAAATCATGATTTATATATCAAATATATTTGGAATATAAATATTTATAATATATAGATATATGAAATGGAAGACACCATTAATAGAGTTGGTACATCGTAAGTACGCATAAACGTTGTTTCAGTTTACATATCATATTGAACATAAGTAAGTGAATAAGATATATGTAAGTAATTTCATACATATATATGTATATATATCAAGTATAATTATTATGTCTTTTATTTCATACTTAATTATAATATATATTTTTATAATCTTCCTTATATGGTGAATGTGAGAATGAATCTCATCATGTCGTGGAGACGGTAATCCGTACGTACGCACGAACGACAATATCATTATATTTATGGTGAAATCATATGTAATTGGATGGTATTTATTATATAAATAATCATTAAAATTTTATTTTTATTATTTAGATCAGTTATACTCATTATTATACACATACAAATCATGATGTGTTCGAATAACAAACTACACCATGACGTGGAGATTGCAAGTCTTACATACACATGTATGGTGACTTTGTCAAATACTGGATGGATAGATTAACCAATATAGTTGTACAGTATATATAATAACATTAAATTATATAGAAGGTACTGGAGTTATTATTTTTTTGGAAACCACAAAGAAAAAGGAATTGGAAGAAGAAAAGAACTTGAAAGAGGGTGGTGGAATTATTATCTCTTCCTTAGGTGTTTCATTTTGAGCTTATAAAATGGGATTTATAGGATGGCTTTCTAATCAATGTAATTACTCTAGGTTGGTGTGGTGGAATTTGGGAGGATATTTTGTCTATTTTTGGATGAGCTAAATGGCTTTGGAGGTGTGATTTTGAGAGATGGGGAAGTTCCTTTTTACAAGAGGTGGGAAGGTCACATTAGGAAAAGATTAAAATATTAATTTACTATACAATAATATAATGTTTATATGGCTCCCAATGAATTTATTTCTAGCATTAGGTGGTTATGGGTTTAAATACTCTCATAAAATAGGATTTAGACAAGTTTAGGTTACCATTTTAACATTTTATTTTAGATTTAACACTTAGTTAAATAGATAAACTTTTATAGTGTCTTTTTTGTATTAATACACTATAAGGTTAATAAACATACTCTAAACATCCAAGAGAACCTCAAGTGGTTCATTAATGGAATACATAATATTATTTAACCCTATTGGCTGAACCATATATTTTTAGGAATATTATATCACCAATAATATAGTATTTGTTTTAAAAACTAATTTATGTCAATTTGGACGATGGGAGGATGATTCTGATTGGAAGGGGATACTATCATGAGGTCTTCCCCTCAGATGAAGGTAAGAAGAAATAATTGATTAATGGAACTATATCCATGAGCCCTGGAATTCTGAATGTAAAATAATGGGATAGGAATTTTGATCCCATGAATGTCTGTAGTACTCATACAAAATTGTGGATCAGAATTTTTAAGCTAAATTGGTTGTAGTGGCACCCAAGTATTCTATGGGATATTTAATTTTCTGATGGAAATCTTATTCAAATGTTCCTATACACAAACAACCCATTGATTGGGAATTATTACATAATCTTGGTGGAACTGGACATGTAATGTACACTTGTTGAAGAGGTGGTTCTTATAAAAAGGGATAACAACAAGAATCTTGATATCGTATATGAGAAGAATCCCTAATTTTGATTCATTTGCTTACTCTTTGGACACATGACTGCAGAGTGGATGTGGGATAAAGAATGTAACATATGTATGATGAAGGGAAATGATTAGAGAACATATATAAGAAGGACGGGTAAAGAGACACGCCATATGGAGCTAGCCAGTCTGGGCCTGAGTAGAAGGAGAATCTGGTCATGAGGGGATATTCCTCTATGATAATGGGAAATGATTTGATCCACAACGGGGCACCCAGTGGACCTGTCGTGTCTTTGGATGGTTTGGTTGATTGAAATCATTTTTCATCCTCTTCCGGCTGTGATATTGCTCGAGTGGTGGATAGGTCGTCTATCATACCTTATGATGATGCCAATGTGGAGAGGGGAACACCTGGCAGATCTAGGGATGATCATTACGTAATTCGGGTTTGTTCCCCTATGACATGATCTTTAGAATTTGGTAATAATGTTGGCATTGACCTACTTTTAGCTTCTGTCCTAGGAAGAGAGTTCACTCAGATCTCCTCCTCCAAGGTTGCCCGATGGAGGATTATTATGGGCAGTAATCCTCCCCTTATTTCTAGTAACACCATCATGTCTCTGATTGTAAGGCTTTGTTCATATGAGGTTGAGGAGGCTCTTCATTCTATCTCAGGTAAAATAGAGTGTGATAGTTCAAACCTTAGTGATAGGATACCTCACTCTCTTGGTGAAGATGGGATGCTGGCTAAAGTAAGGAATGAGGTGTATGTAGAGGCAACTCAACATATCAGTTCAGGTGATGTTGTTGTTGTAGGTTGATCGATCAGTATATCGGGTAAGGATAATAAGGAAAATCAAGTAGAGGGAAAGCATCCCATAGAATTAGTCACAATCAGTATAGGTGAGGCTGATTTTGATCCCAGTGGTGGACTGAAAAAGTTTCCTACTAACACTGATGCACAAAATCAGTGTACTAGTAATGAGAAGGGAGCCATCAGGGGAATGAAGGTTATCAAGGAACATCATGTATCATTGTCCGTAGACATGGCCAGATGAAGGTGTAGGTAGGTCAAACAAAAGGGGCCCATAAAATCCACAGTGGAGAAAAAAGGGGGACCTCTAACAAGAGGTATATCACATAAAAAAGAAGATTCATTATTGGAATTGTCTATTGATGGATAAATCTCTCACGGTCAGGGCCCTTCAGTATTATATTTGGACCTAAAAACTGATGTTTGTCAATATTTCTGAACCTAATGTTTTATTTGAAAATTGGATGAGATTCATATGTGGATCACTGGGAAAGAGCTTTGTTGCCATCAATCAACATGAATCCTTTATGGACCACTTATGGGATTTAAGTCATAACACATTACAGATTACATCTTGTGATAGAGGGCCTCAAAGTGTTTTGGCTAATTATGGCATTGATGGATTGGTTTTTCCAATATCATTTGTTTATTCTTCAACCTCTTATATTTGGAGGAGGGGTGTATGGGAGTAAATCAATGTCATCTCAAGGAGGATGGATCAAAAAAGTATTCTTATTAGTGATTTCAATATAGTTATGAAACCCATTGAAAAAACATGAGCCACATTTAATAGTATTGTTTCCCTTGAATTTTCTGAGTGTACTGATTTCTACAATCTGGATCCATTTACCATTGTTTTCTATAATTTCACATGCTATAGATAAACATTGGTGGGGAATCAAATAAGAAATCTTTATAGATGTATTTTCCATTTTGATGATCAGGGTACAACACATAGTGTATCTAGGTTCACACTTCCTTAGAACCAGTCTGAACACAACCCAACTGTTGTTGACGTTAAAAATCAAGTGAGATGGTCTTCCCCTATTCTTTTTCTTTTCAAAAATGGAAGGATTTTGTCGGCATGATACAGAGAAATCGTTTCATGGAATGGAATATTGAAGCAATTGAAAGACCGCTTCGAAGAATTTCTGTCAATTTTAACCACCTTAAGGGGTTATTAAGGGCATATAGCAGAAAATAATTCACAAAACATGATGAGGATATCAAGATGTCAGAAGATGAGCTGGCCAGGATTCAGAACTATCATTAGCAGCAGATGATGTTATCTTGATAGGAAATATCAGCACATAATAATCATGATGATCTCGTAATGGTGAAGGAAATATTGTTCAGAAATCAACTGAATGAATAATGGTTAAAGGATGGGAATAGAAATTATATGTTCATATACTGATTTTCCAAGGAAAAGAGTGTGCGTGGAGAAAAAATTGAGATTGTCATTGATAGGAATCTCTACACGGATGAGAATGATATTTCAATGGTTCTGGCTGAGACCATAAATTGAATATACTCCGATAAAGGAACATCAAGTATCCAATAGATAGTGGAAAACATCATCCCATACATTTATGATCAGTCAAATTAGTTCATAACTACTTCCCCATGAAAAGATGATATCAGATCTGCTCTTTTCTCTCTTAATCATGAGAGTGCACTGGGCCCAGATAGATTCACTAATAAAATTTTCATGTTCTACTAGGTAATTTTGCCGAGAGATATTGAGCAGTCCATTAAACACATCTTCTCTCATTCTTACATGCCACGTGGAATGAACTTGTGTTTTATTGTGATCATCCCCAAGAAATATAATTCTCTTGACATCAAGGACTTCAGGCCAGTTTCTCTTGTAAATAACATACCCATTCATATCAGTAAAATATTGATGAGAAGGATGGGTGGGATGATTAATGTAATGATTACCACAAACTAATTTTATTTTTCCATGGGAGGAACATCCAAATGTGTCTTTTCTTGGCTTCTGAGAGTGTCAACATATTGTGAAAGAAAACAAAGGAAGATAATTTTTCCATCAAAATTGATATCTCCAAGGCTTCTGACACACTGAAATGGCGCTTTATTCTAGATTCCCTTATGAGATATTGATTCTCTACTGGGTTTGTGAATATTATTCATAAAATTATCGGCTCTTCAAGGCTGTTAGTTCTTGTCAATGGGTCCCCTACGGATTTTTTTCCATGAACCAGAGGGGTAAGATAGGTTGATCCACTTTCTATGATTTGTTTTCCATTATAGAGTATTATCATACAAGGTGTATCAACGTCCTTGCATAAATGGGATTTTACAAGCATATCAAGGCTAGTTTGGGTGGGAATGACCCATAACTTCTCTTATATGCTGATGAAATCTTATTACATGGTCATGCTTCAAGAAGAACTATATCGCCCATTAGGGCCATCTTCGATCATTATATAGAGGTGGCTAGATAAGCCTTTAGCTGGTTATGTTTTCTCTTGTTTTTGGGAATGGAATTTTAGTTGGGAAAATGAACAGGATTGTAAGGTATCTTTGGGTGTGGAGAGAATACCTTCCTTTCCAATATCATGGGTCCAACTATTTTGGGGAAGGGTGAAATGAAATATTTGGAGGGTATTTCAACCAGAATTATACATCACCTTCCCAGCTATAGAGGGAAGGTTATATCTCTAGCCGATATTGTCTACCTGATGAACTCAGTGATCACATCGAAATTTGTGTACTTTTTCTCCCAATATAGGTGGCCAAGATGACTTCTCATGGAGCTTCAGGTCATTGTACATAAGTTTATTTAGAGAGGGTCACCATATTAAAGGAAACTTATTACAGTTGCGTCGATGGAATTCATAAAGCCTATGTTGATGGGGGACTTAAAGTAAAGGATATATTTTCCTTCATTGATTGTTTGATTGTGAAATTCATCCCAAACATGATCACACATGATGCTGAGGATGACATATTTTTTAATCAAATCACAAAGATGCTTCTAAATGGTTATAATTATTATTTGCCTCATCATTTTGGGAATCTATTAAGAATTTCTGATTGAGGCTCATGTAAAATTCTAAATGATTGGTTTGTAGGGACTCCACCCTTAACTATTGTAACCCAAAGTGGTTCACAAATCCCCTCTATGATCGAAATGATCCCACTAAAGCAGCCCCTATGTCCATCTCGAGAGTCCTATAATTGATTAACTCTTCTATTTTTAACATTCCTATGCTGGTGGAGACCGAAATCAATGGACATGCTTTTATGGATTATGATACATTGATTTGGATCTATAGAAAAACAGGCATTTTAACTATAGGGAATTTTACAGGACACTTTTTGGGGGTCTTAGTCTTACACAAGTGTGGCTTAGGTATTTCAAATAATGTTGTATTCAATCATCCATATTCTTCTTGATATAGAGAATCAGGAAAAAATGAATTCCCATGACAGATCTTCTCAATTGTGTTTGCCTGCAAATGGCCTCTATGTGTTCCATATGTAAGGATGATGATGACTCGATACAACATGTTTATAAGAAATGTAGTTAGGCCAAGCAGTATTGGACCAATATTGGATATTTATTTGGGATCATTGTTGACATCTGCATGAAGGTCCTTGACCAACTATCTGACATGTCATATACTCACTTCAGTGAGAAAATTCATAATTTTTTTGGTTTTTGTTGTTGCAGTTATCGCAACAATCTTTGAAGCCTGGAACTCAATGCAGTTCGGTGGTGCGCACCCTGTTGTACATCAAGGTATGATGGATATCTATAGGTATTCTTATACTGCTTCAACCATCCACAATGGTGTTATGTCTTTCATTAATTTTGATATCGAAATTTTTAGAATGCTTGGAATTTCAGCTTAGTCGCGCAATCCTCGAATGGTGAATCATATTTGAGGGATTCCACCCATTGTGCCTTGTCTCAAGGTTTATGTTGATGGATCTACGTTGGGTGCACCAAGTCCATTGGAATGTGGCGGAGTTTTCTGAACATACCATGGGTTTTTATAGGAATTCTTCTACTATTCCATTGAAATTAGAAATGCCATTGAAGCTGAAATCTGGGCCACGATCTTTGTTGTCAAGTACGCTGTCTGGTTTAACAGTGAATGTATACGAATTGAATATGATTCTTATACCAAAGGATCCTGCATTGAGGAAAAATACATGTTATTTTCCTTGGTGTGTGCTTCCTCAATGGTTTCACTTTCTCATCATGTCCACTCTAATGCATCTTGTTGTTTCACATGTCTATTAGGAGGCCAACTAGGTGGCGGATGCATTGGAAAAGCAGGCACTCATTGATCATGGCGGGATGCGGTCTTTCACGATACCTGAATATTGTGCCCCACTAGTTGAGGTAGATAGATGTGGGGTGTTTCACACTCACTTACTTAATAACCCCTTGTATTCGTAACTCTCTTCCGTTTTTATCTATTTTTTCATTGTGGTGACCTCCACTGCTTCCTAGTATTTTTGCAAATTAAACAATTTTAACAATAATTTAAATAAAATAATAATAAATGACCTAATCATATCCAAGTGGATCAAAGAGGATCATATTAAATTTCTATGGTTTTATTAGTCGAATTACACTTATCCAATAGAATTAATACATGTTTTAGGGTAATTATATATCATTTTTACCCTTAATTACCATATTTTCTTTTAACCGCGGTAAAAACAAGGTCAAAAATTACTATTCACCAGAAATTATTTTCATTATATTGAACCACATTTTTCATATGGATGTTAACCATGTCTCTTTTATTTTTGATATTCTACTCACAGAATTGGTAAATTTACTTTTTATGAAAATTATCAAATTCTTCTAGATGGTGGACTAAAACATTAAAAAGTTCAATAAAATTTTATACATAAAATTTAATTATAAATTTATTCCAATGAATTAAATTGATCATAAATAGGTAATGTATATCTATTTTGACTTAAAATAAATTTAATGAAAATAGATTTTTTTTAAATAAAAATCTAGTTTTCAATAATAACGAAGTGTTTTTCACTATTCAAAAAAATTTAAAGTATTCCTAAAAATTCCAAACAATTACCTTAAGATAATTTTGATGTTATGAATCCATAAATTAAGTCCATTTTACCAAATTCAAAACATAGAAGTTATATTTATTAATTTAAAATTAATTATCCTTGTCAAAACCAAAAAACTAGTGTTTATAAAAGTATAAACTATCAAAAGATTGAAATGTGTTTATGTCAAATTTAAATGTGAAATTACTTATAATGAACTATATTGTATTAAATGATAAAAATATAATTTAATTATACTTTAAAACCATTAAAATACATAATTTACCACTATAAATTATTTCTATTAAAAAAGATGTTTTCAATTAAAACATATTATTTTTAACTATTGATCAAATTGTGAATGCTATTTGAAAAGTACCAAAAAAAATTTGAAACTAAATTTTAATATCCAACTTATAAGTAAGAATATTATTTTGCTAAATTTAGTATAAAATTTTATGATATTTCAATTAAAAAAATCACCATTACTAGGTGGTAAAATTTAATTTTTTAAAAATATTTCCTTTATATTAAAAATTGAATTTGGTCTTATATTATGACTATAAAACACATAATATATGAGTTAAAATTACAGAGAGGGTATAATATTTAAAATTCAGTTAAAATTATTCATCACTACTTTTTGAACAACTAGTTTGGTATGTTGTTGTGAGTTTGAACTTAGTGTTGCGTGTAGCTCAAGCAACTGAATTCCATTAATGAGATAATGTACTATAAAATCATGGGGAGTTACATTCTCACATCCTTCAATAAATTTCACCCACGCAATTTAAAAATTTTCATCAAAAATAAATTGTTAAAAATAGAATAATACCTTTGTGTGAAACCCACATCGAACAATGGGTTTATAAAATTAAATCTCAATTTAATGGAAATGGAAATGAAAAAGCCACCACTACATTATGATCTTGATTAGGAGCACATTTTTGGAAATTAGGTACACATAATGGGGGAAAACATAAATATTTATTCTGAGTTATTGAGTTCATCTATAAAAAACAACTGTAAAATTAAGGGCATCAAATCCATCATTCTTAGATGATTTAATATATCATCGGTTCAACAAAACATAAGGTATTAGAATAAACCATTTTTTTAAGACCTATAAATAATTTTTTAAGAATTAATTTCATCATAGGATAAAAGGTAAAAAAATATACTAGACTAATAGAGTTCCTTCCTTTAACAAATTTCTACCACAAACTTATTTGTCACTCTAAATGATAGTAGAACTTAAAAATATTATATTTTTCCTAATCGTATAGGGTTCAAAAAAATAATGAATGTCAAATTCATTTTTATGTGTATTAAAATAAACTACATCATACACACCTAGAAATCACGTATGCTAGTTGTACGTGACCAACCTTTTTCAACCTTCTGTTGCGGGGTTAATTCTTACTCTCTTGTAAGATGGGGCGGGATGTAACCTGACCACCGGGTTTTCCGTTTTACAACAATCCGTAAATAATTTTAAGAAATAATTTAACCTTAACAATAGTATCCTATTTCAAACATAATTGATTCCATCATTTAGATTTATCCTTTTAAAACATGATAAAACATAGAATTACCCTAAAACCTTACCAATTTCATTAATACTCCATTATTTTTTATAGAATATGAGATATACACCTTATATCCAACAATGTTGTAAAATCAAACAATGATGTAATATAGAAATCATTAATCAGTATCAAGGTAGTCAAGAATATCTAATATAATTTTCCCAAATCAATAATATATTATTCCAAAATCACTACCTCAGTATCAGAACCATATTATGGGTTATCTTTCCCTCAAAAATATATTTTCCCAAAAATATAGCTTTCCAGTGAGTCACTTTTCATGGTTCTACACAATCTGTAGCCTTTTAAAAAATAGTATTGTCTTACAATCATTATATAATATATAATAATTATAACATGTACATCATTATTAAAATACTCAAATAACACAATACATTAATAACATAACAATAACTATAATCAATATTCTTCATCTTCGTTAGTTTCATAACATGACTATTATCTAATAGAAGCATTTGGTGTATACACTAATGATTTGGAAAATGATTCTCATAGTGTCCCAACTCCTTGCAGACGATTCATTTCAAATTGGAAACCTTTTACGTACCCTTTCAAACATATACATGGTGTCATTTTTCTCCACACTTATTACAAACTCACATTCACTTCAAAAATTTTCCAAGGTGATTTTTTCATAGTTATCACATATGGGAAAATATTTCTTTCCCATCATCCAATTATATATCTTTCTCTCTACCATCATTTTCTTCTCTTGCTTCCCATCAAAGCCATATGACTCAGATAATTTGTTACATATATTATTAACAGTTGATATTATTTATTCGTATGATTCAAATACATGTGAGAATGTTACCCTTTTAAATTTTGTCTTAATACCATAAAATATACGATCCTTCTTAATATTTCAATCATGTTTATTGCTGGAATTCTCATTCATTCTACTAGGCGCCATATCAATGTAATGGAATAAACTAGGTTAGTTTATAAATCGCAATTCATAATTACAAACTTATAACATACCTATCATAAATTTAAAATATTATTCATATAATCTATAATCATAAAATGATTTCATTGAGGATGTATTTTTTCTTAAATCCTTCATAATGGCTTGTAATGAAAATGTGAATTATCCTAAGGATATCCCTTTGGAGTGTTGTAACAAAAAGTGTATCAAGGACCATTTTTATATTCCAGGATACCATGCGTGAAGCTCGACACCCTTTCTTAGAGTTTTCACTCCTAGGTACATCTGTTCCAGAGCCGCCTCTACCTTCTCGTATCCAGATAGGGATGTATTGCATGGAAAATACACAAAATCTCTACATTACCAAATTTCTAAGTAGTTTTTCTATACTAATCATCAATGTATATCTTAGGTTAATGTTCATTAATAAAAGTTTATCAAAATATACTTCCATGTTTGTTGCTAAAATTCCTCTGATACCAACTGTAATGCCCCGTATTGCATCCCACCTTTTTATTACTCAACTTTTCATTACATTTTACAAAGAGATGATCTTTAAAGTTTTGTTTCTTGGTAATCAAGAACAGAATACAAGAAAATAATATTAATTCATAAAAAAACATGTATGTATTCATCATATGTTCATAAAATGTTCAATTAATGCTTCTCATAACTGGGAGACATAGATGAATGGAAAGGGTGAGAAGTAGGCTCAATAAGGAAAACAAGTGAAAAAATTGTCATGTGGTCTTGAGAAATATTAATAAGAACATGATAAAAATCATAAAGACATGAGAAATGGAAGAATATATATATTATGATAAAAAACATGAATCATAACTTGAATATGTGGCTACAATAATTCATTTAGACATTCATGAACATGTCACCAAGGTTCATCCCAATGGAGTCAGAAAAAATAATATGGTAATTCACCATGATATCGTGAAACTTGTCATATATAGAGATTAATTATTTACCCAATTAATTGGAGTGCTATCAGGGAGCACCATTAATACACATGTACATTCATGCAAGCCACGTAGATCATAATCAAACATTTCGTAAAAAACATAAATATAATATTAGAAATGGGATTCATGTCAAAATCATGATGTTTAAAACATACTTAAAAATATGATCATTATGAAATTTATAACCCAAGGAAAGGAATTGATGGTTATATGTATGTAAATTATAGAATCAAATATATAATTTTAATATATTTATGAACACCCATTGAAATGAAAAAGTTCTCGGTTTTCACATAAATAAAACTAGATAATTTCTTGAGAGAAATAGTTAGAAATTTTGATATGAAATTTCTACTGCATAACAACTATATAACATGTTTTTAAGAAACATTAAAAAGAGAGATGACAAATATAACCCGCTCATAAATAATTCATAATATACTATGGGTACATAATAATATCATGGTATGGATATTTCAATGACATAACACATGAGAATGAAACTTGAAAGTAAAGAGAAGATGTGATTTATTTTATGAGAAATTTGGAAGCCTAATGGTGTCACTAAAAAATTCCAAAAACAAATTGTTGAGGGAGGAAAGGGTATATTTACAATAATACATGAAATTGAAAGTATTTATAAAAAATAAGAACATACCCTATGAAAAAAGTGATGGAAAATAGAAGGCTCAACATAAATAAATTTAAGGCTTAAAAGAGGAGGGTGAAAGATTCCCCTTCCTTGAAAACTAACATCGGAAGAATGGTTGTTGGGACCTTGGTAGGCCTGAGGGATACTTGATATGGATCCTTGGAAGGTAAGGGGATGATACAATTATTGAATAGGATATTAAAATTAAATGAATGATGGAATGACTTTGTATTTATAGGATAAGTGAGGGAAAAATTATTAATATCCAAGGGACAACTCATCGGTGGTATTGGAAAAACCATGGGTTTCCCAAGCTATTGGCCAGTTGGGACACCTCATAGAATATAATGATATTAATATGTTGACCATAATGATTAAATAATTACTAAATCCTCAATCATGTCATTAATCACCTGAAACTCAAAACTGTAATTTATATTATTCACTGAAAATTCAACTATTTCAGAAAATTCCCAAAAATTCACCTTAACCTAATATCAATGATCTGAAATAAAAGATGTTCCCCATTTTATAAAGAAATTTTTCTAACTAATTTTATATTAATTTTTAAATTAGAAAACAATTCACCCGAAAGAAAACTAATTCATAACTAATAATTTATGAAATAGTTATTTACTTATTTTTTTGAATCTCATTACCTAATCAAGGTGCCTGAATTATATTATTTCATTCTTATGTGAGGTTAATAATCCATTTTTTCACATTAATAATTATAAGAATCAAATTAATATTCATAATTTACTATTCACAAAAACTAATGTTTATTTTATTAGACTCAAAAATTTCTACTGAACACAATTATAGAAGAACATTTTTTTGTAAACCATTAAACAATATTAATTATTTAAGAAGTAAAAAAATTTAAAATATCCCTTTTTTCCAAAATTCATATACATCTTATATTTATCCTGACATTTTAAATTTATAAACTTCACCATAATATGAAAAAATTATTTATATCAAAGGATTACACAAAACAGCTAAGGCCTTGTTACATAGCTACTTAAAACACCACCATAAGATCTAAGTGTACGGTGTGCTAAGCAGATAGAATCATGGGGCGACTTAGCCAACATTGATAGAGTGGTGACCACTATCATCTTTAACTTCTCCTATTGGCGATTATTTTCAAGTATCACATGACGATGTTCGAATTGGGCATGGTCCATTGAAAAGCCCAGTGGTGCTGCCTCATTCCGAAGTTCCTTCAGATGGGATTTGAATGAACCAAATCTACTGGATGAGGCCATTGAATCTTTTTTATGTATTAATTAACCAAGATCACATGTATTTATAAAAAAAAATTGTATTGTTATGGGTTTAGCTTCAAATGGTTATATTTACCAATAATCATATAACAGTCAAAAACCAACAGTATCATTTAATTATACTCACTTCTTTAATTAAGGAATATTGATTCAATGAGTATATAATAAAAAAACGCACAAAATTTTTTGAAACAAAAGTTAATAAAAAGTATGGGTCATCACATTCTTCTCCCCTTATGAAAATTTCATTGATGAAATTTTAAATTGTACTCTCTGAAAAGAAATGGTGTGGTTACTTCTGCATCACAGACTCCTCTATTTCCCACACAGCTTCTTTGCATTTGTGGTTCCTCTACAACACCTTCATAAGGTGGGAAGTCTTTTTTCATTGAACCTTGTCTCTATGATCCATGATCTCCACTGGCTGCTCCTCAAAAATGAGGTCATGTTCCAGTTGTACCACCTCTGGGTTTCGTACATGTGAAGGGTCAGGTATGTACCATCTCTAGGGGGATACATGTAACACATCATTAACCTGTGCTAGATTTGGATGAAGTTCTAACTGATAGGCCACTGCTCCTACGCGATTAAGGATTTCATAGGGGTCTATCTACCTAGGGTTGAGTTACCTTTCTTCCCAATCCTCTTAAATCTTTTACAAGGTTAAATTAAATGAAATAACCAGACACTAACATCATACTCCAAGTCCTTTCAACAGTTTTCTGCATAGGTAGTTTTTCGACTCTGAGCAGCCTTAATGTGTCGTTTGATGGAATGAACATTTTCTGTCTTCTACGACGCAAGATAATTCCCAATAATCTTTCTCTCACTAGCTTCAACCCAACACATCGATTTTCTACATCGCATCCCATATTGACCTTCATAGGATGCCATTTGAATTCTCTAGTGGAAGATATTGTTGTATGATAACTCAACTAATGGGAGATTTTGATCCCATACAACATTAAATTCCATTGAGCATGTTCTCAACATGAATTAGAGTGTTTGAATTGTCCTTTTATATTGTCCATAAGTTTGGGGGTTATAGGCCATGCTAAAATTGAATTAAATGCTCAGAGCTTGTTGTAGACTTCTCCAAAATTTTGATGTGAACCGTGGATCATTATCAGATATGATAGAAAGGTGAAATCCATGCACCCATACAACTTATTTCACTTAAATCCTGGGAAGTTTCTCAAAAGGGAAATCTTCCCAAATCGAGATAAAATGGGCCATCTTGGTGAGACGGACTACAATAAACCATAGTGCATTGTATCCTTTGGATGTTCTCAGAAGACCAGTGACGAAGTCCATAGTGCTATTGTCCCACTTCCATGCTGGTATTGGAAGTAGTTGCAATACCCCTTTAAGAAGTTGTCACTATGCCTTCACTTGCTGACATACTAAGCACCTTGAAGTCAAGTTAGCAATCTCCCTTTTTATATTATCCACCAAAAAATTATCACAAAGGCCCATATATAGTTTTGTGATTCCAGCATGTATAGAGAATGTAGAACTATGGGCATAATCCATCATCTCCTAGTTTATTTTTGTAATAGATGGATTACATATTCTTGTATGAAATTATAGTACACCTTCATGATCAATATTTATCTCAGGAAACTTCCCATCCTTCACAACCTCAATCTTCATCTATAAAAAAAGATATTCATTATTATATTTCTTAATATTCATTAGTAGTGATGGTTGAAAAATAATTTGTGTTTGGGATGATGATGTTCCATACATTATAATTACCATGTCCATCAACACTAGGTCGTTGGTCAAAGAATCAGATTGAATCTTCAGCTTTCATAGAACAACGAGGGATTTCATTCATAATGCTTTAGGAACTTTGTTTTCTCTTCCGGGATGATAATGAAATGAACAATCAGAGTCTTTAAAAAGCTCCAACCATCTTCTTTGTCGCATGTTATATTCCTTTTCAGTGAAAATATCCGTCAAAATTTTATGGTATATATATATATCACATTTCTCCCCATAAATATAGTGCCTCCATATCTTTAGAGATTAATCAACACATCCATCTCCAGATCATGCATAGGATGTTCTGCCCATGAGTCTTTAACTGTCAAGATGCATAACAAATGACTTTCATTTTTCATGAGGAGCACCCAATCCCATTGAGAGATGCATCATTAAAAATAAAAAATCATTCTCCACATGATGGAAGATTTAACATGGGTGCAGTATCCAATATTTTTAATAGACCATGGAAACTTTGGTCACACTCTTTTGTCCAGATGAACATGGCCCCTTTTCAAGTTAACCTAGTCAATGTATTAAAATTTCATGTCTTTTTTCACAAATCTCATAAAATATCCTACTAATCCAAGGATTCTTTGAATCCTAGTTACTGTTTTAGGTTGAGGCCACTCCTCTACATCTTTTTCCTTTTCTGGGTCAACATTGATTCCTTCATTGTTAACAATTTGTCCAAAGAAAGCAACATATTGTAACCAGAATTCACATTTGTTGAACATTCCAAAAATTCTCTCCTACTATAGAGTTTGTATAGTAACATAT
Organism: Viscum album; assembly: GCA_963277665.1. Taxonomy (NCBI): domain Eukaryota; kingdom Viridiplantae; phylum Streptophyta; class Magnoliopsida; order Santalales; family Viscaceae; genus Viscum; species Viscum album. The sequence goes on along the minus strand of OY728157.1, from coordinate 337,502,607 downwards.
ATATGATCTTCTTACTCATCACGAACTTTAGAATATATCAGAATATCATTAATAAAAACTAACACAATGTTATCAAGGTAGTCCATAATGTCTCTATATATTAGATCCATAAAAATAGTAGGTGCATTAGTTAGTCCGAAGGGCATAACAACAAACTCAAAATCGCCATATCTTGATCGGAATGAAGTTTTTGGATTCTCTTATTTCATAAACCTCAATTAATGATAACCAAATTGAAGATCAATCTTAGTGAATAATTTAGCCCCATGAAACTGGTAAAATAAGAAATTAGTTCTTGGAAGAGGGTATTTTTTCATCATTGTGATCTCATTCAGTTCACTATAATCAATGAATAGCTGCATCGATCCATCCTTCTTCTTCACAAGGAGATCATGTTCTCTCCAAGAAGAAACAACCGATCAAATAAACCCCTTATCCAAAAGATCATTGAGTTGTTTCATTAATTCATCTATTTCCACATTAGACATCCTATATGGGGACTTTGATATCAGATGAGATCTATGAAAAAGTTCAATGCAAAACTCTACCTCTCATTCTGGGGGAGGTTCGGGAAACTCCTCAAGAAATACGTCAAAATATTTTTAGACGATGGTACATTTTCTATAATTAAACTCTCATATCCTTCTTATTCTTCACCGGTAAACTCCATAATGAAGGATATAGGGGGTTCCATTAGGCAATAATTAGTTTAAGATATCTCTCTGTGGAAGATAACTATTGGTTTTCCATTCATGACTATTGAAATTTATTTTCTTCTGCATTTGATCGTATCATTATACCTTGAGAGCCAGTCCATCCCAATTATAATGTTGAATTATAGCATGGGAATGTGTACTAGATTTTCGATAAGATTGTGCTCAATAAATTAAATAATAGAGTTTCTAAACAGTACTGATGCTTGGATAATCCCACCAGGAGTCTTGATTGATAACTCTACTTTTATAAAATCGGGGAATGATTCTAAAATCATTGAAATCATGGAGGAAATAATGTTATGTGTATTACCAGAATGAAACAATGTATATGATAGCTTTTAGAGAACAATAAGAGTATCTGCTACCACATCATTAGGAGCTTCAAAATTAGTTGTCATAATAGAAAAAGCATGTCCTTGGATCCATGGACTTTAGTGAGGCTGATAGGGGTTCCCCCACACTTCCCTCGGATTTGGACAGTGATTGGAAATGTTCCCATGTTGTCCACACATAAAGCACTGGACAACTGGTAGGGCCTGCACCATCTTCCCCTTGTTGTTTCTATTTGGATGTTGAGGTTTCACCTCACTATGAAAATTCTTTGCAATATGGACATCACTCCACACATGTAGAATTTCACTCTCCTTAGTAGGTCGTTCCCCAAATTCGAATTCCCACATTTATTACAGGTGGAATGTTGTACATTCTTGCCTCCTTTTCCCAGATCAGAGGTCCTCACTAAACTCAAATTCATCAATCTCTTCTTTCCAATTGATTTATGAGACCACTGCATCTCACCAATATTCGTCTCCACTTTCATCACACTCTACATGATCTCCTCGTAGCTGTTATAGTCTTGGTTGGTTAGATTATATCATAGATAAGGTCTCATTCCACCGAATAATCTATCAACATTACCATTAGGATCATTGATAAATCTAGATGTGTAACGTGGAATCCTTGTGAAGTTCATCTCATAGCTTCCCAACGATTCATTATCCTTCTTCTTTAGGTCGAGAAACTCCTTCTCCAATATTGTTCTCATGGAAAAAGGGAAATATTTACTAAAAAGGTCTTCCTAAACAGTTCCCACTACATTTCTCCATCTTCCACTTTTTTCATTGTGTTTTTAAGCAGTTCCCACCACTGATCAGCTACTCCTTCAATGCGGTATATACCCAGGGTGACCTTCTCTTTCTCTGAATAGCGGAGCTCCGAAAATATCTTATCGATGGAGTTGATCCACTACTCAAAAATAAATGTTTCAGTCGATCTACTGATGGTTTGTGGTTTTTGACGCATAAAAACTCAACATAATGTTTTTCCCTTCATGGTGAGATCGGTCTATCAGCTTGATTCATGTTATTTCTCATAACATGAGTCAGTTGGTTCATCATTCGCATAAATGTTTCCATTCTGGCTTCCATCAGAGTGATTTCAATGAATAGTCCATTGTAGTCACCATTTGCACAACTCCTCTGATTAACTTTAATTATCTAAAAGAATCAATCATTTGTGAGAAACATATTTGATTTCAGAATCTTATAACTATAAAGGATTTTAGACCTTAAAACATCAGGCTTTAAACAATTACATTTCTTTATAAATCCTTCATAAGGATTCACTAAATCATATGATTAACCTAAAATATCACCCATGAGTGTCATAACCAAGAGTGTAGAAAGCCCCATTGTCATGCACTAGTTCCCGTTCAATTCTGGATTAAAGAATTGTTTTCATGTTTTATTCATATGTAAATCTATGCCAGAGCCACCTCTACCTACTCATATGTAGACAAGGATGTATTTTTTTGATAAACCACTTACTCAATACCCACCAAAATACCAGGATGTTTTCCTATATTTAAAATTTTTAATAGGGTTCTTCTGAATGTTTTCATATCCAAATTTACATTAATAATTCAACTATCATTTGATACCAACTATCTCATAACGCCTTTTTATTACCTAACATATCATTAAATTTTACAGAGGATCTTTAATGTCTAGTGTCTTGGAAATCAGGAACATAATACAAGAAAAGAACATAATACATTATTCTAAAAAAAATTGAAGGAATCATAATAAGTTCATATTCTGTAAAATAACATAATATCATAACCTGTAGACATAAATCAAAGTAAAGGGTGAGCAGAAGGCTCAGTATGGAAAACATGTGAAAGAGTTGACATGTGGTCTTGAGAAATAATAATAAGAACTTGATAAAAATCATAAATACATGAGAAATGGATGAATATGCATATTTTTGAAAAAAACAATTAATTATAACTTGAATATGTGGCTATAACATTTAATTTTAAGATTCATGAACATATCACCAATGTCCATCCCCAATGTGACATAAAAATTACAAATGTTATTCACCAAGGTATCATAAAACATGTTATCTCTAGAGATTAATTCTTTACCCAGCGCATTGAAGTGATATCATGGTGAAACATAAATAGTTGTTTACATTCATGTGATCCAAATATATAATAATAATATATTTCACAAATAACCCAAATATAATCAAAGAAATTGGTTTCATTTCATAATCCAGTCATTTAAAACGTACGTAAAAATAAGATCATTGGGTAATATATAACAAATCGAAAGGGAGTGAGGGATATATGTATATCAATTACAGAATAAAATATATCATATTTATATATTTATTAACATCCATAGTAAAGAAATAGGTCTGGGTATTAACATAAAAAATCAAGAGAATTTCTTGAGAGAATGATAAAGAAATTTTGAGACGAAATTTATGTAGAATAACAGCAATATAACATGGTTTTAGAAAACATTTAAAAGAGAGGGGAGAAGGTTCCACAAATCATTAATAATTCATAATAATATAAGGGTAAATAATATGATCATGGTATGTATATTTCAATGAATTTCCATGTGAAAAGGAAACATGAATGGAAAGAGAAGATGTTATTACTTTTATGAGAAATTCTGCAGCCTAACAGAGTCAAATTTAAATTCAGAAAAAACGTTTATGAGAGTGGAAAGGGTCTATAAAAAATTAGAAACGAAACGGAATGTAATAAAAACATATAATAACACACCCTCACTAGAAAGTGATGGAAACTATAAGACACAACATAAAAGATGTCATGGCTTAAAAGTGGAGGGTGAAAGATTCATGTACCTTGAACACTAACTTCGAAAGCATAAAGGTAGGAACCTTGGGAGGCATTGGGGAACCTTGGGAACACTCCTTGGGAATTAAAGAGGCCATAAATTTGTTGGGTAGTATTTTTAAATGAAATAAATTAGGTAATGGATTGGTATTTATTGGAGAGGTGAGGGATCAAATCATTAATTTCTAATGGAAACCACATCGGTGGTATTGGAAAAACCATGAGATTATCCATGGTATTTTCCAATGGTATTAGCCACATGGTAAAACTCATATAATATAATACTATTCACAAGTCTACAAGATTGATTATATAATTTTTACATCCTTAATTATTTGATTAAATACTCAAAACTCAAAACTTTAATTTTTACTATTCACTAAAAATTCTGCTATTTTAGAAAAATCCCAATATTTCACCTTATACTAAACTAGATGTTATGAATTTATAGAGGAACCCCATTTTATGAAACTAATTTTCCAAATATTTTTAATTTAATTTTTAAATAAAAAAACAATTCACTATAAAGGAAACTAATACAAAACTAATAATTTATGAAACTCTTATTAACTTATTTTATTGAATCACATTACCTTAATAAGGTGCCTGAATTATATAAATACATTCTTAAGTGAGGTTACTGATCCATTTGGTAACATTAGTATTCATAAGTGTAAAATTACTATTCATAATTTAAAATTCACAAAAAAATATGTTGATCTTATTAGACATTGAATTTTCTACAGAACAGAACTATAGAAGTCCATTTTTTAAAAATCATTTCAATTTATTAATTATTTAAGTTTTACATAAATATTTTAAAATATCCTTTTTTTAAATTCATATACATCCTCTATTTATCTAGACATTTGAATTTCTCATACTTCTACATGGTATGAAAAAAAATTATTTATATCAAAGGATTACACAATGTCACTAAGGTCTTGTTACATAGCCCCTTATAACACCAACTTATGACCTATGTGTATAGTGTGCTATAGTGATATAATCTTGTGGAAGCTCGGAAAACATTGCCCGAGTGGTGACCTTTATCATCTTGAACTTCATTCGTAGGTGATTCCATTCAAGATTCACTGGATTAAGTTCGATTTGGGCTTGGTCCAGAGCGAATCCCACTGGTGCTACCTTTTTCCAATGTTCTTTCATATGGGCTTCGAATGGCCTGAGTCTACTGGATGAGGCCATCAAATATTATTTCTATATTAATTATCTAAGATCAATTGTAATTATAAATTATAATTGTAACTTTAAGAGTTTAGCTTCAAACGTTCATATAATAGTTGAAATCCAATGGTCTCATATAATCATACTAAATTTCATAATTAAAGAATATAGTTATGTTGAGTATAAAATAAAAATAACACAAAAAAAATTAGAAACCAATATTAATAAAAATTGCAGGTCATTACACCAGAACCCTAGTAACCCAGAGTCAGTTTATTATTTTAATACATTTTCATGATACAAGGAAATCCTGTCCCAAAAGACTGACTAGTTTAGCAGTCATGGAAATATATTAAATACATCAACATCACATTACAATTTCAAACATAAAATACATCATAGATAGTTTTTTGAGAACACCATTATTCCCTTTTAGTTTAACCCTCCATATCAATGAAAAAAAATTCGTGGATATCCTATGAAAATAAAACATAAGAAATGGGTGAGCTCAACTGCTCTATAAGTGAAACTAATTTACCGGAAGATCACATAAAAAATAGGCATGGTGAATTATTGATAACTCATACATGTACTAATAATAAACATGACCACATTATGGTAGAAATAAGAGATGAGTAAATAATGCCATAATAAAACATAGTCATGGGTATTCTACTGGTCTAATAAGCACATGAACCGTCAATATTATATTCATAATGAGGGAATGTATAATGTCAGACATTCTGAAACATTTTGTAAAGGCCTCGGCCAAGACGTCTAAAAATGATTAAGGCCTTGTACAAATCCATATATAAATTTTTGAAAGGCCTCAACCAATTCCACATCTACTTGTCTCGTAAGACCTACTAATTAATCAAGGATCTATCGGAGGCTTCCCCCACCATATTAAATGTCAAATACATTCCTCATATGAAAAGGATGAAACATAACATAAAACTTTGTATTAGAACTATCATATGGAATGTCAATACATTAACCATAAACTATAAATGGAATAAAAATAACAAATCCATAGTCAAAAATATCACAAAAACTTCAATACAATATAGAATATTTTCATCATAATAAATCAACTTCAAAAAAGTTTAAAATACATTAAGGATTTTGACATAGATGAAAATGATTTGAAAAACACTTTGAGAGGAATATCAATTTTTTATGAAAACATTTAAAAGTAACACAATTTAAAAAAAGAAACACATTTAAAGTCATTTTTTAATAATATAGTCTCATACCACATTGAATAATTTTAATGGAATTAACATTTTAAAAACATTTATGTCTATTTGAATAAATCCTTAAAAAACATTTTGAAAAATTGTATATTAATGAGAATAATTTAGATGAATAAATATTTAAAACATTTAAAATGATGTTTTAAGTAAATATTACCTTAAAAGTAATCCATTTGAAAACAATTTTATGAATCATTTACTTGGATAATAAATATGTCCCAGTATAAACAATCTTGAAAAATAGTGAGATTGTGGAATTAACCCATACCTTGAAGTTTCCTTCGGTCGAGTGTACATTGAACCTATATTAGAAGGAGCATAGTATATTATTAAATTATAAAAGTACCATATTAATTTTTATAATATCATACATGATTCATTTATGACATTATACTACCTATTAAACAAGGATTTCCATGTTAAATTAACATTTTGGATTATAATTGATTTCTTTATCATACGTGTTTTATCTTGTTATTCTTGATCATTTCATTTATATAATTATTTAAATACAACCATAATATAAAACATGATTTATATATCTAATATATATAGAATATAAATATTTATATTTGATAGATATATGAAATGGAAGGCACCATTTATGGAGACGGTAGGCCGTACGTATGCATAGACGATGTTTCTTTTTTCATATCTTGTTGAATGGAAGTAAGTCAACAAGATATATGTAAGTAAATGAATACATACATATATATCTCCAGAAGCATTATTATTTCATATATTACATAAATAATAATAATATATATATTTTTAATCATCGTTGAATATTGAATGTGGTAATGAATCTCATCGCGTCGTGGAGCCAATAATCCGTACTTACCCACTAGCAACAATATCATTATATTTATGGTGGAATAGTTTGTAATTGGATTATACATGATTTATAAAGATATATTAACATGTTCTTTTTACTATATACATTAGTTTTACTCATTATTATACCAATCCAAATAATGAAGTGTTTGAATAATAAACTACACCACAACGTGGAGACGGTAAGCTGTATGTACGCATGTATGGTGACTTTTTCATTTATATAATGGATAGAATAACAAATATGTTTGTACCATATTTATAATTACATCATAGTATGTAGGTGGTACTTGATTTGTTATTTAGGTATGGACAAAACAATGAATGAAAATGTGGAATAATTAAAGTACATGAATTAGTGTGGTGAAATTATTACTTATTCTTCGGGTGTTTCTTATTGAGTTGTTAAAAAGGGTCCATTGGTTCGATTTATGATCAATGTAAAGACATTAGGTTGATGTTAGTGATGTCATAAGGATATTTGTCGGGTTTTGGATGATCCAAATGGCTTTGGATGTGTTATTTTGGGAGAATGATAAGTTCCCTTTTATAGGAGGGATGACCGTTACTTTTGGAAAAGATTAAAATATTAATTTGTTAAATAGTAATATTTGGTTTATAATGCATTAAAATGACTTTATATCAAGCCTTGTTTGGTTATGGATCGAAATACTCTAAACCATTAGGTTTTGGACATGTTTAGGTACCATTTTAAAATAATATTTTATATTTTACTCTTAGTTAAATAGTATATCTTTCACCGTGTCTTTTTGTATTCTTACACTATATGGTTAATAAAAATACTCTAAAAATCCAAAAAAACCTCAAGTCGTTCATTAATGACATATATTATATTATTGTATCTTTTTATATGAAACTTAGTTTTTTAGGAATAAGATATTATCCAATAATTTAATATTTTTTTTAAAAACTAATTTATGTCAATTGGGACACTATTTGGTATTGCGTTTTTATGAAAGTCATGACAACCTTATCAAATAAAAAAAATTATATTAAACATTAACTTGTGATATTAATCTAAAAAATTCGTGGGATTCTTCATAATTCTCAATTTAAATTTATTTGAATATTTATAATATCAATTATTTTAATATTTTATTAATCATGTAATTACTGCATCATCATTGTGTCATAAATAAATTAAATAATACAATGACTAAAAGTTATAAATAAAATACCATCATGTAGGATATATTTTTAGAGTTCTAATGAATATTTATTGTAGAATTTATATTGTGTGTAACCCTGTACAAAAAAAGTTTAGTTATTACACATAGAATTTAACACTTTTAACCCTTCATTAAATAAAATAAAAATAAATTGGATAATCTAATCCAAGTAGACCAAAAAAGAATCATATTTTATTCCTATGTATGTTTTTAGTCAAATAAAAGTTATCCAATAGAATTTTTATATGGGTTAGAGTAATTATAATATCATTTTTACTATTAATTTCCATATTTACATAGAATAACGTTAAAAAGAAGTCAAAAGTGAATTTTCACCAAAAATTATTTTCATCTTATTGAACCACATTTTTCTTACTGATGTCAACTATGTCTGTAAAATTTTTGAAATTCAACTCATAGAAGTGTTGAAATTAGGTTTTATGGAAATTTGCAAATAATCTTATAAGGTGGTTAAAAAACATTAAAAAGTTCAATAATATTTTATATATCTAATTTTATTATAAAATGACTCTAATAAATTACATTTAACTTATATAGGTATTATATATCTATTTTAAGTTAAAATAAATTTAAATAAGTTAAATAATTTTTTAAATAAAAAATATGTTTTAAATAATAACGTAATGGTTTTCACTATTCATCGAAAATTGAATGTTTTCAGAAAAATACCAAAAATTTACCGTAATATAATTTCATACTAAGAATTCAAAAAAGAAGTCCATTTTATAAAATTCAAAACATAGAAGATACATTTATTAATTTAAAATCAATTCCTGTGGTAAAAACCAATAAATTTTAAAAAAACAAAAAAGTATCAAATGATTGACATGTGTTTGTCTCAAATATAAATGTGATATTACATATATTAAACAATACAGTATTAAAAGGAAAAAATATAATATAGTTATACTTCAAAGAAATTCAAATTCATAATTTAACAATATAAATCATTTCGATTAAAATAGTTGTTTTCAATTAAAACATAGTATTTTTCACTATTCATGAAATTATGAAAGTAGATAAATTAGTACCAAAATTTGTCCAAACTAAATTTTTATGTCTCTCTTATAAACAAGAAGTTATTTGTAAAATTTATTATAATAGTGTAAAATATTTCATTTAAAAAAGTCACCCTTAGTATGCGGTAAAATTGCATTTTTGAAAAATACCACTTTTATCAGATAAATTGAATTTTTTCTTATAGTATGTTTGAGAAACAAATAATATGGGTGTTGAAATATATAGATTATATAAGATTAAAAATGAACTTAGTACTATTCATAACTACTATTTGAATGGCAAGTTAGATATGTTGTGGTGCATTCAAACTCGGTGTTGCATTTAGAGCATGCTATTAAAAAAACTCTAATGATATAACATACTATAAAATCATTGGGGTTACATTTAAATTATTATTCTGTAGATTAAATAATTATGGAGGTAAGTCAGACATGAGGTATGGGACTCCGTCTCAATCTTCTTTCATCAATAAATATTTTGTTTTATACACATCTATTTTGTACAATTTATAAACCCCATTGACATTTACTTCTATTCAAAAGGAATAATTTCCTGTAGAAATAATTTTACTAAATAAAGAATGATTCATATAATGTATGCGGTGACAACCACCATTTCCTCCGCCACAAGTGTTATTTGATATTTGTCTTCCACAACAAGACATAATTTTTTTAAAAGGAAAATAAATACCCTATAATATTTTATGTATTTTGGTATTGAAAATAGTTGTCAAAATGGATTTGTTATGTCAATATATTTTAATTATATATTGTGATTGAAATATGGAAATGTTATCTTTCTTTTATATTTGTTTTAGGTGTTATTAATATGTTATAGTTCTTTTCCATTGATTACGTATATGGATGGTTCCTTGATAACCCTAGGGTGGGTGAGCCCGAGATGGCTCTCCAATACATTAGGTAACATGAGAGAGGTAAATGTGAATATTTCTCATAAGATATTTAGAGAATATACTGTGATGGGTATTCCAAAGGACAATCCCCACATAGTTGTGAAAGCTACAACGTATTTATGTTATGTATGCCACATGTTTCCTTTATGATTTATGATTTCTATGTATATTTAGTAAATCTTATGAGTTCATGAGGTATGTTAAAAAGAATATGTTATGTATTTGTTAATGATCTAATTTTTTCCTTCGTTGTTTTATAACCCTTACTATGATTTTTATGATCATCCTATGTTTTCGAAATGATTTTTCAAAGGAATTAATGTTGAATAGTGTTAAGGATGGGATAAAGGGAATGTATTCCCTCCTAAAACATGGAAATTTACATGACATTTTTTTTCAATAGTTTGAATTTTATGAAAAAATGGAAACTGAATAGAATTTTGTACTTGGAAAATTGTGAGATTTAATGTAATAGTTATGGCCTAATACTATAAAACTATAAAATGGAAATGATCCTCAATTTTATCTATTCATTTAACTGATAATTATGTAATGTTATAAGGTTGGGTCCATATTTTTGGTATCAGAGGTCGGTTTAGACAACATTATGTGTTAGGATATTTTTAAATTAATATAAAAAAATTATTTTTAGTTTATGTTATGATTGAATGATATATCACTTACAGATTACCATGATTCTTTGCCTATGATATTTCTCTGTTCATAATGGTTTTCCACATATTTAAGATATCAACTATGAGGGGATGTCATCAATAGGAAGGAAACCTTCCAAATCAGCAACCTAAGATGGTCCGAATCAGAAATTAACCGTTTTTTGCAGTGATGGAACAATTTACTCTGGCTATATGTAGTGGTGGTATCTACGCACGAGATCATCCAGAACAACCATAGTGGACCATGTCAGTATTGGAGCATTTAATGAGGCAACATTCCCCATCATTCAGAGGATCATCTGACCCTTTTCTAGTTAAAGGGTGGATTAAATCAATGGAGAATATTTTTTTTATGTCATTTAGTGTTCATAACATAAAAAGCTTAGTCTCACTATTCATTATTTTTAAGATGGAGATGATCAATGGTGTTCGATTGTGAAAAATATCATTGATAATGAGTAATTTGATGATCTTTATTAGTATGAATTCAGAGGTATGTTTCTAGAGAAATATTTCATAATTTCATTTGTCTATGTATGGAAATACTATTCCTGAAATTGTGGTAAGAGGATGACTCAGTGGCTGTTTATGAAAAAACATTCACTCGACTGGTAAGGTATGCTATAAATTTTATACGAGATCATGATAGTAAAATCAAATATTTTTACGCAGGATTAATTCCATAGTATCTAAAGGCTTTATCTTACACTGAGTTCAAAAGTTATGAAGAACATGTTCAATGTGCGGAGAAGGTGGAAATGGAGTTTTCCAATGATCAAGTGTTCTTTGACAAACACCAGAATAATTGTTCAAGGCGGTAGACAAAAGGGAAGAACCCTTAAAAAAAGTCTGATGGTAAGAAACCTATGTTTATTTTTTGTGAATATTGTGGTAAAAATCATGTTGTGGAATGTCTTTTGAATTCTAGTACGTGATACCGATGTGAAAAAATGGGACATATGGATTATAATTGGACTGAAAAAGATCAGAGTAACGTTAAGACAAAATATTATTTACATTTAGTAATATTTTTTATGTGATATGAAATGGTTCATTAAGAAAATGAGTGTCCAGTGAAGAACTCAACTATTCAAAAGTAGCCAGACAAAAAAAAGGGGTGGTGAAATCTATTGCAATTAATTCAACAGATTTTGGGCCATTAAATGATATAGTATCTTGTACACTATTTGTATGTTCCGATTATGCCAATGTGTTTTTTGATTCATGTTCTACACATTCGTTCATTTCAGATATGTTGCTAGTAAATTAGGAATTTTATACAAAGATATGAATCCTTATGTTAAGGTAAAAATAGTTTTAGGAAATTTTAGGTAAAAATGAAATTATATGAACCTTCTTGTCCTTGTGTGTAGAAATAATCTACTTGAAAACCTTATTGGTTTGCCTCTATAAGAGTATAATTGTATTTTGTTAATGGATTGGACTTCCATTTATCCTGATAAGATTGAATAAAAATATAAACATGTTTTTCTAAAATATCTTCAGTTTGTGTAGAAGAATGAACCCTTACTTTTTATCACATATCAGGAAGCTGAGAAAATAGTAAAAGATGTAAATGAATATTACCTTGCACATATTGTTGAAAATAATAGAACTGTTCAGATTAATGATGTTCAAGTGGTAAATGAGTATCTTGATGTTTTTCTTGATGTTTTTCCTGGTATTATATAAGATTATGATGCTTAATTTAATGTTGACCTAAATCTTGATTTTATTGCAATTTCAAAACCCCCTTATCAAATGGCCCAAATGGAAAATTTATACTTAAAGAAGCAATTAAAAGAGCTATTAGATAAAGGATTAATTCGACATAGCACAACACTATAGGGTTCTCCTATCTTTTTTTGTTATAAAGAATGATTGTTCAATAAGGAATTTCATTGATTATATTCCATTGAATATCATCACTGTTAAGAACATGTATCCATTGTCTCATATCAACGATTTGTTTGATCAGATCCTGGGAGCATAGTATTTTTTGATGATTGATATGAGGTCAGGGTACAATCAGTTGAAATTAAAGGAAGCAGACTGTGTGAAGACCATATTTCATTCTAGATATGTCCATTATTATATTTTGGTTATGCCATTTTGGTTAACCAATGCACATGCTATATTCATGGATCTTATGAATAGAATTTTCTGTGAGTTCTTGAATAAGTTTGTGGTCGTGTTCATTGATGATATTTTGGATTATTCTAAAATTAAATAGGAGTATGAAAGTCATTTAATGGTTGTCTTTAAAACCATAAAAGAAAATAAATTGTATGTGGAATTCAAAATTGTGGGTTTTGGATACAAATTTTTTTTTCGTGGTTATGTTATTTCAAAAAATGCAAAGTTGTTGATCCTGTGAAGACAAAAGTTGTTAACAAATGGCCAAATCCCACAAATATTACTGAGATTTGTAGTTTTATTGTTCTTTCAGGTTATTAATAGAGGTTTGTTTGAAAATATTGAACTGTTATCTATCCCAATGACCATGTTAACTAAAAAAGATGTCAAGTTAATTTGTTTAAAAAGTATGTGATGATTGTTTTTAAGAATTGAATGGAAGATTGGTGAGTGATCTAGTTTTGGAACAACCTTCCAAAAATGGTGTGTTTGTTATCTATAGTAATGTTTTTTTTGAAAAATCATGGTTGTGTCTTAATTTAGAATGAGCATATAATTTATTATGAATAATGTCAGTTAAAACATCAGGAGTTATATTACCCTACACATGATTTGGAATTACAAACTATTTTTTTTTTGCTTCCAAAATTTTGAGGCATTATCATTATGGTGTAAAATGTGAAATATATACTAACAAAAAAAATGTTTGATGTAAATATTCAATTAGAATGAATTAAAAATGAGGCAAATGATATGGTTGAAATTAATTAATGATTATGATTGAACGATCCATTACCATCTAGGAACATAACATAAAGTGAAATATTATATGAGTCAAAAAGTAATCATCCATTAACAATGCTACGTTTTCAATGTGATCCATCATATTTTAATTTGATGAAATTTGGAATAGAAGTTGTTCGTGTAGAAAATAACACTGTTTTGTTTTAGGTGTCAATGAAATCATCTATATCAGAAAGAATTATGAAATCGCAGAAGGAAGATAGTGAGTAGGAGAAAAAGGTAGAGTTAGTTTAGAAGGGTATGTTTCCTAATTATAAAATAGTTAATGATCATGTTTTGAGGATTGGGAAGAGATTATGTGTGAATTTTGATTCACAGTCGAGGATTGAGTTGTTTAGTGAAGCTCATAGTTCCCCATTTTCAGTTCATCGTGGAAGTACTATGATGTGCATTTTTTCATCAGGAGTATTACAGGTGAGATGGAATGAAAAGAGATATTTCTAATTTTACAATGAAGTGTTTCACTTGTAAATAGGTTAGAGTAGAGAGGAAGTTACCCAAAGGGATTCTTCAATCTTTACCAGTGCTAGAGTAAAAATGAGAAAATATATCCATATACATCGTTGTGGGATTACGAAAGACATCTCGATGTAATTATGCAATTTGGGTTTTTGGTGTTCGATTGAATATATTTTCTCATTTCCTTCCTATTGGTGATACTTTTTATCTGGATCAACTTTCTTGGTTGTATGTTAAAGAGATATTCAGGTTGCAAGGTGTTCCCCTCTCCATTTTATCTGATCGTGATCCCAGGATTACATATAACTTTTGGAAAGGCCTTCAGAAGTTGTTGGGTACTAAATTATTTTTTTGTACAACTTTTCATCCTCAATCAGATGGGCTATCAAAACAAACAATTCAGACATTGGAGGATATGTTATGTTCTTGTTCTATAGATTATCAGGGATGTTAGGACCAATATCATTCATTGGTTTTATTTTCTTATAATAACTGTTTTTTTAGTATACAGAGGGCTCCGTTTGAGGTATTATATGGGAACTAGTGTTGATCTCCAACTTCTTGAGATGAATTATTTGATAGGAATTTGACAGGACTAGAATTTATAGATGAGATACCCTAAAAATTTTAGTTGATTTAGAAGCATAAGATAACAGCTCAGAGTAGGCAGAAAATTTATGTTGATATCTAAAGGAAGGATCTTACTTTTGATGTATGTGATCATGTCTTTCTCAATGTTTCTCTATGGAAAAGTGTAATTCATTTTGGTAAGAAGGGAAATATGAGTCTGAGGCTCATTAGACCATATAAAATCTTGGAGAATGTTGGTTCAGTTTCATACAAAGTGTCCTTACCTCCATGTTTATCCTAGGAACATAATGTTTTTATTGTTTCAAGGTTGAAAAAGTATATGCCAGATTTATCTTATGTTTTGAGCTTATAAATACTTCTGTTGGAAGAGAATCTCCCTTATTAAGAACAAACAGTCCTGATTCTTGACCAAAGAGACAAAGTGTTACATAATATGGTAATTAATCAGGTAAATGTTTTATGAATAAAACATTTTGTTTAATTGACAATATGGGAATATAAAAATTCTATGAGGTATAAATACCACCACTTAATTGATAAGTGAATTGAATTGTGGGGATGCAATTCCTTAAAGGTGATAAGGATGTAACATCCTAGGTAAATAAAGAATATTACATTTTCATATTTATTAATATTTTTGAATTAAATATTAATTTAAATTTTAAGGGGATTCTATGTTCAATGGTGTACTAGATATTCAAGAATGTGTTTCTTTGAAATCTTACGGTGCACGCAACGTTGGGTCATACTGAAAAATAATAATATAATATTATTTTAAATGGTAGTTAACGCCTATAAATTGTATTGGATGGAATGGAAAAAACTAATTACAATATAAATATAAATATTTGTTAAATGTTTTTACATTTATACAATATATTATAGTGTCTTATGAGAAGTAAAAAAATTGATTTTTAGCATTAATACTCTAATATTAATTAAAAGGTCAATTTACTGCCATTTGATTGAGAACTCACATTAAATATAGTTTTTGTCACATTTATATATTATAATTGACAAAATAAAAATGTATTCTAGATTATAGACCTCAAAATTTACTTTATGTATATTTTTTGTATTTTTCTGATAAAAATCATTTTTTATGAATAGTGAAAAATACTATATTTTAATTCAAAACTACCATTTAATATAATTTATTTATATGGGATCATTTTATATGGTTTTATAGTGTAATTAGATTATATTTCTACGATTTAATCTAATTTTGGTCATTGAATGTAATTTTACATTGATAATGGTCATAAACAAGTTTAAATATTTTTATAATGATTATATTTAAAAAACAGATTTTTTGTTTTGAAATTTGTAATTAATTTTAAATTAAAATTTTCCACTTATCTATTTTGAATTTGGAAAAATGGATTCAATATTTGGAATCAGGATGTCTAAATTTTGTAAATAGGTATCTTTTATTTTTAGACATTATGAATATTACATCAGTAAATTTTCTTTTACCATGTTGAATGGCTAAATCATTTAAATAAGGCTAAAAAATAATTATAATAATATAGAATTACATTAACACGTGTCCTAAACTAATTAGTTGACGAATTTATGACCATGGGCTTTAATGGGAATATTTTGGGACCCCATAATGCCACATGGGAGGGATAATGACACTTTATATTAAATATTTTAAGGTAAAGGCAAAAATGACATAAACATATAACTTTTAGTAAATCAAATTTTACATGGAGTTATATATTATATCTATTAGTATATAAATATTAATTTTAAATATAAATATATTTACTACATTTTTATATTTTTAATAAATTTTAGCCATCCAATAAATAAAGGTATTTATGACACAATAATGATGCAGTATTAACCTCATTAATGAATGATTTAAATAAATATGATTATAATGATTAAAACATTATACATAACATGTACAACTATTATTGGATGATTTTATTTCGAACATGAGTAACATTATATTCTAATTTAATTAGTTTTGTAAATTTATAATCTAAAAATCATTATATAATAAAATAATTTTTTTAAACATTCCTAATGATCCCCTCCACCACCTTATAAAAAGTCCACACTTCTAACTCATTACTCACACTTCTCAAGCCACATGGCCCATCCATCCTCTACCCCCATTTAAGCTCAATGTAACCCTTTCCTCTTCATAGAATCCTCTTCTAGGAATAAAAAAATTCATGTAAACAATTTGGTTCAAACCAAAGGGAGATACCTGATTTAAAGGTAATGTCTTCTCTTAAGTTATTTTGTTTTATTTTCCTTATAAAACCCCTAAAATCATTTTATTAATTTATTTTATAGCAATAATAGCATCCTAAATATACTAGTTTGTTGCTATGAGATGTATTTGACCTAAACATACACACACCTCTATCTAATTGGTAAATAACATACTATTTCTGTGGATGGAAAACCAATGCCTCACGAAATGATGATTGTTCAATTATCTCCTTCCACCACTTATGGTGGCCATTTTGATGGAATTGTATTTATTTTTCATATATATTGTATTTATATTATTTCAATTATTCTTTATTTTTCATTTATATAATACCATTTTGGTTTCCAAAGTGTGTAAATACAATAATTTCTTTTGAGGAAGTGCGGACTACCACCCCCTCAAAGTGATATGACTCGTTCAAGCCATATGTGATATTAAAGAGAAAATTTTATCAAGACAAGTACATTATTTTTATTTATTATATTACTCTATCGACAAATACTTCAAACATCACGTAATTATTACTCTAGAGTCATTTATATACTATAATTGTAATATATTAATGGAATATCTTATATATAACCCTTTTCATACCTCCACTTACTCATGGAAACGAAACTATTTTCAAAATTATGTTTGTTAATAACCTCTGTGGATAATTATTTTGTTCTTCGTCAACTATCTCCTTTGAATATGGCCATAAAAATAATTTCATGAGTATGAAATATTATAATATGTATAATATATACTATTTCTTATTATAAAACCATTATATATACATAACATAAATTAAAAAAAATCCATTCATGATGGTCTGAAAAATTAAAAAAATAAAGTAAACATTTATCATTAACATTTTATCTAATGAGTTGTTATCATGTATGAAATAAAATTTAAGTATAATAGTAATTAAAATTAAGTAAGTGCATGAATAAAATTTAATTTCCCATATATGTTTTCATTTCTATTTTATAAGAATATTGATAATTCTATTAAAATGGACTGACTAGTATACAATGAAACGAATGAACTTGAAAAAATGAATATATTGAAAAATTATTAATGAACTGTTAGTATGATTTTATTAAAGTATCATATAATGTATTATAAATTTTATTTTGTATCTAGATAAAATTATTAAAATTTAATAAAATATTAAATAGTTAATTAAATTACACTACAGTAAAATGAAGCGTGAGGTAAGAGTTTTCCCATCTTAAGTTTACTTCTCTATGATATATGCCTCATTAACCAATTATTTATTATGTGTTGTGCATATAATGTATCATTATCATATAAAATTATTAATATCATTATTCTCATGATATTATAACATAAATTTATTATTATACTTTTATGGGGATAATAATTAAATGTCACCACAATGGAATGTTTCATCTATTACAATATTTTCTTTTGTCTAGATTCTGAATGATTAAATATAAGATTTTTAAATTTTCTGATTATAATAAATTATAGTGTCCTTTGTGTAACAGCCCGAGATTTTATGAAAAATATTATTTTTAATTTCATTAATGTATTGTGTTGTACGCTACACCAAAAGAATCTTGTACAACACGAATCCCTGACCTGGCTTGCACTACACGCAATCTCTACCTTCCACGATAGCGTGTGTTGTACGCAATACCGAGTTTCACTAAACACCGATATGTTATTAAAACTAGCCATTATTAATAGTAATACCCACTTTTTGATATCATTGAAATTTTATTTTTAAAAATGGACTTCATTTTTGGATTGAGAATATCGAAATTATCCTAAGGTGAAATTTTGGTATTTTCCTGACAACATTCAATTTTTGAGGAATAGTGAATACAATGGGTTACTATTTAAAAACCAACATTTTATTTAAATCATTATATATTTTCTTTAAATTTATTTTAGGTCAATGTTTTTACATAATACCTATATAAGTTCAATGCAATTCATTGGAATCATTTTATAATAATTTTAGATATATAAAAATTTTATTGAACTTTTCACCGTCTTTTACCCACCTCCTAGGAGAATTTTCAAATTTACAAAAAACATAATTTTACCAATTCTATGAGTGAAATTTCAAAAATTCGAGAGACACGGTTGATGTCAGTAAGTAAAATTTGGTTCAATTAGATGAAAATATTTTTTGGAGAATAGTAACATTTTTCTTTTTTTTAGCATGGTGAAAAGTAAATAGGGTAATTAATGGTAAAAATGATATTATTATTACCCTAACACATGTCCTAATTCTACTGGATAAGTTTAATTCGACCAAACACAACCTTAGGAATAAAATATGGCCATTTAGGCCCACTTGGATTAGATTAGGACATTTAATATTAATTTATTTAAAGAAGGGTTAAAATAGTTAAAATCAAAATTTAATAAGTAAATCATTTTTAATATAGGGTTATACATAAGCTAAATTCGACTATAAATATTCATTAGAAGGATAAAAATATTTCATACATAATGGTATTTTATTTATAATTTTTAGAAATTAAATAACATAATATATTTATGACACAAAGATGATGCAGTAATTAATGTATTAATGAAATATTGACATAATTGCTGTTATAAATACCCAAATAAATGTAATTTAAGACTTTTTTTGAATTACACTAATTTTATAGGTTAATATGACGTGTTATTATTTATTTAAGAAAATTTTTTAGAACTAATAATTCTGTTATGATTTTAACAAAAATCAATTACTAAATAGTGTCAAAATTCACATAAAATAGTTTTTAAAACAAATATTATATTATAAATTGTTATTTTATTCCTAAAAGTATATGGATTGGAAAAATTACTTAGATAAGGTTATATATTTTATTAATAAACAACTTGGGGTTCGTTTTGCTTGTTATATTATGTTTATTAACCTTATAGTGTAAGAACACAAAAAGACACAGTAAAAGTAAAATTATTTAACTTAACGTTAAAACTAAATGATAATGTTAAAATAGTAAACTAAAGTTGTCCAAATTATATAGGATGAGAGTATTTCGAACCATCCCAACATTAGATTTGATATAAATACATTTGAAGCTATTTAAAACCGAATATGTCTTTATAATAAAATAATATTTCTCGTTTTTCCAAAGGTGCCCCTCTCATCTCTTATAAAAGGGAACCTCCTCCCTCTCTTCCTCACACCACATTGAGACATCATGCTCGGCCAAAACCTTCCGATTTATCTTCTCCACATCCCTAGAAACATCATAGAGGTCATGGTCTTCTTCAAATACCAATTAGTGCCCTTAAAGGAGGTCTCAAAGAAGCGCTTAAATGAAGAGGTAATGTCCGTTATCGATTCTTTGTACTTTATTTCTTCTTCCACTTCTTATTCTTAGGTTGTTTCATTATGAAGAAATAACATAAGTATCACTAATATACTTATATGCTATTATAATTATGAAACAACCCTATTTCACCATATATCCATCCTATGGAAAACAAAATCACCGCGCGTGCGTACTTACGGAATACCGTCTCCACGCCGTGGTGTAATCTATTTTCCACCACCACCATACTTGGATGGGTATAATGGTGTACATAATAACTATATATGATTATTTCAAAGTGATATTTATTTTTAAATAGTATTCTTACACTCCTATACAATTCCACGATCATGAGAATGATATCATCGCTCGTGCGTACGTACGGACTACCGTCTCCACGACTCGATTAGATTCATTCTCCATGTTAACCATTCATGAATGATTAGAAAGTATATATAAAAAGTAATCATGAAATATACGACATAATAATGATACTATATTTGTGTGTGTATATATGTATTTCATCTACTTAATTCCAATCAACTCAGTAAGGAAACGAAAATTGCGTTCATGCGTACGTACGACCTACCGTCTCCATGAACGGTGTATTTCTTTCCATTTACTAATCTATTATATATATGTATATTCTGAATGTATATTATATATAAATCATGTTTTATATTCTATAATTAAGTAATCATTATCTATGTAATCATATAAATAATTACAAGTCAAAACATGAATGACAAATGAAACGATTTTACCCAAAACACTCTTTAACATGGAATTTGCAAAAGAACGGGTAATATAAAGTCATAAGTGAACCATATATGATATCATAACAATGATTATGATTCTGTAATCAGTCAATGACATTATTTAAATCATTATACATGAGTTTTTGACACTTACGAAGCAAATTAGACCTAAGTTAACGGAAATATCACAATCTCATTTTTATCCTAGATTGTTTATAATTTAGAAATTACTGGGGTGTATTTTATCATCCACATCCATGTTTCCTCAATATGTAATATTATTTTCATCCACCTATAATTGTTTAAATCCAATTTTACCCTTTGGTGAGTTTTTAGTAAAAAATATGAAAGGAATCTTTTTTGTTTTTCTTACGAGGTACTTTTTATCTTTTCCGACAAATGTACGAGAAAAATGTTTTATTTAACTTAGATGGCATGAATGGATTTTTAAAACATTATTTCCAAGAATATTTCTGTACATGTTTTCATGTTTATTTTTAATAAACATCTTTTAGTTTAGAATTGTATGACATGTTAAGAAAGAAATTATTTTTTGAAGTAGAAAGGATATTTTCCTCAAGAATGGAGTTCAAGTGTTTTATCAAAATTATTTTCCATATAAGATAATAAAGGGTTATGTTTCTATCCCTATTATTACATTGATTTGATTATGTTGTGATGGAATTATTTTTATGAATTCCTTTATCTTATATGAATTGTGTTATGATGTTACGATGTTTAAGAATCCCATTTTTATTAAATGGGTTATACTATGATGAATGGTTTATGATTTTGTGGCACAAATAAGAATGGTATCATTATGAGATGGGTGGGACCTATATCTCCCTCCAATTCATTGGGTGAAGAATTTATATCTCATGAGATAGACATGGATGGAATGAAAAGTTAAATCAGTTCAGTGAAACTGGGCTGAAACGGGGAATGAACTCGGTTCAGAAATGGACTTTGTCCACTAAGATAGTCTTGGAAATGAGTTTTGAATAAAAATAAATGATTATATATTATTATGTCTGTATTCCACAATGTTTCATGTTTTAAGTTATGATTATTGGGATTACATTTAACTATTATGATTTATCCCATGTTATGATATTATGATCTCTTTTAGAGGTTAAGATTTCCAAAATGTTATGTTCTTATGAATATGATGTGATTGAAATTTTTTTGGTTTACCCATACTGAGCATTTGAGATTACCCTTTTATGTTTTCATTTCTCCAGGATATAAAGAAAAGTTTTAGGAAAAAAAGTGGGTAGATATTTATCGGAGATGTTGAAAATCATTCACCACGATTAGAATATTATATTCCGAGTTTCCAAAGACACTAAACTATTACTGTCCTTGTGTGTGTGTTTTTGTTATGTACTATGTATTCTGCAAAAGTAAAGTAATGTCCATGTACGTTAAGCTTCGGGTCTCCACAGTTGGAATCAGGGGAAAGGTTTAGTCAACCTTTGTAAACTAGGATGTTAGAACTTTAGTGAGATCCCTAAAGATATTTCTAAGGTATGTCTAGGAATGTCCCTATGGTTAAGTATAAGTTTAGGTTATAGTAATAGAATTACAGTAACCCAAGATGTTAGATATTGAAGGAACTCACCCTTTATTATGTTGTTTTCCTAAGAGTGATTTTTTCATCTCACACTATTCTTTCTGGGTTTTAGACGATGGCTGGAACCTGAATGAACTATGTTGATCAATGTAATGGACAATGAAATGATTTTCCTCCTGAACAAAACAATGTTATGGGAGATGGAGTGAAAAATCTTATTGCTATACATACACAAGCTATGAATCATTATGGACATCCAAATGAGCATTGAAGGGAACAATATTCTATTGAGTCCTTCATGACGCAACTCCCACATTCTTTCAGTGGGTCTTCTGATCCACTTGTTGCTGAACAATGGATCAGTACTACTGAAAAGATATTTTCAGTTCATCAATGTTCTGAACATGATAAATTAATCTTAGTAGTGTATCGTTTGGATAGTGATGCTGATCAGTGGTGTAATCTTATCAAGAATACGAGGACAAGAGATGAAATTGAGTCCATGGAATGGGACGAGTTCAGGAACTTATTTTTCAATATGTACTTCCCTCGTATTCTTCGAACAAAGATGGAGAAGGAGTTTCTTGAACTAAAGCAAAATGATGATGAATCTGTTGGTATATACGAAGAGAATTTTACAAGGCTTGCAAGGTATGCATCTGGATTTATCAACCAACCTGATAGTAATGTTGATCGATTCTTCAGTGGCTTAAAACCAAATATTTTAAGGGAATTAGCTATAAGAGACTTTCGTAGCTATGATAAAATTATGCACTGTGCTATTAAGGTAGAAATAGAAGTTGGTGTTATATATCCATCTCATGGTTTTGACAAGAAACGAAGGATGTAGTTCAAGGAGAAATCTCAAATTAATGGTGAAAAAAAGATGAATGTATCCTTATGCTCAAAGAGTGGAAAGAAGCGTGGTGGAGATTGTCTTAATGGGACTAGAAAATGTCTTAAGTGTGGAAAATAAGGTCATCTAGCAACTGAGTGTCGAAGTAATGGAAAAAGGGTTTCCAATGGTGTGAATAAAGATAATTCTGCAGAGAACACACCAACAACACTTCAATGATTCATTTGTAATGAAATGTGGCATTATGCTAATCAATTCCCTAATCCAAGGGTTAATGATGATCGACATGAGAAACCACTTAAGGCAAAGGACAAAGGGAAGTAACATGTGATCAGTATTGGAGATGTTGAATATGACAATGATGTGGTGGAATTATTAAGTGTTTATGTAATGGGATTCCAAAATAATGTTTTATATAGGATCGTTGAATATTGGAATATTTATGTATTGGTCTATTGTGGTTTTTAATAATTTTATGGAAATAGTAACCATATAAAGTGATTGAGATATTTTTTGTAAGAAGATGGTATGCATATAATGAATGAATAAGAAGATAATGAGATGTTTGATTGTATTCATGAGCTCATGATTGACATAAGTAATAAGTTATATCATGGTTTGAGTATAAATAATTTTGAGGATTTTGGTATATGGAAAGTGTTAACTTTTAACTACATTCAAGTTTTAACTAAGGTTTAATCGGTATTCATTCTACAAGAGATTACAAGATTAAGGTATTCACAAGTTTGTAATTTAACCAACAATATATATCTTATGACATATGGGGGATAAATGATGGCATTCACGGGATTGTTATGTGACATTTCAAGTAATCATTTTCTTTATACTATGAGCTTGGACCAAAGTATTTTAGATAACCCTAAAGATTGGAATGAATTATGTTGGACATAAGTCAGTATTATTTAAGGATATAACTTTTTCAATATTATTTATGGAATGTTATAGTAATATAGTTTAAGAAAAAGGACAACCTACAGGACGGGTGACAGCCCATCGCATCTGACAAAGCTGTGGGAATCAAACCCACAACCGAAGTGCGACTGGCATGTATCTCCTACCACTGGCCTACATGAAGTCCCTGGTTAGTAGAAACTAGTTTTATTAAGTGTTATGATATATGATGAATATGGTCATTTAGGAATCTTATACGATTAACCTCACCATAGATGGACTTATGTACATTTGATAACTTTTTCTAACCTTTTGTTTGATATAGATGGAATGACTCATCCTTCTATCACATGATCTGCTAACACTTAATAAATGAAAAATTCAACTTCATTTCTTTAAGAGATAAAGTGGAAATTGTTCAAAGCACAAAAAATAGTGTTATTGTACCAAAATCAAGCAAGTATTTCTTCTAATTCAAAATTTTCAACTTTAGGGAAATGATATTGAAAACAAAAAATGTGGTCCTAGTGACCTTATATCCGAGGAATCAGATGGTACCTTAGATCATCACAATCTATGGAGTTGTGATTGCTATATTTTCCATAGCCATGTTCTCTACCACTTTCCATCAAAACATGATAGTTAGATTTCTCTTCCATATCCATATTTTCACCTATATGGATACCCAGTGATTAGTTTATTTGTGTAACCGTTACGTTTCATACTTTTGTTTTTAAGGATTGGTTTTGGTAATCCTTTTTTAAATGTGGGTTTCTATTAAATAAACATTCGAGTAGTAAACCATTTATAACCCCAATGCATTTCGAGGGTGAAATTCCTTTTATAGGGGGTAGAATGTAACACCCCGAGATTTTATGAAAAATATTATTTTTAATTTCATTAATGTCTTCTGTTGTACGCTAAACCAAAAGGAGCTTGCACAACATGCATCCATGACGTTTCTTGTAACACACGCAATCATGACCTTCCACGATAGCAGGTGTTGTACGCAATACCGAGTTTCGCTAAACAATATTATGTTATTAAAACTAGCCGTTATGAATAGTAATACCCAATTTTTGAAATTCTGTAAATTTTATTTTTCAAAATTGACTTCATTTTTGGAATCAGATTATCGAAGTTAGCCTAGGGTGAAATTTTGTTATTTTTCTTACAACTTTCAATTTTTTGATGAATAGTGAAAACACTGGGTTACTATTTAAAAACAGAATTTTTTTTAGATAATTATTTATTTTATTTAAATTTTTTTTATGTCAAAGCTGATACATAATACCTATATATGTTCAATGCAATTCATTGGAGTCATTTTATAATAATTTTAGATATTTAAAAATTTTATTAAACTTTTCACCGTCTTTTACCTATCACCTAGGAGAATTTGAAAATTTACATAAAACATAATTTTACCGCTTCTGTGAGTGTAATTTCAAAAATTTGAGACACGGTTGATGTCAGTAAGTAAAATGTTGTTTAATGAGATGAAAATAATTTTTGGTGAATAGTAACTTTTTACTTTTTTTAGCGTGTTTGAAACTAAATAGAGTAATTTAGGGTACAAATGGTATTATTATTACCTTAACACGTGTCCTAATTCTATTGGATAAGTGTAAATCGACCAAAAACAACCTTAGGTATAAAATATGACCATTTAGTCCCACTTGGATTAGATTAGGATATTTAATATTAATTTATTTAAAGAAGGGTTAAAATAGTTAAAATCAATGTTTTATAAGTAAATCATTTTTAATAAAGGGTTATACAAAAGATAAATTCGACTATAAATATTAATTAGAAAGATAAAATAATTTCCTACATAATGGTATTTTATTTATAATTTTTATATAGTATATTATTTAATTTATTTATGACACAAACATGATGCAGTAATTACTGTATTAATGAAATATTGACATAATTGATGTTATAAATACCCAAATAAATGTAATTTGAGACTTTTTATGAATTCCACTACATTTATTGGTTAATATGACATGTTAGTATTGATTTAAGTATATTTTAGAGAACTAATAATTCTATTATGATTTTCACAAAAATCGATTACTAAATAGTGTCAAATTTGATATAAAATAGTTTTTAAAACAAATATTATATTATTAATTATTATTTTATTCATAAAAATATAAGGTTCAGCCAAATGACCTAGATAAGGTTATATATATTAATAATAAACAATGTGGGGTTCGTTTGGCTTGTTATAGTAAGTTTATTAACCTTATAGTGTAAGAACACAAAAAGACATGGTAAAAATAAAATTATCTATCTTAAAGTTAAAACTAAATGATAATGTTAAAATAGTAAACTAAACTTGTCCAAATTCCATTGGAAGAGAGGATTTCGATCCATCCCCACATTAGATTCTAAATAAATAAATTTGGAGCTATTTAAAACCGAATATGACTTTATAATATAATAATTTTTTTAGTTTTTCCAAAGTTGCCCCTCTCCTCCCTTATAAAAGGGAACCTCCTCCCTCTCTTCCTCACACAACATTGAGCCTTTATGCTCGTCCAAACCCTACCAATTTCCATTCTACTCTTCCATAGAAACATACTAGATGTCATGGTCTTCTTAAAAGTCCAATTTTAGTTCCCTAAAAGGAGGTCTCCAAGAGGCGCTTCAAAGAAGAGGTAATGCCCGTTATTGATTCTTTCAACTTTATTTCTTCTTCCACTTCATCTTCATAGGTTTATCCCTTATGAAGTAATAACATAAGTATCACTCATATAATTATATGTTATTATAAGTATGAAAAAACCCTATTTCACCATCTATCCATCCTACGAAAAACGAAATCACCGCGCGTGCGCACGTACGGAATACCGTCTCCACGTCGTGCTGTAATCTATTTTCCACCACCACCTTACTTGTATTTGTATAATGGTGAAAATAATAAAAATATATGATTATTTTAAATTGATATTAATTCTTAAATAGTGTAAATACACTCCAATACAATTCCATGATCATGACAATGATATCATCGCTCGTGCGTACGTACGGACTACCGTCTCCACGCCGCGATGAGATTCATTCTCCATGTTAACGATTCATGAATGATTATAAAGTATATATAATAAGTAATCATGAAATATATGAAATAATAATGATACTGTATTTATGTGAATATATATATATTTCATCTACTTAATTCCATTCAACTCAATAAGGAAACGAAAACAACGTTCATGCGTACGTACAACCTACCGTTTCCATGAATAGTGTATTTCGTTCCATTTACTGATCTATTATATATATGTATATTCTGAATAAATATTATATATAAATCATGTTTTATATTCTGAAATTATGTAATCATTATCTATGTAATCGTATTAATAATTACAAGTCAAAACACAGACGACAAATGAAACGATTTTACCCAAAATGCTCTTTAACATGAAATTTACAAAAGAATGTGTAATATAAAGTCATAAGTGAACCATATATGATATCATAAAGATGAATATTATTGTGGAATAAGTCAATGACATTATTGAAATCAGTATACAGGTTTTTCAGAAACTTACGAAGCAAATCAGTCCTAAGGTAAGGGAAATATCACAATCTCATTTTTATCTGAGATTGTTTATACTTCAGAAATTAATAGGGTGTATTTTATCAACCACATCCATGTTTCCTCAATATGTATTATTATTTTCATCCACCTACAAATTTTTAAGCCCAATATTACCCTTCGGTTAGTTTTTAGTAAAATATATTAATGGAATCTTTTGTCATATTTCGTACGAGGTACATTTTGACTTTTCCGATAAATGTACGAGAAGAATGTTTTTTTAACTTACATGGAATGAATGGATTTTTAAAACATTATTTCAAAGAAACTTCCATTACAAGTTTTCAAGTTTATTTTTAATCACCATCTTTTATATTAGAATTGAATGACATGTTAAGAAAGGAAAAGTGTTTTTGAAGTAGAAAGGATATTATCCTCAAGAATGGAGTTCAAGTGTTTTATCAAAATTATTTTCCATATAAGATAATAAATGGTTATTTTTCTATGCATGTTATTACATTGATTTGATTATGTAGTGATGGAATTATTTTTATGAATTCCTTTATCTTATATGAATTGTTTTAAAATGTCACGATGTTTAAGAATCTCATTTTTATTATATGGGATATACTATGATGTATGGTTTATGATTTTGTGGAACACATAAGAATGGTATCATTATGAGATGGGTGGGACCTATATCTCCCTCCAATGAATTGGTTAAAGAATTTATATCTCATGAGATAGACATGGCTAGAACGACAGGTTAAATCGGTTCAGTGAAACAGGACTGAAACGAGGAATGCACTCGGTTCAGAAATGGAATTGGTCCACTAAGATAGTCTTCTAAATGAGTCTTCACTAATAAGAAATGATTCTCTATGATTATGTGTGTATGCCACAATGTATCATGTTTTAAGTTATGATTATTGGGATTACATTTCACTACTATGATTTATCCCATGTTGTGATATTATGATCTTTTTTTGAGGTTAAGATTTCTAAAATGTTGTGTTCTTATGAATATGATGAGATTGATAATTATTTTGATTACCCTTACTGGGAATTTGAGCTCACCCTTTTATGTTTTCTTTTCCCCAAGATATAAAGAAAGGTTTTATGGAAAAAAAGAGGGAAGATCTTTATGGGAGATGTTGAAGATCTTTCACCACGATTAGAAGAATATATTCTGAGTCTCCAAAGACACTAAACTATTACGGTCCTTGTGTGTGTGTTTTTGTTATGTACTAAGTATTCCGAAAAAGTAATGTAATGTCCATGTACGTTAATCTTTGGGTCTCTACACTTTGTTTACTAATAATATTTTCAAATATTTTTAGAATTTTCCAAACCATTGGTACATAAAATTTTTGATATTGTATTTTGAATAAGTGATGTTTTTATACATATCTTCAGTAAGAAATTTATGTTCTTTCAAAAAAATGATTACAAAAAAATGCATCAAAATATTTTTATTGGTATTTTAATATCATTTTTCATGGGAAATGATATAAAAATTGAATTTTATTTTAAAAAAATGTTTTCATAAATTATTTTAATGTTTTCTTGGTAATTTTCAAAGAAAAATATTTTCAAATTATTTCAGTTTATAAATATTGATTACCAAAGTGAAAAAGTCTACTTTCAATATTATTTATTCAATGATATCAGTTATGGTATTTTAAAATAAATCATATCTTTTTTGATTATTATGATTCATTAAGGTTGAAATTTTATGATACCATATTCTATATATTTGTAATTGGTGTTTTTTAGTATGACTGTAGATGGACTCTTTTGAAATTATTCACTATATTACTTTTGATGGGTTGTGGTTATGTTTAAATAATGGAGAATGTTACATAATTTTTATATTATTGTTTAAAAAAATGTATATTTTTATTAGCAATACGTTATCCTCTAATTGAAGATATTTTTCCCAACCAATGTATGAGGATAATGAAAATATGATGAAACCCCTATGACTGTGAGTGATGACACCGCCCTGAATGAAAAACATACTTTACGAGCCATCAGTGTTGATCATGATACTAAAATGGGTGGTATGCCAACTAATCCATTATCCCTGGGTAGTCTGATTCACCTAGTTGTGAGAATATATTACTTCTAAAAGGGGATAATGGAGGGGACATCATAATATTTCTTAATAAGCCTTTTCTAAAAAATCAAATGGTTTATGATTCATATGGTAATTTAATTACATTTACATGGGTTTCCTCCATGATAGAATTTACTTATCTTATTCAAAACAACCCAACAACCCAATGAAATGATCACAACTCCAGACTTATTCTCAATACTAAAGTTTCCATATCCAGTAAAACATATATTGAATATATAGAGGCCCAAAAGCTTTTCATAATTCATTTCAGTTTTTTCAGTGAAAGAGTTACAAATGAAATGAGATTTATCCCATTTAAAAATGGGTGAGCTGTATTTCATTAATGTGTGTCATTACTATAGGATAACATTGAATCATCGTTGATTAATAAAATAATAATATTACCATCAGTAGTTAAATAATGGTTCTTGAAACTCCAAGTGGTGAAATTGAATTTTTATTGGAAATCATTACACCAAATTACCTCTCCCACATTTACAACATTGGTTAGAGACATAAAAATCGGATGGATGTTTTTTACAAAGAGATATTTCGATAGGGATACTTTGAAAAAATATTTTACTATCTTATTGTTCATTATAATGATGTTTAAGATATCATAGATTATTTTGT
This sequence comes from Viscum album, assembly GCA_963277665.1. Taxonomy (NCBI): domain Eukaryota; kingdom Viridiplantae; phylum Streptophyta; class Magnoliopsida; order Santalales; family Viscaceae; genus Viscum; species Viscum album. The sequence continues at coordinate 337,471,721 of OY728157.1, read as the reverse complement.
CCAAAATAGTATTGATGCAGTTTAGGTTCTTACTTGATTTCATGAACATGATTACTAGTAAATGACATTTTCGAAAACCAAACATAGTGCCAGAACAATTGTGTCTCCATAAATACATATATATTCTACAATGAATCCAATGGGTATATAATTTCATTGTTTAAATTTGGGGTTGGATCATAATCAAAACCAAATAAATAACCCCCTCTTTCTAATTTTTTTGGCACCATGGTTATGAAACATAAATATTCCCCAAAACATTCGACCATCAAGAAACTCCCTTGCCAACTTCACACAAAGGCCCAGAATTATACCCATAATGATATTTATATTTTTATCTCCCTCTTATATATTATTCATCACTTTTCCTCATAAATCCCAATGGAATTTTTTATCTTGATGAGATTCCCATATGAAAAATATATAATGTTTTCAACACTAAAAAATCCCATTTAGGACCATGTGGGATAAAATAACACACATTTGGATAGAGAATATGATGGTAGTAACCAATTTGATTCATCCATCAAATGATAAGAAGAGAATTTTTCCAATTCAGGATGAGGGTATTGATTCCATCAACCACATTAATGAAGAGGTGAAATCATAGAATATTCTTGGAGATCATTGATCCAAAATGATCGGTAAGAGAGAGTATTTTTGTTTTAATTAATGGGGAACATGTATATAAATGTGAAATGGGATTCTACGATTTCTCAATTTGTTTAGAAGGAATAATTGGTTTTGGGAACATTCATTGAAGTTGGGATGGAAACTATATTCTAGGAAACTAAACATGGATTACAGAGTACATGACATGTGGGAAACATATCGTGAACATGTTAATTATGTGAAGAGGATATACATGGTGTACTATGTTCACATAATATAATTTCTAAACGGGTTTAAAATTAAACGAATTTGAATAATTTTTTTTATTCATCATCAATTAAGAATCAAATGATGTATAAATGTATTACATGCCTTGTTAATTTCACGAGCAGTAGTTTTGGGTATTTTTATATGAATAATTCTCATTCGAACATATTTCATCCCTTCTCTCAATCCCTAAGAGTGTATCAGATATTCAAAGTTAATTTCATCACCTTCAAATATCACAATATGTTTTTTGACATTTGTTTGGTTTCTTTTCTTTAGACTTTATCCATTTTATTCATTATTCAATAGAAGTAGTGGTTCCATGTGGTCTCTTCTACCGAATTATATTGATATGTATGTAAGTAGATGTTAGTTAGTTTTTCAATATTTTCTATCTTCATACTATTTTTAATGATCTTTTATGGGGTTTATTTGATTTATAGATTATGGTAGGGGTTCTATAACCTAACCCTATGGTCTATTTAATTTTAATGTATGTATCGTCCTATAATTTCACCAACATAATGTTCATATTTATTAATTGAAATATTAATTAAATTATAAGTTATATCTCTTTGTGACCAATTTATAGAGACATTTCCTATGGATACCCATTGGTGGAGTTAACCCATTAATATATATAATATTTGGCTAATGGCTTCAAGTGTGATTAGAATTACATGAGAATAAATTGATTACATGAAAAATATTCAACATGTATATATATATTTGATTATAGAAATGGATGGAATTATAATGGGTTAAGACGAAAATTATAAATGAATTGTGTAATTGAATGATTAATTTTATTCTAAATAATTAACAATTTATTCATATGATGTGATATTGTGATATCTGATATAATTTTTCAGAATGAAAAATATTATCATTATTTTTAACTAGAATTTTTATAGTATAGCTACTACCCTACACCGTCACTCTATAGAGTCAAAGGTCATTAATTAAAAAAAGATGCATTTGATTACGAAAATAGAATGAGAATGGGAATTTATAAAAATGTTGTTTTGAATAGTTTACAAAAAAAATTGAAACAATATTACAAAGTGATAGAAACATGATGAAGAAACTAGGATCACCCAAGGTATATATCCATTGATGGTCAATCGATCATCACTCTCATTGGAATGATAAGGATAACTGATTGCATTATTATATACACAGAACAACTAATATGGTTATTTGAGTTCATACTAGGTTTAAACCAAGGATGTGATTGATGAAGAATATTTATTACTAGTGACTACATGAAATCAACAAACATGAATACATATAAAAAAGAAATAAAAAAAATTATCACATCAAAAATGTAATGAGATGACCAGATTTGTGTTAATGATAAAATATTCTACAATAAAGGAACATCAATATTTAGTGATTTATGATCTTATAATTTATGGGATGAAAAAATTTATTCGTTCACTCATGAAGGAAAAGGGGATAGGAAAGAGGCAACCATAATCAAATCGTCCCATGATCTGGGTTATGCAAAGACGAATTTGGATTATTAGTCACCTAATTGGTATTTGATCATACTAATATTAAAACCAATTAAAAATATATAAATGACGTTAAAATTAATACATACCATGAAATTCAATTACATTACGTTGATTACAGGTGTGGAGCTAATTATTACAACAAAGGACACCGCAAAATTGATCATAATATAGCATATACATACATTAGGTATAAGTGAATGAAAATTGGCTAAATGTGATCTCTATTTAGGGATAACTTCTTCAATTATATTTATCAAGCTGTTTAACTGATCAAATATAAGAGAATTACTTTAAATTTTGTAGAGAGGTGTGCCATCATGTACAAAATCCAATGGAGGTGGAATTTTATCAATTGGAGTTCTCAGGCTCGAGTTATGGCCCAAATATAAAAGAGTGGTATAATCTGGCCTTCCCAGAAGTTCATCACATTGTGGACATATTTTTTTCCTTGGAATATATTAATACAGTTCAATGGCCTTATATATAAATGTATCCCACATATGTTTTCGAAACCATTTCATCCCAACTATATGCAATTATTATCCACAACACATATTAATGTCCACAAACATGCTTGGGATATTTCATAGTTAGTCCCATTTTTCTTGAATTCCATTATGGTCTCTCCATATCCCATCATCCTACAATTTAAACCAAATAAAAAAATTATAATTCACCAATTAAGTAGTGATGAAAATTTATTCATTAAATCAAACATGATGTTCTATTTATTACTATATTAGGAGTATTAATTAAAGAAAATTTTTTAAATAGTTGTGTAAGGGATGAAATGAATAGTCAATCTATATGCGATCAATATCCTTATTTCTATAACATGTGTTGTGATTATTCATCAATGCTTATATTGATTGGGATCTACCCAATTACACACTATAATTCTTATATTGAGTAGGATCATCCTATTATCATCATGTGAGTCTTATATTGAGTATGTTACACCTAGTCCCATGTTATAATACTAATATGTGTTGGGAACCACCCAGTCCCATGTAATAATTATTATATTGAGTGGGATCCACCCAGTACCATGTTGTAATGATTATATTTATATGTGTTCTATCAGCCCCATACTAAAATAATTATATAGAGATATTATAATATATTTGTGTGATTATTCCATGGATTGTTGTTATGGTTGAAATGGTTGATTTACATGTTTCGTGACAATATTTAATAGTGTCCTTGTTGGTTTCTTGATGTATTATATTAATTTATTAATTTTTACAAATGTTTTTTTCTTTATTTCAAAAATTTTATACCAAAATGGTGTTTTTTAGACATGGTGGTTTTGACTTACTGAATATTAATCAGAACTTGTTCGGGGATCCATTTGGTACATTGGAATATTTCATGGATACGATTTTGGACAATGGCATTGGACCATGTTTATGATTTTGTATTATGGATGTGATGTAATATGAAAATGGAAAATACACCGGGTTTGGACCAAGGTATATTGAGAATACATTGATATTGATAAATTGTTTATTTTTATTGTGTTTAAATTTAAATTTATATATATATCAACAAGTCAGTACATGGTTCATTATTATAAGTTCATTTGATTATAGTTCTCATTCACATTCTAGTTGTATGATATATTATTTTCACTATTTTTTTCTACTTGAATATTAATTACTATATGATTATTATTTTATTTTTTAACACAATAATTTGGGTTATAGTATCCCCACAAATCGTATCACATGACTACTACTACTGAGTATCTTCTATTGTAGTAATTGGTATGATTGAGGTCTCATAACCATCTCTTTTTGGCCATATTAAAAAGTTCTTGATTAGGGGAATATACAATGTGCTATTATAGGAGTATAATTTTTTAAAATTTCATTAATAATTAGAAATGATTGAAAGTATAATTTTATTTAATGACCTGCTAATGAGATTTTTCGTCTGAGTAACTACCACTTGTATGAGGAAAAATTAGATTGGAAAAGGGTGATATTTTTAATCGTGATGGTCTCTTTTTATGGATGGATGTTATTTATCCTTCTGTGACTTAAATGATGTGTGATGTTATTATTTTTGAGGATTTATAATTATGGCTTGATATGTCATGAGATACATATGCTTGCATCATGATAAGAAAAAAGTGATATATATTGAAATGAATTATTCATGATAGGGGAATGTTTATTTAATTATTTATATACTATATTATATAAATTTAGAATTGAGAAATTTTGTTATATATGTTAAAAAAACTTATTTCATTCTAATACACATAGGATATATGTTTAGAGAGACCATGAGAAGTGGGTTTTTTCATCTATTAATGTTGTCTTATTTTGTTATCTACTGATATGTGTAGTGTATTGGTATTATAGATAATATTACCCCTCATATTCTTTGTGATGAGTCTTAAGAGAGTGGAAATCACCACACTCCTAATGTATAAATACTAAAGCTTCATGTGGCTCTTTATTATCAGATGAATGTTCATATTCATGAATGATTCTTACGGGTCATATAATCCATGGTAAAGGGGGATGTTTTCACAATGCATTTCATTTCTAATATGATGACATTGTTTGAGGTGTTGTATACATATATGTTCATTATGGAGGGAGGACCCAATGTAGCTGTTTTTTGGATTGAGTTAGTTATTATTATCTTCACACTTCCCAAGACACCCTCATATATAACGATAAATCACGATTCATATATTCTTCATAGATAAAACATGAATTATTGGGACATTTTAGAGAATACTGTGATGTAAGAGGATCTATCCTGGAATGAATTCATTGTGATTTTCATGACCCAATTCTATCAAGACAATTTGAGGGATGATATGGATCCTAAGTTCATTAACCTAACACATGAGAGAATGTCAGTGTTGGACTATGCTAGATTCATCCCTAAAGTTCCTTGATTGGTGCCATAATTAGTGTCTAATGAGATATATATTCAATCCTATTTGTATGATAGTCTCTTCTATGAGATAAGTCTTTATATGATCATATTCCATCTATGTAGTTTTTAAGATGTGATGAATCAGTCACTCATCAATGATGGGAATCTAAGAGATTCCCCGAGTTGTGATCATGCTATATGATAATGGAGAACATGGATCTCTTCTTTTATTGGCATAAAGTGCCTCAATTATAGGTTTTTACAAAAAACAATTGGAAGAGATTTTATGTAAGTGGAAATTTATCTCAAGATTTGGGTACATTTTTGTTCTTTTGTTATGCAATGTTGGGATAAAAGTGCACTTAGTGTTTGTAACCTTCTTTGGAGTTGAATGCATGTGACATGATGGGACACCAATTGAGGTATTGTATGTTAATCTAGTAACATAGCATTTGATGGCGATTATGGAAGGTGACATGGATTGGGAAGGACTCAACTACTCGTCAGTAGACAGGTATTAGGATTTTCAAAGGACATTCATGTTGAGGCAAGTGATTTATTACCCTATTTAAGGGGAGAAATTTTTTAAAGAGGGAATATAATAGGGGATTCAATATAGAGACTTGGTTCAATAGTCTAGTCAGTTATAAATTATGTAGTATACATCGTCAGGTGTGGATACATGAATCTAATATTTCAGAGGTATAGTTCTCGTATCTTTTACCATTCCATTCATTTTGTTTGAAACATGAGAAACACATTCATTTTTATCTTATATTTTTCAAAATAGTTTCACCATGGATTTGAAAATCATGGATGGTATGCTAACCAGCATTACACAGTTTGGTGTGTAGTCAGATAATATCAAACATAGAAAGGTAAGATCTCTATAAATTTATTATTATTGATTATTTTAACCATTTGATCTAGAAATGATATTTTTTGACTTGATTTATGGTGTGGATTGGTTAGATCCATATCGGGATCATATAGGCTATTATAAGGGGATAGTTGCCTTTTAATCTCCAGAAGGAGGCATCTATTCCCATCACTGTTATGAGGCCAATACAGGTCACCGCGAAGGCCAATTTAGTGTATATTTAATATTATCATGACTTAGCTATCAGTCATTTATTTGGATTTTGGGGATATGTAGATGCATTATCTTCCCAAAATTGTAGATATTTGTCATGAGGAATATCATGATGAGTTATATGACTTACCACCAAATTGATATATCGATTTCATAGTCCAGTTTGTTTTGGTTGTTGATAAAGATTCTATTCGACCATATAGAATGACACCCACATGGATTCGGGAGTTGAATATTTTATTAGGTGATTTTGAAGATAGATATTTAATACAACAAATTACAACTCAATGGGGTTCCCTAGATATCTTCCCTAAGAAGTCTAATAAAATTTCTCCCTAATACATGGATTATTTGAGATTGTTCCAAATGATGGTGAAGAGATGATATTTTATATTGATCATCAATTATCTCATATATTAGTTAAGAGGTTCTATGTCATTTTCCAAGATTTATTTTAGAGAAGGTTACCACCCATCTATGAAGAGACTATTGGAAATACCTTATATTACATTTAGGAATAGGTATCGATTGTATGAGTATGTAGTGATGTTATTTAATCTAAGAAATTCACCATTGATATTCTTGGATTTCATGAATTGTATCGATCATGCTTTCATATATCAGTTTGTGGGTAGTTTTGGCAATGTTGCCTTAGTTTACACCATGTTAGTATACAATCAATTCAATCATCTTGACATCTTCATGAGTACATTGAGATAGAATCGACATTACACAAACTAACCAAATGTAGTTTCTGGATTGATAATGTGCATATCATTCCCCATGTCATCTTAGAGGTAATAGTTTTTAGTAGACCCTGAAAAGTTTCCATCTATAATATATTAAATTATTCAAAATAATATCATTGATATTATGAATTTTTGGGCATTAATTGTTATTTATAGTGATTTATCTTGTTTTTCTCCCATTTGGAAACATCAATGTTAGGGATGATAAAGAATGGGTTGGGGATTGTTTTGAAAAATTATTAAGATAGAGTTTTTTGGAGATGAAGAGTATGTGAACCTCACACCCTATCCTAAAATTTACAATTATAGTTAAGGAATATATTGTGTACTATGACATATTTTATGTTATAATTGGAGTTGTTATGATTCATAACGATTGAATCAAAAAAATAGTATCAAGACAGCTGAGACTGTTTCATAGAAATTACCATACTGATGATATGTAGCTAGAAGTGAAAGAACATTCCCCGAGTTGATATTGTATGAATATTTTAGGCGAGAGGTTTGTATTATTGATGAGACAAAATTTACCCATGGGCATATTTTATAATTAGGTATGAAACCATCAACAGATGAGGTGGGTCAAGTATCTGAAGACATTTTACTTTGAGTTTTCCTATATAGCAGGAAATGGAAATGTAATTTCTGATTACTTAAGATGGAAGAAAAACATGGGGTTATTGAACTATCCTTGTGATGGGTGGAAGACGATGACACTCTTTTCATACATGTATTTAGATTTCCATGAGTCCTATATATGATAATCCATGGAAATGACATCCGATATAACATTGATTTAATTCTTGATCACAATAGAGAAATTATCTTATTTGGATGACATTTCTCCTAGTGTAATATTCTTGGGTGTGGAGACACCATCAGTATGGTCTCTTAGTAGAAAATTTTTTGTTCTATTCAATGGTTAAGAATGGGATTATAAAATCTTTCCTGATGAGTATATGAGAGAGTTTCATGCTTCTAGATGGGTGGTACATACTGTTTTGGAAAATTTGTAATCTGATATACATATACATTATTGGTTGATAGGAATGACGATTGAGGTAGTGGGATATGCGGTGATATGTTTCATCTATCAGTAAGTGAAATACGAGTATCAGAGGGTAGCTGGGATATTGCAACCTCATCCCATTCCTGTTTGGAAATGAAATAATTTCACTATGAAATTCGTGGTAGGATTAACTAGAACACCCCATATGAATGATAAAATATGGGTGATCATGGATCAATTGAAAAGATATATCACATAATTCCTGTTATGGAGAGCATCCCCATTTATGTTCTAGGTAGTATCTATATGTCCTAGATAATTCGAATGAATTTTTTTACAGAGAGTATAATATTTGAGAGAGATCCTCATTTAAATTAATAGTTTGTGAGGGTATTTAGAATAATCTAGGTCAGCAGTTCTTTTTATTTTGGAATGTCATCATCATCCTAATGTTTAATTAAAGCATGCAATTCTAATTTTGGAGGATATTTTATTTTTCCAATGATTTTAATTTTTTTGGTTAATGGTAGAGACATATAAAGCTTGTAGAGTTTACATATATTAATAGCTTATGAGTATAAATAAAGATGGAACAATTTATTTCCTTATAAGGACATTCATTTTATTATTAATTTTTTTGATTGATGGTAGGTGAGCTATCACTTGTTGGTCCTTTTATAATGTATGATATGTCTGGAATGTTTAGTTGATTATAAGATGGTTGGTGATTGCACAATGCATTCATCAATTTTACACTAACCATTATAGACCACCTTTATAGTACAACTTTGGTCATCATGTTTGCCATCAGGTATCAATTAGGTTTGAGAAATATTTTATCAGGAAATTGGGAAATCTAACAACTCGGTCTATTGGGAATTTTGAGATATTATATACAGTCCGTCTTGTGGAATACTAATTAGACCTCCGATTGTTCTATAGTTCCAAGCATGATGTTTTTAAAATATAAAAACATCATAGATATTATTTCGACTCATATCATGTGGTAGACGTCACAGATACTTATCTTTTTGATGATTAATAATTTCAAGATCATCTAATAGGTATTTTGGAATGTACTAATATATATATATATATAATGAGACTATTTATTAGGTTCAAATGCAGTGGAATCATGGTCATGATCAGGGGACATGTGAAATATTTTATAATATGAATTTCTAATGGCCAAAATTGTTTTTTGAGTCCCCATAGTGTTGTATGAAGTTGATAGGGGATGAGAAATTCTATGGTGGTAATGTCGTAAGATCCATTCTTCTTTTAGGTTCATCCCACATCATGTTTTTCTTCAAACTCCCTTCTTTGGTTTTTTTATCTTTGATCCTTAGTGAATGAGTATGGTTCATGTATAGATAATATTTGTTAAGGAAACAGATATGTAATTCAAGGAGGTGTCATTTTTTGAATTAATGAGGTCCATGTATAAATGTGTTAAATGGGATTCTGGGGGATTCCCATGAGTTTGGAATGATTCAGAGGTTGTTTAGGAATATTCATTCATTTTTTCCCAGAAAATATCGACTTGTAAATTACATTCTATTTAAATATACCATTGTGTATAACTATTACCAGAAACATGTCATGAAATATTTAATGATGTGAATAGGTGCACGTCTTGTACCACGATCACATCATGTACCGGCAGATTAATCATAACATTAAACTGAGGTGTTGGGTTTTTCGGAGTAACCCTTAATGAATAAAAATGAGATGTGTAAATGGATTTCAAGTTGTGTAATAATAATGAGTATAAGTTTGAAGTTATTTCATACACCGTTATTAATTTTGATGATTTTCACCCCAACTATAATGACATAGACAACTCCTTAACGTTATAAGGTTATTTGAACCCCTTCATACATCACATTTTCATGTTTGATTCATTATTGGTCTATATTCATAGTCTTCTTCCATTTTCCCCATTCATCAATTTAAGCTGAAAATTATATTGATCCCCAGAATAAAAAATTGTTGATATATACCTATGTTTATCATGTTTCTTCTTGAAATATTTTTTTCTCATCATTGGGGGTGTTTTCTATTGAAATCATTGCATTAATCTCTAGATTAATGCAAAGGTTCAACAAACCAACCTTATGTTCTCTGAATTTTCATGTATGTGAAATTTTTAAATTTATCCCACATAATGGTCACATTAATTAATAGAAATATTAATTTTATTATTCCTTAGAACCCATTGGATCCAATTAATAGTTGCATAGCTTATGTAAACCTATTGGGTGATTGAACCCTTGAATATACATATGAATTAGCTAACATATTGAAGTGTGTTTATTACGTAATGTGAGTCAATAGATTATATTATATAGAATCACTATGTACATGGATATTATTTTGGAAATGACTATATTGTAAAGGGGTTATGACTATAATGAAAAATGAATGTGTAATTAAAAGATAAATGCTAATTTGTAAAATTAACCATTGATCCATATGACTTGATATTGTGATATCATTTTAATCAATAAAATTTGTTTTGATATATATATTAATGTATATATTTAGTGGGTTATAACTATATCTATGATATAATGCTTAAATGGGGAAATAATTCCCCGGTCCCATGTTGTAATGCTTATATTTCGTGGGATCTATCCAATCCCTTCTAGTATGGATGACATTAAGACGTAACTATGTAGTCCCATGTTGTAATTATTATATTGGGTTGGATCTTCATAGTCTGATGTAATAATGCTTCTATAAAACGGGTTTTATCTAATACCATGCAGAAATGATCATATACTAGGATTGGCCTATGTTTATGTTCTTATGACATGCTTTATGGTCATGGTTTGTGTGATGTTTTACATGAACATAATAATTTCGTTATTCTACCAAAGTAGAATTATAGATGAATTTTAAATATATATTAATTAATATAGATATTTATCACATTATTAAATATATTTATTATTAGAATTGTTTTTTAGGCATGATAGTGTTGTACTGCTATTTTTTACACGCCATATTTGGGAATCCATTTGGTACCTGATCAGATAACATGGATGCAGGTTTGTAGAAAACCAATGGACCATCTTGATGATTATTGACTATTGAATGGTATAGAGTTTGTATATGGGACCAAAATGATGTTTGGGACTGAGGGATTTTAATATTATTTTGTGTTGTCATATTATTTTATTTTTGTAGGTTTTAGATTTATATTTAGATACATATCATCTTCTCATTACCCGATTTACTTTTATTGGATTTTCTGATTCACCTTTAAATATTTGTAGAATGATGCGTGGTTTCCACTATTATCCATTACACTAATATTTCATTATATTTTTTTTCCAAAGTATAACCAAAGGTATAATAACCCCCATTTACTTTTCACACCACATCTGATAGTTAGTAGCATGTATCATAAGTGGAGTTGCTCCTTAGGTGTCATAACCATCCAATTTTGGATGTGGTAGAGATTACTAGATTGAACGATGTTACAATACTCTGTTCGTCGTTGATATGTGGGAAACTATAGATGTAATTGTTTTCAAAGATATTGTTAATACCATCAATGAATCACATGGTAGAAATAAAAAATAATAATTTAATCATAAAATATAAATTGAATGGTACCCCAAATGTTAGACATGAAATGATATTGAAAGAAAATAACCACTAACATACCATCATTGATGTGTTAGATAAGGGTGTGTTGATTCTGGATAAAATTGCTTGGGGAAATTTTGTTGCCTTTCCATAGGGAGAATATAACATTAAAGAAAAAAATATCTTCCCAATAAAGTATATATTGTTCCACGAGGAACTGAAGCATTCGAACCAAAGGTCAACGGCACATATAGAGAAACCCATGTGTTCTAGTACCTTGAGAAAAAGTGATCTATTAAATGAAATAATATTCTATGTTCATGTATAAAAATATATAAATATTCGAGTATAGATCCATTTTTTTAATATCCTTTAATACTTAATAAGGAAAACCGAAAACACTTTGAATCATTATATCTTTGAAGAAACTGTGTTTTTAATCAGAGATCCATGTAAACCCATAATTTGAATGTATATTAATACTTATACAAGGAAACAAATTATTGGGAAAATTTTATAAGATAATTTATCTCATTTTTAGGGATAATGTATCATTATTTTTGAGAAATAGAATAAGTGTATAGGAAAATGCCACATCAGGGAAACAACCACTATAGATCAAATCCTACACCATATCAATCATTTCATGGTAGAATAGATCCAGTGAGTCCCTATTAAAAGATCTATATAAGCCATCCATTCCTAGAATACATTCTATGTTGAGTGAATATCCATTCAAATAGACCTCTAACAATCCCAAAATAGATTCAAAGGATGTGTTATCCTGATCACATAATACATGAGGAATGGAATCAAATAAATATGCAAGTCCACTCAGGTATCCTATATTCATGATAGGTTCAGGTCCTTCTATTTTTAATTCAAAGTGTGTCTCAAAATCACCTATGAACTCCTCATGACGGTATGCGTACTATACTTCATCAAAAAAAATATTAGTCTTATTGATTTTCATATTTTCCATAGTCTAATCAAGAAAGAAGTCCATATTTCGATCTCATTCCCAGATCCATTTTATTCTTGATTACTCATAAACCATACAATCAATGTGCATGATCAGATCATCTATAAAGATAATATTTAAATGATTTTGAAAAAATGAATTCATTAGAATTGTGTTCCATAAAATAAAAGATATCCATGATCGTTAACATGATAACATTAATATCCTATAAAAGAGTGAGATATTTTTTGATCCATGATTGAATGTAGGCTATGAGGAACCATGGTTTGTTGTGATATCCCACCCATTAGAACAATGAGAAATAATAATAAAACATTCCATCTCCACATCAAGAAAGACAAAAATATTAGTTCATATATGGGACAATAATAAGATATGAACTCTCTCTTTTCTAGGGTAAAAAATAAAAAGAAGCAGTGACTGATTTTAACTATGAAGGTGGTGGGTAACCTTATCAACTAGAAAAGTATATATAGAATGATAGTAATCGAAACACCAATTAATAGACACCATGTGTGATTCTAAAATTTTAGGTTATTTTAGAAATTGAAGTGATTTATGAAGTATCCCATATAGATGAGACCATTACATGAAAATAAAGATGAAATTTGATGGCTAGAAATTCTGGGGAAGGGGCCTCCAACCTTAATTTTTTCTTCAATACACCATTATGTTAAATTCACCGCTAACATGAAACGTAATTTTTCATAGGTTGAAGGCCCCAAGTTGATCTATAAGGTTTCTCTTCTTTGTGCATCACACATTGGGTAAAAAATTATATGAAAGAGAAACGAATGCATGAAGTAATCCAAATAGAAAAGAACTAATTCAAATATTCCACCAAATAAATTTAAATGAAATCAGTACAAAAAATATATATAAATAATGGTTTTTAGGATAATAATGAATGGAATAGTTTACCCTTAGTCAGAATGTGATCTTCCTAATTTTGTCGAAGTGTTTTTTTTTCTCAAGCACATATACTATAAAGAAGTCTATATTGTGATATTCATTAGAAATGATGTCCATTTATACCCTAGGACAAATTCTTTTAGAATTCTAGAATATGATATAGATCATCAAGTAGAGTTACACCTATATATGGACCCTGAAATCATGGAACATTTAATGTAAAAATAAGATCTCACCTGAGAGAGATTAGATTAGTTTATTTTGAAAAACCATTTGTGCATAGGTGAGATAGTCACTAATAGAAAACATGGATATTTTCAAAAGAGTTATCCATCCCATATCATCATATTTTACTAATTATGGGGATAAGTAGAGGACATAACATCTTTATAAAACAAGTTAGGGTGAATAGTAGATAACATGGATACTATAAGAGACTTCATTTGATGGAGTGAACCATGTACTAGTGATCCACAAAAATGATAAACCATGTGGTCCACTTACTTTACTACATGAAATAGGGTACTGTGGTGATATGATGGAGAGAATGTGTAGAGGGACCTGGATCTTCGGGATGCATAATGTGAGTAGAGGAAGATTTGATGAAAATATCCATCATAAGATCTTGTATAAGACACATGGTATGATAAACCAAGCCATTATTAAACAATAATACAAGATTTATTACAGTATAACACATATATTTTAACCTAGAAGGTCAAGAATATTATTTTCTTTTTCTAATTATGAAAATTACATCACAAATAAAAAATCTTGTGCATTAGTATTATTAAAATCGTCCTTAAAAATATTATAATATTCAATCATTATTAACACCTTATTGGGTAACCTAGTTATGTACATAAGAAACACGTGAGATATAAAACCCTAGTAATGGAATACAAATTGAATAACATGAAGAAAGCATTCCATGATAGACAATGGGAACTTTAATATGAAAAAAAATGTGTTATAATAATTAAAATAAACAAGAGGCATGATATATAATGATAACATGAAGTAATAATGAGGAATTGAAAATGGAACTAAACATTACATCATAAACATTAGATAAGGGTAACCTTGAATACATTATAACATCGTTGAAAAAGTCCCATGGATGATTATTTTCACTCCCTAATCCCATTCATGAATTCCTAAGAGACTAATATATTACCGATTATATTGAAGTACTATATAATTTTAGGCACCCCAATCACATTTGTATCATGCACATGCATAAATGTGCCATATATATTACATAACATTGGATCATATTTTCTTACATTTTATTCCATATTATATGATATTTGAATAAATACATTGAAGTATCTAAGAAAAAAATTGTATGTATGTCTAGTTGAATACCCATGAATGGATATAGAAATTATATTCACAATATAAATTTTTTGCATGGAAAAGTCATGGTGAAATTACTACTATATAACGACAAAACAGTTTTTATAATGGATGGGTTCGAAGACTCATTTATTTTTTTAAAGTATTATGACAGAACATAAATATTCTAAAAATGATTTAATAACAGACAAAGGGGTTTATAATAATATGGAAATAAAATTAAAGTAGGTGGGATGTAGGAAAATATATCACATCATTAGAAATTAAAAAGGAAAATCATAAAATGAAATTTATGCCTGAATAACATGTTTAAGAAAACAATCCCTTACAATTTCAGGGTGATTTTAAAAGTTTTGGATGTCCCGATTGAAATCATGGGGAACCATGGGTAGACTAAATATTGGGGATATATGAGAAGGTAATTTCTCAAATGGTTTAAATTATTGAGTAAATGGATCTTGTGAATGATTATATAGAAAAATTTTAAAGGATTTATTCATTGCTTCCCAGGCCTTGGTTTTGTATTTTATATAATATATTAATCAAATCCACAAATATTCCCATCGTATTCCTATTGTTTCATCCAATGTGTAGTGTTTTGTATTATTTTATAACTCCAAGGGAATGAATTAATAAAATATTTCCCTTGGTGACATGAAATTCATTCATTTTCATAAGAAGATGACCAAGGAGCCTTAAAATATAATATAGGTTTTGGATGAATCAATTTTTTTTAAAATATAATCATATAGTCATAATATAAAAATATTTTAAATTATAATCTTATTTGTTTTTCATGTGTACTATTTATATTATTCATTACATTACACTAGGGTATTGTGGATGAAATAATTAACACCGTATATTTTTACAACATTTATTTTTTCCCAAAAACATTAAATATCTCAGAAAAATATGAAAAACAAAAAAGATGATAATTTGAAAATTTTCATCCAAAAAGTAATATTTCTTATAGATAAATAAATTTAAGAATTTTTTAATTGTGTATTTTAATACCAGAATGAAGATATATAAGAAAATAATATGTATTTTGACAAAAAAATCTGAACCATTATAATTTTTTTGGAAATTTATATTATCATCAACACATTTAAAATATTATATAATCCTAACAATAATAAGAAGTATATATAACCATTATTCTATTAAAATAAAATATATATATATATATATATTGGTCTTGAGACATATTACTTTATTACACTATGAAATATATTATGTGTAAGGATTTCAATGGTGGGATTTTAATGAGGTGGCTCAATATTTAGGGTTTTGGCCATGATCATTGTGATCTTTAAATTAAAACATAAACAATTTCGATTAAGCTTTGGTTACTGTATAATGGCTTGGTCTTGTACAATGGAAAATCATAGTGATTATAACACCCTTGGTTACATTGATAACTATGCTTCCATGAATATGATCCAATTGGTCATGGCCATAAATTTAAATTTCTATGTAAATTAGATTTATCAAGACCTAATATTTATAATAATAATATAATCACTAAACAATTAATATTTTATAATTGTGAATGATTTATGATGGAATTTTAAATCTAATAGGATATAATAAAAACAATTATGTGCATGTGTTTTTTTCAACATAATAGGTAATCTAATTTAATCATAAAGAGAATTTTATTTATAAATATTTTGATAATTATAATAACTCCCCTTTACAAATTTCAACTCCAAAATCTTCATTAAACCAGCTAAAAAAGTTGATGATAATTATATTTCATCATCCCCTCTAGTTTCCACATCGCTTCATCAAACATGTAGTTTCTATATTTATCCTTGACCCAACACCTATATTTATTTTGTGAATTTTTCTTTATCTATGATTTAATATCTTCAATAGATTCACCTCATAGAAATGATCAATATCCAATGGTACCAACTATGAATTTAGAACTTGTAAGGGGTTTGGTATAAAATTCATTAGGGGGGAACCATGATAACATCTTGTACATGGAATAGGTTTTGTTTGAGTGCTTTTCAATATTCCCCCACTACATTTTCATAAAAAATATCAAAGGGGATGATGTAACATAGACTAGTAATTACTTAAGCATTGAATCTCATAAATTTACTCCATCATGATCTATAGAGGAATTTCTTTTATCCAACATCAAACGCCATGTCTCATCGATGATTGGTTGTTTAGATATTCTGTTGACTATCATTGGACATCAGTTTGAGGGTGATAATCCCTGGTGAAATTCAGTATAGTATTTATAAAATTATTGATTTCTATAAAACATTGTGGTAAATATTTGATGTCAATCTAATATAATAAATAGTGGAATTCCATACAGCATCACCACATCCCAAATGTATATCCTTGAATGTTAATTGAATGAGAAGTCATTTCAAGTTTTAATTAAGTTAGGAATATTTGTAAGGTGATCTAATACATTCCATATATCATTATATCCCATTGATTTATTCAGAATACCAGTGAAAATGCCCATGGTTATGTTTTCCCATATCCATGTAGGTATGTGAAAGGGTTGCATCATCCCTTTGGATTTTTTTCTTCCAACCTTCACTTGATGACATACAGGGCATCTTAATGTATATTCCATGATCTAGTTCAATATATTTTCCCACCAAACATGCACTCAATGATCTCGATGCATATTTCTTCTCTCTGGATGGATGGATAAGGTTGAGATATTTTCATCAACCAACAACACTTTCTTTAACTAAGTATTTTATTATTCATATAGTCCGGACCCAAATCATCCAACTCATTTCTCATTAATTTTAATCTATGATGATTAACCTTTTATTACAGAATATACATTCATATGAATATTAACATTATCTATTTCGCATTCCTTTATATTATCCAAATGGAATGATTACCTAGTTGTTTTCTATATGATTTACTTTTTTCCTTCCATTATGATTCCAATGTTTTTCCTTTTCAAGTATAAAAAGATAAAATCCTTCTCAATTATCATAAATGATAAAATTTAAGGATCCTTTACACTTTCAACATCTTCCACTTTATTTTATTTCCTAGGATGATAGTATATTGGGTAGTCATTTTCCTAAATAAATTATAACAATCTTCATTGGTGCATGTTGATCTTCATCTGAATGAATTTATACTCTAAGCTCTTATGAATTGTATATATTTCTTAGTCTTCCACAAAGAGATAATATTTACATATTGTCAATAAGAATATTTCTAAATCCATAGATATATCATGAATTTAGTAGCTTAGTAAATGAAAATTCAATTCCCTTAACCAATTGGCTATCACCTTATCATTTATTATTATTTCACAACCCACACCCTTATTTGATGCATCGTTGTATACTGTGAGATGTTCCCCACATATTGGTATAATTTTTATTGTTTCATAGATAAAACACTTATATAACTACATACATAACTCTTAACATTAATTATTACAAAAAAAACAAGTATACCATACATGTTATCTTATTTTTAGGTTTTCAAAATACTAAAACATTTCTAAAAGATTTATGCATGAAAAAAGTGAATCCAAATAAAATATAGATGTTTTTCTCATATCTTGGCGTCACACATCCTTTAATTTATTTTATATTTAAAGGTTCCAAAAAAACACTATTACATGGGATAATATTCCCCATTAATGATAAGTTGTTTAATAATAAATCTTATTTTACATAAGTTTCATAATTATTGTCCTTTAATAAGGTTTTTAGCATTGTACTCAATTTCAAAAAATGGTCCACCGTGCATTTACAGTGTATCAGAATTTCATCTCTAAAGATTACAAATTTTTTTGCAATGTAATATCTAGTAACTCTATTCATCATTTCAATGAAGATTGTTGGATCATTAATGAGTGTGAATAGAATTACTATGAACACTTCATGACAACACATTATATAAAAATTTGTATTGGGGGTATAATATTTCTCCACCCATACGTGATAATACCCTAACCAAAGATCCATCATTGGGAATTATTGGTCTCCAATTATTATGTTAAACCATTTATCAATCAATGGATAATGATACATGGTCTTTATCATGATTTTTTTGATATCATGATATATAATTCAATGTCATGTTGACCTAGAATTATTCTTGAAGAAGAAGTATGATTCACTTCATCAAGAAGTATTTGGCCATATAAAGGCTTGATCATGATTCTCATGTAGATATTTCATTAGCTCTTCATGTTCAACAATACCCATTCTATATATAGTCATGGATATTGGTAGAACCCTAGGTATATGATCGATTTAAAATTCATAATCTCGGCTTGGAGGAAGACCAGAAAATTCTCTGTGAAACACTTTAGTGTACTCCCTCGAAATGGTCATGTAATAAAGAATAATTTTTCTATTATAATAAATAATTTGGGATAGGTATTCTATCTCATAGGGAAATCTTATACTCTATTGATATGTATGTGGTAAAGAAGATTTATCCTTCTCCATTCACATTTACAAAATTAGTGTTTGATTCATGATACATATAATGATTTCCATATAGAAAAAATTATCATTGAAACTCCATAAGGAAATCAAATAAATACATATAATTGAATCAAATTCCTCTAATGGGAGTATCACAATTTCCTTTTGGATTTTCATACCACAAATATTTATATAGGTGGAGTTATATTCATGGATTGTAATAATTTTCCAATTTTCCATTTTCACTGATAGATCTACATCCATGAATTTTGTGGTGATTCAATATTTCTAATAGACATACATGATATTGTTTAATTCTTATAAACAGATAAATAAGTGAACTTTCTATATTCATGAATGAATATCTAGAATAACATTCACAATATCATTGTAGGGATACACCATAATAGTTTTAATAGAATAATATCCCCCTTGATAACTTGGTGGTTATTGGCGCTAATTATCTCTATGCACCATTGCGTTTTTTCTATGTTTTTTCATATCTCCCTTATTCATTGTAGTGGAAATGTTACAAATAAATGATGAGGTTTGACTAGAGAATTAATATCCTACAATAAATTAGTTAGTATCTCCCTTCAGTAATCATTAGCTTGGTAAACTTCCATCACCCAAATTAATAATTTCCTTATCCCCTCTATAAATTTTGGTGGAGCTTCATTCCACATTTTTTAAAATTCCTTTGTCTAAATTTCTTACCACCATTCAATTTTTTCATCACATTTATGTAATTAAACTCATGTTTCCTCTTCTTATCCCAATGATACGGGAATGATTCATGGATTTCTATTATTTACATTAATGTCATATAAAACATTCCCCACATATCAATCAATGTCTTGGATAACCATATCTATTTATGGGCATGGAATTATCATACCAATGAAGTAGTAACCTTCATTGTTAGGGGTAATGAGAAATCATGGTGCATATCGTGCATGTCTTCTGATGATTTCCTTATATTCCTTGATGGATTCATCATCTTTTTTCTTATGTTAATGGAAATACCATTATATTTTAATTTACAGAGTGAGAGAAAAATATATTTGAAAAACAATTTCCAAAATTAATTCCAATCCATCACTTCGATCTCCTCCTTGGGATTCATATTCCAAATCAATTTCTATACATGGACATCCTCTACCTCAATATAGTTAACAACTAGTATAACATTTTCCTATTACGATTATTGAATAATGAATATGATCTTCTTATTAGAGGTGATCTATTATTACATGAAAATTGAATCAAAGGATCCATGGAATAAACGAGGACTTTGTACCATAAATGTATTAAATGAAGATTATAACTTAATCGGTTAACTTATGTTCTCCATATAATTTAGGATTATATTAAGAACCTAAGACAACTAAGTGAGTGTTGCAACAAATGTAAAAATTTATTTCCCCATCAGGTTGGTCACCTCAATTGGACAATCATCAAATTTCCATTAACACTAGTTTTTTACTCAAGTCTCCCTCTTTCAGAACATCATATAGAATAATACAATACATAGGGATGGGTAATTTTATATTATTAAACACATAATTATAAAATGAATTTAATTAATGGTATAATTTATAAATGAAATTGATTTTCAAAACATACTCATTTCTAGTCTATTATATAGGTTATTCATTATCTATTTCCTGTCATAGACTCTTATGATAATTTTTCCAATTAATAATTGTGTGTATGAGGCTTCTAATTTTAATAATGAATATCCCCTAGTAGTTTAAAATTATGTATCAATTATGGAATGTTTTCTAGAACCAATTCATGATTTCGGCATGCTCAAGGAGCTATTTTTTGGTGTTACACCTAGGCACATTTCTTCCAAAACCACATCCTCTTATAGTATTAAGTCATTAAATTATTTTATTGAAAATCACATACCCAAAATTCTGTTATCTATTCATCTGATTAGTCTTTTCCATAAGACAATAACTAGATTATTTACTCAGAATCTCAAAATAACTGAAATTCATTCTGATTCCAATTATCACAATCCCTATATTTATTTCATGTTAACTAATATCTAATTATATAGAAACACACATATAAAAACATATAGGTTTTCTATTTTTGATGTATTTTTTAATTAGGTATATAAAATTATATCATAAAAAATGTTGTTACAACGACATTGTTGAAAACATTTATAATAGGTTCATAATATTAAATAATTCTAAATAATGCATGGTATAACTAGGGGCCATAAATTTTAAATTAGCGAGCTAGAAAGAAATATTTGAAAATAAACATGGAATATTCTAAACGAATTATTAAATTTTATACACTTTTAATTTAAATGGTTCATAAAAATGGATTACAATCATAAACATGGACACAATGGCTTGAAATAACATGATAACAAAATTTAATCATGGGAAAGTGGAAATAAGAATAATCATGAAATCACAAATATATGTGGGGGATAACCGCCATAACATAATAAGGTGGTGAAAAAAGTCCTACGATGGTTTCTGTTCTTTTCATAATCCCTTTCATGAAATCTCATGAGACTAAACATACCCAATTCATTAGAGAGCAATATTTTTTCAGGTTCACATTACGCTTTCTTATAATGTACATACATAAGAGTTCCACATATACCATTCAACATATGATCATATTTCATAAAATTCAATTCCATAGTAATGGTGTTTGGAATATTTAAATCTAATTCCCATGTAAAATTTGAATATTTATGTCATTATAAATACCCATGAGATGATACAGTGATGGGATTCACAATAAAATTTGTCAATTTGGAAAAACTATAGTGAACGTTTGGAAGCATAACTGAAGTACATAAAAATTCATAAAATGATTTAGTGATATTGAATAGAGTTTATCACTATTTTTAAAATAATATGGTTGGTAGTGTAGATTTAGAAAAATGTATCACAACATTACGAAGTAAAAAATAAAATGCATAAAATGATGAATATTCATAAACACAGAGGATATAGAAAGGACATATTACCATTATAATGTGATTCCAAAAGTATGGGATGAGATTTTGATTGTTTGAGGGAACCCTGGGGGAATATAATGTGTGGATGATAGAGTGAGGATGTTATAAAATTTTTATTAGCAGAGAATAATGGGATCATTTTTGGGAATTATATAGAAAAATAGTGGAGACTTCAATATTGTTTTTCAAACATTTTTTTGGACTCTACAATAAAGTATTTAAAATAAGAATACTTCCAATGGGATTCCACATGGTTTCTATCAATGATTATTGGTTTTCAATGTTTTATATTCCCAAGGGCTGAACACATTAATATATTAACATTGGTTATATTAATGTCAGTCATGTCAATAAATAAATGTGTTTAAAACTTTAAAATATAATAATTGTTTTGGATTATTCATAAATGTTTTGTAAAATTATTAAAAAAGACTCAAAATCTACTTTATGTAATGGGAAATCATAGATTTGGTCTTTTATAACATTTATAGAATTTGTTACATAACATTTTGGTTATAATGATGTCATAATACACATCAAATTTTTATTCCATATTAAATTTTTACCCAAACAATCAACTCAGTAATAAAATTTTGAAAAATAAAATTTATGATAATTATGAAATTATGTATCAAAAATTAATCATTATTTTATCAAAATAATTTTTAAATATTTTAATTATTATTATAAAATATGAATCAACATTTATTTATAGTTGATCTGTTTTTTACAGTAACAACTTTTGAACCATTATAAAAATTATTTTTTACTTTATTAAATTATATTATAGAATATTTGTTATATATATTATTTCATAACAGTTGTATTTAATTATAATATTATTTATTTTAGAATTTTCATTATTTCGTAAAAAAGAATATATTTTTTGAATTTATGTATTACTCAAAACTATTGATTTTGTTTTATCAAATCAATATTAAAATCCAATTAAATTTTTCAATGATAAATACTTTTCATAAAATTAATTGTATTAAAAATAAGATAAAAACATTCATATTATTATTATTATTGAAAATATTAATCAATTACATTAAATAATTCCCTATTGGGTAGGGTGTACATTAGTAAAATGTTCTTGGGGAGGATCGACGTACATGGTCTTGTATTTGTTTCTCAATGAGACTTATCTACTCCTATAAATGGTATTTCTCATGCATTACTTTTTTGGAATCACATTTTGATTGGATTTAGGAAATCATAGTTATACTATCTCCCTTAGAAACTTTAGTAAATAGTCTTCATAATGTATCAACCTACTTGTTGAGGCCATCAAATCCTTTATCAATGTCAATTGAATTTATCAAAACCCTATATTTTTACTAATCATTTTTTAATAGATTAATTGATATATTATCAATCATTATGATGCTTAAAAATATTTCCAACCCAATAATATATAATAAAAATATATGAGTGAATGTTTTTTAGAAAGACAAAATTGGAAATTCAATTCCATCACAATGGAAATTTTATTTATATAATTTTGCGTCATTAAATATAGGAATTAGTTGACCATTAAACAAGACATAAAAATAACCTGGTAGACTATAAGGGATCATGTCTATGAAAGGAGAGGCCCGACTAATATAATTTGAGTTATCTATTTTATATAAATCATGAATGGTCAATCTCACTTGTGCCTGGTAATATGAATGAAATCCACCGTGAACATTAGCCTCCAAAAGATTCATATAAATAATACAGAAGTGTTTACACATTGATGGTGAGACATCCTCATGATTATGATGATACATCTAAAAGTGATCTGACAAGCCCATGCAATTCATTTTTAATAATAGGAGATTATGGAATTAGATGTGACATGATGAGAAGGTCCATGACAGTAAATGGTAAAAAATATATTTTCACTTGTATTCTCGTATCCCAGTGTGGATAATAATATGAGATAGAGGAGCTGTGATATATACATGTCGATATAGATTCATAAAATTGAGTGTACCTCCGGGTGAATAGTATAGCCACTGAGGCATAAGAGAACCACTAATGTGTCATTAATGACTAACCAGAAAGAATAATTCTAGAAAGAAAGAGGGATACCTAGGAGGGAGATCCCCACTGCCCCATCAGAAGACTCCCAGCTCTTATGAACATCCATAGTTTAGAAATAATGGTATAAATTCAATAGATCAATTGATCTGGAACACTTCCTATATACCTAAACAAAATAAATTTATGAGTACATAATGAAACAAAAATATTAGTTATTAATCAAGAAAACCTTGGATCGAGACTCCAACCATTAGGAAGTAATAATATTTTGTAAGGGGGGATTTAAAGGATTTTACACTTTGAATCTTACCACTATTGTATACTTGAGAAGTGCATATGATTCCTCAAATGATGAAGTCGTAATTCACCATTGATTATAAAAGGGATTATAGGGAGTATCCAATGATGATTTATCTATCATTAGTCCAATAAAATTAAAATACATTCAAAAAGATAACCAACAATTAGGATTTCTAATGTTGATCAATTCAAAAATACTTACCCATATAATTTACCCTTTCTTGACGAATCTATCACTATATAATGAAAAATAATTAACACATTGAAATGAACTTCAATTTATCTTATATTAATTAATGTATTGTTGTTCTATAATAAAACCACTATAATAAATATGTTCATGAATATTTTTAATTAACATTTACACTAATTACATTCCTTATCAATTATAAACCATTATTAGATCATAAGACATTGATAACATGGTAGATCCGTCAACAATCTATGGAAAAAAAGTAAATTATATATTATGTTAGGATATAAAACAAATATCCTTCATATATATATTCACATTTCATAAAAATGATGATAAATTTGTAGTAGATATAATGAAAACATGCTGATTAATCATTCCTAGATAATTCCAATGATTGATAAAAAAGCGAAGAAGAATAAAACTATTAATAATTAATATAAAAGGCTTTTAATTCAACTTACAACCATTAGGTTTAGTATCGGAGAATAAAATGGGACAAAATTTTGTTAAATTAATATCTGAGGTGTTGAATTGATTGTACCCCTAGACTGGGTGCATTGTCTACCAAATAAGAACCCTGGGATTTGGTGGCACCCATAGAAGGCTGGTGACATGCTATATGTTATATAGTTTTCTTTATAGATTGTTATAAATTCTACAATGGTAAAAAAAACTAGCAAGTTTGTTCTCTTATATCTAATAAAATATTTGGAACCCCAATGGGTTCTCAGTGGGATGCACTAACATTCACATGGCTATTTTCCAACCACCCTAAATATATGTCTCAAACCACTATTCTAACCATCAGTTCATAGACACTTTAAATTAATAACAAACCCCCTCAACAACTAAAATATTTATCTAACATTCAAGGAAATTATAATTTCATTCACATTAAAATATCATAAATAAAAATCATAATATCATGTAAAAATTATCCTCCTTAAATGACTTCTCATTCATTATATGTACCATCATAGGTTCTTCTCTAATAACTCGAGTCACTGAGTCCAATAAATATGCTATCTCTTAAGTGTCATAATAGATCCAAAAATGATTCCAAACAATAAAAAATTGATGTACGATCTTATATAGAAGAAAATTCTCAATAAGGTATAAAATCTTGATGTGAGTATCCATGTATGATTCTATAGGATTTAGCTCAATATTCTCACTATCAATTCCATTCATGGTATCAGATACGTAACTTTGGAATTGAGACACCATAAACATGTATTATGTTAATCTGTAGCAGGATGAATTATCCATATTTTTTTACACTTTCGAAACTAACTTAGTGATATCGAATTGTTCAACATATCATGGTAGTAACCTAGCATGTCTCCTCAAACATTGATTACTTATACAAGGATTCACTCTTAGTAAAACATGATCACTTAAACAAAATTTCAAATCTATCTTCCTATAGACAAAATATAACTTATTATATATCAGATCTATGATAAACATATTATAAATAATATATACACTCGTAGAGGTCTCCTGAACTATACTAGGTCCTGTAATTTTTTTTGTCATCAATGTCATTCCAACAATCTGGTGAAAGTCAAATTATCCCATAATGAGCCTCATAATGATCAAGATAAATCAAATCCAAATACATATTTCTTCATTAAAATTCAACAATGTCAAGGTGTAGTTTAGATGTCCTTATTAATTATTGTATGTAAAACCAAATTATATCCTCTAGTCTATGAATCATACTCTCTATGTGTTTGTATTTTGAATATAGTGCATTGTACTAAGTAACATCAATGTCCATATGTGATTTTCAAGTCATTCCAAATCAGTGATGTTAAAATTTCATCACTATTAATTATGATACTCAAGTAACATCATGCACACATATACTTTCATGGAAATAGAACATTATCTACTCCTCTATAGATTGATTTTGAGGGATCTATTAGAAAAGAGAATCATTTCTTAGATAATCGACAATCACCAAGAAAATGTTATTCTTTTTTGGGTTACTGAGAAAACCTTTTAAAAATTACATCCTGATTTCATCCCACATTCATAATGATCAGTGAATCTGTTCAACTAATCCTCTTAGAGGATGGTCCTTGACCTTTATCACCTAATAAGTAGTAAATTAGAACAGAAACCCAAAAATATCTTTCATTATAAATATTCATTAGAACTATATCTTAAATTCATGTTACAACAATTTTATATTATCAGATACAATTTCCATGTATCCCTCATTAATAAATTCTTATTGACCAATGCATGGAGTAGATTCCACACCTGGAGTAGATCCATTGAAATTATTCTCAGACATACTAATTTTCCATTATCATTATTTATAAAATAAAATGCCTACTAAAATTTTTTATTGTCATATAATGAATATTTTTTTAAATAAATATCATAGATAAATATATAAAAATTATTTTTAAAAAATAAAAACATAAATAAGTGAAAAAATATAGTCATTACTAATGAATAAAGAATATTTTGTTATAAAGAGTTCCCAATGATGTTATTATTATTCTAATTAATATTAATTTAATTAACAAAATTAATGTTGTGGTTAATATTATCACTCGACACCCTCTTGTCAAATTTTTATCATCCCACATGAATCCTTTATATATAGGAAATACATCCTCAATTCATGAGAATAATGATTGTCTAACATGTATACATAATTATAATGATGATGGATAGAAATAATAAATAAATGGTAAGAATAATAAAATAGTATAAAAAATGATGAGATCCCTATAATGAAACCAAATTAATTACTAATAAAATTATCATAATTCAATAATGAAAAATAATTTACAGAAATCTAACTCAAGCATAATATGTAACACCTATTTGTTTTCATTAAATATTTTCTTTAAATAATTTTAAATATTAAAATTCTTGTATTGCATGATACTATGAGTTCATGTGAACCGCAAGACTCACATTTTCAAAAAATACATTTTTATCTCAGCCAATTGGGTAGAAGGGATATATATAATTTACTAATGAAAATATATAGTAAATTAATTGGATATAAATTAATTTTGAAACATAATAATCTATTATTAATATATTAGATTTATAAACTTACAGAATTACTATTAGTAAAAAAATAAACCCTAAATGATGTATTAAAAACAATATTTTTAGAAAGGTAATTTTTCACTTTTTAGCAAAGAGACGTTTTTAATTTAATATTATGGAAGAAAAAAAATTTATATAGAAACAAAAGAATTTTATTTTTGAATCGAATATAAATTTTTTACATAGGATTAATTTTGTACATTTTTCTTAAAACGATGACATTTTGTTGAATAGTTTAAATACACAAAATTTCAATAGAAAAAATGTATTTTCCATTGAAATTATTTACATGGTTAAATTAAATTATTTAAATATTTTAATGTAAAAAAGGTATTTTTATTAGTTAATATAATTTGTGTCATTGGTATAAAGAGTAATATGAATTCATATTTTAAAACAATTCAATCCTGTGAATTTTTTTTGTCATTTAAACCTCGTTCTCACATTTTGAAAATATAATTAATTTTTAATTAAAAAATTCAATATCAGTGTTTTTAATTTTGAGTATTTTATTACATTTTTGGAATCAGTAGATCCAAATTATGTAGAATTTATTTTTGGGCATTATGAAAAGTAACATTGTTAAATTTTATTTCTATTGTAAAAGGGTAAATTTTGAAATTAAGGGTAAAAATAATATTAAAAAATTACCCTAACTCTTGTCTTATTAAAAATGGATGTGTTTGCTTCAACATATGTAATACTTGGTTCTAAATGGATTCATTTGCAATCCCCTTGGTGGATATATTTACATTTAATTTATATAATTTAAAGAAAATATGATTATGTCGCACTCAATTTTTAGTAATCAAATAATTATTAATATAGATGGACAGAAAAGATAAATTTAATTATAAATATTCATCTGAGAGATTATTTTTTAATCATGTTAATTATATTTTAATAATTAGGAAATAGATTATTACCTTTAGGAATTATACTTTAATGATACTGAAAAATATTTCATAAATAATAAACAAATAAACTAATTATTATTAAAATGATAATAACAATTAAAATACCCATTATATTGAAGAAATATTATTATTCAAATATATCTCGATAATGATCATCGAAGGGTAAGGTTATTGACAAATAATATTATTATAAAAGATATTAAAATAGTAGAATTATTTTATTTTATGTGATTATAAACATTTTACATTGATGTTGTAATTATTATGAAATTATTAATTATGAATTTTACCAAATATTTATTTGATTATATGTATTATTTTTAAATCTTGAGGATTTATTTTTATTATAATTTTTTTATGAATTTTCATGAAACAAATAATCATATTAAATAATTACAAAATATATATGTAGTAATTATTTTAATAAAGTATTGACCAAATAAATATTATTAAAAAAATTAAAATAAATACTATTTGGGCTATTTAATATTTCCAATTAAATTTATTGAAAACATTGTCCAAATAAGAATATATAATAATATAGTTGGTTTTAATATAAATTTTTATATTAATATTTTTAAAAATCAATGAATTGAATTGTGTTGAAATTGAATCTATTTATTTTTTATGAAGAATAATGATTTATTAAATTAGTTAAAAATATAATTTTTATTTAATGAATAGTAAATTTTTTATATGGTCTAAAATTTTCAAATGTATATATTTATTGTTTAATTTACCACAAAGATGAATATATTTCACCATTTTAATATTGAAATATTTTTTATCTTAGTTAAACATTTAAATGAATAACTATGTGTTAATAAAAATATAAAGATTTATATAGAATGATATTCATGTATAAAATTTATTGGATAACTGTATTAAAAAACTATCTCTTATCATATTATAAATTCGAACAGTTTGAAGGTTTTCATATGGGTTCTGATTTTATTACAAATTAATATTTTTTGAGTTTCTAAATGTTCCCCTCAACTCATTTATAAACGTGAACCACCTACCTCACTCTTAACTTCACATTGACTCTTAATGATCAGATATAACCTACATAGTTCCTTTAAGAAATTGAATTGTTACATTTTAGCTATTGGGGTCTTCCTCAATGTCCAACTATATTTCATTAGGAATAGATTTAAAGGCAGCAAGTCAAAGAAGAGGCAAATTCCTCTACTGATTCATTCAAACATGATTCTTATTCAAAATCCTCTAAAAGAGTTGTTTCATTATAATGTAATATCCAAATAACAAATTATATACACATATGTTATTATGATTATGAAACAACCATATTCCACCAGCTATACATCCTATATAAATCAAAATCAACATGCTTGTGTACGTACGGCTTACAATCTCCCTGCAATAGAGTGATCAATTTTCATAACCACCTTAAATTTATTGGTATAATAATATAAATAATAAATATTTATTATTATTATAAATATAAATTGATTTTTAAATATTATACACCATGAAAATCAATAACATTCAATAATTATTGAAATGATATCATCGCTTGTGCATACGTACGGTCTCTATCTCTACGATGTGATGTGATTCATTCTACATGATCTTCTTTAAATAATGAACATATAAATGAAATAAATTATTATATATGATATATTTTATAATAATATAATTAATAAAATGATATAACTATATCATATCATAAGGAAGAATAACTCTCTAACGAAAAATGTGTAATAAAATGAAGTACTTAATTCATGATTAATGAGGAATAATAAGATGTTATTGGAAAATTGATGAAAATAAAATCATATTTAATATTATAAAAATGAATATGATTCAAAAATAAAAAAATGATATTATTTAAATAACTATAAATGTGATTCATATACACATAATTCTAATTATACATAATGTAATGGAGAATTTTATATTCTTATTATCATCCGATATTATTTATAAGTATATATTTGTTGACGTATATTTATCATCCATTTACTTGATTTATACATATATATTTTAGAATATTATTAGTATTATTATAATATTTTTTAATGTGAATTTTTTCCCATTGGATAATTATTATGAATTGTGTGAAATTAATCTTTTGCCACTTTTGTTACGCGGGTCCTTTCAACATTCCAACAAAATTCTGAGAATAATGTTTTCTTTTAACATATATAACGTGAACAGATTTATGAACTCTCCTAATGATTTATTTCCATGAATCGTGTTTACAATATTTCATGTTTATTTTCAAGGAAATTATTTTCATTTAAAATTCCCTGGTATTTTGTGTGAAGAAAATGTTTTTGATGAAAAATGAAATTTTCCCTGACAATTAACATTAATCTTTTATTCAAAAATGTATTCAATATAATATGAAATTATTTAATTTGTGTTTTGTTTTTATATGTATTATTAATTTTTTTTTATTATGGTGGAATTCTATTTATAAAATCCATTTTTTATATAGATTATGATGGAATGATGTTTAAGAAACCAATTTTATTCATTAGAAATTCCTATGATGAATGATTTAGGATTTGGTGGAACACGTATGAATGATTTCAATATGATATTGGTGGGGCCTCTAAATTACTCAAATGCATTGGGTAATGATTTATATATCATGAGATTGAAATTGATGGTTGGGAAATTATCTCATTTTAGTAATACACGGCTGGAATGAGGTGTGAACTTAGTTCACTAATGGAATATGTCTTCTTTGATGGTATTTTAAAGGAGCATTTACTAATATGAATGAATTTTTAATTATTATGTGTAAACCAAAATTTACATGTCATATGTTATGATGGTGTTCATTGATTCATCATGATATGTCATGATTTATCCTATGAGATAATATCATGGTATTTTATATGGAAGAGACGATTTTCAAATAACATGTTATTAAATATTATAATTATAATTTGATTAATGTCTGCATTGTATACATTATATGAGCATCATAGATCACCATTTTTTATATTTGTTTTTTCAAGGTGATGAAAAATGTTATTAAGTATGATATGTCAAAAATATGTCTACATTTGAATGAATAAGTAGAAGACAATGTTGATGTTGAATGAACTATTTATCTATATTTCTAAGTTTTGAAGACACTATACCTATACAACCTTCTAGTATCATTTTTATCTTTATAATTAATATCGTTAAATTTTGGTGCAATATATAAGTATGTATATTATGGTTCATTATAGCCGGTATCAAAGGAAAATTATTTTTAACAATTGGAATTTGGGACGATAAAACCATGTATGAAACCTAAATGAATGTCGAAGTATAAGATATAATAATTTTCATATAAATGATCATGATTAGACTATGATAAAACCTAAAGTGTACTTAAATTAAAATTTACACTTGATTATGTGTTTTCCATTTATGATTATTTTTTCTCAAAATATAATTCTTAGTTTTACATAATTTCTACAACCTAGATGAACTGTTTTAATGCTGAATGCGATGAGAAATGAAATGGTTGTCCTCCTAAGCAAACAAAATTTATGCCATATGGAATGAAACATATTGTAGATATGTTCATGTTACATTTTTAATTTATGAATCATGTAAGAAATCATAATATTAAAAGGAGGGAACAACATTATTTTGAGTCCTTCTTGATGTAGCATCAACCATTATTCAACGGGTTATCTGATCCATTAGATATAAAACAATTGATCAGTAGCACAAAAAACATAATCTTAGTTCTCCAAAGGTAATAACATGATAAATTAATCTTATCAATATATTATTTTCAAGGAGAATTTGGACAATGGTAGAACCTTATCAAAAAATACGAGCCATAGAGATGAACTTGAAAACATGGAATGTGACGAGTTCAATAAGTACTTTAACTATATTCATTGGACAATGATGGAGAAAGAGTTATTAGTGATTATGAAAAAGGATAATAAAACCATTGGTACCTATATCGAAAATGTTACAAGGCATCTGAGGTTTTTTTGTAGAATCAATAACCAACATGAGTGTAAAATTAATCAATTATTTAGAGACATAAATCCATGTCTCCAATGGAAATAAACTATAGAGTACATCAATATCTATGAGGAAATCATTCGATGTTCTATCCAAGTTGAGATGGAGATTGAAGAATCCCATTTGTTCTACGGTTTTTATATGATTTGAAAAATATAATTCAAGGGAAAATATGTCATCTACACTAAAAAGAAGATGTGCTTTATCTTATGCGCATTCCTTGGAAAGAATCAAAAATGAAATTATCTTAAATGGTCTAGAAATTGTTTTATGTGTTGAAAAAAAATTATTCTAGATGATTAATGATGATTTTAATGGAAAATATGTCTAGTAATCAGAATAAAAAAAATTATTCAAAGGCAAGTCACAAGGGATCACCATCTGCAATGTGGAATATGATAATGAAGTGGTTAATGGTTCACATTCCATCCATTATAGAGTAGTAAATGTCTTATTAGATTATGGATCCACCCACTATTTTTTTATAAAATAAATTTCATAGGGTATCACTATATTACCTCAACAATTAGATGTAGAGTATCATATTTCAACTCTTAATGGAAGAACAGTCGCATTAATATTTTATAGTTCTTATGTTGTTCATGTTTATGGTAAAGTGATTCTTACAAATATTGTGATCCTTCCTATACTATAATTTTAGTTGATTCTAGGCTGATATTTTTTTCTCAATATGGATGTCATGTTAATTAACAATAAAGGAAGGTCACATTTCATATTCCAGATCAATCTATGATAATATATTGATGCATGTTTAAATATTACCATCTAGGGAAAATTTGTTTCATTTTATGGTTTTTGATTATTATAAATAAAAGTTTTATATCTCTATTGTATTGAGAGAAACTAACCATTAAGAATACCCAAATTATATGAGAAATTATTGGTGTCCTTTTAAAAGAATTTCTAGTCCCTCTACTAAATCATGAGGTTGAGTTTTAAATAAAACTCATACATGGTTTTTTACCTATTTCAATAAAACCTTATATAATTTCCCCAATTATATTAGAAGGAATTGATGAAGAAACACCAACAGATTCATGACAAGGGATTCATAGACCATATATCATCACCTTTGGGAGACCTGTTCTATTTGTTAGTAAAAAAGATGTGCCTATGAGAATTTTTTTTATTATCATGTATATAACACGATCATTATCATGAAAAAAATGTCATCTTCCACAAATTTATGACCTGATCGACCAACTACATAGAACTCAATAATTTTCCAAGATTGATCTTCGTTCAGGATATCATCCATTAAGGGTCAAGAAAGAGGACATACTAGATAATGAATTTCTTACAACATATAGGTACTATTGAATTATAGTGATGCCTTTTTCCTGACTAATCACCCAATATCTTCTTGTATTTAATGAATGTAGACTTCAGATAATATATTTATTAGTTTGTTGTAGTGATTATAGATTATATTCTTGTTCATTCAAAAATAAAGAAAGAGAAAGAAGACATGATGAGAATTGTAATAAAGACCCTAATTAGACAGAGGAAATATTAAAAATTTATTAAGTATTAGTTTTGGATTCAGAATATTTAATATTTGGGTCACATAATATCAATATAGGGGATATCTATGGATCCATCAGTATTAAACTTTATTTAATGTTTGTTGAGAACCACAATCATAACTCATATCCAATGTTATCATGGTTTTTCGGGATATTATCAATGCTTTCAGATATATTTTTCACAAGTATCTAATCCACTCACCATTTTGAATAATAAATGAGTTTTGTTTAGGTGGATGGAGGAATTTCAATATAATTTTAAAGAGTTGAAAATAAGGTTAGCTTGTTCACCTGTACTCAAACTTCTATATAGTAGAGATCATTTTGGGATCAATATTCATTCATATATAATGGGACTGGGATGTGTTCTCTTGAAAAATTATATGGTGATTGATTTTTCCTAGTGAAAAATGAAAATCCATGAGAGAAAATACCCAAATCAAAATTTGGAGATAGCTATGGTAATATTTACATTAATAGTTGGATTTATTATCTTTGTGGTAAAAGGTGTGATATTTATACAAATCATATATATTTTATGTATATTTCCCCAAAAAGGAGTTGAATATACACCAAATAAGATGGTAGAATTTGATTAAAGATTACTAATAATAAATATATTACCACCCATGGTATGTAAACATAGTAGAAAATGCTTTGAGACGAAAGGACCATGCTAGCCTATCCCTATTAGGGATCACAAAATATCCAATATTTATGTATTTGAGAGAGGGGCATCATTAAATTTTGATGTATGGGGAGATATTTTATCATTCTGAAGTGAATACTGAACCATATGTAAGATTCATGATTAAATATGAACATTTGGAATAAATAGAGCTACAAAATATGGTGTGAAATGATAAAGACTTCAATCATGATTGGGATGGAATAATAATGTTCCAAAATAATGTTTTTTTTCCTCTCATTCAATAATTATAGAAGTAGATATTGTATAAGGCTAATAGTTCTTAATTATATATTCATTATGAAAGTACAAAAATGTACCGGAACTAGAAATATTTTTTATGGTGGGATGGATTGAAAAGATATGTTACATATTATGTTTCTCACAAATTGGTTTGTCAAAAAGTTAAGGATGAGATACAAAATTCAAAGGTAATTATACAACCATTACTCATTAAAAAATATAAATAGAAAAACATTTCTATGGACATCGTCATCAGAAAAACCAAAACATTTATAGTCAATAATTCTATATGTGTTATAATTGATCAACTTTTGAAGATGGAACACTTAATTGGTATTAACGATTATTTATCAATTGATCAAAATTCTAGGAAATATGTAAATAATTGGTATGATTCCATGGAGTAATAGTTTGAATTATTTATTATCAAGATTCGAGTTTAATCATGTAGTTCATGAAAAGACTTCAAAAAACACAAGATACAGATATATGTTTTAGCACTGCATAACATTCTTAAAATGACGGTGAGTCTTAGAGGAAAATTCAAACTCTATAAGACATGTTGAGATATATTTCTTTGTTTTTAAATGTGTATGGGAAAAAACCCATCCTCTAGGGGGAATTATTATAATAATTTATTTTACTTAACTGCTCAAATAGATTCATAAGAATATCTTTATTTAATGTGGTCCACAACCCAAACATGATGGGTTGATGTTAGGGAAAAAAGATCATAGGACCTGATCTTTTTGGTGTAATGGTACAAAATTTTAGATCTATTGAACAACACATAAAAGAATCCTAGAGTCAAAAAATATGTTATGATAATAAATGAAGAAAATAACGATTTTTTAATGTAGGTAAAAATATGTTTCTACAAATTTCTCTGCGAACGGGAGTAATGTGATTTGGAAAGAAGGGATTGATGAGCCCTTGGTATATCAGTTCTATTAAAATTAAAGATCATTTTGGGAATGTAACTTACCTTTTTATGATTCCACCAAATCCCTCTCTTGTCCATGATGTGTTCAATGTATCTATAATATGAAAGAAAATACATGATGATTCAAATATACTAAACTGGGAAGTTGTACCATTGGAGGAAGATCATTTTTATAAATAATAACTTATAGAGTTTCTGGAATGTAGTTAAAAATTTCTACAAAACAAAACAACCCACATAGTTAATGGTTTTTTATAGAACCACCTACCATAGGAATCTATTAGGGAATATTCCGATGTGAAGAGGTAGTTGAATCATCATCTATTTTTATCTAAGAGATTAATATTCAAGGGATAAATTTAGTTTAATAGTTGGGGGGTAGAATGTAACACAAAAATGTTATTATGAAATATTGTCATTAACTTAATTTAATTCTTAAATAGGTTTAATTGTACACAATCTTGATTTTAATTTAATTAAAATTACCATTATACCGTAGCCATAAGTTTTGAAGAAAAATATAAAACTTACATATAAAAATGTATTGTAATTTAATTGGAATCCAATTAGTTATGAAAGCATATTTAAATTATATATCTTTATTTTTTTAATTAATTATTATATAGAATTATTATTATTAAATAAAATTATTTAAGTTAATAAATATATATGTTATATATGTAATAAAATATTATTTATATTTATAAAATATATATTTTTCTCATATGTTATGAATAAACCCTATTTTATGTATAAAAACCTATATTTTTCAAAAGGTAATTTTCACCATTTATGGGATTACAATTAGAAATTAATATTTTGAGACAATAATAATTTTTATAATATGAAATAAACATCTTCTTTGGAAGTGAGATATAATAATTTTCATTTGATAATTGTTTTATAATTTTCGAATACCTTTCTAGTTATGAAGAACAGTAAAAATACACAAAATTTTAATTGACAAATACATTTATCATAAAAATAATTTATATGGATAAATTATATTATTTAATTTTTTAAATGTATATATAGAATATATTTTTATCTTTTAATATAATTAAGTTCATTAGAATTAGTTTTACATTGAATTCAGATGTAAAAACATTTAAATCTTTTATAACGTTTAATCATTGAAAACTATTTCTCAAATTTTAAAAAACGGATTAGTATTAACTTAAGTAGTAAAAATTATGTTTTTGTAATGGTATTAAATAGAGTCAATATTTTTAATTAGTATATCCAAATTATGTAAATAACTTTATTTTATTTTTGGGATATATGAATAGAAACTTTGATAATTTTTATTAATATAGTAAAATGGTAAATCAGGTAATTATGGGTACCAATAATGTTATGAAATTACCATAAAACATTTATTAATATCATAGGATTTTTTTCCCACCTATATCATTCATTTTTCAAAATAGTGTCCTTTGGATTCTAGTTGGATAAAATTTGGACATTTAATTTATTATATTTAAGGAAATTTTAAATAAGTTTGACTCAAAAAAATTAATTAAATAATTAATAATATAAGTTTCTACAAATGATAAAAAAATGTTATAAGTATTAATTTTTGAAATTAAAAAGGTTTTATTTATTTAGTTATTTTATTAGTATTTTTTTCAAGAAAAAAATTATTACCTTTACGGCTTATACATTAATGATGTTGAAATAATTTTACTGATGAGAAATCAATAAATTATTATTATTAAAATGATAAAAACCATTAAAATATTTAAATTCATCATAAAAATTTATTGGTCGAGTATATCTTGACTATAATCATCCAACAGTATTGTTATTGACCATTTGGTGCTTTATTGAAGAGATTATGAGACTTATATTATTTTATTTAATGTGAAGCTAAAATTTTTACATTAATGTTTTATGAAGTATAACATTTTTAATGATGTATTTTACTATTGTTATATTCTATTATACATATTATTTAGAAATATAGAATATTTTTATTTTTTCCTTAGAAATTGTTTATTATTTTTTATTCAAAAAATAATCATATTAAACAATTACACAGATTCATTGTTGTAATTATTTTATTAAAGGATATATTAAAATGATATTATTCAAAATATTAAAATTAATATAATTTTGTTAATTAATATTTACTATTAATTTTATAGATCAACATGTACTCATAAGAATATTTTAAAATAGTTTTTTCAATGTAACCTTGTTATCTTAATGTTTTAAAAAATAAATAAATTGAATAGTGTCCAAATTGACATTAATGAATGTTTCCGCAAGGAATTTTATATTAAAATATTGAAAAATCATATTTTTATTAAAAAATATTTAATAATTATTATATTGTCTAAATTTTTATAAGGCATTTATTTATGGTATTTTTTACATCAAATTTGTAAATAGTGCACCATTCTAATATTGAAGTATTTGTTTCCATAGTAAAAAACTAAAATTTATAACTAAGTGTTAATTAAAATGATAAGGTTTAAATTGACTGAAATACTAATATAAAAGTTATTGTATGTGGTTTTTAAAACCCTATCTTGTATCATAATCATTATTAAGATATTTTGGATGTCTTTGGATGGGGTTTGATTTTATTATAAATTAATTTTTTTGGAGTTTCTAAAAGTGCTCACCACCTCATTTATAAAAGGAAACCTCATACCACAACTAACCACTTCACATTCAGTATTCATGATCATATAACCCTTTCTCATTTACTTTATCATCTTCCCTAGTTACATTTCAGAGGTTCTGTTCTTCTTCAAAGAACAACTCTATTTCTTTAGGAGGATATTTGGAGGGAGCATGTCGAAAAAGAGGTAATGTCCTCTACCGAATCATTCAAACTTATTTCTTTATATACTTTATCTTAATGAGTTGTTTCATTATAATTTAATAAATCAAGTTTCAATTATATACCAATATTTTATTATGATTTCTAAGAAAACCATATTTCACCTTATATCCATCATATTAAAAATGAAATCACCATGCGTGCATACGTATAGCTTACTGGCTTCCTTTCCATGGTGTGATCTGTTTTTAAATAGAAACTTATATAGAGAATTAAATATTTTAAATAATTACTTTAAATCATTATTATAACATGATATTTATTTTGAAATATTATACACCATCCAGTTCAATACCATTCAATAATTATTGGAATGTTATTGTCACTACTCCATATTAAAGACCAACCATCTCCATGATGATATGTGATTCAATCAACCCGATCATTATTAAGAATTATTATATAAAAATATTAATTGATTAAATTTGATATATATTATTCTAATAACATTATTTAAATGATATAACTATATCATAATATGAGGAACATGAGCTTGTCTGAAAAAACATTCAATATATAATAAATTAGTTAATACATTAATAATCAGTGAAAAAGAAATTTTATTACAAACATATGATAATCTGGTCACATATAGTATCATAAAAATTAATATGATCATCTAATAAGTCAATGACATTTTTTAAATCATTATATAAGATATTTGGTCACATAAATACTAAATCAAACCTAATGTGAGGTAGAATTTTATAATCTCATTATCATCTGAGATTGTTTGTACATAAGAATTTATTTTGGAATATTTATCATCCATACACATTTTTTAAATACACACATATATATTATAAAATAATATTCACATCCTTATACTATTGTTTAGTGTCAAATTTTACCTATTGGTTAATTAATAAGAATGGTTTGAATGGAATATTTTTTCACTTTCGATACGAGGTAATTTTTTATTTCCTAAATAAGTATGAGTAAAATGTTTTCCTTTTACTTATATATATTGAACATATTTTTATGCATTCAAAATGCCTTATTAAAAACTATCCATATTTACCAGATTTCTTTTTTATTTTCAAAGAAATACATTTCATTTAAAATTTCATTGAATATTTAGAAAAGAAAACATTTTTAAAGAATAAATGTTATTTTTCTCAATAATTAATTTCAAGTTATTCATCTAAATTATTTACAATATAAGATAATTTTTTTAAAAAGTTTTATGTTTATATAACTATTATTACTGTGGTTCAGATGCTTTTATAGTTGAATTCTATTTATGAACTTGATTTTTTTATATAGATTATGATGGAATGATGGTCAAGAAACCTATTTTATTACATGGGTTATGCTATGATTAATCATTTATGTTATTGTGGCACAAGTAAGAATGATATCATTATTAGATGGGTGGGGCCTATATCATAATCCAATGTATTGGTAAATGATTTATATATCAGGAGATAAAAATATAGGGGATGTGAAATTATATATATTTTTTCTAATTCTGTGTTAAAACGAACGGTGAAATCAGTTTAGTAATTGACTTTTTCGACATTGTTGGTCTTGGAATCGAGCCATGATTAATATGAAATTTTTTTCTATGCTTTTGTGTGTGCCCCAAATTTCATGTTTTATGGTATTTCTATGTTAATTGATTCTTCATTAAATTTTAATATTTCCCCTATGACATGAATTCATTAACCATAATATATGTAGGGCTTTATTTTGAAATGTTATGTTCATATGTATTATGATTATAAAATGATTGATATCTCCCTTGTATAACCAATACTGAGAATCCGAGCTCACCATTTCATATGATTCATTTCACTAGCTCATGAAGAAGTGTATTACATATGATATGTCAAAATGGGTCAAGTTAGATAGGAATAACATGGAGATAATTTAGATGTCTTATATCCCATTTTTGATGTTTTTGAGTAGATCATGACACTATACATATACGTCCCTATTATGGCATTGTTATACTTTTTAATTAATATATTACATTTATGAATTTATATCTATATATGTAATGTATCAGTAATTACATAACAAATCCTTTCAGGAATATAATTATGTCACAATTCTCCATTTAAAATGAGAATATATGGGGAACATTTCGTTGATCAAATATTATATAGATTAAATGATAATATAAAGGATGAATAATATTAATAAAATAAATAATATATATATATTATATATAAGTTAAAATATAGTTGGGAATCTCCACCCAGTCCAATTGAAAATGGATATATATATTTGAATGGAAATGGTGGTACACATTTAGAGAAAGATTGGTTCTCATTTTATTTGGAAGATATGTTCTCCGAATGTTATAAATATTTAGGTAAAATAAATTTCATAATATTAGAGATATGTGTATTGATATTTTTTATCTTTGTATTTTTTGTAAACCAAAAATAATTTTCCCTATTTTATACATTCAGCCTGAGTTATAATTGGTTTACTCGAAAACATATTTTCTAGCAAATATGTAATTAAAATTTTCATGGACCATATTACTAAGAAATTTTTGAAATTTATTATTTATTATCACCCAATTTCATAAATGAGAAAATTTATTTTAGATATATTTTTTCTCCATTTAAATTTCTA
Source organism: Viscum album (assembly GCA_963277665.1). NCBI lineage: Eukaryota > Viridiplantae > Streptophyta > Magnoliopsida > Santalales > Viscaceae > Viscum > Viscum album. The sequence goes on along the minus strand of OY728157.1, from coordinate 337,429,877 downwards.
GATTATTTTGGATTCCAATTTTTGATATATAGTCTAATATTAAAAATTTTAATGATGTTGACACTTCATTTAGAGACATGTATAGTGAGATACTATTGGGAAATAATTTTTTGTTGAGCTTTGGGTAAAGTTGAATTAAATGATGCCAAACAAATATGTAAGAATAATGAATGAATTTCACAATTTGGAGTAGATTATAAAATGTTTTTTTAGAAATAAAAAACTAATATGTAAATATTTATCTTAAAAAATGTTGTAATTTTAAAAATGATGTTCAAATAATTAATTTATTATAAAATATTGACAATAGAACTTAAAATATGAAACATGTTGGATTAAAAAATTTCTTTATAAAATATTATAATTGAAATTATATGTTTCATTAATCCCCACATGTAAACATTTCACTTATTCGAAACCACCAAATATACGAATCAAAATCGACACCCCAATAAAATTTGATAATATTTCAATGTTTTTTTTTCAATAATAGAGTTTCATTATGTATAATGTATTATAAAAATTTCACCATCATTAATACTATTACATTTTTATTCATTAATAATTGAAAATTTATATATGACCAAATCACACCTACCTCACATTGAAATTCATGTCAGTCTTCACACAAGAAAAATTAAATAGTGAGTTATTAAAATGTTTGAAAAGTTCATGTGTCCCCTTAGGTTATTAAAAATTATCATATCTCTGCAATATGAGAAAATAAATTTATTCTTATTTAATTTTTCATGGTGAGTTTAATCGTTATGTGTTGGTGGGTAAAATATTTAATAATTTCTGTTGGGAAATAGGAGTCTAAACTCTTAAATACCCAAGAATGAATATTCATGTAAAAAATGAGGAAATAATACTCACTCAACCTCACATACATTTTAACATTAAGAACTAATTTTGGTGAAATGGATCATGAGTCCAAACATGAATTAAATATGTGATTTTTTCATAATTCTCTATTTTTTCTCTATTTGTTATCTTTTTTGAGTTTATTTCTTATTTATTGATTTTTATGGTGGAAGAGTCGACAATTTAATAAAATGATTGAATTTAAATTCATTCCATTATATTTTAAGAGTGGTATGAATCTTAAAATTATGTTCACATAATAATTCAATCTCATTTTCATTTATTTCTCATTATATATATATATATTATGAGATCTATATGATAATATGAACAATTTAATAATGACTCATTCCAAATTCCCTATATCTATCCACATCCAATTTTTTTACACAAGCCTCACAACACCCAATCAAAGATTTAAATCTCTGAAAACGAACATGAAAAGCCCTTCCACAATAGTAAAGCAAGAAATGTATGTGAAAAAATATTTAACGTGAATGATGGTAAAAGATAATCGTCTTGTAATATGGATTAATATTATAACGTAACATACAAATTATGAGGGATAAAAAAGGGTAAATTTAAAGGTCGGTATCTGGTTAATATATGGATTTCAATATATTTACTCAATAACATAAAAATTTTATGAACTCTAAATATATTAAAGAGATTATTCATTTGTTATATATTGAAAATAAATCCTTTTTTCTCTTAGTAAAGTACATGTACTTGGAATGTGTTGTAATAATGGTTCACAATATCACACATGATGTGGAAAAACATATTTGAGTTTGTTTTTCATGAGAATGAATTTCAAAAATTGGTCAATATAAATGAAAATTTATATGCCAAACATCTTCTACATCCAAAATAATTAAAAACCCCTTTTATACAATATAATAAACACTCAAAATTAATTCAAATGTGAAAATTGAATACAAATTTTTATTGAAGCTAAAAGTGCCTAAAAATTAAAATTAATAAAAATAATAAAAAATAAAAAACTCCAATGAAGATGGAAACTCCCAATACATTTAAATTTCATAATCCATTAGTAAAGCTCAATAAAAAAAGGTTGAAAAAATAAATGGAAATATAAAACATCGATCTATTTTACTGTGGATAACTTCACCTAATATCCAAAAAAACTAAAATTATATTTATATAAACCAAAAAATAAATTACAATAAAAATAGAAAAAAATAAATATTATGGGTAATGTTGATAGAATGTGGTTAAGACCTCTAAGTGGTTACATGTTTTTACTACCTATAAATTAATGTTCATACTATTAACCATTGTGTAATTGAGGATCGAGCATCTATTATTTGAAAAACAAAACCCTATTTATTTTCACTCATTCACTCATAATTTAGAGTTATCCATGTATATGATACACTAATCCTATCACTATGTAAATATATTCTAAAATAAAGGTGAGGGATTTGGGAATAACTTATCATATTTATTTATTGTCACTACATGTGTGACCTCTTTAGTGTCTACATAAAAGGATTGATAATGTTATTAGGTTTTACATATTTCAGAAAAGGTATGTTAAAAACTAATTTAACATAAATTTGAATAAAATTTTAATAATAAACAAAATAAGCCATACCCATTTAGTAGGAAATATTTGAACATGATTTTTTCTGATAATCCCACTAGTAACATAGTCTCAAAAAATACATCATCCCATTATCAAACCTTAGAGTGAATCAATGTATTAATAATATCAAAACAATTAAATCAATGTATTGTATTAATTAGTTCATTTTATGTTAAAAAAAGTGTTCATGAAAATTTTATCTACCTTTGTAAGATCTATATTGAATTTTTATTTTTATTCTTAGTTCTAATTATTTTAGTGTTTTCATCAATGGAGGAAGGTATTCAAAATCATCTAATTTATATTCTAATTACTCAACTTGGGTTTTGTATTATTCAATTGATAGAGAGTGGTTAAGTGGTTGTTGTATTTCTAGAAAAAATATTCGATAATGACTAGCATTTTCAGCTTCTACAAACCCATCTGAATAATCCTCACGCTCTTCTTGATCCCTCAAATTTTTTTCATCATGAATTTTATATAATTTTTCCTCCTATATAAATTGTATGGATTTATATTATAGTATATTTTTTTAATTTCTTCCTCAAATAGTTCATCATTTTGTTAAATCTTTGATTTTTCATTCATTAACTCAATCTATCTGATTTGGTAACTTGTTAGTGAATGAAAAAATAATTTCTATTTGATTTGTCAAATATTAATTTATTTTTTGGGCTTTATAAATTCAAGTGTTATATTAATATATAAATTATAATTAAATATAAATTTAAAATTAAAATTAAAATAAAAATAATTGTAGCAAGAAAGAAGAAATTAATTTTTCATAAGTGTTCATGAAAATGTTATAATTGTTCATTAATAAAATTGTATCTTTATTAAATTACATTCATAGATAAAATAAATCAAATTAAATACTCACATTTATATTTTATTATCCCCCATGAATTATTTTCATGTTTCATAGTAATCCTTCACATCACTTCCACCATTATACTCCACTATGTAAGTAGCATTATGATACTAAAGAGAGAAAACATATTATTTTGAATAAGAATAATTTTTTTTAAAGGTTAATTCCATAAAAGAAATTATTAAAAACTAATTATACGATATGAATACAAAAATGTAAAATCATTTAATTAAAAAAACTAAAGAACCATGATTTCACCTTCTTAAAAAAATGAATGCATTTTCAACATTTTAAAGGAGATTAGAAAGTTGACAGTAAGGGAATGAATTTATAGAAAAAAATCAGATAAAAAAATAATAAAATTAAGAAATTAAAATCGTAAACATAAAAAATATGTCTCTAAAATCCACTTCCCTCAATTAATTTTTTTATATAATGAAAATAAATAGTTAGTACATATTTATAGATAGAAGAGTGTTAATTTTTTATCAAAAATATTTCCCAATTTTATTAGCATGTTTTTTAAAATTTCAGAATAGGGGAAAGTGGTAAACAACAATTTTTTCCAAATATGCATTCACTAAAACAATATATTGGATCTCCATTAGAGTGATTTAACTTGTTTTTTTCTAGATTTATACAAAAACATCTTTCTATCCTTATGACTATTGAAATTCCAAATCACTGAATTTCTAGGAATTTATGGATTTTTAATATTTATATTAAAGGTTGGAATTAGTTATGTAAAATTTTACTCCAGGTTCTCAATATTACATTATTTTATTCATGAATCTTCTGATTACTAGATCTATGATATATAACCACCGTTAAAATTCTATATACCCATACACAATTTTTGAGGCCCAAATTGTGAGCTAGTTTTAGACATCAAAATAATTGATTGAGATCTGGTAATAGTGGAATGATATAATATAAAATATATATAAAATCCAAATAATAAAAATTTCCAAATTTGGACTTGTGTAGTAAAATTTGTGGATGATATAAAAAACACATATGTAACTAAATTAATTAAAAAAGTAGTCTACTTTTACAATTAAGATAAAATTATGAATAAAACATAATTTTTTATAATTTACCTTAAAATATTTAATTCTTGGTATTAAAATAATTAATTATAGATTAAATAGTTTAAATTATATGATTTATTAATCCTAGCACCAATGTAAATAATTCCACTCCTGGGAAGTCGTCAAATATCAGAATCAAAATCCAATAAAAAATCAAAGGTGATGACATTTTGAAGATATTTTTCCAAAATAAAATTTCATATGGTATCATATTTGAAATAAAATCCCTTTTTATCTAAAAATTCCATCTTTAAATATATTCAACATTAGAAATCCATCAATGGACAAATCACACATATCTCACATTGAAATTCATATCACTCTTTACATGAGTGAAAAGAAATCTGATGTTATGATCATTTTTGTAATGTTTATGTGTCACCATTATAAGGCCCCAACCATAAACCTTACTTAATTTTGAGTTATTACAAGATTACACATTGAGGATCTTTTCAGGTTTAGAGTTTTAGAGAATTAGATCATGAAACTTTCATTACATTCCACATTTAAACAAAGTGGTTACATAAAAGACATTATTCATTCTTCCCATCAACGGAAACATATTTAAAATAAAACATGGATTCTTTCTTGACACATCCTTGACACTATCATCACATCATGTACCCTTCCCTTGACCTGTGAAAAACATTTCAAAAACTTGGGATGAGTATAAAAGGCTCAGTAAGGGATATAAAAATATGGAAAGGAAACATGAGTACATGTATACATAAGAATGAAATCATACTTTACCCATAAAACATAGGCATATCAAATCATGAATAAATCATAGAAATCATAAGAAATAAAAGGTAAATTGAGGCGTTCATAACATTCTTATGTAGGGAGTAACCCTCTTGGTTACATTTTGGAATACCCATCACAGTATATTCCCTAAATCTCTTCGGAAAAACCACGATGTTTTACTCCTTCACGTTACCCAATGCATTGGAGAGCTATATCGGGCTCACATGCCCTTAGTTTATCACGGAACCACCCGTTTTCATAACAATGCCCAGGAACCATAACATTAACGTATCACATAAAACATGTATAAAGGAAACATAACATTTCCACATGTCAATCACAATATAACATTTTAGTATATTGAAATAATGAATCCGTTCAAAAAGAAACCATTTACAAAACCATTTAAAACATTTAATAAGGAGATTTTTGAATCAAGGTGTCCCATACCACCTTGAAGATTTTAAAATTTTAAACCATTAATATAAAAATAAATAAATCCTTAAAACCACTTTGAAAACATGGATATTAATAAGAACAAATAATTAAAACATTTAAAGAGATATTTTGGTTAAAGGGGTTCTACCAAAATTAGAGACAATTGAATACAATAATTGAGGAATAACATTTAGTCAGAACTTTATAATATCATGAGAATAAATGGATTCATGATATAATATTCCAAAGGACAGTATATACACCATATAAGAGTGAATTGGTGCATAACAACAATGGAGTCTCAGTAGAAATGTAAAATGTGATGAATTCCCTTATAAAGAAGGTATCCTTAAATTAAGGATAATTAAATCTCAAAATTATGTGTGACAAATATAAATACACCCAATATAAGTGGATATTAAGTGTAAAACAATAAAAGGTCATTCACACATATTCAAAATATGACATATTCAGTAACTACATGTTGAACCCAAAGAAATCGAAATTGCGTTAAAAAGTTCCCTTGGTAAAATTGGACAGCCTAACGACGTCACATCTAAAATTCAAAAAATGAGTTGATGAGAGATAAAAAGGGAAAATCATCACTTGGACATAAAATATAGATCAATAAGGATATAAAATAACATATCCCAACATAATAGTATGTGAATTAAAAGACATAACAAAAGAAGTCTTTTAAAAAGAGGAGGGTGAATGGTCCCCTTACCTAGTTGGGTAACTTTCAAAACATACACCCTATGGAAGAAGGGTCATACAATGAATATGTGAATACCCATAAAGGAAATTATACTACACAAAGTGTATAATAATGGGCAGTACATACACCACTCAAATGACATTTTGGAAAATGTAGCATAATTCTCACGGGAATAAAAGTGAGATGAAAAATCCCTTACTAAAATCGGCAGCCTAATGGCGCCACTTAGAACATCAAAAATGGATTGATGAGAATAAATAGGGTCTCTAATCATATAAAAATAATTTTTACAGAATGAGGAATAAAAATGAACATACCCCAACATAACAACTAGGAGCATAAAAAAAGGGACATAAAGGAGAGTACTTAAAAAGAAAGAGAGAGGTTGGATCTTTTACGAAACTTCGGCAGCCTAACGGCGCAACTCAAAACATCCAAAATGGATTGATGATAGAGAATAGGGTCTCTCATCATATGAACATAAAAATTACAGTAATATTAATATAAAAGATAATCCCAATTACAATAAAGATGAGATTATAAGGAATGACATAAAAGAGTGTACTTATAAAGAAAGAGAGAAGCGGGATCCCTTACCTCGGGTCCGACTTGACTCGATCGTTTTTTAATATACTGGATAATAAACGTGAGTTAATTTCTACTTGATTAAGAACCTTTTTCAAGCTTATTATTCCTTTTATATCACTTATTTTCATGTTATAAACATTATGTAATCATTAAGTTAATAATGATTGTTTTTTCGATATTTGGTTCTTAAGTCGAAAGTGGACTTCTTACAATTACATGTTGTTCGTGTGTTCAAAGGTTCTTTATATCCAGAATGAAATTCCTGATTTGTATATCATATATATAATATATATTCTGCATATACATGTATTTATAATATTAAATCACATTTAGAGGTAAGAAATGAAATGCACCGTTCATGGAGACGGTAAGCCGTACGTAAGCATGAACGCTACTTCCATTTCTATTTCGTATTTTATGGAATGGAATCATAATGATATAAGAGTATAGTATAATTCCAGTATAATAACATATATAATATTATTAACTTTATCCTTTACACATCCCACATATGGTATTAATGAATCAAATCACTTTCAGGGGGTGGTAGTCCGCACTTCCTAAAATGAAGATATCGTGTTTACCCATAATGGAAACAATAATGGTATGACATAAATGAAAAATAAAGAATCTTAAGAAAAGAATAATCATATTATATATCATATATAAAAATAGTGGCATCATAATGGCCACCTTTGAAGGTGTTAAATGAGTATTGAACAATCATCGTTTTGGGAGGCAGAATTTCGCCATCCACGGAAACCGTATGTTCTTTAACCATTTGATGTAGTTGTGTGAGATTGTAGCTCGAATAAATCTTATAACAACATCCTAGTATATTGAAGATACTGGTTTTGTTACAAAAGAAGTAAATAAAAAGAGTTAAGGGGGTTGGAGAAGAAAAATAAAACAAATGAACATGAGAGAATGAATTACCTTTAAAAGTGTAACTCTTTTTAATTTGAGCCTAAAGGCTTCCATTGAAAGGATTAATCCAAAAGGGAATCCTATAGGATTAGGAGAGGGATTTGGAGAGAGTAAATTTTAATGGGATGGCCGAGCCAAAGTCTTGAGGAGTGTGTGAAATGAGGTAGAGGTGGGGGCCTTTTATAAGAGGAGGGAGGGGCACTTTTGGAAATCATGAAACTAATATTTTATTTTCAAACGTGTTTCGAATTTCTATGGTCCCAAATTGATATATTTCAAAGATAAGATGATAAGGCTTCGAAATATTCCCATACAATAGTTTTTGTACAAGTTTAGGCCTTAGAGTTTATATTATCGTTTCATTTTATTTAATCTGTTCATTAATGAGGTCATCGCTGCATCATCATGATGTCATAAATAATTTAATATATTTAAATTATAAAAATTATAAACAAATTACTATGATGTAGGTAATATTTTTAGATTTCCAATGACTATTTATAATAAAAAATCTGACTTGTATAACCCCACTTAAAAAATTTTTTAGTAAAAAATATCTTGTTTTTGTCATTTTAACTTTTACTTTAAATAAAAAGTTATTTATGTCATTTCCCAACCAAAGTGGATCCATGGGGTCCCCAAGTTGACCCATGGATTTTAATGGTCTTCCATCACACATAAAATGAGGTTAGTACATGTGTCAAGTTCATTTCATATTATTAAAACATTATTTTTACCTTAAACTACAATAATTACCTCTAATCGCGATTAATGAAAAAAGTTACTATTCACCAAAAAATTATTTTCATCCCATTGAACCACATTTTACATACTAATGACAACCATGTATGTCGGATTTTTTAAATTCAAAACACAAAGGTGGAAAAATTTCATTTAAACGGAAAATCAGTTTTTATAAGTACCACGTGGTTTCACTATTCATCAAAAATTGAAGTTTTTCAGAAAAATCCCAAAAATTCACCTTAAGATATATTTGATATTCCGAATTCAAAAATGAAGTCTATTTTACAAAATTCATAACATATAAGTCACACTAATTAATTTAATAATTATTTCCCGCTGTCATGACAAATAGCGTGTTTTTATGAAACAATAAGTATCAAAAGTTTGACACTAGTTTAAGTCCAATTTCAAGGTGAAATTAATTCCAACGACCACAATTGGATTTAATGGTAAAAATATATTTTAATTTCACTTTAAAATCAATTCAAAAGATAATCTAATTATATAAATAAATTATATTTAAAAGTGGTTTTGAATTAAAATACAACATTTTACACTATTCATTAAAAAATGAACTTTATCGGAAAGATACCAAAAATTTAAACAAAGTAAATTTTGATGTCCCAATTCTTAAGAAGAGTTTTATTTGGTCCAATAGAATTTATAAGAGTGAAAAAAAATATATTTAATGACGGTTCGCCATCAAAAGTTGATAAATGAACCTTTAGTGAAAATTAGGGCATATACGCCTAAAATTGAATTCTTTCCGTATTTTAAGCCTTTATCTTTTATTGGATAAATGTAAAAACATTTAAAAACATATATAATCATATTTTATTTATTTCTATCCATTCCCGCCAATACAATGGCTATGTGTTAACTACCATTTAAAATAATATTATTTTATTATTAGAGTGCAACGTAAGATTTCCAAGAAACTTGTTGTTGCGTGTTGGGTACGCCATCGAGCATAGCGTCCCCTTTAAAGTAATATTAATATTTTATTCAGAAATATGGATAAATAAGAAAATGTCATATTCTTTATTTACCTGAGGTGTTACAACCATAGTATTATAAAAATATTCATATCTACACAACATTATATATAAAAATATATACAATCATGAGAATTTTTTTTTGGAGAATTTAGTGGATATCTATTTTGGGAGAAAAATTTAAATATTCATTGAAGGAAAGTGGAAAAGAGACGCATAAATACTAGTGAAATAAAATTTAACTAAAAACCCATAAAATATAAATCACCTTATTTATATAAATGTGAATCAAAATAACCACTTTTTTATAAAAATTTCATGATTCAAAATTTTAATACAATAATTTTTTTATCATAATTTGTAAATTTTGTTTTTTTTGTTTTGATCAAATTTTTAATTTTTTTCATGGAAGATGATTTGAAAAATGAAAACATTGAATTAATTAAATTTCATGAAAATTAATTTATATATGTAAATGATTCACAAAATAATGAAATATGATTAATTCAAAATTTTCACAAATTATTTTTCATTTATATAAATTAGTTTTTTTAAAGTTACACTAGTTGATACAAATTAAGCATAATTAAATGGTGGGTCAAAAAAAATTGTCCATAGTTCCAATATAAAAAATGATAAAAAAAATCACACCAACCAATAAATAATTTATATTTATAATAACACACATTATTGTCCCTTTATAAACTAAAACATGTTATATTCTTGATTTTTTTTAATTGTGATGGTATGTAATAAACAGTTAGCTTCTATTGCGTCTTATTACAATAAGAATATACATTGAATCTATATCATTATAAGGGAAAAATTAATAGTGTTACTCATGATATTATATATATAATACAAAATATAAATTCCCCAATCACTTAAATTATTATTATGAACTCCTTTGTATTTAATGAGTTTATTCAAAACATATGTTTTCAAAATAAAATATATATTTTCTACAAGAATTTGTTGTTATTAAAATAATATCAATTTTTAAATACTTCACATGATGGGAAATAATAATTTGAGTTATTTTTTTCATGAGCATATAATTAAAAAATTATACAAACCCAAAAATAATTTAAAAAACTTTAGTAAATTTTTTTATCCGATCGAAAATAAATTAAAATCATATATATCCAAATTCAAGAAAAATCACACAAAATCAATTCCGGTGTGAGAAATTAAACTAATATTAATTGAATCTAAAAGATATTTATGAATCTAAATAATATTTTATGTAATCAAAGACTCAAAATAATGTTGAAACTCTCCACGAACAAATATTTTAATACCCATCATTTAATATCAGCAAAAATATAAGGGTAGATAAGCCAATGAGAATGAAAGATACAACGAGAATTTACATTTTTGTGAAATCCTATGGTTCTTGTTTTAACTTTAATAACATTTAGTTATAAATTGATACAAAATTATATCATACTAAAAAAAATGATAAAACCTAGTTTGGATCAACAAGTTGGTACTGATTTTTGACTACATCCAGTATAAAATTGCATTGGTTACCCATAATATAATAGTGTTTATGTTGTCAATAATTTGGAAACAAGAAAATCTTTCCTAAAAATGTAAACTCAATAACATAGGTAGTAGATAAAACCATTAACACAATTCAATAATTCCATACCCTTATAATTATAATACAGAATTCCTGGTGGGGAAGAAAACAATGGACCCCATTTGTTTACAACTTATAATTGTGTAAAATAATCGTATTCAATATCTAGTGATTTATCATATGATTCTATATTATATATTTTATAAACTTTTATGTTGGAATATAAATCATAATTAAAAAGATTAAAAAATTTAAAATCAACTAATAAGTCATACACTTTAATTAAGTTGTCCTGGAGCTTGATTATTTCTGGATGTTCCAATAGTAAATTTGTGATAAAAATTATATAACCATCTTCATTGTCATCCATTCTCATCCATGTATTATCCAAAAAAATTTAATTCGGTGGGAATAAATAATAAATTCATATCAATAAATTCACCGTAAACTGAGTATAAGAAAATAATTTCTCCTTCAGTAGGATCAATATTTAGATTTTCATCTCAAATTAGTGCCTCTTAGAGATAGATTTAGTTAAAGGATGTAATTAATAAATATAACCGATTAATTATTAAAATTAATCAACTTTTATGGTGTATTATATTAAATCGAATGAGTGGTAGTGAGGTTATGTTTATTGAAATAATAATGCTGGAGAATCTTATACATTTTCAACTTCTACAAAATGATCCCATTATCTACCCAATTTATATTCATCACAAACATGTGCATGACATGGAAAAAATTATTATCTATCATCATCAAGTAATATTTTATATTAATTTGAGACTATTTTATTCATAATTTATTCATTATAAGGGTCTCTAATTGAAAATGTCATAAAAAGAATATTTGATTATTCCTTTTCGTGAGCCTATTTCTGAGATTCCTATGTCTTAAAGGAAGTGGAAATAACTTCTATCTGATATCTAAACACAATAATAATTATGAGGATTTTATAAATTCCTTTTATATATAAATATATAATTAATAATCAATATAATAATTTAAAACCTAGAGAATTTAAAATAAAAAGATATAAGTGAGTAAGAAATAATTCATTATTCTCCAGAATTCGCGATGGTGTTGTCATTATTCATTAGATTATCTATAAAATTAAACCATTAAATATTGTGATCTAACATATCAGTATTTTATCTTCTAGTGATTTAATTAACCCACTCTATCCCTTTTTATAATGGTCAATACTCCCTTTGGAACGACCCAAACATTCATTAATAGAAATCCTTTATGATCTAATTAAATGTCCCTTTATGTAAAACTTTTACATAAAATGTCTAATTATTTTGTTTTCTTTTATGAATTGTGACCATTTCTAATATATTAGTTGAATAGTTATCACATGATTAGTATAAATATAGGGTTTTAACAAATCAAAATTTACTCAGACAAAGGAAGTGATGGCCTCTTCCTGTAGAATTGCACCAATCAAAGCCCATTTGTCGGATCATGGAATAGGGGTGGTTTCATTGGTCTTCACACTTGACCAAGCCCAAGCTGAACATCATCATGTCAAGATAAAACAGAACCGTATACAGGATAAGTGGATGTTGACAGAGATCACCATGCATGCAATATTATCCGAGCCACCCCAAAAGTCTGTCACCATCGCACACCTTACCCTTAGGTCCTCTGAGGCTATTTTGTGGGGTTATGAAAAGAATATATATTACTATAGTTATAAACATTATATTTTTATATAATAATGAATATACTTTCATTTTATTATTGTTACCTTGTAAATAGTTTTCAATGCAGAAATAGTATTTTTAGTTAATGTATAACTAAGAAATCTATTTTGAATAATTAATGGATTTTTTAAGAAAATAAAATTTTAATGAAATATTATTATTATTATTATTATAATAATTTTTATTAAATATAAATGGTCATAAATATTTTTGAATGAAATTGTAATATTTATTAACTTTTGAAATGAATTTTTGTCAAATCCGATGAATTTTTAATAAATGTTAGTTTTTATTTTTCAATTGAAAATTATAATATTTAAAAAATGTTTTGGATAAAATAAATATTATTTCTAGAATCAGGATATTGAAATTATCAAACAGTGAGTTTTACATAATTTTCTGACAGAAAATTTTTGGGTAAAAATTAAATACTCTTTAAATATATAATGGGTTTTATGACATCATATTGACCCAATAATTATTTAATAAAATACTATATGCCTTATTTTTTGTTAATATATGTTTTACAATTAAAATAATGTAATTTTGGGTTTGTTTTAGTAATTATACAAATCATTAATGTACCCTTCAATACTTATTAATCATCTTGTCTTTTTAAATTGTTTTCCTTGAGAGTGTGACTCACCTCCACCTAAGAAACCACATTATTTTAAGAAGTTCGGACTTTGGACATATAAAATATTTCTTTCCACTTCCCTTTGCTAATAACCATGGGCAAGAACCATTGTATGGTTTGTGGTTTTGATTAGTTTAATGAGAGGGTACCAAACCTAAATAATAAGGAATTATCTCACCTTTCCTATATAAACCCACCCATGCTCCCACTTCATCCTCACTCAAAGCCTTTGGAGTTCGTCCAACTTCTTCCCTCCTTTTTATAGAATCGTCCGAAGGTGCCCCAAGCTCCCAAGAAGCCACTCTCAATCCTTTTGAAGCACACTTCCATGCAAGGGTTTTTCTTCCATTCTCATATTTGTTCAAAATTCATTAAATCGGTATTCCCATTTATTTTAAATTATAATATTTTAGGTATTGTTTCTAAACATGGCCAAACATCCATATATATGTTTGAATTATGGGATACCACATTTATCTCTCATACAATTGCACCCATGTACAGCCATTATTATGCCGAAATTCCGAAAATAATTTCTCTCTCCTCATTTACATTCAAAAAATTTATTTTGTATCATGAATCTAAATTACATTACATTTGTTGGGACATGTATCTATATGACCCCCTTACATTCCATTTCATGTAAATATGATAAGACACCCATTTATATCTCATAAACTATTTTTTTGTGTTCTTATGTCACGCAGTTATGCTGCCGAAATTATATCCTGCTTTTACAAGACAAAGTCATTGTGTAGTAAATACAATTCCCATTTCTCTATCAAGTTTATTCACCTTTATTTACATTTACATATGGTCTAATGGGATTCATTTATGTATTCCACATTGTTTTATCAGGGAATAAATGAATTGTGTTAATTGATTCAATGTTTTATAATCCATGTGGCACTTTTATGCGTGAAATTAAATGATTAAGAAGGGTGTGCCATGATAGCACTCCAATGCATTGGGTAAAGTATAGTATCATGATACATCATGAGCAATGAGTGTTTCCTCATTATAATTCAAGTGAAATGAGTTTTTACTGCTGCTTAATGTGAAATAAGTATTTACTCATGCGCCATGTGAAATGAAAAATGGTTCATTATAATTTCATGATAAGTGTTGTTTCAACATTTCCATGTTATGATTATCATGCTTCATCATGACTTTATTTTTATGCTTTTTTGTGCTCTATTGATAAGACTATTTTGTAACATGTATTGTCCTCCTCATGTTATTCAATGATTATTCCCTTACTGGGCTTTACAGCTCACCATTTTCTTATTAATGTTATTAGGTTATCCCATGCAATGTTAAGTACGAGGGAATGCAGTTTTCATGTAAATTATGTTTTCAATAATGATGTTTTATTTCATGTTTTAAGTTGTTATCTAATGATCCTAAGCTCTAAAGATAGTATACCTCTAGATCTTCTATGTTTTATGAAATTATGTCAATGTGATAAATTATGTTTAACTGTGTAATAAAAATAAAGTTTTTTCATAGTTGGTATCATAGGATCCAATTAGTTATTTTTGGATTTATGATTATAAAACCCCAGTAAATTCTTAGAGACAAGACTATGTATAATAAAAAAACTCCATATGTTTTTTGTGAATATTGAGTAAGTGGTTTATCAATCAAATATATCCATGTCTGGATAGGAGTAGGTAGAGGCGGCTCTATGAAAAATCAAGAATTTTCACATATTATTTACTGTATTTAAATGTTCTAAATATAACCAAAGTGTTATTTTATGGGGAATTTTCACATTTTTTTATTTGTATTATGAGCTCAAATGGAAAAATGGATTTATTTTGGTGTTTAACAATTTTATTTTACTTCTGTATTTCGGCTATATAATTTTCCTCACTGAACCAAATTGTGAAATTACTTTTTTATAGGTTTCCTTACAGCATGGGTTGAATTTTATCCTTCTGGATTCCCAGCTTAATTAATCATTTATGGCCCAAAATCAGCTCACAATACAGACCTCATAAACTATGTGCATATTTGGAATGTTTTAAATATGAGATTGCATCTAGACATTTACTAGTTCTATGGAGCTAAAATTAATCAAGTATATAGAAGAGGGACTAATGAAAATATTTAATTCATGAGGCCACATCTGAAGCCGTTGTTTTTATGGTCATTATTTCATGGGAGGTTGGAATTTTGCAAGATGAAGAGTCAGCTGGACAAATTAAATGTTCCTCACCAAAACCGCCATAAATCATTCATACATGGTCCAATAATGCTGAAATTTTATTGATGGACGAATACGAAAATGTGGAATAACATTAAAGAAGTGGCCATATTCCAATAATGTCATTTATGGGTCCTAAAGGTCACTGACATCTGATGGATAGAATTGAGCACGATTTATTCATCCATTTCTCTATATAAATTTGTACCCTCTCTCCCTTTTACAAGGATATCCATTTCAAGGGGGAAAGGATGATTTTTCATTATGTAATTGTTCTTTATAGTTATAATATATATTAATGTAGGTTTCTTCTTCTTCTGTTTGTTTCTCTTTTTCATTCATTTCGTTTATTTTATGTATTCTTCCACATTTATTCCCTTCTCAACTCCACTAAAAATGCAGCACTAACCTCGGTGCTTGTTCGATGGAGGGAATGGTGGTTTCATTGAGTTTCATGTACTTTAATTTATAATCCCTTTATTAAATTCTAATAATTTTGGTGGTGGTTAAATTGATTACAATGAGTGGTCGCCTTGTTTTCTCTACCACCAATTTCTTCTTCTCGTTTATCAATTCTCATTCCCTTCTATATTTAGGTCATGCATATGGTGGAGCATGGAATGAGTAGTGATGGTCATAGAAGATGTCTCCTAGCCAAATTTAGGAAGATAATTTCCTCGTATGGAGAGGTCTCGGTATGGGGTAATGACAAACTAAATGTGAAGGTGAGGTGTGATAGATCTTGATCACCTTATTGAGTTGAATATTGGGATTCTTTTTTTAAACAATGATATCCACAACCACGACTTCCTAAGAACAACTTCCTAATTTCATTCTTCTAACATCATTCTGTATTGCATTGCATTATTATATATTATAATTATATTTTATATAATTCAACCTTCCCCCATTTATATTAATATTATATTTTATATTAGTTATATTTTAAAATAGTGTCAATAGAAAAATAGTGCATGGAAGTGGCCACCACGAGACCGACCCTAGGGTCTACCACTATGGTACATTATTAGGTTAATAATAATTTAATTCAATTATGGTTCATGAAAAACCACTCTCATCACTCTGGCATAGGATATAACCTTAAAACACCGCTTTGAGCTACACTCCAACGGGAACTGGTGCACAACAACAGGCCTTATTGTACACTTTGTTATAACACATAGGTGGATATGCTTTGGTAAATTAGCAAGTTTATTATTAACCATTATTAAGGGGAAAAAATTCCCAAAGAGTATAGGTTAAAATGTAGATCCTGGATAACATAGACTGATGCCAATATATTCATATGTTAATGAAATAAATGTTATTAATAAGTCATCAGTTTTGTCCTTGGATTACCCTTTATGTGTTACCCATAACATTCCATTAATTCCTACTAATGGTTGGTAATGGAGGAATACAGAAAAAATATATATGTGAATATCAATGTGATGACTGAACAAATGAGATTCCCAATCCAATGGGAGCGGGAATCATGAACTTTGTCACACATCACGTTTTGCTAACTCAATCTTTGAATAGAAACATGGATCAAGAGGAACATTCAACCCCCCTAAGAAAAAACAAGTCACTATCAAGATCTTCATGATACAAAGGCCTCCTACATATAATGGTTCATCTGATCCCTCAATCACCAAACAATGAATCAACTACATTGAAATGATCTTCTTTATCCTTCAATGTTATAAACAAGAGAAGGTTCTATTGGTTTCTTATTGAATAGAGGGTGAATCTAATCAATTGAATACATTGATAAAAAATATGATTCTTGAGGAGGAGATCGAGGTTTAGGAATGGATGTATTTCTGGAAGATTTTTTTCGATAAATATTCTCTGTGCACTCTCCGGCTTGATATTGGAAGGGACTTCCTTTCCATCAAGTAAAAAATTCAATGAATCTATTAGAGCATATGAGGAAAACATCAAAAGGCTTGCAAGATATGATTTTGGATATGTAGTAACCCCTGAATGCAAGGTTGACCGCTTCTTTGGTGGTCTCAAACCTAGCCTTTGGACAGCTCTGGAGATCTGTGACTTCGACAGCTATGAGGAAATTTTATGATGTTCCCTCAAGGTCGAAATAGATATCAGAGAATCTCGGGGGTATCATGGGGATAATAATTGTATGGTGGACTTCAGTCATGGAAGTATGATGGATAAATCCTCTAGTGATAAGAAGATCCCGCACCCCACATGCCAAAAGTGCGGAAAGAAGCACCCTACAAATTACATGAAGGGTAAGAGGAAATGCATTAGGTTTGGAAGATATGGGAACCAAGCTGTAAACTGTCGGTAAGAAATACCCGCAGGTACAGGAGGGGAGAGGAATACTCCATTCGATCCTCAATGCATGGTTTATTGATATCACTACAAAGATCCAGGAAATCTTGCAAATCAGTTCCCTAAGACAAGGGTTTTCAGAGGTAACCAACAACCTCCAAGGCTGCAATGGTGAGCCTTTTCCATCACTGCTGCCGAAGTGAACCCCGACAATGAAGTAGTGACATGTACACAAGTTATTCATTCATGAAAATGAATGTAAATTTTTATTCATGTTCTATGCCTACATTTATATATCGAATGTTTAGTAGAATAATCCCAACACCACCACAAATCATGTAAGTGATGTTTTCGTTGAGTATGGAAAATGGTGAAATCAATACATCCCATTACTATAACTCCTCCCCTATAATAATCTATGAATTGAACATTCTAGAGAACCTCATAATACTCTATTTGGTGGAATTTGATTTAATTCTTTTCATGGCTTGGATTTCCTTATATAGAGAGAACATAAATTATCGTGAGAGGGAAATTACTCTCTATCTGGAGAATCAACCCCCGATTCATTTCAAGTGAAAGACGGAAGATGAATATTTTTAGCTTCATCATCACATGAATGGATATTACTGCCCTATGAGAACACATATCTGGATTATATGATTGATTCTAAGGAGGCAAACATCCTATAAGACATGCCTATTGTGATGGAATTTGCTGAAGTGTTTCCCAAGGAATTTCATGGTCTTCCTCCTAGAAGATATGTTGAAATCACAATTGATTTTATACATGGGGAATTTCCAATATCCAAGACTCCGTATAGAATGAAAATTGTGGAGCATGAGGAGATGAAGAAACAACTACAAGAAAATCTGGATAATGGGTTTATACGCCCACGTGCCTCACCATGGAGTACACCACTCCTCTTCTCCATGAAGAAGGATGGGTCAATGCACTTTTGCATCGATTGTTATGATCTTAACAAAATCATGATAAATAACAAGTATCCTCTCCCAAGAATTGATGACTTTTTCAATCTGTTGATTGGAGCACAATACTTCTCCCAGGTGGATTTTTCGTCCGTATATTATCATGTATGTTTGAATAAGCAGGATATCACCATGGATTATTTTCGTACAAGATACATTCACTATGAATTCATAGTAATACCTTTTAGACTCACTGATGCTATAGTAATCTTCATGTAATTGATGATAAGTGTATTTGGAGATCACCTCAACAAATTTGTGGAAGTATTTATAGATGATATTCTGGTATAATAAAAAACGAATGAGGATCATGATGAGCATCTAAGAACTCTACTAAAGACCTTACGCAAGGAGAAGATCTATGAAAAGTATAGAAAGTGTGAGTTCTTGTTAAAGGAGGTATCATTCTTGGGCCATATCATCACAAGTAATTGGATATCTATGGATCCCTCCAAAACAGATTCAATTGAGGGATTTCCAAGGCCAACACCAGTAACGAATATCTGTAGCTTCTCTGGGATAGTAATAAATTATAGATGATTTGTGATAAACTTTTCATGATTATCCAACTCTTTTACCAAGCTAACTCAGAAGGGAGTAAATTTTTCTTGGAGTGATGAATGTGAAGAAAGCTTCAAATATTTGAAATGGAGTCTTATCATTGCGTACATGCTCACATTACCCACAAGTGGATAAATTTTTTGATATTCAATAATGCTTAGAAGATTTTATTTTTCAATGAATATTTTATTATGAAATTTTGTTTCACAGCAACATCATATGTATTAACACCATCACTGATAAATACATTTAAATCATCAATCAATGGTTTCAAATAATCATCAATATACTTTATGGGATGTCCTTGGATTAAAATAGTCAAAACGATATAAGTCCCCTTCATCGACAACCATGGATACAAATTGTACTGAGTTAAATTCAATCCATCATGAGTACTGACTATCATAAGAACCAAACGGACAAAAACTGTCATTAGAAAGACCCAATCACATTTTTCGGGATTCTATATCATGATACAGATGCAGATGGTCAAAATGTTTCCATTAATCACCATCATATAGATGATTCAAGATTTAGTCAGTTGAAATCTTGGTTTTTTTCAATGACATCATTGATGTTGTGTTCTAAGATATAAATAAATGCTTCAACCTGGGTGTAAGGGGGAAATATCTTAACTATTTTACTGGAAACAATCTAGACTTACCTGGTTGAGCATAGTTATACCTCGATTTTCGACATGTGGGACAAATATCCAATAACTCATTTTCACCAGAATATAAGTTCTAATCATTTGGACAAACATGAATCTTCCGATAACGAAGGCCCAAATTACGAATCAGCCTCCTGCTCTCATAGTAATTTGTAGGCAACACATTTCCTTCAGGTAAAAGTGTTTTAACCAAAGAAAATATCTGATCAAAACAGTTGTTTTACATTGCATTATCATATTTAATAGGCATAAATTTTGCAACCACTTCTAATTTTCTTATATTGCAACCAGGATATAATGCATCCCCAGCAGACCTCAACAACTCATAAAATTCGGATGGTGCTAACTCAGGAAATAAATCAATATCATTGTGAGTTTTATTTTGTTGCACATATGGACCTGCAACATCATGTACTCAATTTTGAAATCTTGATGGATCTAGAATCTTGTTTTTAGGATCTTCTCTGAAATTGCGTTCACCATGTCGATACCAAAGAACATAATATAGTTGAAATCAAAACTACAACAGATGTCTCCCAACCTTGTCAAATGTGTGAAACATTCTCAGAGCACATTTTTACAAGGACACTTAATTGTGACTTCTGAAACATATTATGGGTTTGATGATGAAAATGCTAATAATGCTTCAACACCCTCAATATATATAGGATTTAAACTAGAACCATTTCTATTTATGCATAGATTTATCCAAGATCGATCATCTAATAATGACTGATGTTGATTCCTTGTTCCATATTTTTATACATAAAATATAAAATCATAACTTTTTTTGAATATTTTGAAATTATAAAAACACTATTTGAAAAATGAAATAAATAATTACAACTACTTAATAATTTTCATTAATTAAGGGTGACATAATTTCTAGTGGATTTATGGCTACTCTTTTGTCTGACAGCTCATTTAATTGCATCTTTCTCACACTTATTATTGCTAATTATTACTAATTATTCATAATTATTCATAATTATTTCTAATTATTACAAATTATTACAAATTCTTACTAATTTTTACTTATTATTAAAATTTATTACTAATTATTACAATTTATTACTAATTATTACTATTTATTATTATTTATTACTAATTTATATATACATAGAAATACATAGAAAAAGGAAAACTACTTGGATAATGAAATGAAATTTGATAATCATTGTTATGGAGAGGATTACAAATTTTTCCTTCATTATCTAAGCAGATTTCATTTACTAATTATTAGTAATAAAAAAATTATATTATCAATATTTACGAAAAAAATATTAATATTATTATAATAATAAAAAATTTATAAAATATTAAATTTATCAATATTCACAATTTACTTTTATTTATTCTTAACATGTTAAAATCTCAAAGGGTCATCAATTGTAAAGTCATGCATAATGAAAAGTTTGTGTCAGTCATGTCCAATGTAAACTCAATAATTGTACTTGAATGGTTGATCACCTTGCAAGTAGTGTTGCAAAAGGACGACCAAAGTAATCACGTAATTGTCTATAAGAATCATCCAACATAACACTTATCATTCTTCCATAAAAATTTGAGGGGATATCATTATTTTTACATAATATTTTCAAGGAAGAATGGTCTATGTAAAGGTTCATGTGAGATAATTCTAATAGATAATAAGGGCATGTGTTGGTTTGTCTGATTACAACACTACTTGCAAGGTGATCAACCATTCAAGGACAATTATAGAGTTTACATTGGACATGGTTGTCACAATCTTTTTATTGCGCATGGCCTATGAATTGGCGACCCTTTGAGATTTGAACATGTTAATAATAGAGAAATGCATGTTGCGAATATTTATAATTTTAATAGTTTATAAATTTTTTATTATTTTAATAATATTAATATTTTTTTTTGTAAATATTGATAATATAATTTTTTTATTACAAATTATTTCTAATTATTTCTAATTATATATATCTATATCAATTTAAATATAATTTTTACTAATCATTACTAGGTATTACTAATTATTTCTAATTATCACTAATTATTACAAATTATGACTATTTATTCCTAATTATTCATAATTATTCCTAATTATATCTAATTATTTCTAGTTACAAATAATTATTCCTACTTATATCAAATTATTCCTAATTATACCTAATTATAACTAATTATTCCTAATTATAGAAAATTATTCATAATTATAGCTAATTAGAGCTATTCATTGCTATCTATTGCTATTTATTGCTAATTATATCTATTTATAGCTATTTGTAGCTATTTATGACTTATTATAGTTATTTATAGGTAATTATTCATAATTATAGATAATTATTCCTAAATATTCCTAAATATTCTTAATTATAGCTATTTATTCCAAATTATAGCTATTTATAGCTAATTATAGCTAGTTATAGCTAATTATTGCTAATTATTTCTAATTATATATATTTATTGTTAATTATAGGTAATTATTTCTAATTATTTCTAATTATTGCTAATTATTGCTAATTATAGATAATTAATGCTAATTATTTCTAATATCAGCTAATTATTGCTAATTATTTCTAATTATAGCTCATTATTTCTAATTATTGATAATTATTCCTAATTATAGCAAACTATTCCTAACTATAGCTAATTATTCTTAATTTTTGCTAATTAGATGAAATTATAGTTAAATATAGCTAATTCTAGCTAATTATTGCTAATTGTTTCTAGTTATAGATATTTGTTCCTAATTATAGCTATTTGTTCCTAATTATTGCTATTTGGTCCTAGTTTTTTCTAATTCTTGCTAATTCTTGCTAATTTTTGTTAATTGTAGCTAATTGTAGCTAATTGTAGCTAATTACAGCTAATTGTTTCTAACTGTAGCTAATTTTAGCTAATTGTAGCTAATTGTAGCTTATTGTAGCAAATTGTAGCTAATTGTAGCTAATTGTAGATAATTGTAGCTAATTGTTGAAAATTCTAGCAAATTATTCTTAATTGTAGCTAATTATTCATAGTTGTAGCTAATTATTCCTAATTCTTCATAATTCTTCCTAATTCTTCCTAACTATTCTTAATTCTTTCTAATTATCCCTAATTATTCCTAGTTATTCTTAATTATTCCTAATTATTCCAAATTATTCCAAATTATTCCTAATTATTCTTAATTATTCATAATTATTCCTAATTATTCATAATTATTCTTAATTATTCTTAATTATTCTTAATTATTCCTAATTATTCATAATTATTCCTAATTATTCCTAATTATTCCTAATTACACCTAATTATTCTTAATTATAGCTAATTAATACTAAATATATCAAATTATTCCCAATTGTTCCTAATTATTTCTAATTATTCCTAATTATTATTAATTATTATTAATTATTCCTAATTATTACTAATTATTTCTAGTTATGACTAATTATAACTAATTATTACTAATTATTACTAATTATTACTAATTATTACTAATTATTCTTAATTATTCTTAATTATTACTAACTATTACTAATTATTCTTAATTATTACTTATTATTCCTAATTATTCATAATTATTCATAATTATTTTCAATTATTCTTAATTATTCCTAATTATTTCTAATTATTCCTAATTATTCCTAATTATTCATAATTATTCGTAATTATATCTAATTATTACTAATTATCTCTAATTACTATTAATTATTACTAATTATTACCAATTATTGGCAATTATTAGTAATTATAGCCAATTATTACTAATTATTGATAAATATTACTAGTTATACATAATTATTACTAATTATTCACAATTATTTCTAATTATACATAATTATTACTAATTATACATAATTATTTGTAGTTATTCCTAATTATTACTAATTATTCCTAATTATTACAAATTATTCCTAATGATTACTAATTATTCGTAATTATATCTATTTATTCCTAATTATATCTATTTATTCCTAATTATAACTTTTTATGCCGAATTATATCTATTTATTACTAATTATATCTCTTTATTAATAATTATGTCTATTTATTCTTAATTATATATTTTAATTCTTAATTATATATGTTTATTCATAATTATATCTATTTATTTCTAACTATATCTATTTATTCCCAATTATATCTAATTAATATTAATTATAACCAATTATTTATAATTATAACTAACAATGTCAATTTCTTAGTAAAACTAAATATAAATAAAAATCAATTGAAATCTAATTAAATTAAAACTAATAAAAAACAATTAAAATTAACATAAAATAATAAAATAAATATAAAAAAATAAAATATAAATACCTTAAACATTGATATTCTTAAGATATTGACGTCATCTGATTTCTCTCATATAAAAAACATTAACTAAAAGAAAAATTGTCTTAGAAAATGAAAAATGAAGAGAGAGAGAAATCAAGATCTGAATTATTTGGGAAAAAACATATGGGTGTATACATAGTTAGATTAGTTGTGAAAGGATTATTAGAGACGGGCTTCCCGTTGCAAATGGTGGTATTTCCGATAAGGCCAATCACAATTACCCTCGCCCGCATTAATTAAAGTCGGTGGTTAAAAGGTTTTTTGCGAAGGGACCCATCACAAATAGTACCTACCGAGAGTCTTTTTGTGACGGGACTACATCCCATCGCAAAAATATTTTCTCCGCCATCGGGTATTTGCAACGGGACCCATCACAAATACCCATGTGCGCTCAGGAGTGCAAGTTGCACCAGACTATTTGCGATGAGCTACATTCCCCATCACAAATAGCTCCTGGATGGGTTATTTGCGACGGGATGAAATCTCGTCGCAAATTGCGATTTTTCCCATAGTGAGTACTATGAAGTCCATTCTGACCCCACTAACTCAATGAACATATACTCAACCTTCTACGACATACTTATTTATATTACATGGAAGAATACACAATAATTTTTCATGTTGATATGGATACCCATACATGATGTGAGTAATGAAAACAAGTAGAAAACCACCAATGTTTCCTTAAGATATGTTCATATGAATCAGTGTGTATAAATTGATAATAATAAAAAAGGTCCCACATGTAAAAATAATACGACAGAGTATAAATGTGCTAACCAATATTCATTGATCTCTAAATGTATATACATTGTAGATTTATAAAAACATGTTTTTCAAGGAAGTGATGAATCCATAGAATCCTTCCTCA
Source organism: Viscum album (assembly GCA_963277665.1). Taxonomy (NCBI): domain Eukaryota; kingdom Viridiplantae; phylum Streptophyta; class Magnoliopsida; order Santalales; family Viscaceae; genus Viscum; species Viscum album. The sequence continues at coordinate 337,404,457 of OY728157.1, read as the reverse complement.
ATTTTTAATAAAATCTATAATATCTCAAGGTCTCCATGTATTTCCATGGTAGGATGCCATTCGATGTTTATATCTCTTGGGTTATGTCTCATAGAACATTTATCCCACTTTTTTCGAATATGTCAGACTACATAGACTATCATGTCCCTTGGCTAGGACTCACTAGGCCATCATGCCACATCATCCTACCATGTCCAGTAACCATGTCTTAGGTAGAATTTGAAAATTATCCACTATAAACCCACTAAACCATGTTGAGTCAACCTGTTACTTTTTACAATTAAATGAGTAAAATTCAACATATACCATTTTAAAACATAAGAAAAAATGGAACAACATAATAAGGAACACATATCACAACACGAGTGTGAAATAATTTCATAACACCCACATGCATATGATGAAACTCAACATATTATAGAGAATATAAAAAATTAGGATTCTAATGATCATATAAATGACCTCTACGAGATAATTAATCTCATACATCATTTATTTTGATGAGGAACTCCAGGGTTCTTCATCAAATCGAAGTCCAAATAAATTTTCAAAGCCATAAGGAACATTATCAAACATCATGGATGATTATTACTACTATGGTTCATGAAAAAAGTTTTTATTGAGAAATAAGGATATTTTTTGACAAGATGGTGGTTATGGAATCATATACCCTATGGAGATAGTCAGCGGAGCCGAAATCATAGTATATCCCAAAAAGATACACTATTTCATGAAATCTAAGGTCAATCAATGAAATAATTAAGTATTCATCATTTGTTATATATGGGATACTCGGTCTTATCCAAGACCATTAATCAATTATTAATTTATCAATGTAAAATAGATTTTTAATGATAATCAAAATATTGAATATCCCATGATGATTGAAATAAAAAAAACCCACCCAGAATATGACACCATTCTTGATGAATCTTGTTTTGGGAAATATGACATTATTGACATGCCCGTTACTCTATCAATAATCAATGTATTTTCAAAAACATTAAGGATATATGAGCATAACTCTATCATTAATAGGTATTGGATTATTTTTCATTAACCCATACCCAAATAATGAATTATGTTTATGGTAGATCTTCATTTTTTCAAGAAACAACATCAATATGCGATATCCAACATCATTTTATGAATAGATAGAGAATTTATCATCATATCCGTATAGAAAAAACAGATACATAATATTTCTATTCTCATCTCAAAATAACAAAGAATGTAATGGAATTTATTTTATGTAAACACATCAATTATGAATTTTTGGATCGTAACACTGAATGAGATGTAAGGGGAGAATAATGGATGTGCCAATATTATAAAGAGTGGTTTCACAATTAAATTTATAGACATTATTTTCAGAAAAAAAATGTTAAAGGGTATAAAAAACATGATCCATTAAAATACTATGTTGTATATTAATTGCATCCCAAGACGTGGTGAACCAAAAACATGGGAGACCTTACCAATGTACTGGTGGAACTAATGGATCTATGGTGATGGGTCAACGGTTGTCCAGAAAGAATTATTTCAATTCATCCTTAACTATAAGTTGACCAGTGGGGTCTATTGTATCTAATAAACAAATAGTAAACAAAATGATAATATTTTGGGCTCCAAAAATGATCCAATAACTATTTTCCATAAAAAAACCATTCAATGTCGCAAATAAGAATTCCAATCATTAGTTTCCATGCTATTGCCACTAAAAACAAGCCTCCTCATCTCCTATATTTGAGATAAAACATTAAAGGAATAATAATTTAGTTAAATTTAAAGTCTCATATATAAAAAACATGTAACGATGTTATATTAATAAAATAAAACTCTAAAAAATGAATAATAAAAAACAGAATGATAAATAAATGAGAAATCATGTTTGTTAAAAAGAGATACACTATTTATGAATAAATAAAATATAATGATAAAATAAACTCATAAAAAATTTTGGTAATATTTATAACATTCAATCATTCTAAATAGAAACACTTTATTTACATTTATTATTATTAAATGTTTTGTATTTTATATTATGATTAATTTATCATTAAATATATGATCCTATATGATTTTTAAAAAATTTTATATTTCAATTATATTTTGGAAAATATTTCCATAATCTAAATATCACAACAATAGAATTTTTTACCCTAATACAATGAATAATAAAAATATTTACTGTGACTCAAATAATTTCAAATTGAAAGGCATATAATTTCAATATTTCACATTAAATACATCGAATAATTATTAATTGTAAATATAAAATAATTTATCATTACCCTTTTTTGAATTTTTTAAAATATTTATAAATTACCCTGATAATTTCAATATAAAATGTTTATATCTAAATTATAAAAAATGTTATATATTTCTTAATTGGTATTTCAATTTGATAATTTAATATTATGGGTAATTATTTTTAATGTTTAAAAAAATTATTATTTAATTAAAAATATATATATATATATATAAAGATTACAAAAACATTAAAAATTAAACATATATATAAAAGTATCATATAATAATATTTATAAGTATTCTATAAACTATATAACTCAAATCATAATTTAAATATGATATTTTTTACACAATTAATATTTAACTACATAAATTCAATTTTATTTTATAATTGATAGGATTTACTAATAAAACTATATAATCTCTATCAATTATATTTTTTTTACTGATATTCTAATTTAAACATACAATAAAAATATATTTATGTTTTTTAGTTCCATAAGAATGGAATGAACCTTATCTATCTCAGATATTACACATCCATTGTATTACCCATACATATCAATTGGGTAACACTTATGTTTCAAAATTATTTTATAATATACTTTGATATTCATAGCCTAATACAATGATAACTTTTAAAATAAAATCCTAATGATATCATCGCGTATGATTTTCTAGTGTCAAATGCTATATCTTATATAAAACTATGTTTTTGTACTGATCAACATGCTATGTTATTTGATATCATATTCCAATAATAAATATTGAAGAAATAAATTCTACAACATGTATGATGATAGAGAATATTTTTCCTATTACAATGTCCAAAAAAATATTTTCAGTAAGTAATCCCAAAACAATCACATTATGTCTATGTACTATTGAAATTATTTTAAGACGTTGTTAGCATTTAATCTATATATTAGAAATGTTTTCAAAAAATAGTCCCAAATATAATAATTCCATTGAAAAAATGTTCATTTAATTTTAAAAATAGTATTTCTATAAATATATACATTAATCCCCAACTATGATTCATGAATATTTTTATTAATATAATTAATTAAGATCACCAAAAAGAGGACATCATAATCCACTATTTGTGACAATTCTAAGAGGTGTGATAGAACCTAGTGTTGTATGGGGGTGGGATAGAAGATTTAATACATGTATTACATCAATAGAATAATTGGAAATATTTTAAAATCATCATTTAATGATTAATGGTCATTTATGTTTATCTTGAGGATTCTCTCTGAGTAAACATGCACGAACATATATATTATTCATTAATTCATGTAAATATAACAACACTTATCTATGTAATCTCCCAAAATTTAGTCATATAAAATGACCATTTAATCATAAACAATGTATATAAATTTAAAGGGTTATCCGCACAACATTACACATCGGTAGTTCAATCATAAAATCAATAAATTAATAAAACCATATGTTTTCTTAATCAAAATCCATTAATGTGGTAAAATATGATAATGTAAGAAATCCAATATAGTATATACTATATTATAGATTATCATTCAACCAATATTCAGAAATATTATACATTTTCAATAAAAATGTTGTGTAATATTACAAATATAATTTAAGAATATAATTAATCATGAATTTAGTGAATATACTTTTGAGAAAACTCCTATAATATATGTATTCCTTGGTTATGAAGAAATGATAATCATTATAGTATGTGATGATGATATGATAAGATTGTATGACATGGATTTATTATACTCTATTAAAATTGATCACTCATGGGATATAATATTATGAACCTAAATTTAGATATACATGATTAAATTACATGTTATGGATTTTAAAATATATATACATATATAGATATATATATATATATCCTAGTATGTGTGTGTGGGTGTCTTCGAGTTTGAATATGTGGGTATGAAATGGGTGTACCATATGGGAACATTAGATGTGAATCCATAGACTTATGTATAAGGACCATACCTTAAACAGTAAATAATATTTAATTATGTTAATAAATAAAATTGAGGATCTTTTCAAGTTTAGAGTCTTAGATAATTAAGTCGTAACTATTAAATTACACTAAAATATTACAAATTAGAAACTTCTACTCCATATCCATTTTTTTCAAAAAATAAATACTCTTAAAAGAAAAAAAAAATATTTTCTAAATATATATCTACGTGAAAGATAAAAAGATGGGTTGGGGTGTGCAAGAGCTCAATGAGAATATAGATTGGGTTTTCTAGGGTTTTTGATGTCATGACCCATTATCCTGGAACTATTCTTGTGGCTGGCAGAAAAAGATCTATCAGGAATAAAGATCCACAGCGGCCTGGAGGTTATGCATCTATGGTGACTTTATCGACGTATAGTTCTATAACTGTTTTGTGAAGTTGTTGTCTGATCTGTTGCCCGGAGAGATAGTGTATTGAGTTCTGGAGGATGTGTGCCCTCAGTGGATGGATCATCATAGGTCTATGATGTCTTTGGTCGGCAGGTTGAAGGGTGCTTGTGGGATTTCTAGGTCACCTAGGAGGTTGTTTGTCTTAATTTTAGAGCATGGATGATGGACAGATGTCATGTTTTTTTGGGAGATGCAAATACATGGGTTTGGGTTTCTGAGTCCAAACCAAGACCTCCTCTGAATAAGTGTTTGAGTGTGGATGTTTGTAATGTATTCAGTAAATTGGCTGCTACAATGATGACTTCTGATTGTTTTTTCTAACATCATGGAGGATAAATCCAAATGATGTTTTAAAGCCTGTGTCTACATCTTAATCTAAATCATGCTCTGAAATAATTCTTCATAAGTGGTCTTCAAAAAATGTTAAGTCCAATCTTGCTGTATTTTCTCAAAGTATTTCCATCAGGAAAAACTCCTTTATTACACATCTTGTTTTAACAAAGGGCCCGAAATCATGGAGGTTCGATGATTTGGTCCGATAGATTTCATTATTGTGGGGTTTCTATGACAAGAGGTGTGTATCTCTTGGGTGTGGTTTCATTCAATTCACTTTTCCTATATATGATTCTAAAATTTGTGTGTGGAGCACTATATCTCTTTCCTTAATGCCTATATGGCATCACCATTATGAGTGGTCATGGGATTTCAATTATTATTGTGCAAGGAATGTTTTTTTCTCAAGAATGGGTTGGTCAACATGGTTTTAATTGGGTCCTTTGGCACCCAAATATTATGCGTGATATGGACATGGAAATTGGGACTCCCATACATCATGATAAGGAGATTGAGAATGTCTCGTTTGAATATTTTGCAAGGATGTTAGTTGATATTGATCTTAACTCCATCCTGATTAAAAAGGAAACTATTTCCACTCTAATGGAAGACAATCTAATTGATTTTGAGTATGAAAGAATGCCACTTTTTTGTAATGAATGTATGTATGTTGGGAATTCGGTGGAATTATGTCGGAGGAAAATTTCTTATGAGAACTATAGGATGATGGGTCATCCATCTATCCACTATAGAAGGAGATCAAAGAGGAATGTTGTGGAGTTTTCACAACCCCTTGATCATAACATCAAGCCCTCTCCCCAAAAGGATGATGTGTTGATTTCTAAGAAAGACCATATGCTACCTTCAAAAGGGAAGGTGATGATGGTGGATTCATCACTTATAGGAGCTAAAAAGTGGTCCTTTTAATATTTGGGATATCTCTGCATCCCTTATGGGTGGTCCCTCCACTGCTCGGGTTGACTTTTCTAAAGAATGTACACCTATGTATGGTAATGCAATTACTCCCACGGGCTCAGTTGGGATTGGAAAAAAATTCTTCTCTATCTATTGCAAGATATTTTATTTTCACTAACCCATCAAATATGATCATGAATGAATGTCATGGTGTAGGATTGAAATGTGATGAGACTGTTGATATGACTTTAAAAACTATTGTCATTGAAAGGATGATTGAAATTTGGAGATCCAGGAGATCATGAACTCTTCCAAGATATCTGGGAAGTGCAGTGACATATCAGAGGTGGAAGATATTTTAACGGGCAGCGGTATCCCTATATTGTTTAAATACGTACTCATTTCTAGAAAAGGGGAATTTCAATACACTCCTACCCACACAAAGCGAAGGTTGAGGAAGGTCTACTCTAATACACCTCATACTGTGTGTACTTTCTCTTCTAAGCTATCAGGTATGTTTAGTTCTGATTTTCTTAACATCCTCAATCATGGTAAGTCCCACTCTTAATGTGAATCTTTTTATGATTCTGATTATGGGAATGAGTTTACTTATTATGATCCTTAACATTGGGTTTTGACGGACGAGGGAAAGTCCCTTTGTTTGACCCCACACATCTTCTCTTTACTCATTTCCTTTTTTTAATAAATAGTTAGAAGAATATCTTCTTGATGGAAATTCTATTTATATTTTCATGAATTCTTCAATTCCCATTACCCTACCTTATATGATGTGAAAAATATTTCAATAACATGTGACGAGCATAAAAATATCAATAAGGGTAATAACACAAGGAAAGAAAACCATATTCCATAAATCCATACAAGTCAATGAAATCATACTTTTTAGTCATTAACAAACCATAAAATATAATAAGATATATTAATGAAAAATTTAAATCATAAATCATAATTTTATCTTATGGCATCCAAATTATAATTATGTTTTAGTTTTCACAGCTACGTAGAGAGTTAAATTTAGAATACCCATTACAATATATTCCCTAAATCTCCATGGAGAAACATATCCCATTACATCATTCATGTTACCCAATGAATTATAGATATAACATGGTCTCACCTTCCCTAGTTTTATCATGAAATCAGCCGTATACACAAATAATCCCAAGAACCAAGACATATTCATAACACATAAAACAAACATAAAAGAAAGACAACATTTTCACATTTAAATCAATGTATTTCATTTAAACAAATTAACATAACCCATTCCTAATCAGAACCATTTTTTATACCTAAATATGAAAAACAATATATGGAATTTTTTTTCCTTTTAAAAACATATGAGCTTGTTAAGGAAGCCAAATATAAAATAATACTCGTGGCAACAGAAATTTTATTGTCACCACAAATGTTAAAAAAGAAACATCCCCTTTGTAATTTAGTAAAACATTATATAGAAAAAGATTTAATTTTAATGAAATAAAATTTCAAATGATTTTATACACCGTATTAAAAAATTTCATGTATAAAAATATTACATGCTTCAATGAAAGGAGTTTAAGACGAAGTCCCTTACCTAATGTCCGACTTGACTCGTTAGTTATATAATATCCAGAATAATAAAATAATATTAATTTGTAATTTCATAAGAATATTTTCATGTTAATTATTCATTTTATATTACTTATTAACATGTAATAAACATTAAATAATCATATATGCTAATAACTATGGTTTTTTCTGATATTTTATAATTCAGTCAAAAAGAAACATCTTATAATTAAAAGTTGTCTATGTGATCAAAAATACATTATCTCCAAAATTGTATTCATGATTTAGATATCATATATATCATAAATTTCTAGTATATTTAAGTATTTATAATAGTACTTAGAATTTGGATATAAGAAATGAAGTGCTCCATTCATAGAGACGTTAAGCCGTACGTAAACATGAACGGTAATTTCATTTATTTTTTTATATAATTAATGAAAACATAATGATAAAATGTATATTATTATTAAAATATAATATCATATATAATTTCAGGTTCTCTATATTTTATACATTATATGTATGGCCTTAACGAGTTATATCATTTTGAGGGAGTGGCTTCCTGTAGTTCCTCAAATGAAATTTTCATATTGACCCATTAAAGAAACATAAAGGTGATATATAAATGAATAATAATAAATCAGGGAGAAAATATAAATAATTTATATAGTAATTATATATAAAGTTCCATCTTAAGGGCCACAATATGATGATGTAGGAGATAATTGATCAATAATTATTTTGTGAGATTATAGTTCACCCTCTACAGAGGTAATATGTTAGTATCAATTAAATAGAGGTGTGTGGATGTGTAGTTCGAATACTCTTCATAAGAAAATCCTAGTATATTTATGATACTCATTTTTTATAGAATAATGAAATAAAGAGTGTTTAGGGTGTTAGAGATGGAAATTAAAAGAAATGAACTTGAGAGAAGAAGTTACCTTTAAATTGGGTAACTCCCTTTGGTTTGAAGACAAAGGCTTTCTATAAGTGCCTTCTACCTAAGTTAATTATTATAAGAGAAATAGAGGGATGTTGGGAGCTTATTTGGTTAGAGTTTTGATGACACAAGGGGCTTCATAGGTGTGAGTAATGTTTATAGGTGAGGGATTTTTATAAGGTGGGAGGGGCTCTTTATGAATGTTAGAAAATATTATTTTATTATAAACAATATTTTGATTAAAAAAGTCCCCAAATAATTTAATTCTAATATAAGGTTATTATTGTTCAATATCATATCATTAAATTGTGTTTATACATGTTTAGGGAATGTAATTAACATTATATTTTAGCTTAAACCATTAGTTAACTAATTTATCTTTTACCAATCCTCTTGTATATTAATAATACATGGTTAATATATTTACTATAAAATACCAATAGTCCATAAAGTAGATCAATAATGACATTATTAACATCATATATGTCATTTGGAATATTCTTAAATTTCAATATTTATTTATACTTTAGTAAAATATTGATTGATTCAAATCCCATTTTTGTCAATTTATAAACTATTCATATCATGAATTTAAAAAAAAATATATTACAAAATGATTCATTTGAAAAATTTACATTAATTAATATATATATATAAAATTATACTCATCCATAAAATTTATGTATGGAATTAAAAGTTTCAAAATTAATTTATTTTAATATTTATAACCTCATTTATTGAAAGCATCCATTAATGAGGTAATCATTATATCATCATTGTGTCATAAAAAAATATAATTATATGATGTATAAAAATTATAAAAAAAATCCATTTTGTAGGATATCTTATTAGCATTATATGGAGTATTAATATTCGAATATATCACTAATATAACCCATTATAGATTTTTTTTCTAAGTGATATATGTTAATGTTATATTTTCCATAACTATAAATTAATTTTTATAAACTATCATTTTCACTTACAAGTGCCTCCATAAGGTCCAAAATTAACCCATGTTTGCCCATAGTGGGAAAAAATTTATTCAATAGTATTGTAACACGTGTTAGGGAAAATTAATATTATCATACTATTATTTGTTTACCCTTATTTACCAAATATACCCTTTAACCATGGAAAATAAAATATTTACTGAATTTAATATTCATAATGACTAAAAATAAAAGATATGTATTTACATAACTTGGATCTCCTGATTCCAAATATGGAATCTATTTTTCCAAATTCAAAATAGAGAAGTTATAGAAATTATTTTTAAATTGAATTTAGTTGTAAAAACCCAAATCCGTGTTTTTAAGAAATAATAAATATCAAATATTTGACACAGGTATATGTTCAATTTCAATGTGAAATTACACTAAATTACCATAATTGGATAAAATGGTAATACATAATCTAATTTTATTATAAAAACTATATAAAATATAATCTAACTATATAAATAAATTATATTTAATGGTTGTTTTGAATTAAAATGATGTTTTTATATCTATTCATTAAAAAATTGAAAATTGTCAGAAAAATACAAAAAATTCAACCAAATTAAAAATTAATTTACCAATTATAAAGAATAATATTATTTTGTCAAATAGATTATCTAAAACTATAAAAAAACTTTATTTACAAGTTTTCTCTATCAAAAGGAGGTCAATCGACCTTTTCAAGAATATTATAGTGTCTATGCATAAAACTGGATTCATTCACATTTTATGCCACATAATTTTTTTGGATAAATATAAAAATATATAGAGAACATTATAATCATGTTTTATTTATATTTTTTCATTTGATCCAATATAATGACTTAGTGTTAAAAACAAATTAAAATAATATAATATTATAATGTATTTGTTTCGTTATGACTCAACATTGTGTACACGATTAAATTTTGGGGAAACCCATTGTTGTGTTTCTGGTACGTCATCTAATGTAGCATCCCCATTATTTTATAATTAATATTTATTTCACAAATATTAATTATTATTAAAATATCATAATCTTTATTTACTTGGGATGTAACATCCTTCCACCCTTTTGAGAATTCAGTCCCCGCAATTCTATTCACTTATCAAATAAGTGGGGAATTTATCTTATAGAATTTTCAGATTACCATCTTTCCACTTCAATTATATGGTTTTTACACAAGACATTAACCTGATAAATTACCTTAATTTTCATCACTTTCTATTTTCTGTCAGAAATATGGAATAGTTGTTCCACATAAGAATTATTCTCTTCCAACTTAACTACCTCTAGACTCAAAACATGTGATGGATCTAGAAGATACTTTTTCATCATTGAAACATAAAAAACATTTTATTCCTGGGATTAAAATTGATGTATATAAAATCTGTAGGAAATTAAACTGACATTCCCCGGGATTTAATTAGGTCCAATGAACCTCGGACTGAAGATTCCTTTCTTACCAAAACACATCACAATTTTCCATGGAGAAACATTGAGAAAGAGATGATAACCCACCACAAAAGAGTGTTTAATTATCCAGTTATCCTCCTAAATTTTTTTTCCTTCTCGGAGCGATTCTATTTTTCTTCTGAATAAATTGAACTTTTTCTACCATCTCTTCTACCAATATGGGTCCCATCAACTTTTTTTTCATCTACTTCACCCCAAATGGGTGGAGTTTGACATTTAATTCTCTATAATGCCTCAAATGTTTCCATATGAATACTGGAATGAAAAAATTAATTATAAATAAATGCAACCAATGAAAGATGTTGGTCCAAAATTTCTGGGTAATCCATTTAGAAAGCATGTAAAATATTTTCAACGGTTTGAATTTTTTGTTTTGATGTACCATATGATTGAGGATGAATAGTTGTACTAAATTATAATTCAGTATCCAATAACTTTTTAAGGAATTTTTATAAGTTATAAGTGAACCTATGATCATGGTCAGATACAATAAAGAGGGAAACTCCATGAACCAAAACAATCTCTTTAACATAAAACTGATAAAGTTGATCTAGAGACAATGTATCATCAATAGAAATAAAATGTGATGATTTAGGGAATCGATCAACAATAACCTGATTTTTTATGACATCGAGAAGTCTTAGAAATACCATGATGAAATCCATTGACACATTTCCCCATTTCCACTCTGGATCCTGTAAAGGCAGAAGCATCTCTTTTGCTAACTTCCACTCTGCTTTAACCTGTTGAAATGGAAAACACTTCACAGAAATGATAGAAATATCTATACTCATTCCATCCCACCAATAAACACTCCGAAAAATCACTGTACATCTTAGTATTGTTTGGATGAGCTGAAAACGAATAACTATGAGCTTCACATTACAACTAATTCTGAAACTGTGAATCACAAGGAACTCAAAATATCTTCCCAAATCAAAAAATATAATTTTTATCGATGTTAAAATAATGAAACATACCCTTATAAACAAATTCTACCTTTTTCTACAAATCACTATATTCATTCTGCACATGGTTAATTATTTTTGGTAGAGATGATATCACAAACACCTGAAACAAAATAGTGAAATTTCATGCACCAACAAATTTTATTCTAAATATAAAAAAATTTGTAATATAAAGATCATTCTCTAAAAATAACATGGTTAATGGATCATTACTCATTCTACTTAAAGATTCATCCAATTTACATACCTTTCCTGGATGGTAATGAATTGTGCAATCATAATCCTTGATTAATTTTAGCCATATCCTCTATCTTGAAAACAAATTATTTATAGTGAATATATACGTCAAACATTTGTGGTAATAATAAATTTTTCATTTTAATCTATACAGATGATGTCCCCAAACATTTATTGAAATAACAACAACAACTAATTCCAAATCAAGTGTCCGGTAATTTAACTCATGAGGTTTCAACTGATGTGAATATTAATAAATTTACTACTCATTCTACAGTAGGACAAAACCAAGTCCTATCATTAAAGAATCAATGTAGATAACAAATTCACCACATATAGAAGGTTGTACCAAAACTAGACCATTGACCAATCTTCTTTTCAATTCTCGAAAAAAATCAACACATTCTATAGTCCAAATAAACATAATACATTTTCTATTTAACTCTGGCATTCTACTAGATAACTATTTAAATAATTCATAAAACCTCATGTAATAACCTACTAATCCAAGAAAACTATGAATATTTGTTATATTAGTAGGTATTTGTCATTATTTATCATATTTTGTTTTAGCATGATCAACATTTATGATATTTTTTGAAACAATGTTACCATGGAATGAATAGTGTGGTAACCAAAAATGACACATGCAGTATTTCCCATATATTTATTTTTCTTTTAAGGATTGAAGGATGACGATAAAATGTCATTAATTTTCCTATTTATATTTTTAATAAACCCAAATATCATCAATTATCCAAATTATAATCTATCTTAGAACTCAAAGAATATTCTATTCATAATAACCATGAATACAGTAGGTGAATTTGTAAACCCAAAAGGCATAAATATATATTCATAATGGCTATATATAGTATGAAACTCAGTCTTGAAATGTTTTATTCATTTAATTTCAACGATTGTTACCCCGAAATCAAGTGAATATTTGAAAAATATTGTTCTCCCTTAAGCTGATCAGACAAATCATTCACATGAGTCAAAGGATACATGTTCATAACAGTGTGGTTATTCAACGCTCTATAATAAATGAAAAGTATCATTGAACAATATTTTTAATGAATATATGAAAGGTGAACTCTATATTTATGTTCTAGGTTGAATGAAACCTTTATTTTATAACTATTGAAATTGCTTCTTTAACTCTAACAGATCAATTGGATCCATTTGATAAGGGTGTTTGGAAATTAGTTAGAATCCTTAACTATGTCAATGATAAAATCATCTTCCCATCTGGTATTATTCTAGGAAACTCATAAGGAAAAATATAATGATACAAATTTCCCACTATAACATCATTAATCTGAAGAGTTCTTTAGTTTTCAAAAAGATGTGAATGGTAACATTCATTTCTGACTTTTATTAGTTTCTCATCTTGCTGATATATTCTCAAATGTAAGGTTTAATGTTTGTAAGAAGACTATTATTATTTCTAAAAAGAACACTCTTTAGATCTATAATCAATTTGAGCATGGTAATGAGAAATCCAATCCATCTCCAAAATAACATCACACTCTACTAGAGGAAAAAATAATAAATTTTGTTTGTAGATTCTTTCTGCTTAAAAGGGCATAATGTTTCTTATAATTTTTTGTCTCAACATTTCATCCTAGTGTTTTTAACATAATTTTAGGTTTCATATCTTGAGGTGGAATTCCTTATTTACTAAATACTTTCATAAAAATTAATGAATGTGTAGGCCCAAAATCAAACAACACAATTTCATAATCTGAATAAACAAATAGAGTACTTGATACTACATCATTTGATATCCCAACAACAACTGAAGTGGTTGAATAGAATTTCACCACCGCATATTAGTTGTAGTCCAGCTTCCTTCCCTCAGTTGAGTAATTTGTTGGACACACATTTGCATAAAAACCTATTTCATTGCAAAAAAACATTTCACAGACTGTAAATCATATTTTTTCATTCCATTATCCTACTCTTTCTCAGTGCAATTACAATCCTTATGTCCCATTTTACCACATTAGAATGACATACTAGAAATTAAAAGGAATTCTACAGAATGATTATTACCACAATTTTCACAAAATATAAACTCAAGTTTCGTACCATTAGTCTTTTTTGAAGAGATCTTCCCTTTTGACAACCACCTCGACCTCTTATTCTGTTGTTTCCCAAATAACACCTGATCATCAAAAAACACTATTTCCACCATCTATAAACATCAAACAAGTTATTCATATGTGTTTAGATCATGAGTATCTAAATTCCTTCGACACATCAGCTTTAATCCATAGTAAATAATATTGACTTTACATTCAAGATCTCATATGAAATATTTTGCATACCTTTCCAGTAAAGAGAATGTTTCTCAATAAGATGCCATTGAGTCATCCTCCTATCTCAATTCGACGATTTTGTTCAAATACTATGATGAAAAGAATTTAAAAAATATTTCCCATGAATCATACCTTTGAATTCATCTCAATCAAGAGCATCCATCTCCTCACTATCCCAAATATTTTTTACCAAAGACCACCACTGATTGACTTCACCTTCAAAACGTTAAATAACATGGAAATCTTTTTTTATGATCTAAACCCCCATGGCATCAAAATTCATGTCCAATGCTTTAATCCAAACATCATCTATCACATGGTTAGATGATCCTCCAAATGATGGGGATGTTTCTTCATGAAATTCTCAATTACTAACATGTTCCTCTATAATTGATTTCTCTGATTGTGTGCATGAATACGACCACCATTTATACCCTGATTCAACTGTTCCATAACTACCACAAACTATTTAGTTCCAATTCCGACCATCTTTCATTATTGATTTGGATTTTTTGATTTACTTTTGATTTCATCCTATCATAGCTCTCATGTTTTCTATGAAGAAACCCAATATTAACACAACAATATCTTAGTCTAATAAACAAGGTAATATATATATGATATATCATTTCTATCATAACATAAATTAAATTATAGATATTAATTTATCAATACCCTAACATCTAATGTTTTCTAAACTGACCATTGAAACCAACTATAAGCACTCGACCATAAAAATTACATAATATTGAATTTAGATTATAATTCACATTAAGGATCATTTTATGTTATTAATTTTATAGAATTAGGACATAAATATTAAATTTCATCTCAAATATTATAATGTAGATACATCTACTTAGTACCCCTTTTTTCATAAAATAAAATCTCTTGAAGAAAAAAATAATTATTTTCTTAATAATAATTATATTGAATTCTTCATGTTCTTACCCTATATTATATCCATTTGAAAAATAATTAAAAAACTAGGTATGAGCCTAAGAAACTCATTATGGTTTATTAAACAAGGAAAGAAAAGCTTATTCCATAAATATATCAAAGTCAACGAAATCATACTTTTCAATCTTTAACATACCAAAAATGAACATAAGATTTATAAATAACTAATGGATTTCATAAATAATTACGTTAACTTGTGTCATCCATAACATACATATGTTATAGTTTTCATAACCACATAGGATGTTACATTTTGAATACTCATCACTATAGATTACCCAAATATCTTTAGAGAAACATTAAGATTTACCTCTGTCACATTAACCAAATGCATAAAGAGCTATATCGGGATCACGTACCCTACGTTTACCATGGAACCACCCATATGCATAAATAATTCCCAAGAACAATGTCACGACCCGTCCTCGGGGCCCGTGCCGTGACTACCCCAAGCCCGCCTTCCATTGGCCAGGGGCAGGGGACTAGCACCAAGGCGTAAATCCTGATAAACAGGGAAGGCATTGACTTTGTAAAGTAAAAAACCACTATAGAGTAAGAAAGCAGAAAGATTAAACACTAAGTAAAAACTGTAACAAGCTGTGCTAAAAGTAAAAGGGGCCGGAAATACAAGCCCAACTGTAAAGTAAAACTGAAAGGGGAAAACAACAACTGAAAAGAAATGCCGCAGCGTCGAGCCGTCCTCTGGAAGTCCCACCTGAAGGGTGAGCACATATAGCCTCCACAGCTCCTCGGTCCAGCAGTACGCTCCGAGTACGTCCCGCCCAGTGGTCCACCTCCAGGTACCGTCCTGCTCCGCAAGCCTCCACCACGATCAGCGATGTCCGTCGTCTGTAACCAACACAACGAAGTGCGGGCAAAGCCAGTGCAGGGGTGAGTATAATTTACTCAGTAGGGACCCCGAGACCCTCTAAGGTCTCCCGAAATCCACAAAAGATAGATGAAATCATGAAGTAACAACTGACACTACTTAGGTATATGCCCATACATATACCTAAGTCATCAATTCCCGTTCGGCTCCAACACCTGAGCCCAAGCATAGCCCAATCCACACAAGAAATCAAAACGTAAATCCACACAGAAAAGCTCAACACAATCCACAAAGGAGAGTAAACAGTAAATACACATAGGAAAGCTCAACACAATCCACAACGGAGAGTAACACAAGATTCAACTCACACAGGTATACTTCGTCATATGACGATAAAGATGATCACTGATCCATCTAAGTCATCGGACTCACAAAGGATCGAAAGGTACTAACCCCCGCATTGACCCACACAGGATCGATCTTGAAGTTGATCCAAAAGCTATTGGGAAACTCCTTCTCCATCAATTATAGTGGTTATGCCACTATAACCAAGCGCTTCCCTCTTACCATGGACTGCTGTAGTACTCCACCTATCGGGTACTGTGGGCCTGCTGCTACAACCATTCGCTCCCCCCTGCCGCTACAACCAAGCGCTCGTCTCTCGTGGGTCTGCCGCTACAACCAAGCGCTCCCTTGTGCTGCTACAACCAAGCGCACCTCTGTCGTGGGTCTGCCGCTACAACCAAGCGCTCGCATGTGCCGCTACAACCAAGCGCACCCCTGTCGTGGGTCTTCCGCTACAACCAATCGCTCATATGTGCCGCTACACCAAGCGCACTCCATCATAGCCCCCAGAGGTACTTCTTTTGTTGTGTTCCGCGGGTCTTCCGCTAAAACAAAGAGCTCCTCCACCGTGGGTCTGCCGCTACAACCAAGAGCTCCCCACTGGGCTATCCGTAACACACTGAGTCATTCGATCAATAGTCGTCAAGTCTCAACCGGCTCTAGCGTTTCCGCACACAGCATGCTCGTTCCGGGAGGGTCCACTCCACGAGCTAAGAGGTCGATGCATCAACTGACATATAGTCCGGATATGATGTATCCCAAGATGTACCATAGTGATCACTGCCGAATCAATGGAGGATTCTCGTACCATTTTCATCATCGTCGCAGTCGAATCCACTGAGGATCTCTGTACAGTCGTCATCATCACAGTAGCAGTTGCAGCCAGCTATAGGGTTCCCGCACACAGCAAGCTCATTCTGAGGGTCTGCTCTACGAGCTGAGAGGCTGATACATCACCTGACACAAAGACCAGAGTTGATGTATCCAAAAGTTCTGTATCGTCAACAGGAACTCAACGTCGCAGACGGCGCGTCAATCGGACGCCCGGTCTTAGAGTTATTGGCTTTTTCGTCCCAGGGGCCCGGTTGGTTTTTAAGGAAAAACTAACCTGACCGTACTCCACCTGCATCCAATCCTCGGGCAGAGTATGCCAAAAGATCCGTCTCACTTAGAGGAATTCATCAAAGTCGACGGCACATCAATCAGACGTCCGAAACTTATGACATGAGCATTTCCGCTCCGAGGGCCCGGTTGGTTTCGTGTACGAACCAACCCGGACGAACCCAAAGTATTACGAAACCATGAGTGCAGTATACCGAAATGACTGTCTCAATCCAAGGATCATGTTTCCAATGACAGTGTGTCGTTCGGAGGCCCGTAGCTCATTTTATGAGCGAAAAATCGAAAACATCCGGAGACGGGGGGTCTGGGCCCGGGCCGACCCGGGCCGACCCCACCTGGGTTGGCCCGAACCGGGTGACCCGACCTGGTCCGACCCGGTGGGACGCGGTCCGATCCGACCAGGGCGCGGCCCGGCTTGGCTTAGTCGAGCGGCCGAGCGTGGCAGCCGCGGGGCGCTGCCCCCGCGGGATGGAAGAGCCCCGACCCTCGAGGGGCCGCACTGGACTTCAGCGGATGCAGCTTTTTCCACGTCCCATTCGAGTGAGCCGGACCCGTGCGGCCATGGCTCCGCTGGCTGACGCCGCCGCAGCTTCAGCCGCGGCGACCCTGTCTGGCCTAACGCAGGGGCACCGCCGGAGGCTTCCGCGGGCCACCAGAGTTGCTCTAGTGGTCCATTTTCCTTCTCGTCTGTGCCGCTGCTCCTCCTGGGTCCCATTCTTCACTGTGAGATCATTAAATCTCTCTTGCGTCACGTTTTTGTCATCGCCCGCCAAATCCGTAAAACAACGAAGAACTGCGAAGGGTTGTCGGGCCATGTTGGTTTGGCCCGCACCCTCCGTGTTAGGCGATAACAATCGAGAAGAAAAAATCAACACATCAAACAACAATTTTAATAAATTAAATTTGTTCTAATGAAACCGGGTTCTTTATTTTAAAAGAAACTATCACGGGAATATAAAATATTTCACAACAACCCCAACCTCGGTCATGTTGTCGTACGCGCATTCTTCGTGGAATTTGATCATCGCGGAAGGAGGGGACCATCGCGTCGTCGTGGTATCTGACGTTGCGTCGACGAACACTGAGGACCAAGAAACAACAGATTTAATTATAAATAATTAAATCCGTGTGTTGTTAAAAACCACAAAGGAGTTTTAAGATAACCCGAAATTTCATACCTCAAGCAGATGATCGATGATTTTGTTGCGGATGAAGGAACACCGCAGAAGAACGTCGTAAAAGAGGAAACGTCCGTTTCGCGGCACACGGTGTCGCGTCGTCAATTTTAGCGGTTTCAGCTTTCTTCATCAGAGGTTGGCGTTCTTCGTGTTCTTCGCGTTTTTTGCGTTCTTCGCGAAGAAGGGTGAAGGAAAAAAGATTTCTGTCAAATTCCCCTCAACGTGTAATCCTCAAGATGTCATGCGTTGGTCTTATTTTTTTGTTACGCCAACAGATTTCAAACAGGTTAAGAAACGATTAAATTAATTCATAGAATTAATTTAATAAAGTTAACCACCGAATTAATTGGCGCGTTAAGAATTTAAGAAAACGTGTAAGTTGACTTTCATAATGATGGGTTTTCGCGGGTGCGTTACTTAGCGGAAAAGAAACGGTGGGGATCGTGCGGGCCCCACCTCTCAAATATCCTACCAAGGGGGTAGGATATTTTTGGACAGCACCCTATCTACAACAACTCAGCTTAAGCAGCTTTAAGTGGCTTTCAAGTAGCTTTATGTGAAATAAAATAAATTTTGTCGTACAAATTATTTTATTTCTTAACTTTAAGCCCAAAAATTAAAAACCACACCCAAGAAAACACAACTCCGGAAGAGGCGTTTCTAAGCAAAAACTGGCGTTGCGCTTCCATCGGTGCCCTCAGAATTCGATTCCGAGCACCAGATCAAAAGATAGAAGAACCCACTCTTTCATTCACTGAACATACCCGATCCAAACTTTGGAAAATGATTCCGGGAACACGAGCCTCATAATCAGGTGCCTTCAGAAGCTGCATTCTTGTAAAAATCAAAAAAAATTAAGAAAAAAATTTCATTGAAATTTACGGGTCTTTACATTACTCCCACCACAGGGCTTTATGTCCCCGTAATACTTCACTACAAACTTAGGGATACAAAGGTGGTACTGAGCACGCATCTGAGCCTCCCACTCCCATGTTCTCTCCTAGAGGTTCCCGAGCTTCCATTTAAAGCGTACTAGAGGGATCGATCGTCCACGTAGGACCCACTCATGTCGATCCTTGATCTCCACTGGAACCTCCGCAAAAGTAACCCCATCATCAAAGACCAGCTCTCCAGGGTCAAAGATTTGCATCGGGTCGTGCACGTATCTCCTCTACTGAGATACGTGGAAAACGTCATGCACCCGGTGAAACTGAGGTGGTAGAGCCAGGCAATATTCCACCTCTCCAAATTTCTGTAAAACCCTTCGAGGTGAGACACGCAAGAAGACGTGATCGCCATCCTCGAACTCTAGTGGCCTCTGCCTCCTGTCAGTAAAAGACTTCTATCGGCTCTGAGCTGTCCTCATCCGCTCCAGGATGACCTAGACCATCTCTGTCGTGGCCTGGACCATCTCCGGTCCCATAAGAGCTGCTAAGATTTCATCTTTGCTAATAAGAGAAATCTGGTCTCATCCCCTGGATGAACCACTTCCTTTGCCTAATACAGTCAATCCTGACATGGATGGTACTAATCCGTACCAAGGATGACGTTGTAAGGCCTCGACACTACTACCAAGAGATCCAACCATTACTCTCGCCTCCAAGGGTTGAGTCACACTATCGTCATCAGTGGGTGGTAACTGGGTCACCTCCAGTAGATGTCTCACAATTGAGGGTCAAGTCAACAGTCTAAACCGGAACCTCTTAGTAACAACACAAAAAAGGCCAGGAAAAAAACATCACCAAGGTATGCATCTTTTATTATTGCAACTCATAATACAAAGACACTACACCATAGCAACAAGGAACTAGAAGTACAAAAGAGGTATCCACTAGTTCCACTCCTGTCCATCTGCTCCCGGAGATCCATGATAGTAGGCCTCATCTGCCTGAATCTGAGATCTCCTATGTCCTCTTGTCCCCTGCGGTCGGGGTGGACCTCTTGGTGGTCGTGGTGGCAACACCCTGAAGCGTCGTACACCTCCAACTGCACGGCCAGCTCCCCTTCCATGGCTGCCTGCTCCTTGCGGCCCGCCCTGATCGAACCTCTGCCTCTGCCTGGGGGGTCCTTCGTTAATCTGCTGGTCATCCGTATGGAGGGTCGGACAGTCACGAGCTATGTGACCAATCCCGCCGTAGGAGTAACACTGCCCTCTCATGGTATGCCATTTTCCACCCCAAGTGCCTCGCACAAACGATCCAGAGTCATGTTGTCGACCACCTGTAGGTCTAGTACTTTTGGACCCATGCGTCATCTGTCTACTGCCCGCTGCAGAAGACTCTACCGCATGCTGGATAGTGGTGGGTCCTGTCACTGGAGCCTGCTCGGTGAGAAACTCTTTACTAGAAGGGCTCTCTCCAACACCTCTGCCTGTGTCGGAATATTGTGGGAGATCATCGAAGCCCTAATCTCGTGCCTCCGTCCCTTCTCGAAGATCCGGGCCCAGAAGAATGGGTCTCGTATCATATCTGTGGAGTAGCGCGAGAGATCAGTAAATCTCTCCGAGTACTGGGCCACTGTCATGTTGCCCTGCCGTAGCTGTAGCAGCTCTTAGATGTGCACCGCGCGGAGGGTGGCTGGGAAGAACTCGGAGTGGAAGATGCTCTCAAAGTCCGTCCATATGAGAGATGTATCATCGTGCACATAGAGAATCAAACTCCACCATCTGCCTACTGCCGCGTGTAGGAGGCTCACTGCAAGGATCACCATGATGTCTGCTGGTGTCCTCACTAATCTGAAAACCCGTACAACTGCCTCCAGCCAGTCCTCCACGGCCTTAGGGTCCGTCCCCCTACGGAACTTGGGCAGTCGGTGGCACTGGAACTCATGCAGTGTACTAAGACGGCGTGCATCGTCAGTAGCTGGGGCTGGTAGCATCGGTGGCTCGGCGGGTAATGGTATCGCTGGTGCCTCTACTGACAAGGAGCCCTACACTGAGGCCTCATCGCTCAGTGGGTTGTCTTCAAGCTCCAATCTCGGAACCCTAGATGGCTGTCGTCGTGGGGCCATCCTGAAAAGAAACAGGTGTTCTACGGTCAGAACTGTATACCTGGTGAGCTGACACAAGTAATCACAAAGAAAACATGAACACTAATGCAATCAATATTTTTGTATATTAAGTCGAAAATCAGAAGTCAGGGTCCCAGTGTACGGATACGTCAGCCGTCGCACCAACACTGGACTCCATGGACTGATAACCACACCCAATACGATGAACACTATTTCTTCACATAGAAGAAAGATCAGAGTCTTCGGTAGAACTGAACTCCTCTGATACCAATTGTCACGACCCGTCCTCAGGTCCCGTGCTGTGACTACCCCAAGCCCGCCTTCCATAGGCTAGGGGCTGGCGACTAGCACCAAGGCGTAAATCCTGATAAACAGGGAAGGCATTGCCTTTGTAAAGTAAACAACCACCGCAGAGTAAACAAGAGGAAAGAGTAAACCATATGTAAAAACTGTAAAAAGATGTGCTGAAAGTAAAAGGGTCCGGAAATACAAGCCTAACTGTAAAGTACAACTGGAAATAGAAAACAACAACTGAAAAGAAAAGCCACAGTGTCGAGACGTCATCTAGAAGTCCCACCTGAAGGGTTAGCACAGATAGCCTCCACAACTCCTCAGTCCAGCCATCCGCTCCGAGTACGTCCCACCCAGTGGTCCACCTCCAGGTATCGTCCTGCTCTGCAAGCCTCCACCATGATCAGTGATGTCCGTTGTTTGCAACCAACACAATGAAGTGCGGGAAAAGCCCATGCAGGGTTGAGTATAAGCTACTCAATAGGTACCCCGAGACCCCCGAATGTCTCCCGAAATCCACAAAGGATAGATTCAATCACGAAGTAACAACCGACACTGCTTAGGTATATGCCCATACATATACCTAATTCATCAATTCTCGTTCGGCTCCAACACCCGAGCCCAAGAACATCCCAATCCACACAGGAAAGAAAAACGTAAATCCATACAGGAAATCACAACACAATCCACAAAAAAGATTAAACAGTAAATCCACACAGGAAAGCTCAACACAATCCAAAAATGAGAGTAACACTAGATTGATCTCACACAGGTATACATCGTAGTATGATGGTACAGATGATCACTGATCCATCTAAGTCGTCGGACCCACAATGGATCGAAAGGTACTAACCCCCGCAATGACCCACACAGGATCGATCTGGAAGTTGATCCCAAAGCTGTTGGGAAACTCTTTCTCCATCAAGTACAGTGGTTATGCCGCTATAACCAAGTGCTTCCCTCTTACCTTGGACTGCTGTAGTACTCCACCTATCGGGTACTGTGGGCCTGCTGCTACAACCATGTGCTCCCCCGTGCCGCTACAACCAAGCGCTCCTCTGTCGTTGGTCTGCCGCTACAACCATGTGCTCCCCTATGACGCTACAACCAAGCGCACCACTGTCGTGGGTCTTCCGCGAAAACCAAGCGCTCCCATGTGCCGCTACAACCAAGCACACCTCTGTCGTGGGTCTGCCGCTACAACCAAGCGCTCCCCTATGCCGCTACAACCAAGCGCTCCTCGTCATAGCCCCCAGAGGTACACCTTTTGTTGAGTACCGCGGGTCTTCCGCTACAACCAAGTGCTCCTCTGCCATGGGTCTGCCACTACAACCAAGCGCTCCCCATTGGGCTATCCGTAACACACTGAGTTGTTCGATCAGCAGTCGTCAAGTCTCAACCGGCTCCAGGTTTTCCTCACATAGCATGCTCGTTCTGGGAGGGTCCACTCCACGAGCTAAGAGGTCGATGCATCAACCGACATATAGTCCGGAGATGATGTATCCCAAGATGTAGCATAGTGATCACAGATGAAAACACAGAGGATTCCCGTACCGTTTTCCTCATAATCGCAGTCGAATCCACTGAGGATCTCTGTACAGTCGTCGTCGTTATAGTAGCCGTTGCAGCCAACACTAGGGTTCCCGCACACAACAAGCTCGTTCTGTGGGTCCGATCCACAAGCCGAGAGGCTGATACATCAACTGACACAAAATAACAATGTTGATGTATCCAAAAGTTCTGTATCGTCAACAGGAATTCAACGTCGTAGACGGCACGTCAATCAGATGCCCGGTCTGAGAGTTATTGGCTTTTTCTTCCGAGAGGCCGGGTTAGTTTTTAAGGCAAAACCAACCCGACCGTACTCCACCTGCGTCCAAACCTCGGGCGGAGTTTGCCAAAATATCCGTCTCAAATAGAGGAATTCAACAAAGTCGACGGCACGTCAATCGGACGTCCGGAGCTCATGATATTAGTGTTTCCGCTACGAGGGCCCGGTTGGTTTCATGTACGAACCAACCCGGCCGAACCCAAAGTATTACAAAATCTTGCGTGCAGTATACCGAAACGACCGTCTTAATCCAAGGATCACGTTTCCAGTGACGGTGCGTCGTTTGGAAGCATGCATCTTATGTTATGAGCGATGCACTGAAAACATCTGGAGACGGGGGGTATGGCCCCGGGCCGACCCGGCCCAACCCCCCTGGCTCGGCCCGAACCGGGTCGACCCGACCCGGCTGGACCAGGTCATGTCCTGCCAGGGCACGGCCTGGCTCGGCTCGGCCGAGCGGCCGAGCGTGGCAGCCGCGGGGCGCTGCTCCCACAGGATGGAAGAGCCGCGGCCCTCGAGGGGTCGCGCTGGACTTTAGCGGACACGACTTTTGCCGCGTCCCATGGGTGTGAGCTGGAGCCGCGCGGTCGCGGGTCCGCGGGCGGCCGCCACAGCAGCTTCAGTCGCGGTGGCACTGTACGGCGGCGCGCTGTGGCACCGCCGCCTCCGGCAGCCGGCGACGGCGCCCCGCGCCGCCGGAGGCTTCCGCAGGCCTCCAGAGTTACTTCGGTGGTCCATTTTTCTACCCATCTGCACCGCTGCTCCTCCCGGGTCACGTTCTTCACTTCGGGATCATTAAATCGCCCTTGTGTTACATTTTTGTCGTCTCCCGCCAAATCCGTATAACAACTAAGAAATGCGGAGGGTTGTCGGGCCGTGTTCGTTTGGCCCGCACCCTCCGCGTTAGGCAATAACAATCGTGAAGAAAAAATCAACCCATCAAACAACAATTTAAATAAATTAAAATTGTTCTTATGAAACCTGGTTCTTTATTTTAGAAGAAACGATCACGGGAATATAAAATATTTCACAACAACCCCTACCTCGGTCAAGTCGTCACACGCGCATTCTTCAAGGAATTTGATCGTTGCGGAAGGAGGGGACCATCGCGTCGTCACGGTATCCGGTGTTGCGTCGAGGAACTCTGAGGACCAAGAAACAGTAGATTTAATTATAATTAATTTAACTTGGGTGTTGTTAAAAACCACAAAGGAGTTTTAAAATAAACCTGAAATCTCTTACCTCAAGAAGATGATCGAATATTTTTTTGCGGATGAATGAACGTCACAGAAGAACATCGCGGAAGAGGAAACATCGGCATCGCGGCACACGGCGCCGCGTCGTCGATTTCCACGGTTTCAGCATTCTTCGTCGGAGGCCGGTGTTCTTCGCGTTCTTCGCGAAGAAGGGTGAAGGCACAAGATTTCTGTCAAAATCCTCTCAACGTGTAATCCTCAAGATGTCGTGCATTGGTCTTATTTTATTATTACGCCAACGGATTTCAAACAGGTTATGAAATGATTAAATTAATTCATAGAATTAATTTGATGAAGTTAACCGCCCAATTAATTGGCGCGTTAAGAATTTAAGATAACACGTCAGTTGACTTTCATAATGACAGGTTTTCGCGGGTGCGTTACGTAGCGAAAAAGAAATGGTGGGGCTCATGCGGGCACCACCTCTTAAATATCCTACCAAGGGGGTAGGATATTTTTGGATAGCACCCTATCCACAACAACTCAGATTAAGAAACCTTAAGTGGCTTTAAGTGAAATAAAATAATGTTTGTCGTACAAATTATTTTATTTCTTAACTTGAAGCCCAAAAATAAAAAACCACACCCAAGAAAATGAAACTCTGGAAGATGTGCTTCTAAGCAAAAACTGGCGTTGTGCTTCCATCGGTGCCCTTAGAATTTTATTTTGAGCACCGGTTCAAAAGTTATAAAAACATGCTCGTTCGTTCACTGAACGTACGCAAGCCAAATTTCAGAAAATGATTCTGGGCACACCGGGCCTCGGAATCAGGTGCCGTCAGAAGCTATGTTCTTGTCAAATTCCAAAGAAAATTAAGAAAAAAATTTATTTGAAATTTACGGGTCTTTACATTACTCCAACCACAGGGCTTTATGTCCCCGTAAAGCTTCACTACAAGCTTCGGGATACAAAGGCGGTACTGAGCACGCATCTGAGCCTCCTGCTCCCAAGTGCTCTCTTAGAGGTTCCCGTACTGCCATCTGAAGTTCACTAGAGGGATCTATTGTCCACGTATGACCCGCTCCTGTCGATCCATGATCTCCACTGGAACCTCCTCAAAATTTGCCCCATCATCAAAGACCAGCTCTCCATGGTCAATGATTTGTGTCGGGTCATGCACGTATCTCCTCTGCTGAGATACGTGGAAAACAACGTTCACCCGGTGCAACTGAGGTGGCAGAGCCAGGCGATAAGCCACCTCACCAAATATCCGTAAACCTAGTCGAGGTGAGACCCGCAAGAAGATGTGGTCGCCATCCTCGAACTCTAGTGGCCTCTACCTCCTGTCAGTAAAAGACTTCTGTTGGCTCTGAGTTGTCCTCATCTGCTCTAGGATGACCTGGATCTTCTCTATCGTGGCCTGGACCATCTCTAGTCCCATAAGAGCTGCTAAGATTTCTTCTTTTCCGTTAAGAGAAATCTGGTCTCATCCCCTGGATGAACCACTAATTTGCCTAATACAGTCAATCCTGACATGGATGGTACTAATCCATACCAAGGATGAAGTCGTAAGGCCTCGACGCTACTACCAAGAGATCCAACCATTACTCTCGCCTCCAAGGGTTGAGTTACACTATCGACATCAGTGGGTGGTAACTGGGTCTCCTCCAGTAGATGTCTCACAAGTGAGGGTCAAGTCAACAGTCTAAACCGGAACCTCTTAGTAACAACACAAAAGAGGATAGGAATAAAAACATCCCCAAGGTATGTGTCTTTTATTATTGCAACTCATAATACAAAGACACTACACCATAGTAACATGGAACTAGAAGTACAAAAGATGTATCCACTAGTTCCGCTCTTGTCCATATACTCCCGGAGCACCATGATCGTAGGCCTCAGCTGCCTGAAACTGAGCTCTCCCATGTCCTCCTGCCCCCTGCGGTCGGGGTGGACCTCCTGGTGGTGGTGGTGGCAACATCCTGAAGCGTCGTCCACCTCCAACTGCACAGCCAGCTCCCCTACCATGGCCGCCTTCTCCTTGCGGCCCGCCCTGATCGAACCTCTGCCTCTGCCTGGGGGGTCCTTTGTTCATCTGCTGGTCATCCGTATGGAAGGTCGGACAGTCACGAGCCATGTGACCAATCCCGCCGTAGGAGTAACACTGCCCTCTCATGGCAAGTCGTTGTCCACCCGAAGTGCCCCGCACAAACGATCCAGAGTCATGATGTCGACCACCTATAAGTCTAGTCCTCTTGGACCCCGGCGTCATCTGTCTACTGCCCGCTGTAGAAGACTCTACCGCATGCCGAATAGTGGTGGGTCCTGTCACTGGAGTCTGCTCGGCGAGAAAACTCTCCACTAGAAGGTCTCTCTCAAACACCTCTGCCTGTGTCGTAATGTTGAGGGAGATCATCGAAGACCAAATATCGTTCCTCAGTCCCTGCTCTAAGGTCCGAGCCCAGAAGAAAGGGTCTCGTACCATATTTGTGGAGTATCGTGATAGATATTTAAATCTCGCCGGGTAATGGGCCACTGTCATGCTGCGCTTCTGTAGCTGTAGCATCTCTTAGATGCACAGTGCACGGAGGGTGGCTGGTACGAACTCGGATCGGAAGATGCTTTCAAAGTCCGTCCAGAGGAGAGATGTCTCGCCGTGAACTTGGAGCATCAAGCTCCACCATCTGCCTGATGCCGTGTGCAGGAGACTCGCTGCGAGGATAACCATGAGGTCTGCTGGTGTCCCCAGTAATCTGAAAACTCGTACAACTACCTTCAGCCTGTCCTCGGCGGCCTGAGGGTCCGTCCCCCGCGGAACCTTGGCGGTCTCTGGCGCTAGAACTCATGCAGTGCACTAAGGAGACGTGCATAATCAGCGGTTGGGGCTGGTAGCATCGGTGGCTCGGTGGGTAAAGGTACCGTCGGTGCCTCTGCTGACAAGGATCCCTGCACCGAGGCCTCATCTCTCGGTGGGCTGTCTTCATGCTCCACTCTGGGAACCCTAGCTGGCTGCCGTCCTGGGGCCATCCTGAAAAGAAACAGGTGTGGCACAGTCAGAACTGTATACCTAGTGAGATGACACAAGTAATCACAAAGAAAATTTGAACACACATGCAATCAATGTTTTTGTACATTAAGTCGGAAATCATAAGTCAGGGTTTTTGTGTACGGATACATCGGCCACCGCACCAACACTGGACTCCCTGGACTAATAACCACACCCAATATGCTGAACACTATTTCTTCACATAGAAGAACGATCAGAGTCCGTGGAAGAACCGAACTCCTTTGATACCAATTGTCACGACCCGTCCTCAGGGCCCGTGCCGTGACTACCCCAAGCCTGCCTTCCATAGGCCAGGGGCAGGAAACTAGCACCAAGGCGTAAATCCCGATAAACAGGGAAGGCATTTCATTTTTAAAGTAAACAACCACCACAGAGTAAGCAAGCGGAAATAGTAAACACTATGTAAAAACTGTAACAAGCTGTGCTGAATGTAAAAGGGTCCGGAAATACAAGCTCAACTGTAAAGTACAACTGAAAAGAGAAAACATCAAATGAAAAGAAAAGCCGAAGCGTCGAGCCATCCTTTGGAAGTCCCACATGAAGGGTGAGCACAAATAGCCTCCACACCTCCTCGGCCCAGCCGTCCGCTCCGAGTACGTCCCGCCCAGTGGTCCACCTCCATGTACCGTTATACTCCGCAAGCCTCCACCACGATCAGCGATGTCCGTCGTCTGCAACCAACACAACGAAGTGTGGGAAAATCTCGTGCAGGGGTGAGTATAAGCTACTCAGTAGGGACCCCGAGACCCCCGAAGGACTACCTAAATCCACAAAGGATAGATGCAATCATGAAGTAACAACCGACACTGCTTAGGTATATGCCCATACATATACCTAAGTCATCAATTCCCGTTCGGCTCCAACACCCGAGCCCAAGCATAGCCCAATCCACACAGGAAAGCAAAACGTAAATCCACACAAGAAATCTCAACACAATCCAAAAAGGAGAGTAAATAGTAAATCTACACAGGAAAGCTCAACACAATCCACAAAGGAGAGTAACACAAGATTCAGCTCACACAGGTATACTTCGTCGTATGACGAAAAAGATGATCATTGATCCATCTAAGTCGTCAGACCCAAAAATGATCGAAAGGTACTAACCCCCACAATGAACCACACAGGATCGATTTTGAAGTTGAACCCAATGCTATTGGGAAACTCCTTCTCCATCAAATACTGTGGTTATGCCACTATAACCAAGCGCTTACCTCTTACCTTGGAATACTGTAGTACTCCACCTATCGGGTACTGTGGGCCTGCTACTACAACTAAGCGCTCCCCCGTGCCGCTACAACCAAGCACTCCTCTGTCGTGGGTCTGCCTCTACAACCAGGCGCTCCCCTGTGCCGCTACAACCAAGCGCACCTCTGTCGTGGGTCTACCGCTACAACCAAGCGCTCCCCTGTGCCGCTACAACCAAACGCACCTCTGTCGTGGGTCTGCCGCTACAACCAAGCGCTCCCCTGTGCCGCTACAAACAAGCGCTCCCAGTCATAGCCCCCAGAGTTACTCCTTCAGTTGAGTACCGCGGGTCTGCCACTACAACCAAGCACTCCTCCGTCGTGGGTATGCCGCTACAACCAAGCGCTCCCCACTGGGCTATCCGTAACACACTGAGTCGTTCGATCAGCAGTCGTCAAGTCTCAACCGGCTCTAGGGTTTCCGCACACAGCATGCTCATTCCGGGAAGGTCCACTCCACGAGCTAAGAGGTCGATGCATCAACTGACATATATTCCGGAGTTGATGTATCCCAAGATGTACCGTAGTGATCACTTCCGAAAACACGGAGGATTCTCGTACCGTTTTCATCATTGTCGCAGTCGAATCCACTAGGGATCTTTGTACAGTCATCGTCGTCATAGTAGCAGTTGGAGCCAGGTCTAGGGTTCCCGCAAAGAGCAAGCTCATTCTGAGGGTCCACTCCACGAGCCGAGAGGCTGATACATCAACTGACACAAAGACCAGAGTTGATGTATCCAAATGTTCTGTATCGTCGACAGGAACTCAATGTCGCAGACGGCGCGTCAATCGGACGCCCGGTCTGAGAGTTATTGGCTTATTCGTCCCAGGGGCCCGGTTGGTTTTTAAGGAAAAACCATCCCGACCGTACTCCACCTACATCCAAACCTTGGGCAGAGTATGCCAAAAGATCTGTCTCACTTAGAGGAATTCAACAATGTTGAAGGCACGTCAATCGGACATCCGAAGCTCATGATATGAGCGTTTCCGCTCCGAGGGCCCGGTTGGATTCGTGTACGAATCAACCTAGTCGAATGCAAAGTATTCTGAAACCTTGAGTGCAGTATACCGAAACAACCGTCTCAATCCAAGGACCGCGTTGTCGCTAACGGCGCATTGTTCGGAGGACCGGAGCTCATGTTATGAGCAAATGACCAAAAACATCTGGAGACGGGGGGTCTGGGCCCGGGCCGACTCGGCTGGACTCGGTCCGGTCCGCCCAGGGCGCGGCCCGGCACGGCTCGGCCGAGCGGCCAAGCGTGGCAGCCGCGGGGCGCAGCCCCCGCGGGATGGAAGAGCCGCGACCCTCGAGGGGCCGCGCAGGACTTCAGCGGACGCGGATTTTCTCGATTCCCGTGCGAGTGAGCCCGACCCGCGCGGCCACGGGTCGGCTGGCCGCCGCCGCCACCGGCAGCCGGTGCCGCCGTGCCGGCGACCCATGCAGCCGGAGGCTTCCGCGGGCTGCCAGAGTTGCTCCGGTGGTCCGTTTTCTTTCCCATCTGCGACGATGCCCCTCCCGGGTCCCGTTTGTCACCGCGGGATCATTAAATCGCCCTTGCGTCACGTTTTTGTCGTCGCCCGCCAAATCCGTACAACAACGAAGAACTGAGGAGGGTTGTCCGGCCGTGTCCGTTTGGCCTGCACCCTCCGCGTTAGGCGATAACAATCGGGAAGAAAAAATCAACACATCAACCAACACTTTTAATAAATGAAAATTGTTCTTATGAAACCGGGTTCATTATTTTAAATGAAAGGATCACGGGAATATAAAATATTTCACAACAACCCCTACCTCAGTCAAGTCGTCGCACGCGCATTTTTTGCGGAATTTGATCGTCACGGAGGGATGGTACTGTCGCGTCGTCGCGGTATCCGGCGTTGCGTAGACGAACTCTGAGGACCAAGAAACAACATATTTAATTATAAATAATTAAATCTGTGTGTTCTTAAAAACCACAAAGGAGTTTTAAAAGAAACGTGAAATCTCTTACCTCAAGCAGATGATCGATGATTTTGTTGCGAATGAACGAACGTCACAGAAGAACGTCGCGGAAGAGGAAACGTCAGCGTCGCGACACACGGCGCCGCATCGTTGATTTTCTCGGTTTCGGTGTTCTTCGTTGGAGGCTGGCGTTCTTTGCGTTCTTTGTGTTTTTCGCATTCTTCACGAAGAAGGGTGAAGGCATAAGATTTCTGTCAAATGCCTCTCAACGTGTAATCCTCAAGATGTCATGCGTTGGTCTTATTTTATTATTACGCCAACAGATTTCAAACAGTTTAAGAAACAATTAAATTAATTCATAGAATTTATTTAACGAAGTTAACCACCCAATTAATTGTCGAGTTAAGAATTTAAGAGAACACTTCAGTTGACTTTCATAATGACTGGTTTTCGCGGGTGCGTTACATAGCAGAAAGGAAACAGTGGGGCTCGTGCGGACCCCACTTCTCAAATATCCTATGAAGGGGGTAGGATATTTTTGGATAGCGCCCTATCCACAACAACTCAGCTTAAGCAGCTTTAAGTGGATTTCAAGTGGATTTAAGTAAAATAAAATAAAGTTTGTCGTACAAATTATTTTATTTCTTAACTTTAAGCCCAAAAATTAAAAATCACAACCAAGAAAACGAAACTACGGAAGAGGCGTTTCTAATAAAAAACAGGTGCTACGCTTCCATCAGTTCCCTCAGAATTAGATTCCGAGAACCGGTTCAAAAGTTAGAAAACCTCGCTCGTTCGTTCACTGAACGTACCCCTGCCAAACTTCGGAAAATGATTCCGGGCACACGGGGCCTCAGAATCAGGTGATGTCAGAAGCTGCGTTCTTGTAAAATTCCTAAGAAAATTAGTAAAAAAATTCCCTTGAAATTTATGGGTCTTTACAAACCATAGAATATTCATAACACAGAAAAATACATAAAGGAATATAACATTTCCAAATTGCAATCACAATATATCATATAAATGTATTGGCATAACCAAACCATAATGAAAACCATTTTCAATAAAAAAAATACATAAAAGTGTGTATGGTATTTATTTCATCATTTAAAAACATTACATCTTGTTAAGGAATCCAAATATAAAATAATTCCCATGGTGGGAAAATGTTCATTATCACCACGTAAGTTAAAAAAAAGAAACATTCTTTTCATTGTTTAGTAAAACGATACATAGAAAAAGATGATTTTGAATGAAATGAAAATTCAAAAGTTTAGAAAGAATGTTTGTTTATAAATATTACTACATATACTAATTTTCCAAATTCCATGACTATAATTTTAATTGATTCTTAGCTTAGAAGTTTCCAAGATTATATTTAAATAATTGTTTTCAACAATATGTATATAAATTTCTAGTATTTAATATTTATTTTTGATGTGTAAAGGGATCATTCATGATGAATATTTCTTATGTACATTACAATATATTTTACAACATCAATTACATAACACCATTACTTTATTTATTATCAAATGTGATATGTTTTAACTTATTCTTCTTATATATGAAGACTTATTGTTTCAATGTTATTTTTACTTAACCGATTTCTTTTCCATTGGTAAATCATGCCCCTAAAAATTTCAATTGATAAGTGAAAAAATATAATATTTCTGGTGTTTTTATTATGATGTGGTTCTTGGTCATGCTTTGTGATGATTCGTGATCTTGTATAGGTCATGATGATGGGCGAGCTTGATATTTCTCTCTAATGAATTGGGTAAATATATGTGGTCAACACGTTATTGTGTTCTCATAATGGAATATTATAATTTACCATTTAGTTTATTCATTTTTTAAGAGTTATTATATGTTTTATATTAAAATAATGTCTTAATTCTAAAAATATTATGATTTTATCATGTTAAAATGGATTATGTTCATAAGGATTGTTTTCATAGGGAATAAGATTTTTGAGATATATTAATATTGTGTTATGTTTATGAATCATTTCATGTATCATGTTTTGTTATCCATGTTTAAATGGGTATTAATTATATTATATTATATTGATCCTCCTATATTATTTCATTATACACATGTTCCCATATTATTCTCACTGATTATATTGTATAGTAAATGCCTACATTCACCCTTAGAAATAATTTGAGTTCACCCTTCTTATTTCTTCTTCTCCCAATTTTATAGAGAATAATGCTATATATATTTTGTCCCTAATTGTCTCATGTGAAAAAATTTTAATGGATATATTTATGACTTAATGTGGAATAGACAAAAAAGGCTATAGTTGGAAAAATATTTATTTTATGAAATGTGTATTGTTATATAAATATTTTTCATAAACATAAAAAACAATAAAACTAAAAAGAAACTAGAAATAAACATGAACAATATTTTATGATGATGTAGTAAAATTTGGTTGACTAATATTGTGTAATGGTTTTTTATATAAAATCACGAAATATGAATATTAGGGTTTTAACACCAAATTTGAGAGTGCATGTTTAGGGATGTAATTCATGCTCTCCATGAAAATTTATCGGTAACATTATAGAATTACATTTTTCAAGCATGGATAAAAATTTAATGTTTTATAACACCTTAATAGTTTTATATGAATGTTTTTTAGGTTATATGTTATAAGATTTCAATTAAATGTCGTTGGTTTTTATGATATTATTTTTATAAATTAAATTGAAAAATTACATGTCCAGACACTGAGATAGAATGAGATTATATAGCCTGAGGTGTTTGGAAGGATTGTTTGAAAAATGATTTGTACTGTAATAGCATAAACAAATGATTTTTTTGATCAAGTGAAATAATTCCTAAATGGGTTCCCTAATCAGAAATCTAAGTGAACTATTGCGCTAAGAGAAATAACTTTACAAAAGGTATGTCCTAACATTAGTCAGCCATGTCATTTGTAAAAAAATTCAACTACGGGCGTAAATTTAAAGAATACAACTAAATAAAATTATTTTATTTTGAAATCCTTAAAAATCATAAATGGTAACTCAAATAAGAAATCTATGATGACCGTTGGGTTCATAAGGTGGGGTTCTTTAACTGAGACCTAACATCAACTAGTGCGAGTCTGCAAAAAAGGTTGATTTTTTGGATATTAAAATCATTTGAAAATTAAATTAAAATGTTTTATTTGGACATTACATTTTAATGATTTGGTAGTTTATTTTTTTAATAATATATATCAGGGAAATTTAGTGTTACATTATAACCTTGGAATTCCACTGATATAAGGAGAAAGAATATTTCTCGATGACAGATGGGGAAATATTGGTGGGTCTATAGGGTTCTTAATGGATCACCAATGTTGAAAAATCCTAAATATAGCTAGGGTGGGAGTTTTAATTTATTTCCCTCAAATTTCATTATCACTATGACAAATTTGAATTAGAATAATAATAGAATAACCATAGGTTGAGTGAATTGTAGGTTGGACTTATATTATTGTGGTGATTGTAATAGAGATGAATGTTGCTTATATTTTTTTTAAATCATTTATGTTCATTTATTATACCATGAACAAATCAAGTACCAAAATAACAAGGCCACGATCCGGTCATTTTTTTTTCTTTTGTGTTTATCACAATCGCCTGATTTTCCTAGTGTTCATCATTCGATGTTCTTTATTATTCTTGATAATGATCTGGGATAGTGTCCAAACCAAGGACAGTAAAAACTTGTGAGAAAATATGGTGGTGGGTAAGGATGGTAGTTCTAGCATTTTTTGTAGGCGTGCGACGGGGTGATGCCTCAAGAGGGGTAGCTGTCGGAGGAGGTGGCACCGGATCAATGGGGAGGACAGTCCAAGAAAATGAGGTCGTAGGGATTCAGACAGGGTGGTCAGTGATAAAGAGATGATGTCAAATCATACCATGTTAGAGAAGGGAAAGTAGTAGCATGAGACACAGGGGTGACCAGAAGGCCATAACAGATGGTTGAAGTGGAGATGGCAATGTTGGTCGAGCCATGTCAGAGGGAGAACCCGCAGTAGAATCGTAGGTGGATGTGGCTGGTCGAATATGCGTTCAAGAAATACCATGTCAAATGGGGACCTAGTGGTGGTATAAAGTCTATAGGGTCTAGTGGGTCAAGCGGACCAGCTTCATTGATTGGGTAGTGCACACAGTATATCCCTCTCCAAGAGAAGGGTCGGACTATAAAACGTGGCCGATATTGATAAATTGGGTCATACCAGGAAAACCAGTGGGCTAGATCATGTGACCTAGAGTTCCATGCCCATCAGGCTGGGCTGTACAAGCCCAACTGGGTCGGGTCATGTCTGCCAAACCGGGTCAGTTTGGTTCGCTCTGACTAGCCCAGATCCTTTTTCACTTAAATCACAGAAACATTAAAATGGATGGTATATTTGATGAGATGCCTATTGAATTGGAGCCCTTAAAAAGAATCGGTACATTTGAAATTACATTATGGGTTTTTATTGTTTACTATCATAGGTCGATATTTTCTATAAATTCATTCCTTGGGGGTTATTTATGGCATTACATCCCCATCAATGGATTGCAGTCCCCTCTAGAGGTCCAATACCAAATAGTGTTATGAAATATATCCTTATAAATATAATGATATTGAATAACCCATTATGGTGTCTTGGGAGAATTGACATGATATCCAGGAGTACGGAATTAATCATTCATCTTCTATGAATATCGATAGGGTTTTCGATATCTTCTATGAATGATCCCCCAACATTATGAGCTGTATCAGTAGGGTTTTCTATATATTTTTAGAAGTACCCATATGTTGTGCTAAAATACAAAATTGAGTTTTCATTATCCTCTTGGAAGGATCCCATATCTATATACATTGACCCTTGAGTAGTGTGTTCTTCTTTGAGGGGCCCAAATAACTGGGACCTCTTTGTATGAGTCTATAATGAAAGCAATGCTCGACGGGTGAGTTCTCTTAGAATGACTAATCCTCGAGAAAATTAATGCATATTATGATTAGTCCTGACTTACCACCTTTACTAAAGTGGTTGGTTATTAGTATATTTAGATATTATTTGTATATGTGTAATTGGGATATAAAGATATATTGTTGACTATGAATTCCATTATGGTTTTTTACTTGTGGTTTCAGGTGTCTTACTGAGAATTGTTTTACTCACCCCTATATGGGGTTTTCTAGCATGTTTTGTGACTTGTACAGACGATCGACACTATGAAGAAGCCTTATATAGACCATGACCCGGTGGTGCATAGACATATCAAGAAAATGAGGTGTGATTCAACTACTTTAGATGGTTGTTTTTGTACATACCCTTCCGGTATTTCTTTCTTAAAAATGAAAATCAAGAGCTTGTACTTTAACCCTTGGTTGGGCTTGTATTGTATCCCCATGTACGTTCGAGTTTGGTAACTTCATAAACTATTGTTGGTATCTTATAAGTAAGAATATTTTTTTATGTAGTGTATTTATATTTCATCATTCTGGGGTTAGAAGAAGAGTGTGTGTGTATAGGTACATAAAAATTCCTTCCCAATTGTGGGATATTCTGAGTTTGTTATAGTCATTATAATATGGTCTATAGAAGTTGGTCTTGGGATAGTTATGGATTGGGAACCTTTGGGAATAGTTTGTAAGATGTGGTATCCTAGAATTTGAGTTTAAATTTAATATAAAGAGTTTGTTATATTTATTTTAGGAATAATTATTAATTTTTTCAAGTATGGATTTCAGGCTTTGGTCTCCAGTGATGCTGCATTGACCGAGGTATCCATACACTAGGATTCAAAATTATTTTTTTCTAAGTACATTAAAACAATTGTTGTAGGGGTAAATTATTGATAAATTAATCATATATGAATGAGGAATTTTATCAATGTACTTGTTGATTAATCCCTCTAGATATACTCTATTGACTATGGTACATTCTGATATACTACACGATTCTTCCATTTAGATATCCATCCAGGATACCACCACGTGACCACAAGGATGATCAATGGGGAAACAATATATTGATATAGAGTTTTTTACCAGTGACAACACCTCTAGGGGGTGTATCAAATACACAACCACTAGAAGAGTAGTACATGGTAAACAAAGTACTATTAGATGAGATGCCTAGGTAGAGTACACTACATGAGATTCAGTGAGAGAGACACCTAAGGTTCTTTTGCAAGCCTGAATCATAGGATTTCATGGAATGGTTTGAGGTGGTGATTATGATTTCCATCCATTTAGGGAACCCAACGATCATATAGTGCACCCCACAATGAGGATTCTATGTGGCTCGACATGGTGAGATATGGGTTTATATTGAATAATCCTACTATGAGGTGACTCTTTGATAGATAAAGACTGTTATTCTTATTCAAAGATGGATTTATCACCTTATAAGATAATGTCTATAAATTACCATGTTCTTATACATCTCTGGTTGAACTAGAATTTAGTATCTGAGTGTTCTTCAGGTCATACTGATCATTCCAATTTCTAGAGAAATATGATACACAACTTGTACATTAGAAAGTAGTCATTCAAGACAGATGTGTTTAGGGGCATCCATTACAACTTTATTTTTCTCTACATTTCTACTTATGATATTGTTCTTGAGAGAACCTCTATGGTTGAAATTCACTTGGATGAGTGGATATAGCCAGTGATTGTCATTAGTAAGAATGAATGTAAATGGTGGATTTTCATCCATGGTTGGGTTAGTGATTGGAGAACATGGATATGCATGGTGTATAACATGGAAGAGAAGTTGAGAGAGCAGTAGGTGGTCATTTACATTTCAAAATGTTATAACTACCACCCCCAAGTGGTCTATACCAACACCATGGAGAATGAGGACAATGGAGGTCCTATCTAGACACGATTGATGTGTATGACCAAATTGTTCCCTAAAATATTTTATGTTTGGTTACCGTCTACTCTTAGCATCCATGTTGATAAAAACGCGTGCAGAAAATCCTTTTCATGTCATGAATATAGTATGAGTCCTATAGTTTGTAGTTAAATTGTTGACATGAACATTACATCTGGAGATACATATGGGATGATACTTTATAATAAAACTGGTTTTTATAATGTTAATTGATCCTTGCAGTGAATGTTTTCATTGGAACCTCTTGGTGATGGAGTGGAGGTGATATAATGTCATTATAGCTATTGATTGGTTATTGAATGTTCTTGCATGGATAGAAAATTTTAGGAAAAGATTGCATTATATTCAAAACATTGGAATAGTGTTTTCCTTGGTTAGCCAAAAAGGAAACCAAAGCATCACATGATATACTCATGCATAGGAGGGTGCAACCAATTACTCAAAAATTAATTATGCTCACCCTCAACATAGTAGATGATGAAATTTGTTAGTTTCCTACAGTGTTGGATGAGTATGGGGAAAACATTCTTTAGGATGTACCACGATTACCTCCTAATAGGGAGGTAGATTTCTACATTGAACACTACCCTGAGATGACATCAATATCTACATATTTATATTATATGGCCCCTATGGAGATTCGCGAGATGAGGGTACAACTAGAGGAATTAAAGAGGAAGGATTTGTAAGACCTAGTGTTTCACCCTAGGCGGTGCCAATTTTGTTTTCCATGAAGGTATAAGGGATCATGATGTAATGTGTGGACTTTTAGCACCTGAAACATGTTTTCATGAGAAACAAGTATCCACTTCCAATGATTGAAAACTTCTTTGAAAAAATTATTGCAGTGAGGTGGTTCTCAACGATATACCGATGATTTATCTATCATTAACATCATATACGTGATGAGGATGTTCACATGACATCCATTAGATGTTGGTAAAACCACTACAAGTACATAGTATTTCCATTTGCATGAAAAAAATACCATTTTGTGTTCATGGGACTCATGAATAAGATATTCCCACAATACATACACATGATCATTGTGGTATTCATTGATTTCATCCTGGAGTAATCAGCGTCTGAGGAGGAGCACACGATACACATGATGATGGTCATAGATAGGAACCGAGAGAACATTCTTTATGAGAAACACTTGATATGTCAATTATGGATTCAAGAGGTCCACTTTCTGGGAAATGTCATTTCAGAGGCTCAAGTAGCAGTGGATCTGTTGACGATCATGGTAGTGCATGCTTGGAATCCACATAGAACTGAGACGTGGGTTAGTAATTTCCTGGGATTGGATGTTAACTCTATGATATTTGTTCCCAACATTACTATGGTTGAAGCACGCTTGACGGATTTTACATGGAAGGGAAAACATGTCATGGGGACATAAAAGTTTTAGTAGTGTTTTCATTTTTAAACGAAAAGGTTGACGAGCGATTCTATCTTGGGAATACTAGAGGAGGGTTTCAATTATGTATTGTTCTATGATGTATCCTAGATAGGGCTTTGTTGTGTCCTGATGTAGAGAATGCAGTGATATCCAATTGTTCACACTAGTTGAGACAACACGAGTAGAACTACGTTACCCACAATCACGAGGTAGCATTCATAGTCATTACATTCATGTTGTGGAAACATATTATTATGGATGTCATGTTTGTCTTCTTCTCTGATCAAAAGAGTATCATGTATATATTTTCACAGATGTATCATAACATCCGTAATATGGAGTGGGTACAGTTTATCTGGGATTTTGACTTTGAGATAGTTTATAAATTTTGGAAATGAAATCTGGGGGATGACAAACTCAGTAGGACATCCAGATTGTAGTTACTAGGTGTTGTTTTTGAGTAGATAGTCATGATATAGATATCTATCATTGATTTTGATTGAGTAGTGTACCACCAATTGATGGTTGTCACCCCTCTACCCTTATAGAGGGTCGGGGTGGGATATCTTCTGGTTATCGACTTCATGCCCCATCATAAGCAGTTTTCTACAGGGTGTGAATCTATAAATATTTGATAGGTAGAGAGAACATTGTTCACTTCAATGGATACATGATTGTACCATTGGGTTGTAGGAGGAGGTTGAGATGGAGTTCCACATACATCCCTTGGAGGTACATCTAGGTATAGAGAATAATTACTAGGACCATTGACGTTAGTTTTATTGGATATGGATGATGATGGAGGTGGCATAGTTTCATTCTACATTACTCACTTGTCTGCAAGTGAAGGAAATAAAATAGGTTCCAGCAGTATTGTCCCAACCCCTTGAGGTACTGGGCTTGAAGTGGTATGGGACATCGATGTACATCATGATATGTTCACCACAAACTTCCCGGCGACACA
This sequence comes from Viscum album, assembly GCA_963277665.1. NCBI lineage: Eukaryota > Viridiplantae > Streptophyta > Magnoliopsida > Santalales > Viscaceae > Viscum > Viscum album. Next base: position 337,363,758 of record OY728157.1, on the reverse strand, counting down.
TTACCATCAAGGTGATCATTCACTGAATCACCATTTTGGCCGACATCCTACATATCTGTGAGTTGAGATCTACAGATGGCATGAGATGACTCAACATGTAGGAGATATTTTGGATTAAAGGGGTACCCTCAATGATCATTTCAAATAGTGAATACCATTTCTCTTCTAGGTTGTGTAAGGGATTGCATGAGGCTTTTGGTGCTCAGTTTCCCTTGAGCACGAAGTTTTATCCCAAAATTGATGTCATGGTGGAGAGGACCATTTATGTCACTGAAGAATTGCTACGTTATTACATAGAAGACATTGGCACTAGTACGGTTTATCACTTACATATAGTTGTGTTTACATACTAGAAAATCAACCACCCAACCATATTTATAGCACCGGTCGAGGCCTTGTAAATGAAATCTTGTAATAAACGTTATCATGGAAATAACCTTATGATTCTACACACAAAGGTCTAGAGTTGGTGTGGGATACCATAAATAATGTGAAGATCATCCATGAGAGGATGATTACTTTACATAGATATCAATAGTTCTATGCTAATAGGAGGCGGAGGCCTCTGATTTTATTAGAGGGAGACCATGTGTTCCCTCGAGTCTCACCACGATATATTTTGAGAAGATTTGTAGGGGGTCACAATTTATCTATATGATACATTATCACATTCAAGATTCTGAGTATAGATGGAAAGGTTTATATCACATAGCTCTACCCCCCATACGAATTAGTTTCATGTGGTATTTCATGTGTCAATGTTGAGGTTGTACATGCATGATCTATCACACACCATTGACAAGGTCTATATGGACATTGATGATAGGGTGACCTTTTTGGAATACCCAGTGGAGATTGAGAATCAACCAGAGTGGATCCTTTATGGGAAGTTGAATCCTCTGGTCTGTGTCCACTGGAAGCAATGGAATTTTTAGCAGAGAACATGAGAGTGAGAGGCTCAGATTTTTTCTTAGTACTCTATTATTTTTTTAGTAGAGTTTGTTTCTCCTTTTAGGGATGTAAATCCTTAATTTTTGGAGAATTCTATTAGTCATGTTTTCCCAATTTTATTTTTTGATAATATTTTAGAAAATTCAATGACTATGAGCATAAATGTCGTGAGATTTTATTGCATGGGGTTCCCGAAATAATTTTTTAAAAATTGTTATGTTTTTTAATAGTGCGCTCGTGAGACATACCTTGAAGAGGTGAAATATAATTTAAATGTGTGTCAGGATCAGATATCTGAGGGCACCATTGATCTTAGTGTAGTATATTATCTCTAGATGCATTTTAACATTGGTCAGTATATGTCATCTCTAAAAAAATTCATCCATGGAATATCCTTATATAGAATAATTAAATGAATATTTTTTATTTTGAAATAATAATATCTCAAAAATGGTAACTCATATTTGGAATATAAAACCACCTTTGAGGTCGTTATGTGGAGTTTTACATAGTAGATGATTATCGTCGACTTGCGTAGGATGACATAAAAGGTTATCTTTATTGGAAATAATCAAAATTAAAATATATAATAAAAACATTTTAGTTGGATGTTACATGTTGACGCAACGAAGGATTATTTTTTTAATAGTCCTTGTTAAGTAAATTTAGTGTTATCGTTTTAACCCTGGTATTCCCCTATGTCCTGGAGAATGAGACTATCATGACTGCATATAAAAATATTGTGGTGTATCATGATGATTCATGAACGATTTCCAATAAAAATAGATCATCGATATAGAATGATCCAATCTCCAGGTACTATGTGATTTTTTTAATCTCTTACCCCACTATGTATCCCTATGATAAAGGTGTATTACTCGATTAACAGATTAATCCATGGGTCATGCATATTGTGGGATGAGATTTTTCCAATGTGGGAATTGTTATCAGGATTTTTATTTCATAGATATTGTTTAACTCATCTATGTTCTGTATTTATAACATGAATCGATTGAGTTAGACACTAAAAAGACCACAATATGTTATTTATGTGTCCTTGTGTGTTTATCTACTTTCCCCAATATTCCATGCATTCATTGTTCTTCTTTATTTATTCATTGTTCCTCAAAACTATGTCCCGGGATGGGGTCTGAACCTGTGGTGGCACAAAAAGGGCGGCAAATCATGGTGGCATCTCGGGCCATTTTATGTTCCATGTGATGGGGAGAGACCTCTAAGGAGGCGGCCAATGGAGGACAGAGAACGAGACCTACAAGGAGGCTGGGCCAGGTGGTGGAAGGAAACAGTCTATGTGGACTGCATTGGAAGAGGGGTCATGGTAGCATAAGCCATTGCTGATGATAGGGAGGAAAAAATAGTATACCATAGTAGAGATGGGAATGTCGTTCGGGGGACATCATAAGGGTAAGCCACTACAGAGCCATGAGTATATGTTTCTGATGGTGAAAGTGGTCTAGTGGGACCATATTGGAGGAGGACACCACAGAAGCAGGGAGGTTGTCAGATAAGGTTTGTCACATGGACTGGCCGCACAACGCGGTATGACCGTGTCGTTCGGCCAGTGCATGCGGCAGAGCCACATGCGGGAGAAGGATTAGATCATGAAATGTGGACCATGTTGGAGAAATAGGGCCACCGAGGTTTGTTCATACTGACAAGGTTGTGTCTGGTCATCCGGACCAGGTATTTTAATGTCATCCAAGAGGAACCAGGTCATACCTGGACCGAGACAAATCATTTTTAATAGAAATGATCATCACATTAAAATAGAAGGTCAGTTTGATGGGAAGTCGATGTTTTTAATACCCTTATAGTGTGGAGGTCCTTTGGAGATTTCTTGGTAAGTTTTTAGTATGGACCAGTATAGGTAGAATATTTTCCTTGGTTATTTTCTTGAGTATTTTTTAATGCATTACATCCTCATCATGAATTATAGTCCCCAATAGAGGACAAGCACCATAAATAGTTCTTGTATCCCTCAATGGGATTAGATTAATCCTCTATCACCTGTGGAGGAGTTATGTTGAAATTAATATGACCTCCGAGTATAGGGCATTAATAGTCTATCCACTAAGACATATCAATAGGGTGGTTTGTATCCAATGAGAAGTATCTATGACGTTACGAGGAGCATAATAAGTTTGTCTGTATCCAAAGAGAAGGATCCATTACACAATAGGATAATACAGATTTGGGTTGTTATTATTCTCTGAGAAGTATCCCCTCTTTGTATACCTTGATCTTGACAAGGGTGTTCTATTTGTACAGGGCCCAAATAAGTAGGACTTTTTATAAGATCCTCTGTTGACATCAAGGGTTGAGGAGTGAGTTATCCCATAACAAGAATTCCATGAGCAAGAACATTTGGCTCATAATTGGTCAGGACTTACCATCTTTACCTTGAATCCGGTTATGATTATATCTATATATTCTTTATATATGTTTTATTGGAATAAACTTATATAGTGATAACTCTGAATGACCTTGTGTTCTTTTGTTGTTGTTTTGGGTTTTCCTATGGATTATTGTTTTACTCACACCTACACAATATTTGTAGGCTCATGTCACGTCTTGTGTAGATGATCAATGGATTGACATAGTCTTATGTGGACCCGGATGTGGTTTTGCATAGAGTGATCAAGTGAAAAAGGTTTGATTCAATGACTTCATGTTTCTATATTTGTAAAAACCCTTCATTTTGGGTTTTCTGTGGATGATACCTAGGTTCTTGTACTTCCCCCTTTAGGTTGGGATGTATTCAAGCCCCATGTACATTTCTATTTTATGCTATCGTACTCTATTTTTGCAATCTTAGTGTTATTCAATGTTGTTTACATTGTATTTTTACATTTCAGAATTTTGAGGCTTGGAGATGTCTGTGTCTGTGTACAAGTACATATGAAAATACCTCACATGTGTAGGATAATCTTACTCTGATGATATTAAATATCCCCTGACCTATTGGAGGAGGGAATGGGTTAGTCACAACTTGGGCCACTAAGGTGAAGGGTGGTGAAAAAGAATTGGGGTTAACAAATTGTTTAATGTTTTGGTTATTGTGGTTATTTGGAATTTCTGGAAATTTATTTATTTAATAATTTATGTTTAACATTCTGTTTCATTTTAGAATTTTGGAGAATAATATCTTAATAATTCATATGATGTTTCATAAATTTAGTTTATAATCTTACTTTATGATAACCTGTTATGTTCGGGATAATATCTATAATCAAGTGGAAAATATTTTTATTATTCTGTGTGTTATTTGATTCATTTTATTTTTCGTTTTGTGCTTATAGAATGAAAAATTCATTGTGAATACTCATCATTTAAAGAAAATGATGATAAGTTATTGGATATTTATCAATATAAGAAATGATACTTATCATGTAACTATATTAACATATTTTCATAGTATTAATGGTAATGGTAGTCCTCATCTCTAGAATCAATATCTTGAAACAAAAAAATATCTTATTAACATCATTTTGGATTATTCGATGAACCATTTCTAAACGCATTTATTTTTGGTTTAGTGGTTATTGACTCTATCTGGATCATAAACATTCTTATTATGATGAACCTCATATTAAATACCACTTATTTGATGATTTTTTATATAATTATACCCATTATACAATCCCTAAACACCGTGACTACAGGTGTATATGGGAAATTATATTTATATCACATTAACTAGATATAAGGTACAATAATAAAATTAAAAACAAAAAAATAAGACCATAAATTCCATTGATATTCTAATACTATGTGAGAATAATTAGGGACGAATATAGATATCTATAAATCCTAGTGAGGGAGTAAAAATATCTTAGCAATATCAATGTAAAACATGTCATTCAAGAGGCATATCTTAGGGAGAAAACATGGGTGATAATCATAAACATGATCATCAGAGCCTGATATAAGATGATATCATCATGGTAAAATAAGAAATTTTCAACAACATAAAACATTACATCATAAGATAAAATATATAATAACTACTGAGACAACATATGATAATTTCTTAAGGTAACATCTTGTACATCATAGAATGTATCTCCCAAGATAAAATTTAACCCTAGGCATTAGAGGGATTTATAATTCATGGCATGTACGTTACTTTCTTATCCTATAGATTCATTTATGTACCACATTTATCAAAAAACATAAGAATATACATTATCACATATAATTCCATGAATAATGATTGTGTCATTCATAAATGGATGATCCCCATAATATAAGGATATCAATATCTTATTGAATATCCGTGAGTGAAAATGAGGATGTTAAATAACCACACAAATGATGGGCATAAAACAGTACTGGATTATTTTAGAAATATATTGAGGGTAATTTATTTTTGATTTAAAATTTTAATTTGCGTATATAGTTTATCTCATCCTTTTAAATATAAGTAGAGTAATAGGGATGTGTAAAAATATATCCAAAACTAAAATATTTGAAATTCAAAGGAATAATATAATGAAGGCCCATGAATTATGTGTAGAAGGAGATGATCCATTACCATTAAAGGTTGCTAATAACACTAAGGATGAGAATCAATATTGATAAGGAACACAACGGGAGGGATCAAGTGAAATAATGGCATATTAATTTTTTTATAAAATACTTTTGAGTGAAGTTTAATGGAAGATTGGTTGTGTTTTATAGCTTAAATGAAAAAAATAAACTGTTAATTTCAATGAATATTTTTTTGACTCGATATGAAAAAATAATGAACAAAAAGATCCTACAGTTTTTACAAATGGTTTCTTATATATAAAGTGAGGATTAAATATTTTATATTTGTAAGAAATGATATATTTATAATAATACCATTGGTGATGTGGAAGTGATCCATGTTCACAAAAAATAAATTTTGAATCCAAAAATATATTATAAAGTTTTTAGTTTATTCATTATGTATCTATTTAATAAACCAAATAGCCTAAAAAAATTATTTAGATGGGGAAGCATTATTTCATTCATTGACACTCTTTATTTTATTTTTAAAATAACTTTTGTGCTATTATGATGTCACCAAACATAATATATATTTATATATTTTATATTTTGTAACGCCCCGACCCCAGCTACCCAGAGTCGGTGAATTACTTCGTAACATTGGCATGATCACAAAAGATCAAGTCTCGAAAGACCGATTAGTTTAGTAGCCTTGGAAGCACTAGATACATTCATAAATGTTACATTATATCATAAAGTGAAAAACTAATAACAAAGTCTTCATAGTCCACACTCATATCCCTTTCTGACTACCCCTGCAGGTCATTCATAAAATACTCCCTCACATCCTGGAAATTATTAAAACATTGAAAGGGGTGAGCTCAGATGCTCAGTAAGGATAACAATATTGCGGAAGCTTTAATAAATAAACATAAAAATTTAAGGCAATGTATAACTAAAACAAAAGCCTTTTAAACTTGAACATCAACATAATATGGCAAAAAGTAAAATGAGATAATGCCATTCACTTCTTCACATGGATATTCTACTGGTCGAATAATCACATGAAATATCAATAACCACTTTCATAATGATGGAATGTATAATACCAGACATTCTGAAACATTTTTTCAAGGCCTCGGCCAAGACGTCTAAAATGATTAAGGCCTCGGCCAAAACCATAAATCAAATTGGGAAGGGGCCTTGGCCAATTCCACGTCTAATTGTCTCATGAGACCTACCGATGCATCGAGGAGCAATAGCAGGCTCCACCCGTCACTTATTAAGTCCAATACATTCCTCATATGAATAGGTTTAAACATATCATAAACCATAACATAATCGTATCACGAAAAACATGCATAAAGGAAACATAACATTTCCACATTTCAATAACAAGATATCAATACAACACATTGTTATAATAAAACCGCTTTCAAAACCATTTTCAATACCAAAATAAAAGAAAGTTAAAACTTTGTATTTATTTTTCATTAAAAAAAAGATGGCTTATAGAGGAAGTCGAAACTCAAATAATGGTCACGGCGGCGGAGAAGTTGTTGTCACCGCATAAGTACGGAAAGAAAAACATTCCCTTTTGTCGTTTAGCAAAACACATCATATAAAAAAGATTCCTTTTGAATAAACGTAAAAGTCAAAGGGGTTTATACACCGTATAAAAGAAAGTTGTGTATAAAACCAAATATTCCTCAATGAAAGGGGATTGAGACGAAGTCCTTAAAATATCATTTTTAAAATAAAATAGATCTATTATGTGTATTCACTATAGGTACACATAAAGAAAGTAAAAATACAAAATAGTAAATAATAATATCATGACATAATTTGAAAGTAGGAGATTAACCCATAGAATAGAAATTGGGTTAAGAAGTTCCCTTACCTTGTGTCCGACTTGACTCAACCATTCTTTAACCTCCTGAATAATAAACTAGAGTTAATATCTACCTTATTAAGAACCATTTTCAATTTCATTATCCTTTTTATATCACTTATTATAATGTTATGAACATTATGTAATTATTTAAGTTAATAACGGTCGTTTGGTCGATCTTTGGTACTTGAGTCAACAATAAACTTCTTATAATTACAAGTTGTTCATGTGGTAGAATATCCATTATATCCAGAATTATATTAATTATTTAGATGTCATATATATCATATATATAAAGTATATACATTCATTCATAATGTCACGTAACATTTAGAGGTAAGAAATGAAATGCACCGTTCATGGAGACGGTAAGCCGTACGTACGCATGAACGCTAATTTCATTTCTATTTCGTATTTAATGGAATGAAATCATAACGATATAAATTTATAATATAATTGAAGTATATTATATTGTATAATACCATTTACTCCATCCTTTATACATCCCACATATGGCATTAACGATTCAAATCACTTTGAGGGGGCGGTAGTCCGCACTTCCTAAAATGAAATTATCGCATTTTACCCATAATGGAAATCATAAAGTATGCCATAAATGAAAAATACAGAAGAATAAGTAAAACATAAACATATTATATATAATATATAAAAATAGTGACATCTTAATGGCCACCTTTGAAGGTGTTATATGAGTGTTGACCAATCATCGTTTCGTGAGGCAGAAATTCGCCATCCACAGAAACCGTATGTTCTTTAACCATTAGATGTAGGTGTGTGTAAGTGTAGCTCGAATACTTCTTATAAAAACATCCTAGTATATTTAGGATACTGGTGTTGTTACAAAAGAAATTAATAAAAAGAGTTTAGGGGGTTGTAGAAGAAAAATAAAACAAAACAACATTAGAAAAGACATTACCTCAAAATCGGGTAACTCTTTTTGATTTGAGCCAAAGGCTTCCTTGAAAAGAGTTCTGCCCAAAGTAAGGCTTCTAGGAGTAATAGGGGGAAGTTGGGAGGGTATTTGGGCAGGGGTTGGCCGAGCCAAATGGCTTGAAAGTGTAAATGAGGTTGGAGAGGTGGGGGCCTTTTATAAGTGGGGAGGAGGGGCACTTTTGGAAAGATTGAAATGTTACATTATTTCACAATTATTTTCGGATTCTAATGGTCCCAAACTTATATAATTCTAGTCTAAGGTGATAAGGTTTCGAAATATCCTCATACAATAGGATTTGGACAAGTGTAAGCCTTGGAATTTGCATTATCTTCTCATTTTATTTAAATCGTTAAATAATGAGGTCGTCGCTGCATCATAATGTTGTCATAAATAATTTAATTTATTTAATGTCTAAAAATTAAAAAAAATACTATGATGTAGTAAATATTTTTATCTTTCTAATTAATATTTATAGTCAAAATTTGGACTTGTGTGACCCCACTTAAAAACTATTTTAGTAAAATAACTCATGTTTGGGTCAATTTAATTTTAACATTAAATAAATATATATTAATGTCATTTTCCAACTAAAGTGGCTCCATGGGGTCCCCAAGTTTACCCATGGGTTGTCTTGGTCGGCCATGACTCATCCAATAGGAGTAGGACAAGTTTCATGCTCATCTAATATTATTAAAACATTATTTTTACCTTAAACTACACTAATTACCTCTAATCGCGATTAAGAACTTAAAAGTTACAATTCACCAAAAAATTATTTTAATCTCATTGAACCACATTTTACTTCTTAATGACAACCATGTATGTCTGATTTTTGAAAATCAAATCACAGAAGTGGTAATATTACATTTAAACGAAAAATCAGTTATTTAACTACCACTTAGTGGTTTCACTATTCATCAAAAATTGAAGTTTTTCAGAACAAGGCCAAAATTTCACCCTAAGATATAATTGATATTCCGAATTCAAAAATGATGTCTATTTTACAAAATTCCAAAAATATAAGTTTCATTAATTAATTTTATAATTAATTCCCGCTGTCACAACAAATAACGTGTTTTAAGAAACAATTTATATGAAAAGATTGGCAATTGTTTATATCCAATTTCAATGTTAAATTAATTGTAATGAACACCATTGGATAAAATGGTAATAATATATTCTAATTATTCCTTAAAACCACTAAATAGTATAATTTATCACTATAAATTATTTTGATTAAAAAAGTTGTTTTTATGTATTTTTCACTATTCATAAAAAAATAAAAGTTCTAAGAAAAATACCAAAAATTCAACATAGGCTAATTTCGATATTCCGAATCCAAAAATGAAGTCCATTTTGATAAATAAAAATTATAAAATTTCAAAATGTAGGTATTACTATTCACAATGGCTAGTTTAATTCGTTGTGGTGTGTGTTAGAGCTCGAGGTTGCGTACAACACACACTATTGCATTATTCGAAGTGAAACGTACCAAGGAAGATTGGGGTGTTACATTATCTCCTCCTTCAATAAATTGCGTCCTCGCAATTTGAAATTTTTCTTTGAAAATAAAAGGTTGAAAAGAGAAAATACCATTGTGGAAAACCCACATCGGAAATAAGATTAATAAAATTTAGCCTTAATAAGAGGGAAATGGAAATAAGAAAGTCACCACCAAATTATGATCTCGATATGGAGACCATTGGTGGCAATTAGAGACATATAATTGGAGGAAAAACGTAAATATTTGTAGGGAATGATTGAGGTCATCAATCACAATCAACTGTCAAATTGAGGGCCCCAAAGCCTTCCATCTATGTTGATTTAAAATATCATCAGTTCAAAAAAACATAAGGTATTAGGATAACACTTTTTTTTGTTTTAATATCCCTTTACTAAAGTTTAAGAATTAATTTATTCATTGAATAAGAGATATGTATATATATATATCTTGACAATTAGAGTTTCAACCTTCAACTCATCTTTCACTCAAAAAGATAATAGAACTCAAAAATATTATACTTATACTAATTGTATAAGGTTCCAAATGTTAACACATACCATTTAGATTAGTAAAATTATTTTGTAATAACCAGGGACTTCCTGTAGGCTAGTGGTAGGAAATAAAGGCATGTCGCACCATGATTGTGGGTTCGATTCCTGCAGCTTTGTCCGACGCGATGGGTTATGCCCCACCCTGCAGGTTGTCCTCTTCCTAAAAATATAGTACTATACTATTCCAAAAATAATCTTCATAAATGTTTTAACCTTAAACAATACTATCCAAAGATCAACTTAATCCATTCCGACCTTTATAGTTATCCAAAATACCTCCGTCCAGATATTCTCTAAAGGGTCGTTAAATTCCAAAATCAATTGTAACCTCAGATTCCCCAAACAAAGTAAAGTTTCTCTTATTGTCACATACTAAAAATATGATTACCTTCATCATATTAAATCCTTAATGAAAAAAACATGTACTACAGTACAATCCTTATATATATGACATTATTCTTATAACCATAATCTAGTTCTTGAGTCCTAAAACACAAATACAATAATTATTCCGCTTCAACTGTAGTCACAGCATAAGATTGGCCTTGATCCCTTGGCCTTTTCTGAGGTATGTTTCCTTTACGCTTAGGACATTCATTTGCATAATGCCATGTTTCCCTACAATTGTAGCATTCAACTTTGACAGCCTCTTTCTTTCCCTTTCAATCACGAGCCTGGTGACCCTTTTCTCCACATTTATAACAAACTCCCATTCCTTTTAGGCAAGTACCAGGGTGATTCTTCCCAAAATTATCACATAAAGGAAAATCCTTCTTTCCCTTTTTCCCTTTATCTGTCTCATGTTCCACCGTTCTCTTCTTCTCTTGCTTTACTTTGTTGTCATAAGACTTAGAGAATTCCTTTTCTGTCTTGATAGCACACGAGACAATGTCTTCGTATGATGAGAAGTATTGTGATACTAAAGCTCAACGGAGAAATGGTTTTAACCCATCAATGAAACGATCAATATTACTCCTTGGGTTTCGTATATAATCGGCAGCATGCCTCGCTAACCATGTAATGTTAGCCTCATACTTTGCGACATTCTCATCCTCCTTCTGCCTCAAACACAGAAATTGCCTTTCCATATCTGCTCGATGGTCACGAGGAAAATATTTTTCTAAAAACAGATCTTTGAACTCCCTCCATTCCATATTCGATACGTCATCATCTTCCTTTGTGTTTGGAATCAGCGACCACCACTGATCGACATCTCCAGTGAGGTGGTAAACTGCCATGACAACCTTCTCCCTTTCGCTACTCCCCAAGGCATGGAATATTTTCTCTAAGGAGTTTATCCATTGCTCAGCTACTAACGGATTTGTACCCCCATTGAAGGTTGGTTGTTGTTGCCTCATGAAACGGTCTAGCATTGATCCTCCACGTTGCGGATCAGGGTGCTCCATACGAGTAAGGTTATTATTCATAACCTGAGTAAGTTGTTCCAGTATGGTGATTAGCTGATCGACACCAGTTGCATCACCAGCCCCACTATAATTATCTTGAGCAGGAGGGCAATCCCTACATGGAGTACGTGCATTGATACGGTTTCCATTTCTTCCACTAGGCTCCATTTCTAAACAATTGCATAAACTAGATTAGTTTATGAAATAAAATACATAATTCCATATTTGTAAAATACTTTACATAAATTGAACTATTTATGGATATAATCCATAATCATAAAAAGAAATGTTTCCTTTGAGGAAGTATATACTCATAACCCTTCATAGTGGTTTGTAAAGAAAATGAGAATTATCCTAAGCATATCCCCCGGGAGTGTCGTAACCATGAGTACGGCAAGGCCCGTTGTCATGCACCAGTTCCCGTTTGAGTCTAACTCAAAGCGGTGTTTTCGGGTTTTACCCCTAGGTACTTCTGTGCCAGAGCCGCCTCTACCTACTCGTATCCAGACAGGGATGTATTGCTCGGAAAACTCACAAAATCTCTACAATAACAAAATTCTAGGAAGTTCTTCTATACTAATCCTCAAAGTCTATCTTTGGGCTATGTGCTCTAATCAGAGTTTATCTAAATCTAGCTTCCAAGGTTAGTACTAAACTGCCTCTGATACCAACTGTAACGCCCCGACCCCAGCTACCCAGAGTCGGTGAATTAATTCGTAACATTGGCATGATCACAAAAGATCAAGTCTCGAAAGACCGATTAGTTTTGTAGCCTTGGAAACACTAGATACATTCATAAATGATACATTACATCATAAAGTGAAAAAATAATAACAAAGTCTTCATAGTCCACACTCATATCCCTTTCTGACTACCCCAGCAGGTCATTCATAAAATACTCCCTCACATCCTGGAAAATATTAAAACATTGAAAGGGGTGAGCTCAGATGCTCAGTAAGGATAACAATATTGCGGAAGCTTTCATAAATAAACATAAAAATTTAAGGAAATGTATAACTAAAACTAAAGCCTTTTAAACATGAACATCAACATAATATGGAAAAAGTAAAATGATATAATGCCATTCACTTATTCACATGGATATTCTACTGGTCGAATAATCACATGAAATATCAATAACCACTTTCATAATGATGGAATGTATAATGCCAGACATTCTGAAACATTTTTTCAAGGCCTCAGCCAAGACGTCTAAAATGATTAAGGCCTCGGCCAAAACCATAAATCAAATTGGGAAAGGGCCTTGGCCAATTCCACGTCTAATTGTCTCATGAGACCCACCGATGCATCGAGGAGCTATAGCGGGCTCCACCCGTCACTTATTAAGTCCAATACATTCCTCATATGAATAGGTTTAAACATATCATAAACCATAACATAATCGTATCACGAAAAACATGCATAAAGGAAACATAAAATTTCCACATTTCAATCACAAGATATCAATACAACACATTGTTATAATAAAAACGCTTTCAAAACCATTTTCAATACCAAAATAAAAGAAAGTTAAAACTTTGTATTTATTTTTCATTAAAAAAAAGATGGCTTATAGAGGAAGCCGAAACTCAAATAATGGTCACGGCGGCGGAGAAGTCGTTGTCGCCGCATAAGTACGGAAAGAAAAACATTCCCTTTTGTCGTTTAGCAAAACACTTCATATAAAAAAGATTCCTTTTGAATAAACGTAAAAGTCAAAGGGGTTTATACACCGTATAAAAGAAAGTTGTGTATAAAACCAAATATGCCTCAATGAATGGGGATTGAGATGAAGTCCTTAAAAGATCATTTTTAAAATAAAATAGATCTATTATGTGTATTCACTATAGGTACACATAAATAAAGTAAAAATACAAAATAGTACATAATAATATCATGACATAATTTGAAAGTAGGAGATTAACCCAAAGAATAGAAATTGGGTTAAGAAGTTCCCTTACCTTGTGTCCGACTTGACTCAACCGTTCTTTAACCTCCTGAATAATAAACCAGAGTTAATATATACCTTATTAAGAACCATTTTCAATTTCATTATCCTTTTTATATCACTTATTACAATGTTATGAACATTATGTAATTATATAAGTTAATAACGGTCGTTTTGTCGATCTTTGGTACTTGAGTCAACAATAAACTTCTTATAATTACAAGTTGTTCATGTGGTAGAATATCCATTATATCCAGAATTATATTCATGATTTAGATGTCATATATATCATATATATACAGTATATACATTCATTCATAATGTCACGTAACATTTAGAGGTAAGAAATGAAATGCACCGTTCATGGAGACGGTAAGCCGTACGTACACATTAACGCTACTTTCATTTCTATTTCATATTTAATGGAATGAAATCATAATGATATAAATTTATAATATAATTAAAGTATAATATAGTATATAATACCATTTACTCCATCCTTTATACATCCCACATATGGCATTAACGATTCAAATCACTTTGAGGGGGCGGTAGTCCGCACTTCCTAAAATGAAATTATCGCATTTTACCCATAATGGAAATCATAAAGTATGCCATAAATGAGAAATACAGAAGCATAAGTAAAACATAAACATATTATATATAATATATAAAAATAGTGACATCTTAATGGCCACCTTTGAAGGTGTTATATGGGTGTTGAACAATCATCGTTTCGTGAGGCAGAAATTCGCCATCCACAGAAACCGTATGTTCGTTAACCATTAGATGTAGGTGTGTGTAATTGTAGCTCGAATACTTCTTATAACAACATCCTAGTATATTTAGGATACTGGTGTTGTTACAAAAGAAATGAATAAAAAGAGTTTAGGGGGTTGTAGAAGAAAAATAAAACAAAACAACATTAGAAAAGACATTACCTCAAAATTGGGTAACTCTTTTTGATTTGAGCCAAAGGCTTCCTTGGGAAGAGTTATGCCCAAAGTAAGGCTTCTAGGAGTAAGAGGGGGAATTTGGGAGAGTATTTGAGCAGGGGTTGGCCGAGCCAAATGGCTTGAAAGTGTAAATGAGGTGGGAGAGGTGGGGGCCTTTTATAAGTCGAGAGGAGGGGCACTTTTGGAAAGATTGAAATGTTAAATTATTTCACAATTCTTTTCGGATTCTAAAGGTCCCACACTTATATAATTCGAGGATAAGGTGATAAGGTTTCGAAATCTCCTCATCCAATAGGCTTTGGACAAGTGTATGCCTTGGATTTTGCATTATCTTCTCATTTTATTTAAATCGTTAAATAATGAGGTCATCGCTGCATCATAATGTTGTCATAAATAATTTAATTTATTTAATGTCTAAAAATTATAAAACAAAATACTATGATGTAGGAAATATTTTTATCTTTCTAATGAATATTTATAGTCAAAATTTGGACTTGTGTAACCCCACTTAAAAACTGTTTTAGTAAAATAACTCATGTTTGTGTCAATTTAATTTTAACATTAAATAAATATATATTAATGTCATTTTCAAACTAATGTGGCTCCATGGGGTCCCCAAGTTGACCCATGGGTTGTCTTGGTCGGCCATGACTCATCCAATAGGATTAGGACAAGTTTCATGCTCATCTCATATTATTAAAACATTATTTTTACCTTAAACTACACTATTTACCTCTAATCGCGATTAAGAACTTAAAAGTTACTATTCACCAAAAATTATTTTAATCTCATTGAACCACATTTTACTTCTTAATTACAACCATGTATGTAGGATTTTTGAAAATAAAATCACAGAAGTGGTAATATTTCATTTAAATGAAAAATCAGTTATTTAACTACCACTTAGTAGTTTCACTATTCATCAAAAATTGAAGTTTTTCAGAACAAGGCCAAAATTTCACCCTAATCTATAATTGATATTCCGAATTCAAAAATGATGTCTATTTTAAAAAATTCCAAACATATAAGTTGCATTAATTAATTTTATAATTAATTCCCGCTGTCACAACAAATAGCGTGTTTTAAGAAACAATTTATATCAAAAGATTGGCAATTGTTTATATCCAATTTCAATGTTAAATTAATTGTAATGACCTCCATTGGATAAAATTGTAATAATATATTCTAATTATACCTTAAAACCACTAAATAGTATAATTTATCACTATAAATTATTTTGATTAAAAAAGTTGTTTTTAAGTATTTTTCACTATTCATAAAAAAATAAAAGTTCTCAGAAAAATACCAAAAATTCAACATAGGCTAATTTCGATATTCCGAATCCAAAAATGAAGTCCATTTTGATAAATAAAAATTATAATATTTCAAAAAGTAGGTATTACTATTCACAACGGCTAGTTTAATTCGTTGTGGTGTGTATTGGAGCTCGAGGTTGAGTACAACACACGCTATTGCATTATTCGAAGTGAAACGTACCATGGAAGCTTGGGGTGTTACATATTTTTTACCAAAAAACATTTGTTGTCTTTGAAAATTTTGAAAATATAAATTTCTGAAAATATCGACATGCAATTTGGAAATATAATATTTAATTTATCAAAATAAATAATTAAATATGACAATTTATAATTTTAAATAAAGAAAAACCATTTATTAAAAATTAAGAGTTATTATAGAGATACATTTTCAAAACTATAATAAAATATTCATTTGACATCATAAAAATATATTATCATTTATATATAAATAATTATAATTTATTAATAAAATATTGTTAAAATAAAATTTATTTAAACAGTTATCGAATACTTAAAAAAGGTCACTTTATTTAAACTATATATTTCACAAAAATACAATTTTATTTCCATAGTTCAACAATACGTTTTTTATCATACATAATATATATTTATTTATAATGTAATAATAAAAAAGATAAATAAAATTATTTTCTTATTAAAAATAAAAATATAAAAATTATTTATTTTTGAGTCTAGATACACATCCTCTTATTATACTAGTGCATACCCTAATTGTATGTTCTGCGATGGTGACATATTCTTTGGGTGGATTAGTGAAAAATATATATGTTTTTATTTTGATAAGCTTAAACTTATCTTTTAAATGGATTCACACATTCTTTAAAAATTAAATCATACATGGTCTTATCTAATTGTAAAAAAAACGATGTCATCTCTCTATAAATCACTAATACATAGGCATCACATGGTTTGATCATATTAGATGAGGCCATCGCTTCATCCATATATTTATATTATAATTTATCATAACATTTAATATATAATAATCATTTTGGTAACTATAAAATGGATATATTTTTAATGGTTATGATTAGTAATGATCTATTATTTCTACCTAAATATAATTTTTCAAAATAACCAATGTGTTCCATGTGTTTTAAATAACACAATTAAATAAACATGAATTTATTTATTTGAAATGGGATTTTCTTTATTTATCATTGGTTGTTCAAAATACCCCTTATTTATAAATTTCACCATCAAAATTTTATTCCAAATCTTTATATTTATGAGGGTAATTATGTTACATAAACCCTTCCATTTCCTAAATTGCTTCCTCAAACATGTTGTTACACCACAATACAATGTCCAGATAAGTTTCCTTATTTAATATATCATAATCTCGTTGATCTAGTATCATAAATGTTTTCTCACAAGATAGGTCATTCTCAAATGTTACCACATTTGAAATTTCTCATTAGTGGGTTCAGGTATATAATTAATCAAGAGTGATAAATAATGCACATCATTTAATTAATATAGGTTAGGTGGGAGTTCATGTCTAATGCCAAAACATCTATGAGATCATGGATCTCAAATGGGATAATGTATATTCGACTATGGTTTCCATATTTCCTAAACATCAAGAAGTCTTCCGTGAAAATATAAGAAATAACACTTTATATCTGACCTCAGATTCATTGTAACATCAATGAATGTATGTATATAATTTAGTTGAAATTGTGAATTTTTAATTTTATTTTTAATGGATCCACCTTTTTATATCAACTCATAGATATGATTTGATCGCATTTCCTTCTATTCACTAATATCATACCATCCTGTTGTGGTCTGATTACTCTCCCTTCATAATGTCTCTTAAGGTGGAATTTGATTACTATAATGGAATCATATATTATATGATAACTCTACATGGGGAATACACTCATCTTAATGTACACAGAATTCTATTGAACATGATCTCAATATATCCATAATATTTTGTATTTTTCTTTATAAATGATCATCCTTCTAAAGGTGATATATTATGAAAAATCTAAAATCTATGTCTAGTTATTGTTGAAGGGTTCTCTAAAACATCAACGTATTCCAACGAACTCAATTGGATACAAAGAAGATTTATACACCATAAAATATTACAATTTTCCTTATGTTTATCACAAAGAGTGGGACAATAGTTAAATACTCTTAGATACAAATTAAATGAGGTTATTTATAATCTGATCAATTACCTCCTATTTGGTGTTATTAATATTAGATATCATAATGTGTCCTATAATGAAATAGATGTTTATGTTTTCATATTTCAAGATTGGTATGGGTAATCGATACATTATACCATTAAAAATTTATAGGTCAACATTATCATTTTAGCATACAAATCAGTGAGATACAAGTTTTTAAATCTAATTCCTTAGGTTATCGAGATAATTTTTTTCTCCATAAATATATACATATTTTTCCTTCCCAGATATATAGAGAATGCTTAAATATGTGCATCATAAAAATGATATTATTTTATATCTATTTTTTAACGCATTTATATGTTCCAAATCTTCTGAATAAAATTTTTTCAACAATGAACACTATAATTGTAAATAAATTTTATTCAAGAACATCATCATTATCATTTTGGGTTTCCCATATAATCTCATGAATGTATGGTTGATTAGTCATTTGATAAAGGTAGAATGAATATCGTTTTACTATTCCAATGTACATCCTTTTCATATTATATAAGAGTTGTTCACAATAAATTATCAAAATTGATAGTGTTGTAGGATACTATATACTCAAAGAATAATCAAAAAATTTCACATTCCTAGAATGATAAAATATTTAATAATTATAATATTTGATCATCTCTAACAACCATATTTAGCACATGATGAATTCATTTTCTATGTACATATATATGAGGATTTGATGATCGATAGATATGTCACAACTCTTTGATTAGAGATAATATCAGAAAATATTCAACGTGAACATCAATCAAGCCAGCTATTGATCATGTGTGGGGTAGTTTTACTAGTGGATATATAATTATCAATATAAATATGTTATCACTATTTAATATTTCTTGAGTACAAATCTGAAACCATTTTAGAGACATCAATATAGATAAGAAATTATTTTCCACATATGTGTATATGAGAAAAGGTGTAGTGATTAGCCTTATCATTATTTATTTTAATATTACATCTAACTCATATGTTCATGAAGAATACATCCCCTTCTATGCTATCTAGGCTACTGGTTTTGAAAATCAAGATATGATTCCCAAAAATTGATCGTCGTACATAGATAATCTCTAATTAATTTGATTTAATGGATTTATTCATTAGAATGATTCCAAATATATATATATAAATATATATATATAGATTTATCCACTAAATTAACATAATATTTGTGTGTCTTGGGATCCCTAAATTAATATAATAAAAATAATAATATATTTTAATCCACGCGTGTGCATCATTTTGGTGTTTCTTTATTTTCACATTGCTCAATTCCATAGACAGAAAATATTAGACATAGGTTTATTCTATAACATGGTTTCTATGATAAGATTGACCAGTATTTGGTGGGATTATCCATGGTCAATAACTATATCAATTATCTGTTTAATTCAAATTTGTGGTCATATTAGTAACTGAGCAATTCGGGGGCAGTTTGGGATTTGTGGAGTTTTTTTTGTATTTTGTATCCTAGAGAGTGGATTCCTCCTTGATGGAATATCTGGTGTCATTTTAAAATTCCTCTCTTATATTGAATTTTGGTGACTATTTTTGGTTTTTCTTCTTTATTCCACATCAGATAAATACTTTCAACGGTAGAATGTGGCATGATGGGGGAAATGAAATCATTGATCGTGGGTACAGTGAACTACCATCTTCTGGACCGATGTAATTCGTTTTCCATCACCAACAATCGTGAATGGAGATAATGATGGAATTAATAAAAAATTTAAATTAGTAAAACAATTTTTATTATATGATTATAATATCACATAAACCTTCTTATCTTTTAATTCCTCGTATAATTATAAAATCATTATTTTCTACATGCCAATGACTTCCTCTACAATGTGATGTTATACCTTTTTCATTTATATTTAAATACATATATACAAGGGTAGATTTAATATATATATATATATATATATGATATTGTTTACATTATAATAAATACGAAAATTTGATATGTTATTTACTTCTCTTTTTTCCATCCATCGAGAAAATGGATACAATGTTCATGCATATGTATAACCAAATGAGTTCATGAGTGATTTGATTCATTTCACATCTCTAATTGATATGGATTATTATAATTATAAATTTAATATCTATATATTATATTTATATCACTTATAAATTTCAATATATGGTTCACCCATGATCAATTTAAGGGGACTAATAATATGAATCCAAAATACAGATGAAAAATGAAGCAATAATTATTTAAATCAAGATATTAATAAAAAATATTTTATATATAGACAATAAAAGACAATAAGTATAAAATAAAGGGTATAATATATATGATAATGGTTATATTTTATATTAATAATAACCCATATTTATTTTAAGGGAGTTATAAATGTTTATGAAGAAATTCAAGACGTGATGTAAGATATTTTTGTCTAGCTAATATTTATATGGGACATATCGATAATACACTATATGATTATTTTGTGTGTTGTAAATGCATCCCATGAATATATAGATTGATTATTCAAGATAAAAAATTGGATATACATATTTATATTAAAATGTTCTATCCAATTAATGTTTCTTATTATTTGAAATATACCAAGGTGATATGTGTACTATGTTAAAACCTCAATGTTCAAACTAGTTGTTTATAATTATGTTTTAATGGTAATATGTTATGATCTAGTTTCCCAAGAAACATATGATTTTATTATTATATTTTTATATCTAGAGATTATTTTTTATCATTTTATTTTTCATTATTTATATACTCATTAGTTCAAAATAATGTCTTCTTTGAAAAATTAATTCCTTTCTCATATCGTTAGAGTATCATTTTTTCCATTTCAATGTTTTTGATAAATGTTTTTGAAAATTTATTTACTAATATGAAATAAATTTTTAATGAAATTGAATCAAATTTATGGATATTTAATGAAAAATAAAAATTAATTCATTTTTTTTATTTCCCAAACAAATCCCTTTTGTCTTTTACAAAAAAATGATAATGAAAATAATGTTTTAGTGTGTACTGCTTGAAATGAATTTCCAAATTTGGAGACCACTCAATGAATTAAATATTATACTACATTTTATAAAGTATTTTTTTAAAAGAATTTTTTTTTAATATTTGGGATATTTTACATTGAAAATTATTAATTTTTAAGAGAAAATGATATTATCCTCACGAAATGTTAAATCTGACCATTCCAAATTATTTTCCATATAATATGGCATATTTTGTTGTCAATTATGTTTTTCTAGGGATATGAACAATTTCTAAAATTATTGATCTTTATATTTTGGAATTATGTTTATTATAACAATATGTTAATGAAACACATTCTTTTTATATGGAATATGTTATGATAAAATGTGGAAATTTTCATAAATGCAGTTTTAATTAAGATAAGTTATTATATGATGATATATTTATGAAACTAAATTATTTTCATTATTTTTGATATGATGAAGTATTTATGATCATGATGGTCACAAAAATATCTATTATGTTATTATTAATAGTTATATAACCATCGATCTTTTTTTATATTTATGGATAAATCATCATTTAATAATGTTTTCTGTGATCTGAATTTATTTATCATGATTTCATGTCTGCACCATGTTTTCATGTACATAAAAATCATGCATGTAACAAATTTCAATGTCTATATGATTAAGAATTGTTTTATTTTTAATGTATATGTTATTATAGATGACCTAATTTCATTCACATAACCTTAAGAAAGATCCTCTCTATATTTATAAAAGTTCACAATGTTTTGAGGTTATATTTTTCATCCAAATTAAATTTTTTTGGTTATCCTAACATTGAATAAGTTCATTTATTTCTATTATCATTCATGTATTATAATTTACCATGAAATATTCCATGAATAAGTTTTATGATCAGCGATTTGTTGTGTATGGTTCTCAAATGTAATTATACTGTTATCATACATTTATAGATAAGTTGTCTTGATATCTCAGTTATTTACAGTTACTGAGAATCTGAGCACAACCTTTCTTAGGTTTGCTTTCCCCATGATAAGACGAATGGTTTTATGTAAGGTATCACTAAGAATATTACAATGTGGGAAGTAATTTATGTTATATATCAATTATATTTTTATAAATAAAAAATGTGTATTGTATCCAAATACACTAATTATTTATATTACTCGAGCGTTTCTTTTTATGTAAAACGACATGAATATACACCTATAATGATTTTATATTAATGTCTTAATTAATTTGGTAATTAATGTTGGAATCAGAAG
Source organism: Viscum album (assembly GCA_963277665.1). Lineage (NCBI taxonomy): Eukaryota > Viridiplantae > Streptophyta > Magnoliopsida > Santalales > Viscaceae > Viscum > Viscum album. The sequence continues at coordinate 337,341,299 of OY728157.1, read as the reverse complement.
AATGACTTAGTTAACCTTTGTACAAAAGGATGTGAAAACATTAGTGATATTCTATGGGATATGAATAAGAAAATGTCTAATGATAAGGCTAAAGATATTTATATGTGTGGTATAATATCCAATAAAATTTTGATGGATATATCATGTGGTTTCTAAGAAATAAAATCCTTATTTTGATATTATAATTGGATGTGGATCTAGGATAGTTTAATGTAAAGGTAATAAGTATAAAATTGTTGCATTTAATTAGATATGATATTCAAATTATACATGTAAACAATACATGTTATATACCTCATTTGAGACTGACTTTAGTTATACCTTTTAAATTTACAAACTCTTTATAAAACCTCATGATGGATTTGAATAATTACCTTGAATAACCCAGTTTATGTATAATGTTTCATTTAATTAAATTATGGTTTAATGATTTAGACATAAAATAAATAATTTTTCATAATAATCAGGTTACCACAGTGATTATTGTTTCTCGAACTATGTTGTTTAATTTTAGTATGTTGCATGATCAATGAAAAATGTTGTTAAAATTGATTCTGATAGGATATTGGTTGATTATGAGCTTCCAAATTAAATTATCACTATATAGAAATATAATTTAATTATCCCTAATAATATATCACAATATATGATTAACAATATAAAAATCATAGATATTCTTAATATATATATATACAAGTAAGATGTATTTTTCTGAAAGGTCGTGTGGTAATGAACAATGTGAAATAAATATATGGCTTCATATATCCTAATAAGGTGGAATGAAGAACCTATATGACTATCTAAAATTGAATGGTATATGTATTCAATGTGGACAATAAGGCCATAGATAATTAATTGAAATGGAATTTGATATCTTATATTGAAAATCAAGGGTATTATTCATGTTAATGCACTAAACTAGGGGTTATCTTCAATACCATAGAATGAACTATGTTATAAAAAATAATTGGAGTAAAAGTGATATAGTATTTATGTATAGGGAATTAAGAATTGTATTCTATATGTATTTTTACCAATATTATTTGTGATATTAGAATCATGATACATTTATATATTTTTTTAATTTTGTAAGCACATATGTCATCATGTATGATCTATATAATAGTTATGGATACCATCATTGGATTATGGGTTTATGTTTCACCATAGGTTAATGGTTTTATGCACCCCATTTTAGTTTTAATGGGATGTTATTTTAATTTTATTAAAGGAAATTTTGGAGATGATTAATTAGAATAAGTTATATGTAACTCTATCGATCACAATGAAGTATTATTTTAGGATGAATGGTTTAATTAATTTTAATTTTTTTGATAAACTTATGGGTTTATATGACCTTAAATCATTTTGTTTTGTAAGCATATTTCTAGGTATTTTGTAATAATTATATTAATTTTTTTTTTGTAAAAAGCACAATCAGTTGAAATTGGAATGGTCTTAGGACGTGAATCCACAAATGATGAGCTATAGGTGTGAAACGCCTACCACTTACCTACGATATATCATAGATTGAATGAAATTTTTAAAAATTAGGTGAAATATAAATATTAAAAAATTTGGGAACATTTGTTTTATGGTAGAGACAACCATTTTATTTTAAAATGTTACAAAGGTAGCTTACTCACCCTAAAAATTGAAGGTTCATGACAAAAAATACCAAAATTAGTATTGGGAGTCTATTGTAGTGGTTTTTTCTTTAATTATGTATATGCATTATCTTTATAGATAACTGTGACATATCTATACTGATCATCATAATATATATTATATATTCACATTGAGTTAGTTAAACATAAAATAGATAATATTGTTGGAGGTGATTAATGATTAAAATTTATGAAAACATTACCACCATCAGAATGTTAATAAGGAAGCCAATGCTTTGATTAGAAAATATCATGCTAGATTATCCCAAATGAGTATTAAAAAATTTAATATTTAAGGATTTTCAAAGGATTGATCTATAAATTTTTATAGAAGGGGAGTAATCTTGTCATTCTCAAAGGTGGGTTCAACTATCTATCCATATAATGATTAAAATGGCCGAGAAGAATTATATAGTTTTTAATAAGAGCATTAAAAATGTTCCTATGTATAAAATTTATAATTATATAATGATAATAATTTCGAAACATGTATTTATTTTTCCTATACCAGATTTTGAGAAGGATATTCTATGGAAATATCATATTTCTTTAATATGAATTAATCTTCGAAGAAACGAGATGTGTATGTATTGGAATGAGTATTTCTGGTGGTATTTCACGAGGAGAAATTTTGGTGAGTTTATATTTGGTTCTTGAAAAATCATCAAGTTAATGATAAGTTGAAAAAGTATATGTGTGTGTTATAAACTTTACCGATAATAGAATTGTATTTAGAAAACCTCACCATGAATATTTTCATCAGCACCTCGCAAAAAAGGGTCTAAATCTATATTGGTTTTAGTGCATTGAAAAAAAATCATGACACTTAATTATAATTATAAGATAATTCTCTTAGAAACAACTTTCTATAATATTTCTTATGTAGCAATGTTGCATAGATTACCACATTCTATTATATCTTACCTAGATGTGTTTTATACATTGATGTTATTGACAAGTGTCCTACATGTTATTGATATGAAATTTAGCTTCAAAACTCCACATAATGATCATATAGACTTTAATTCTGGGAGAATAATGAAAACCCTAGAGGATATGTTGATATCATTTTCTACTTTTTTTCAAAGGTGGATGGGATAATCACCTCCTTCTAGTCAATATTTCTTACAATAATAGGTTTCACTCAAGAATTAATATTGTTTATAGTGATCATATTTATAGAAATAATTATATAACTAAAACATATAAGAATGATGTAGGGTAAATTAAGACACTTGGAACGTAAAAGGTTTACAAAATAAATACATTGTGAGATACATTCTACAACACATAAGGGCATCACAATATCGATGGAAAATTAAAGTCGATAATCATCAACATGATTCAAATGATGATGTTTTTTAGAATGATTTTCTTGGAATATATCATTATAAGAAGTTTATGAGGCTCAGAATGAATGTAAATATCATCCCTAGTTATATTCTTAATTATTTATTCATCATCGAGTGGATATGGTTTCTTATCGCCTGATAATTCAACCAAACCTATATTGAGTTCTTGATGTCTTCCATGTATCTCTCCAATGAATGTATATTCCTAAACCACTAGATATAATGAGATCATAATTCATATCACATGTAAAATACCATTATTATGAGGAAACATTGGTGGATATTATAGATATTTGATACAAACTTCTATGAAACATTACCACTCACCTAGTCAATGTTTTACCGAGAAACTACCAATTTGAAGAGTCAACATATGGAATTGAGGATATAATGTGGTAAAGGTATCCAATATTTTATAGGGAATATATTAGAGGGGTATATTCAATTTATGTTAGTTTAGAATGTAATACCATAAATATTTATGAAATATTATAAAATAAATTTAATATCATCAAAATATTATCTTACATGAATCATCAATAATTAATAAACCATATTGTTATGTTAATATTATTCTATAAAATGACCATTATAACATATATATTTAATTTAGTGGAATAAATTGGAATAAAAATTAATTAAAATAATGTATAATATTTCATTGAAAGTAATTATTATCACAAAAAATTACATAATTTTTCATAACGTCTTTATTTTATTTAAAAAATAATTCGTTCTCAAATCAATTATTATTTCTGTTTTTGTGAGAATAAAATATTATTATATTTTCGCACATTTAGAAAATATATTGAAAAAAATAAATTCACTTTTTCAATAAACACATCTTATTAATATATTGGCTATTTTTTGAGATATTTTTTAGACGGTAATAATTTTATTTAAAGAATAAATCACTGATTTTTATTAAAAACATATTTTTTGAATAAAATTTTTAAATAGTTTTGTATTATTTACAAACATTTTATAAGAATTTTATTTGCCAATTTTATTTTTACTGAAATTTATTTCATTATATTAAAATTCATGTTTACTTGTTATAATTAAATAATCTATATTGATGAAAATCTACCATTTGAAAAAGATATTTTTCATCACATATGTTAGTTTTTCTATTAAATTAAAATATTACACATATATAAATATTAATTGTGAAATGGATTAAAAATATTTAATATTAATAATAATTATTATTTAATAATGTAAAATTAATATATGGTCATAACCAACTAGAAATCATTAAAAATTAATTACTGTTATTATTCTTATACCAGGGTTAATGTGGAATTTAAGAGAAACCATAAGGGATAAAATGATAAAAAAACCATGCAAAACCCATTATATAAAAATATGTGGACCTTATATAATATATGGTTTTATAATGATCTATTTTTATTCATTTAGAATGTTTAAAACTAGAGTGGAACTTTTTATTTTCAAAATATCCTAGTGTGTCATATCCCCAATGTATAAAAAGACATCCATCTACTATCATATTAACACATACAATGAAAAAAGGTTTGTAAAATAATTTATTAAATATATTAATTAATTTCCTCATCAATTCATAGATGCATTATTTTTGTTTGTAAACCCTCATAATATGGATTGTGTTGTAAATATGAGGAGGTTTTTTGAATTAGAGCTATCATTCATAACCGATCATTATATTATGTTTTATTCCACCTCATTCAGATAATATTAAAATATAATTGCATAAAAATAACATTATATCCCATATAATATGATGATATAATTTTAAAATAATAAACTCTATCTGTATTCTCTCCTATTAAATGGGAAATGAAATTATTGATTGTTTTCCATGTAGATTACCGCCTCGCGAACCGATGTAATTAATTTTCCTTATCCTATTGTCACAGATGGAAATAATGATGTATAATATATATATATATTAGTATACATATATATTTACAACTAAAAATTAACCATCTTAACTTCCAATCCTTAAAAAAATTATAATTTCCCATGTGTGAACATGTAAACTATAATCTCCCCAGAGCGATGTGATATGTATTTAATTTAATTACTGTTTAGATAGTAATACAGATTGAGTTTATTTATATATATGATATATGTAAGAAAAAAATATAATTGTGTCAAAGTGAGATATTTTTTACCTTTCATTCGCATTATCTATCGAGAAAATGGAAGCACCGTTCATGCATATGTATAATCTACCGTCACCATGATCAGTGTGATTCATTTCATATATCTAAATTTTATGGATTAATTCAAAAATTATTAAAATAAATAAATATATTATATTTATATAATGGTTAAAATTATGTTTATTATTGATCCATAAAAAATTTATAGTGTCTAACAATACAAATCCAAAACATACATGAAAAACGATTAAGTTAGTACCTAATGCTTGATTTTAAAAAGGAATTATTAATAAAAATGAAATATAATGGAAGTAGTAAATAATATTTGGTATGATATATATTATTATTTTTCAAAAATTTATTTTTAATATAAATTTAATTATTATATATTATTTTCGTACACTTATGAATAAATTCACGACTTGTGGTAATAGATTTACATCTCACTCAAATTTCTACAGGACACATTCCATATACACCACTTGTTTTTTTTATTTTTTATATACTTCTCATAAATTGGATTTATTACTACTATCATAAAATTTAGTGATGTACATATCCATATTTTATTCTTCCTTTCATTGTATTCACAATTAAAATTATTTAAAATTTGTAAGGGAATTGTGATACAACCTCTTGGTTTTTTATGATTGTTTATGATTAGGTTCCAATGATGAAATATTATGACCAGTCTCTCTAGAAGATCTATAATTTTATCCTCTACTAGTAAAATATAAAAATTATATGTTTTCATTTAATATTATCTATATATATGTAGGCAAGTGTACCAAATAATTTTTTTATGTGAAACAGACTTAATTTACCTCTTTGGTCAGAAATCCCTTTTCATCCTCGACCATGTTTTATAAAAATGGATTAAATAATGTTTTCAATGTAAAAAACTGATTGTTTAAAAGAAATTTAATGTTTTATCTTTTAAACACTATTTTAATGTAATATTAATGTATTTTTTCACTCCAAGACTATTTTAATATGATTAAAATGTTAAAGTAATATTTATTTTAATAGGTACAACATGAATAATATTTCATACTGCTATGACCACTCGATGAAATAAAGATTAATTTAAATGTTTTCATGGATTTGTTCAATGATAATTTTAATTTTTAATATTGTAATGTTTTTTTTATGATTTATATTATTTATTTAAAAAAATTATTGATATTTTCTTCGAAAAATGATCCATGTTATCCTTAAAAATAATTTTACATTGAAGATGACATCAATTAATGTAATCTAATATATAAAAGGGATATGATCTAATGATACCATTATTAATATTTACTTTATTTTTTATGTTTTTGATGATATTATTTATGTGATACTTATTAGTTTTCAATTTATTATGTTATGATGAATTGTTTATTTAAAAACTTATTTGACAATGGTTTGTTCTATGATCAAAATTATATAATACTCATTCCCTTTCATGGGTTATGATATTTTTAATGCACTTTTATCCTTTTTAACATAGATGAATGAATTTTGTGATTAGTGGGACTTATATCACCATTTAATTTTTTTTTATGATTTATAACTCATGATTAAATTATTTTTTTTGTGAACCTGATTTTATCCTCACAATTTCATTTGTGGACATGATTTTCATGTTCATAAGATTTATGCATGGTCCTAATTTTCATTCTCATAGGATAAAGTATTGACCTTGTTTTTATGTCCATACTTATATTCGATGTCCTTATTTAAATTTATTAAACTAATTAGTGAACCTATATATTTTTATATATGTTCACATTGTGATGTTATTATGTTTTGTCGACATTACTATGTTTAGATTATTCCCTCATGTATTACATTCTATTATTTCCTTTTGGATTCATTTATTTTGAAGTACCATTATTTTTTTATGAATCATGTTTATTATAAATGATAAATAGGGTATGGTTTTATAATTTTTTTTTTATTTTTTTAACACTATTATTATGATATGTTTATTTCACCATTGTTTTCCCATACTGAGAAATTTTCTCATAGTTACTAATGTTTCCTTTCCCAATGTTATAAACAATAGTTTTATTATTTTATGTCTAATAAGAGTATTATGTGGGATGATTTTTATAGGAGATGTTGAATATCATTCATTAAATATGATGATTATGAGTATAGTCTCTATCAAAAAAACAAACAATGTTTCTATCTAAAACAACACCTGACATGGCCCTATGCAAGGCCTAAAGGGCTTTGCTGATCCCCAGGTGCTAGAAATTAGAGCATCATTATCAACAACAAATATTTTTATGGAGATAATGTAACATCCCAAGTAAATATTTAATAATAAATGTTCATATTTATTAATATTTGTAAATTAATTGATAATTTTACATTAATGTGGATGCTATTTTTGATGGAATTCCTGATACAAAACAACATGATTCTTTGAAATATTACATTGCACACAATGATGAGTTGTACTGAAAAATAATGTATTATTATTATTATTTTAAATGGTAGTTAGTGCCAAGACATTGTAAAAAATGAGTGAATAGAACTATCTACAAAATTATTATATATGTTTGTTAAATATTTTTATATTTATCCAATAAATATGGAGACTTAAAATGTTAATTAATCTAATTTTTTTTAAAGAATGATTTACTGCCATTAAATGGAGAATCGTATTTAAATCTAGTTTTGGTCAAATTTATATGTTATTTTTAATAATGTAAAATTCTTATATAGAATTAGGACATAAAAAATAACTTTAGTAAAATTTTGTTATTTTTCTGATAAAATTAAATTTTTAATGAGAAAATAAAAATATTGAATTTTAATTCAAAAAATCCTTTTAATTTAATATATTTATATACTTATATTATCTTTTTAATTAGTTTTAAACTGTAATTATATTATATTTTTAAAATTTAATAAAATTATGGTCATTGGAATTAATTTCACATTGAAATTAGGCATTAACATGTGTCAATCTTTTGATAGTTAATATTCCTTAAAAACAGTTTTTTGATTTCTCAATAGGAATTAATTTTAAATTAATTAATCCAACATCTATGCATTAAATTTGGTAAAATAGACATAATTATTGATTTTGGAATATCAAATATATCCTAGGATGAATATTTGGTAGTTTTTTGAAAAACATCAATTTTGTATGTATAATAAAGACACTAAGTAGTAGTTAAAAACTAACATTTTCATTTAAATGAAATTTTCCACTTATGGTAATTGAATTTCAAAAATCCTACATACATGGTTTTTATTATTAATTAAAATATGGTTCAATAAGATGTAAATAATTTTTGTTAAATAGTAACTGTTGACTTTTATTTTTCGTGGTTAAAGGCAAATAGGGTAATTCAAGGTAAAAACAATATCAAAATAATAAAAAATTAACTTAACACTTGTATTAATCTTATATTATGTGTCATGTAAAACCATGGGAATATTTGGTATGATTTTGGGACCCCATGGATCTACTTAATAGTGATAATGACACATTGTTTTAAGTAACATAATGTAAAGACCAATATGACGTAAACAAATATCTTTCAGTAAATTAATTATTACATAGGGTTTTATAAGTTATATTTTGATATATAAATATTTTTGGGAAATAAAAAATTACTTCATACATCATGGTTATTTATTTATAATATTTATACATTATATAAATTAAATTATTTAAGTCATAATAATAATGTATTGTTAACCTCAATAATAAATGATTTAAATAAATCAGATAATAAAGATTAAATTAATGTCTAAAAAATGTCCAATTCTTATATAATGATTTTATTTCGACCATGAGTCATCGTATCCTTGATTTTAATATGTTTTTTATTTATAGAAACCAAAATAATTATATAATAAAATATTAGTTTCACACTTTATTAAAGAGACCATCCTTCCCCTTATAAAAAGCCTTCAACTCTATCCCATTACTCCCACCTCTCAAGACCCTTGACTCATCCAAAACCTAATAATATAATCTCTCAATATCCCTATATTCCTTTTAGATTACTTACCATAGGAATAAGACACATAAATTAATCAATTTGTTTTAATTTAAAAGGAGACACCCAATTTAAATGTAATGTCTTCTCTTAAGTACTTTTGTTTTATTCTACATCTCCAACCCCCTAAACTTGATTTATTCCCCAATTTTATAATATAAGTAGTATCCTAAATATAATAGGTTTTTTATAATAATTATTCTAAATACACTTACACAAACCTCTATCTGATGGGTAAAGAACATTTTGTTTCTGTGGATGGAAAACTAACGCCTCACGAAAGGACGTTTGTTCAATTATAACCTACTGCCTCTTCTGTAGGCCATTATGATAGAAATATATTTTTATATGATATATATTACTTTTATTATTTATTTATTCTTATGTAATTTGAATTTATAGCATACCTTTATTGTTTCCATTATGGGTAAATGCGATAATTTCATTTAAAAAGTGTGGACTACGACCCCCTCAGTGTGATATAACTCGTTAATGCCATATGTGGAACGTATAAAAAATTGATTTAATGAAATTGTATATGATATTATTCTGGAATCATAATATAACTATTTAAAATAATTTTTTTTATTTAATTAAAATATGAAATAGAAATGAAGGTAGCGTTCATGCGTACGTACGACTTACTGTCTCCATGAACGCTGCATTTCATTTCTTACCTCCAAATGCTATGTAATGTTACTAATAAATATATATACTAGATATATATTATATATATTATATCTTAGTAACTAATATAATAATATATACAATGGATGTTAGACCACATAGACAACTTTCAAATGTAATAAGTTCATTTTTGACTCAAGTTCTAAATATCGACAAAAAGACCGTTATTAATATAAATGACAACATAATGTTTATAAAATGGTAATATGTGATATAAGAGGAATAATAAACATTAAAAAAGTTATTAATAAGGTTAAAATTAAATTATTATTATTATTTAGGAAGAACAAGGAACAAATGTGTCAAGTCATACACAATGTAATGGGTTTCTTATCTCACTTTTAATTCTATGAGATTTCCATTATTAGTCACTTAATTATTGCATGTGGTGAGTTGTATAATACCATTTGACATATATTATCATGATTCAATTTATATTCTTGGTATGGTTTGTTTAATTTTGTGGTTATTATCCTTTGGTCATACAACTCATTTCATTACAACGTGGTAAGGGTTTGTCATCTCACATTTTACTACCGTGAGATACATGATACATTTGCCACTATCTCAATATGTGTGGTGTGTTTACATCCCATGATTTTATTATTTTTTTAATATAATTTAATTTATCAGTAGTTACATATTCCGTGTATGATCCATCTTTCATAGGGTGTATGTTTCGTATGTTACCAAATCTTTAAAGGAACCTTCCCCCCTACTCCTTTTAAAAGACTTATTTATGTTATGTCCTATAATTTACATAATATTATGATGGAATATGTTCATATATATACTTATTTCTATAAATTTCTTTTCCATATGATGATAAACTCTTTTCTCTCTCATAAATTCATTTTCTGAATTTTAATGTGAGATCGTTTTGCTGTCAAATTTCTGTAAGGGAACTTCATCACTCGAATTCAATTCTTCGGGTTAATCCTTTATTTATTGCTTATGTCATGTATAAAATATTTATTAACTACATATTGTTAATATAAATTTATATAGAATTATTTTGAGTATATTCTTATTTTTCATACATAATTATGTAATGAATTTTCCTTAATATTAGGATACAGTTTTCATAAGTGATTCCATCTCAATTTACATTCCCATGAAACATCATTGTGGTTATGCACCAATTCAATATTATATGGTGTATATAGGGTCGTTTGGAATATTATATCTTGAATACCATTATTATAATTATATTAAAATGTTCTGATTCAATGTTATTCATTAATTATTTGTATTCTAGTGACTCTAGTTTGGTTAAAAACTCATTAACTACAATATTGTTTTGAATTTTTTAAAGATTTATTGTACTAAATATTTACCATCAATGTCCATGTCATAAAAATAGTTTTCAGTATTTATTTACATGTATATTATTGTTTTCAAATGAGAATATATTTGTATGTTTCAATGTGATATGAGACACTTTGATTCAAAATTCACTTTATTTAAGGTATTAAATGTTTTAAAAAATGGTCTGATAAAATATTAATTGTGTCTATATATTGAAATGTTATATTGTGAATAAAATGTGGAAATGTTATATTTCCATTATTCTTGTTTTAAGTGTTATGTATATTTTATGGGTCTTGGGAATTGTTTATGTATATGGGTAGTTCTGTGATAATCCTATGGATGGTGAGCCAGAGATAGCTCTCCAATGCTTTGGGTAACGTGACAGAGGTAACAGTTAATGTTTCTCCTAAGAGATTTATGAAATATACAGTGATGGGTAATCCAAATGTGACTCCCTATGTATCTGTGATAGAAACAATGTATGTATTTTATGAATTCCATAGGTTAGAATTATAATTTATGATATCTGTGTGTTATTCATAAATCATATGATTTTGTAAGGTATGTTATGATTTAAAAGTATGATGTCATTGATTTTAATTTATTCATATGATAATGTTTTCCTTGTTTATTTTATAACCCTTACTAAGCTTATTTTAATCATCCCATGTATTTTAAAATTTTTCTAGGGGAATAAAGATGAATAAGATCAAGGTTGGGATCAAGGAATAGTCGTGCTATCTAAAACATGGCACTAGACTTGTTTATTTTTTAGAGTTTTTATTTTTGGAAAATAGATAATGAGTAGTTGTGTCTACATTTAATATTTATGTTTTTACATAATAGTTGTAGCCTAATACTCTAAAACAGTAAACCTAAAAAGATCCTCAATGTAAATTCTTGACATAATTCCGGATTATGTATTGTTTAAGGTCGGGTCCTTATAGTTGGTATAAGATATCAGTTTAGATAACATTAGAGGTTAGGGTGTTCTTTAATCATAAGGGACATTACGATAATGGTTTGGATTTTAGAAAGAGTCATACTTATTTTAGATTATGTGAAAGAGTTGAAGAAAACATGAATAAGTATATCCTATTACTCACCCTACTCATATGATATTATATGATTATTTTACTTATATAATCACACATACATTTTAAATTTTAGTAAATAAATGGATCTAGTAGGCACTAAAGTTACAATGGATGTGGAGAAAACTATGATGGTTTTCTGAATAACCAACTGAATGAAATGGGAGATGCAATGAGAACTCTTGTGGTTATTATCAACCAACTATATAGACACACGATTGACCACCTGATCATTGGTGGTTTTTATAAGGAATCATATATATGAGAAAAAAATCCCCACCGATGTTTTGGTAATAATAAAAAAGGTATGTATATTCAAAAACAATGATTCAAGGTTGTGGAAATAAAAAAATAGGAAAATATGTCTAAGTTATGAGAAGATGTTATATATGTGGAAGTGGTGGTAATAGATAAATAACCTTCCATTGAAACATGAAGCATCTAGTTGAATCTCAGAAAGAGAATGAAGTTCTTTACGATGGATCAATTGAATGTTTTAAATGTGGTGTACTTGGAAATTATGAAAATTGATGTCTTAAGAAGAAGGTTTGGGAATGGGATCACCGTGATCATACAGATATATGTTTACCAATCTCTAATTACAGTCCAATTGAGGATTAGGAAACAAACAATGACCAATGAATGGCATGGATTATTTCTTAACTGAAGTTTAGAAATTATTGAATCATAGGATATGAATCATGATTTTGTTTGTAAGAAATTTATGTTTCGGAAAACGTTGTAATGGAATGGTTAATGGATCATGAAGAACACTGAATGAGTGGGAAGTCAACATATAAGGGAATCAAGTTTTATGGAAGACATTAGGATGGAGAAATTCATAAAAATATTATAGCTCTATTGATGATGGGATTTCATTAGAATAATTTTTATAGTATGTGTAACCCGGAAGATTGATATATGGAATTTCATTCCATGAGTAATTATCTTTTCTTTTGAGGATACATTAATAATGACCCATTTGGGTTTATATGATCCTTGAATTTGAGTCAATTACAGGTTAATACATATTGGCATGCTAAATAAATGTTATTAGATAACCGTTGTGATTAAAAAATGTTATGGTTATTTTTGATGAATTTATCTCTTTAATGGGAATGTTATAAAATTATATAGTTTTTGAAAAAGGACAACACACAGATCACATGACAAACAATCACGTCGGACAAAGCTGTGGTAATTGAACCCACAACCAAAGTGTGACTGGGATTTATCACCTACTACTGGACTACGTGAATTCCCTGGTTAGATTGACTAATTAATTTTAGTTATCTTATTTTATGAATCAAGAATATGTTGAATTTCCGGTATCTATTGAAATTATTAAATTCTCATGGAGAATATGTGATTAGGATTATTACATTTCAATATAAGACTTTAAGAGTAGCTGGTGTTATTTAGAGATAAATGTTAAGATTTATCTTGGAAGACTATGTGATTAAATACTTCTAAAATTTGGGTTTCAATATTAGTTTTGATTACATTGAATAATTTTATGAGTAGTGGTTTATTAAATTGTCTTTGCTGATCTTCAGGTATTGTTTGAAAAATTTTGGAGATTGGGAGTAGTTTTTCATTTTGAAAATTATTATCCTTTTTGAGGATTATCTGTTCTTCTACTAGCCATTTTGGTTTTGGTTAATGTATAAAATCATTGAAAAAATATATTTTATATTTTTTTTGATTCTGAGATTTTATTGATGTTGATTATAGTGCTTTCAATGTGAAGAATTCATCATGATTACTCATCATTTGAAGAAAAAAATAGTTTGTGGTATGAATTTAGTAAAGGATGAAAGTCTTCATGACAAGTGAATATGTTTCATTATATTTATTTAAGATCATAAATAAATATACTCAAATTTATGAAAAGTATCTTAAAATAAAAATGTAGCCTGTTGAATTTTTTATTGGGGAATCAATTACCATTTAACCCATCACAATTTCGTGATTTTCTGGTGATTAACTTTTTTTAATCATGTTATCTATCACTCTCCATCAGAACATAATTTATTTTCTCCTCCTTATCTATGTATTCATGGAATCCTAGAATATTCTATCTAGGGTGATCATTTCTACTTATCTTCCTTTATTTTAAAGTGATATATTTATTTACTCTTATTCTGATGTGGGACGTTCAATGAAGTTTCCGGGCCTAATTTTAAAATTTTAAGGACACAATTCCCAAAAGAGAGGATGGATGTAAAATCCCATGTAAATATAGAATATGAAATTTTCATATTTATTTATATTTTTTAATTAATTATTAATTTTAATTTAATGGTTATTCTATGTTTGATGGCATACTTGATACACAACAACAATTTTATTTCAAATTTTACGTTGCACACAATGATGAGTTCTACTAAAAAATTTATATATTATTATTATTATTTTAAATGTTAGTTAATCATAGCCATTGTAATGGTTGGAATTAGTATATCTATCTAAAAAATGTATATACATTTTTGTTAAATATTTTTACATTTACCCAAAAACGTTAGAGGCTTAAAATATGAATGAATATAATTTACAATAAAAGGTTGATTTACTGAATTTTAATGGAAAACCATCATTAAAGCTAATTTTGGTCACATTTATGTTTTCTTTTTGAAAAAATAAAATTTTTCATTACAATTGCGACATCAAAATTCACTTTAGGTAAAATTATGGTATTTTTTGGATAAAATTCAATTTTTATGAAAAGTAAAATATATTGTATTTTAATTCAGAACAATATTTTAATATTTTTTATTAATATAGTTATATTATATTTTTAATTGGTTTTATATTTTATTTATATTATATTATTACCATTCATTCCTATTTTGGTCATTGGAATAAATTTTACCCTGAAATTTGGCATTAAAAAGTGTCATTCATTTGATAGTTAATATTTTTTTTAAAACACAGTTTTTGTTTTGACATTTGGAATTAATTTTAAATTAATTAATCCAATATCTATCGTTTTAATTTTCACAAATATAAATCATTTTTGAATTTGGAATATCAAATATATCTTATGATGAATTTTTGTTAGTTTTCTGAAAAACATCAATTTTCGATGAATAGTGAAACCACTAAGTAATAGATAAAAAATAACTTTTTCATTTAAAAGAAATTTTAGAACATTTGTGCATTGAATTTTGAAAATCTAACTTACATGGTTATTAATAGTAAGTAAAATGTGGTACAATAAGATAAAAATAATTTTTGGTCAATAGTATCTTTTGACTATTATTTACCACGGTTAAAGGTAAATAGGGTAATTCAATGTAAAAAGAATATCTTAATAATAAAAAATAAACATAAAACTTGTAGTAACATTATTAGATGACTAATGGCCGACCATGGGGTTATTTGGGTCGATTTTGGGACCCCATGGAGCCACATAAATGTGATAATGACACTTTATTTTAATTAACATAAAGTAAAGAAAGAAATGACATAAACTAATCTCTTTTAGTAAATAAATTTTTTACATAGGGTTATATAAGTTATATTTTCGGCTATAAATATTATTTAGAAATATATAAATATATATGTGATGACCCAGACCCCCCTTGGTCCCTTCCTTTGCCAAAATCCGGATCCTTAAGGGGTGCTGATCGGTGCGACCGATCGGTGAGACCGATCCGTGAGACCGATCGGTGCGACCGTTCGGTGGGACTGATCGGTGCGACCGATCGGCGGAACCGGCCGACGTCACCCGGCCTTGCCATGTTGTTCTAGTAACACTCCTTTTTCGCAAATAGGGTTTTAAACCCTATTCTGCCTCGTTTAAAAGAAAAGAAAATGTCTTAAAGACCCGAAACGTGCAATAAAGTTTTAATTAGATACTGAATCGACTCATGAGTCGGTATAAACCACCCAGCACCTTTAATGATGAGTCAAGCTGTGTGGTCAACCCACGACTCCCACGTCTTGCGCGGTTTCGCGTTTTCACCTCAACTGTCCCCGACTCTTATAAATTAAGGGTTAGGCCGTGGTATCCCCCCTTCCTCGATCGTGGCTCTTCTGGTGCATCGGGCCCGCCGCATCGTTATCCGTAATGTTCCGCGCCCCCGGCCTAAACATCGATCATCTATCAACAGGTAGGGAATTTCTCTCGTCTCTCACTTTTGTGTATCATGCGGGGTGGGAGTTATTTTGTTCTAATGGAATTGGTTGAACCGAACCTTAATGAAGATAATAAACGAAGTTCAAAAGAAAGAAGGGGAAGGGATTGTGATCGTTGTTTATGCTTTATCTTGTGATCATCCTTTTTAGTTGTGCTGGTTTATGTTTTCTGAAAATTGAGGCCGTTGGTGGTCGTTGTATGTGCACTGATGAATCCCCTCGTGATGTTTTAAATGGGTTACTGAAATTGTGAACTCCTGCTGTGAAATTGGTTAATCACGTATGCCCGTCTGGATAAGTTGAATGCACGAGGATCTACCCTTCTGTGATAACTCCCGGTTAGAACACACAGAATTTGAAATCATGGAGTGTGTTAAGTCGTTTAAATCTGAAAATCCCTAACATGTGTTGGTAGTGGTAGTTGGTTGTTTTCCTTTCGGGCCGATGCTGGAAATGTGGGAGGGGATGGGATCCCCTGTTCTTTTATACTCTCGGTGGTTGTGTGAATTTTGGGGATGGGATCTCCTGTTGGTATGGATTCGGTGGTTGTGAGTTTTAAATCTGAGTGGTTACTCGTTCATATCACAAATTGGGGAGAGATCCTATGTTGACAGAACCAGGTGTGAGTGTTTTGGTTGATCCATGCTTTTGACGCTTTCCTTGGTTATGCTTATGGTAGTTGCCCAGTAGTGCTTAAAATTAATTGAACATTTTAACTGAACGTGAAACAAGAATGGGAAAAATTGTTTTTTTTTGGGGCAAGGGTCGTGAACTGTGACTCGGACGCATTGGTGTTGTGTTCTATAGGTTGGCTAGGAAAACCTAAGCTTTTGGTGAGTGTTTGTTACATATATCTATACTTGTAGATTTGTGTTTCTTATTCGTGCCCCACCCAAGTTGAGCACTCAGTACCGAATACCCCCATTTATGGGGGAAGGGTGTTTTTCCAAACAGTTTCCTTAGTGGCTGTTTATTAGCTCCTTTTCTGCTCCCTTTCCCGGATAGCCCAAGTACCTTCGGGCAGGCTGTGATGGCCTGAAGTCCATTATTAGCCCAAGAACCATCGGGCGGGGCGTTGTGGTGGTTGGCCAGGTGTGTGCGGCAGGTGGTTTCCCAAGTGTCTTTGGGATGAGGCCCAGGTGTCTTCGGGCGTGGCAGTGGATCCTTTAGCCCAGGTGTCTTCGGGTGTGGCGGTGGTTGCTATGGACTAGGTGTTTGCAGGCATGGTTGCATGTGACAGTTGTGGCCCAGGTGTGTGCGGGCGGGATTCAGCAGTGGGACTTCGTGTGGTTGAGGCCCAGGTGTGTTTGGGCGGGATTTCGGCAGTGGGACTGCGTGTGGTTGTGGCCCAGGTGTGTGCGGGCAGGTGTGGCAGTGGGACTGCGGTAAGAATGGCAGGATTGGTCCGATGCGTAGTATGTCTCAATAACCAGTGGGAAAGTGGCGTGGGGTTCCCAAACATCGATGTGCTCTTATTATATATATTACTTGACTTGCGTTATTTGGGGAGTGAGCCTTGGTGAGGCCTGGGATGGATAGTTTGCCTTGTTAGGTGTTTGTTTTACTCTTTTCTCACGGGACATTAGTACGTTCCCCCACTTGTGCACGAGAGTCTTGGTTTTCCCTACTGAGTGTACTTGTATACTCAACCTACGTATATAAAATTGCTTTCAGGTTTCCAGGAGGACTTCGGGGATCACGCAGGACCTTACTAGCTCAGACTTTTGGAGCAGTTGCAGTTGATTTTCTTTTTATTTTTGGTACTTACCTTGTGGTCACCATTTTGCACCTTGTGGCTTTCACTTTTGAAACATGCATGTGGGAATGGTTTACTTTTGGTTTTACTTTTCTTTCTACCTTGGTGTTGTTGGGTTTTCTTCTCCTTATCTTTCGATCCTATAAAATAAAAAGGGTAATGCCTTCCATTTGCGAGAATTTTCTATACCCTTGATGCTAGTCGCCACTCCGAGAACTATTGAAGGCGGGTTTCGGGGGTCATTATCTCTCCTTCAACTTGAAGAAGGAAGGGCTTGGCAATCTGCTGACCCTTCCCTCCTTTTTGGTAAAGGCGGGTCGTGACAGAATGGTATCAGAGGTGATGGTTGAGAGATAGGACGAAGTCTGGAGTTAGGCACAATGAGGATTGCATGGGATGGTAAGGCAACGATGTTGGGTGACCTTGGAGCGTGAATTAGTCCAGGGAAGACCGGCTAGGACACGAGATTTTAGGGCCCCCCGTGATCCGATGCAAGGACTCTGGACCTACCGAACGACCAAGTGAGGCCACACTGATTGCAGGGTAGACCCTAGGAAAGGTACATGCATCATAATGACTTGTGTTCTTGTGTTTATAGGATGTCTTGGGAATTAAGAATAAATTAAATCTTAAGAAGTTTTAAGAACGAAATTCTGCACTACTTGGGCTTAGGCATTCCTTGTTTACCTTGCAGCTATGGAACCTGGAAGGCGACCACGTGTGGTACATGCGATCGAGACCCCTGAGACTACTTTGGCCAATCGGCAGAGATCTGATCGAGAGGAAGAGGACGACCAGTGGCAGAAGAGTCTTCGAGCCTTCCAACGACAGGCCCTCGAGAAGTATGAGGGCAGCACCTCCGATATGAAGACGGAAAGCTGGCTAGAGGAGCTAGTTATAGCCTTCAGCCTGATTCGGGCCCCGACCGAGTACTGGGTTCCTCTGGCTGTTAGCCAGATGCGAGGAGTGGCACGTCAGTGGTGGATGCTTCACCTAGGGAATAGGAAAGAGTCTGAGGTTGCTTGGGCGGATTTCGAGAAGGAGTTCAGGGCGGAGTGCCTCTCCTCGACAATGAAGGTGGAGATGAGGCAGGAGCTACTCTCCCTCCAGCAGGGGAGCATGTCCGTGAGGGAACTTGGAATCAAATTCAAGGACCCCCTATGTTTTGCTCCAGACCTCTTTCCCGATGAGGAGTCTCGGGCATGACGTTTGGAGGAGGCGCTCCGACCCTCCCTCTAGTATGCTGTTACCCCTTTACCCTTCCGACATACATAGAGGTCCAGAAGAAGGCCGAAGTAGTGGAAAGGATGCATGTTCTGGGAGGAGTGTCACGAGAAGGGATCCAGCTGGGACCATCGAAGGGGAAGGCCATCAGCACCAGGCCTCCAACATCGGGACCCTCCAGGTTCCGACCAACAGGGAGCAGACCGCAGCAGTTTCAGTTTCGATCCCCTGGCCCACGTTCTTTCCCTTCAGGCTCGGGACCACGGTGATTCATCTGCGGGAGCCCTGGACATCTCTAGAGTCAGTGCCCCGATCGGGTGCAGTACAGCAGTGGCAGTCATCCCCAGCATCCGCCGCAGCAGCAGTTTCCAGCCAGACCCTTCTGACAACAGCAGCAGGGACAACGAGCTCCCTCTCCTCCGCATGTAGACATAGGGGGAGGAGGCCGACCTCAGGGTGCTCCCAAGGGACCTCGACCAGGGCGTGGTCGGGGAGGTGGCCGACAGCCGAGGGGCAGGGGAGCTGGGCGTGGACAGTTACACGCCGCAGAGGCAACAGTTCCAACAGGGCCAGAGGTTGTTCGAGGTACGGTCAATGTGTTTAGCACTCTTGCTTATGCTTTGTTCGATACCGGAGCTTCGCACTCCTTTGTTGTACCCAGTCTAGCCCATGCCATGGGTCTAGATGCCGAGAGACTTCCAGTGCCCCTGGTGTTGAGCACACCAGTTGGAGGTCAGACCGACTTGTTGTTCGTTTGTCGGGGATGTAGACTGATGTTAGGGCCACATCAGTCGGTTAGGGATCTCCTTCTGCTACAGATTCAGCCGTACGATGTCATCCTAGGCATCGACTGGCTATTTTCTGTGTGTGCCGTCATCGATTGTTTCCAAAGAAGGGTGGTGTTCTCCGGTTTGGTCGGCCAGTGTGTTACCTTCACCGGCGAGCGGAGCTGTCCGAAGGGAAACAGGAGGGAGGAACCTCTCCTCTCCATGTTGACCAAACTGAATGTAGAATCAGTAGATACGGAAATGGTTGAAGTACCAGAGATCGTCCATGAGTTTATGGACGTCTTTCCTGAGTAGGTGACGACTCTACCCCCTCGACGTGATATCGAGTTCGGGATAGACCTGCAGCCCGGCTCTCGACCAATCTCGATGGCTCCTTACCGGATGGCACCTTCGGAGCTATGGGAGTTGCGGATACAGATTGACGATCTGATGAAGAGGGGTGATGTTCGTCCAAGTGCATCACCGTGGGGTTCTCCGGTCTTGTTCGCAAGTAAGGCGGATGGTGGCCTCAGGTTGTGCATCGACTACAAGAGGTTGAATCAGGTGACGATCAAGAATCGCTACCCTCTCCCAAGGATAGATGATCTTTTTGACCAGCTGAAAGGGGCAGGATGGTTCTCGAAGATCCACCTGCGGTCCGGATACCACCAGCTGAGGGTGAAGGATAGCGACGTCCCGACGACGGAGTTCAGGTGCAGGTATGGGCACTTCGAGTTCGTGGTCATGCCCTTTGGTGTTACGAACGCCCCGGCTGTGTTCATGGGGCTTATGAACTCCATCTTTAGGGAGTACCTGGTTCGGTTTGTTGTGGTATTCATCGACGATATCCTGATCTATTCAAGGTCAGAAGAGGATCATGCAGAGCACCTGAGGACATTTTTGGAAGTCCTCTGACAGCACTAGCTCTACGGGAAGTTGTCAAAGTGCATTTTTTGGACACGAGAAGTGCATTTCCTCGGGCATGTAGTGTCTGAGCAGGGGGTAGCAGTCGACCCATCAAAGGTTGAGGCAGTTGTTTCTTGGGCAGCACCCAAGAATGTGGCGGAAGTCCGGAGTTTCCTCGGACTGGCAGGTTACTACCGGAGATTCGTACCCAACATCTCCCGAGTAGCAGTCCCTTTGACGGCTTTGAACAAGAAGGACCAGGTTTTCGTGTGGAGCGAGCAATGCGAGTCGTCCTTCAGCTACCTAAAAGAAAATCTGGTTAGTGCCCCAGTGTTGAGATTACCAGAAGAAGGGATGGCCTATGAGGTATTTTGTGATGCTTCAGGACAGGCCCTGGGATGCGTGTTGATGCAGAAAAAGGGGGTGATTTCTTATGGGTCCAGGAAGCTACGCCCCCGTGAGCGTTACTACACCACCCATGACCTAGAGCTTGCAGCGGTCGTTTTTGCGCTAAAGTTATGGCGGCAATACCTCATCGGGGAATACTTTGTGGTCTTCACAGATCACAAAAGCTTAAAGTATATCTTCTCCCAGCGGGACTTGAACTTGCGACAACGGAGATGTGTGGAGTTCCTCCAGGACTACGACTTTGAAATCTCTTATACTGAGGGCAAGGGCAATGTGGTGGCCGATGCCTTGAGCAGGAGGACACAGAAGGATGTGGTCCAAGAGTCGGCAAATTCCTGGAAGGAAATGGAGGAGTTGGCTGCCTTACACCTGGATGCGAAGATGGATAGTGTCAGAGGCTGCCTATATCAGATGATAGTGCAGTCATCTCTGTTTCGACAAGTGGAGGAGTCTCAGTGGGGAGACCCCGAGTGCGAAGTGATGCGTGATCAGGTTGACCAGGGCGATGCTCCAAGAGAATGGACAGAGGACGGTCAGCACCAGATGCTTTTCCAGAAAAGGTTGTTTGTTCCAAGAGTGATGTGTGGCAAGGTTCTCAGTGAGTTCCACAACTCACCCCTAGCGGTGCACCCAGGAGTTACCAAGATATACCAGGGGATGAAAAGGCAGTTCTGGTGGCCCGGAGTTAAGCGAGCGGTGGAAGAATTTGTGGCTAAATGCTTAGTATGTCAGCAAGTGAAGGCTGAACACCGGGTTCCAGGCGGCCTATTGCATCCTTTAGTTATTCCCGAGTGGAAGTGGGACAACATCACAATGGATTTCTTCACGGGACAACCCAAGGTCCAAGGAGGGTGCGACGCCATCTGGGTGGTGGTGGACAGGTTGACGAAATCAGCTCACTTTCTGGCAATCAGGGAGTCAAGTACTATGGATGCTTTGGCACGAAAGTACGTGAATGAGGTGGTGCGGTTGCATGGAGTTCTGAGGTATATAGTCTCGGATAGGGATGCACGGTTTACCTCGCGAATCTGGAGAGGATTGCAGCATGCGTTGGGCACCCAATTACGCCTTAGCACTGCTTTCCATCCCCAGACAGATGGACAAACGGAGCGAACCATCCAGACCTTGGAGGATATGCTACAGGCATGTGTTCTGGACTCAGGAGAGTCATGGGTGAGATACTTGCCTCTAGTAGAGTTTTACTACAATAATAGCTACCACTCTACCATCGGTATGGCCACGTTTGAGGCTTTGTATGGGAGGCCATTCCGTTCACCTCTGTGTTGGACCGAAGTAGGAGAGGTAGGCATCCTTGGCCCGAAGGTGGTGCAGAACACGACAGAGAAAATTCAGCTCATACGGGAAAGGAGGAAGGCGGCCCAGGACCGACAGAAGTTGTATGCTGATACCAGGAGAAGGCCCTTGGAGTTTGAGGTTGGAGACCATGTGTTCTTGAAGGTATCCCCGCGGCGTGGGCAACAAAGGTTCGATAAGGGGTGTAAGCTTTCCCCCAGATTCGTCGGACCCTTCGAAGTGTTGCGGCGGGTCGGAGAAGTGGCTTATCAGCTAGCGTTACCTCCGCCGCTGCTAAGGATACATGATGTCTTTCATGTATCCCAGCTCCGTCGTTATCTGCACGATGATTCACACGTCCTTGATTGGGGTGAACTGGACATCGAGGACGACGTAACCTTTGTGGAAAAACCAGTGATGATCGAGGATCGCAAGGAGAAGGTGCTTCGTGGGCGAGCCATTCCCTTGGTTCGTGTGTTGTGGAGACATGGCGGGCTCGAAGAGAGTACGTGGGAGAGGGAAGCACAGATGCGTTCCCAATACCCCGGGTTGTTTTGAGCTTTGTTCCTTTTGTACCTGTTGTGGTAGAATGTTTGACTTTTGGCTATGAAATATACAGGTTTATTTCCTCTGTTGTGTGTGAAAATCCCCGGCTAACGGGAAGAGGGAACCCGACCCCTAATCAAGACGCATTAAGGTGGATGCGATTAAACCCGTGCGGGCGAGTCAGTGCCGCCCAAAGAGGATAATATCTTGACATGGGGGAGGGAAACTCCCCAAACCCACATGACCGGGTGGTTTGGCGTGGTATGTTTCTTGGTTCTTGACAGGGGAGTGTTTTTTGTTAGCAGAGGTTCACTCCTAAGAGGTATCTTTCGAAGATGGTTGTTCGGACCCTCTCTTTCCTTCTGGTTTGTTGTGATTCTCGAGGACGAGAATTGTTTAAGAGGTATCTGATGTGATGACCCAGACCCCCTTGGTCCCTTCCTTTGCCAAAATCCGGATCCTTAAAGGGTGCCGATCGGTGAGACCGATCGGTGCGACGGATCGGTGTGACCGATCGGTGGGACGGATCGGTGTGACCGATCGGCGGAACCGGCTGACGTCACCCGGCCTTGCCAAGTTGTTCCAGTAACACTCCTTTTTCGCAAATAGGGTTTTAAACCCTATTCTGCCTCATTTAAAAGAAAAGAAAATGTCTTAAAGACCCGAAACGCGCATGAATGTTTTAATTAGATACTGAATCGACTCATGAGTCGGTTTCAACCACCCAGAACCTTTAATGATGAGTCAAGCCGTGTGGTCAACCCACGACTCCCACGTCTTGCGCAGTTTCACGTTTTCACCTAAACCGTCCCCGGCTCTTATAAATTAAGGTTTAGGTCGTGGTTTCCCCCCTTCCTCGATCGTGGATCTTCTGGTGCATTAGGCCCGCCGCATCGTTATACGTAAAGTTCCGCGCCCCCGGCCTAAACATCGATCATCTATCAACAGGTAGGGAATTTCGCTCGTCTCTCACTTTTGGGTATCATGCGGGGTGGGCGTTATTTTGTTCCTATGGAATTGGTTGAACCGAACCTTAATGAAGATAATAAATGAAGTTCTAAAGAAAGAAGGGGAAGGGGTTGTGATCTTTGTTTATGCTTTATCTTGTGATCATCCTTTTTAGTTGTGTTGGTTTATGTTTTCTGAAAATTGAGGCCGTTGGTGGTCGTTGTATGTGCACTGATGAATCCCCTTGTGATGTTTTAAATTGGTTGCTGAAATTGTGAACTCCTGCTCTGAAATTGGTTAATCACGTATGCCCGGCTGGATATGTTGAAAGAACCAGGATCTACCCTTCTGTGATAACTCCCGGTTAGAACACACGGAATTTGAAATCATGGAGTGTGTTAAGTCGTTTAAATCTGAAAATCCCTGAATTGTGTTGGTAGTGGTAGTTGGTTGTTTTTCTTTTGGGCTGATTGCTAGAAATGTGGGAGGGGATGGGATCCCATCTTCTTTTATACTCTCGTTGGTTGTGTGAATTTGGGGGATGGGATCTCCTGTTGGTATGGATTCGGTGGTTGTGAGTTTTAAATCCGAGTGGTTACTCGTTCATATCACAAATTGGGGAGAGATCCACTGTTGACAGAACCGGGTGTGAGTGTATTGGTTGATCCATGATTTTGACGCTTTCCTTGGTTATGATTATGGTAGTTTCCCAGTAGTGCTTAAAATTAATTGAACATTTTAACTAAACGTGAAACAAGAATGGGAAAAATGGTTTTTTTGGGGAAATGGTCGTGAACTGTGACTCGGACGCAGTGGTGTGGTGTTCTGTAGGTTGTCTAGGAAAACCTAAGCTTTGGGTGAGTGTTTGTTACCTATATCTATACTTGTAGCTTTATGTTTCTTATTCGTTCCCCACACAAGTTGAGCACTCAGTGCCGAACACCCCCATTTATGGGGGAAGGGTGTTTTTTCCAACACTATCCTTAGTGGCTGGTTATTAGCTCCTTTTCTGCTCCCTTTCCCGGATAGCCCAAGTACCTTCGGGCAGGCTGTGATGGCCTGCAGTCCATTATTATCCCAAGAACCATCGGGCGGGGCGTTGTGGTGGTTGGCCAGGTGTGTGCGGCAGGTGGTTTCCCAAGTGTCTTCGGGATGAGGCCCAGGTGTCTTCGGGCGTGGCAGTGGATCCTTTAGCCCAGGTGTCTTCGGGCGTGGCAGTGGTTGCTCTGGCCAAGGTGTTTGCAGGCATGGTTACATGTGACAGTTGTGGCCCAGGTGTGTGCGAGCGGGATTCAGCAGTGGGACTGCGTGTGGTTGAGGCCCAGGTGTGTGCTGGCGGGATTTCGGCAGTGGGACTGCGTGTGGTTGTGGCCCAGGTGTGTGCGGGTGGGTGTGGCAGTGGGACTGCGGTAAGAATGGCGGGATTGGACCGATGCGTAGGATGTCTCAATAACCAGTGGGAAAGTCGCGCGGGGTACCCAAACATCGATGTGCTCTTATTATATATATTACTTGACTTGCGTTATTTGTGGAGTGAGCCTTGGTGAGGCCTCGGATGGATAGTTTGCCTTGTTAGGTGTTTGGTTTACTCTTTTCTCACAGGACTTTAGTACGTTCCCCCACTTGTGCACGAGAGTCTTGGTTTTCCCTACTGAGTGTACTTGTATACTCACCCTACGTATATAAAACTACTTTCAGGTTTCTAGGCGGACTTCGGGAATCACGCAAGACCTTACTAGCTCGGACTTTTGGAGTAGTTTCAGTTGTTTTTCTTTTTCTTTTTGGTACTTACCTTGTGGTCACCTTTTTGCACCTTGTGGCTTTCACTTTTGAAACATGCATGTGGGAATGGTTTACTTTTGGATTTACTTTTCTTTCTACCTTGGTGTTGTTGGGTTTTCTTCTCCTTATATTTCAATCCTATAAAATAAAAAGGGTAATGCCTTCCATTTGCGAGAATTTTCTATACCCTTGGTGCTAGTCGCCACTCCGGTACCTATTGAAGGCGGGTTTCAGGGGTCATTATCTCTCCTTCAACATAAAGAAGGAAGGGCCTGACAATCTGCTGACCCTTCCCTCCTTTTTGGTGAAGGTGGGTCGTGACAATATCCTACATCATAGTGATTTTATTATAATTTTTACACATCAAATAAATTACATTATTTACAGCACAAAAACTATGCAGTGTTTTCCTCATAAATAAATGATTTTAATAAATAAAATTTAAAAGAATAAAATAATGTTTAAACCCTATCCAATTCTTTTTATATCAGTTTATTTATACCTTGATACATATAAACATAAACTTTAAAATGTTTTAGCCTTTTATAAACCGAATATCATTACATAATAAAATAATATTTTCACACTTTCTTGAAGAGCCCCTCCTCCCTCTTATAAAAATCACTCACCTATAACCCATTACTCACACTTATCAAGCCTCTTGGTTCATCCAAAACCTTCTCAAATAATCTAAAAAGATCTCTATATTCCTTATAGAAGCCATAAATTAGGCAAAAGGTACCTCAATAAATCCTTTTGGTTCAAACCAAAAGGAGATACCCAATTTAAAGGCAACGTCTTCTCTGAAGTCCTTTTGATTTATTTTACATCTTCAACCCCCTAAAAAATTATTATTCCTTCATTTTATAACAAATCTATTATAATAAATATTCATTTTTTTATGATATGGATTATAACTACAATTACAAACACCTTCATATAATTGGTAATGAACATACTGTTTCTATGTTTGGAAAACAGATGCCTCACGAAATGATGATTGTTCAATTATCCCCTACCAACTCTTACGATGAACATAATTATAGAACTATATTTATATATGATATATATTATGTTTATTTTTTCTTTATTCTTCGGTATTTTTAATTTATATCATACCATTATGGTTTCCATTATGGGTAAACATGATAATTTCAATTTTTGAAATGTAGACTACCTCCATTCAAAGTGATATAACTCATTAATTCCATATGTGGAATGCATAAAAAATGTATTTATTGAAATTATATATTATATTATACTGGAATTATAATATAAATATTTATCATTATGTTTTCATTCAATTAAAATTCTAAATAAAAATGAAAGAAGCGTTCATGCGTATGTACGACTTACCGTCTCCATGAATGGTGCATTTCATTTCCAAACTCCAAATTTTAAGTACTATTATAAATACATATATATACTGGATATATAATATATATATGTTATCCAAATCATGAATATCATTATGGATACAATGTAATATTGACCACATAGGCAACATGTAAATATAAGAAGTTAATTTTTGTCTCAGGAACCAAATATCGACAAAACAATAGTTATTATCATAAATGATTACATAATGATTATTACATGGTAATATGTGATATAAACTATATAATAAACATTAAAATTTTTCTTATTTAAGAATAAATTAACTTAACATTATTATTCTGGAAGAACAAGGAACAAACAAGTCATGTCGGACACGGGGTAGGGGTTTCTTTTCTCACTTTTAACACTAGGTGATTTTCATTATTTGCCACATATTTATTGAATGCGGTGAATTTTTTACTACCATTTGATATATATTATAATTATTTTCTTTATATTCATGGTATTATATGATCGATTTTGTGGTAATTAACTTTTGGTCATACGACTCATCCGATTACAACATTGTAATGGGTTGTCATCTAACTTTTTATTCTTGTGAGATTCATGATATATTTTCCACTATCTCCTTTTCTGTAGGGTATGTACTACCAATTATTGTATATTTTTATTAATTTAATTTAATTTATGGGAAGTTATATCTACATTTTATGATCTGTCTTTCAGAGGTGTCTCTTTCTTATGTTACCAAATTGGTAAGGGAATTTTTCACCCTCCTCTACTTAACAGACATATTTTTGTTATGTATTTTAATTTAAATATTCATAGATTGAGATATGTTCTTATGTATATTTATTATTTTAAATTTTAATCTCTATGTGATGAGATACCATTTTCACTCCCATCAATTCATTTTTTTAATTTTAATTTGATGTCGTTAGGCTGTTAAATTTCTGTAAGAGAACTTCTTCACCCATTTTCAATTCATTGGGTTAATCATATTCTTCTGGATTATATCATATTATAAATACGTGTGAATGAAAATTGATTTATTAAAACATAATTTCCACTTATATTGATTGTATAATTATTTTTCACAAATTATTATTCATTTGATTAATTCATTATATAAGGATACTGTTTTTATAATCAATTTCGTCTCAATTTACATTCATTAAGACATCATTGTTGTTATGAAACAATTCACTCTTATATGGTGTATATACTACACTTTGGAAAAGTATATCATAAATAATTTTATTTTCATGATATTATAATGTTCTCATTCAATGTTATTCATTATGTATTTGTATTCAAGAGTTCCTCATTTTGTTAAAAACTCTATAGCTAAAATATCGTTTTAAATGTTGTAAAGATTTATTGTTCTATATAATCATCCTTAATGTCTTTGTTTTAAAAAGGGTTTTATGGATTTATTTATATGGACATTAATGATTTAAAATATTAATTTATTTAAAAGTATCAAAGTGTTATGGGACACATTGATTCTAAAATATCTTTATTAAATGTTTTAAATGGTTTAGAAAATAGTTTTATAAATCATTGAATATGTCTATATCATGAAATGCTATGCTGTGACTGAAATATTGAAATGTTATATTTCTTTTATTCATTTTATGTATTATTAATATTTTATGGATCTTGGGCATTGTTTACGTATATGGATGGTTCCGTGAAAAACCTATGGCTGGTGAGCCTGATATACCACTCTAATAAATTGGGTAAAATGATGATGGAAAACATTAATATTTATCCTAATATATTTATTGAATATACTATGGTGGGTATTCTAAATGTGACTCTATATGTTTTTGTGATATCTACAATGTATGTATGTTATGAATTACATATGTTACCTCTATTATTTATGATATCAATGTGTTATTCATAATTCTTTTTGGTTTCATATGGTATGTTATGATTGAAAAGTATGGTTTCATTGATTTGTTCTTGTAGATAGGATAATGTTTTCCATCATTATTTTATAACCCTTACTGATATTTTATTGCTCATCCCAAGTATTTAAAATTTTTTCCATAGGACATAAAGATGAATTGTTTAATGCATGGTATCGAGGAAAATTCATGTTGTCTAAAACATAAATGTAGACTTGTTTTTTTAATAGTTTTTATTTTATGAAATATGGTAACAAAGTAGTAGTTTCTACATGTAATATTCATGTTGTTATGTAATAGAAATAGCCTAATTATCTAAAACACTAAACGTAAAATGATCCTTAATGTGAATTCTTGTCCAAATTCAAGATTAGGTAATGTTTAAGGTCTGTTCATTATATATTACTTATGTATATAATAATTACTTACCATGAAAAATAAAAAATCACATAACTGATAATAATAATAAAATTAAGAGACAAATTTTTTTAGATTTAATGTTCTACAATATTAATCAATACAAAAGATTACAGAACAAAAGGGATGAAATGGAAAATATAAAAAAACCCCATGTAATAAGGGCGAAATACCCTCAAGCCACCACCACCGACACCATTATGAAGTGTACAAATATCACCAAGATCCACCTTCAAGACCACATAAAAACTTTCCATTACCTAGTTCATACATAACATAGTCTACATTCACCCAATGGTGTATTTTAGATGTGAGGAAAATCCCAGTAGGATGGCACCCACAAAACAGTATTCAATGCAATAAAATTAGAATACAAATCCATATCCCCATTTTGAAAATATTAATGGGAATCCTTTTCAAGGAACATTTCAACGATTTTTTTCATGAAAATGCAAATAATAGAATCCTTCTATAAAAATAAACTTTATTTGGTACCACAATTTATACAAAAAGTCTACTTTATACTTATGGTTAGAACCACATCACAAATAAATCAGGTATCAATAGAGAATCATAGGTAATACCTTTAGGAATCTAGCACTAGTTGTACAAATTAATCCTCATTACTTATTGAATAATTTCCCATCCCAACTAAGACCAACAATGTCCTCATCCGGGACACTCTAGATGAGATCCCATCCTATTCTATAGTGGTCTCTATTTCATAATTCATAACAAACATAATTCTCGGGCACTAGAGACAATAGTGGAACACATCCCAATGGCTAGCATTCATTGATCATATCAAAAGGTTTTTTAGTGTTGCAACATCAATCTTGTAAAAATAAATAGAGCCTCTCCCCCTCCAAATCAATTAGAGTACTAGTTCTTTGTCACCCACTTATATACATGTGATTCCATTTGTGCTAAAATTCTATTTCACATATCACATATATCATCACCTTCACATACAAATACAAGGAATCATGATCAAATATTTATAACTAGTGTTTCATAACCAAGTTCATTAAAAAAATCAAATCTCAAATAGAAACAACCATTTTCATAATCCAAACCACATTTATAATCACATGTGCACCAAAACCATTTTATAGTATATTTTTCATCACATTAATAATTATTGATATCTAATTGGAAATAGAATAGGAATGGAAAATATAAAATCTATTCTTTTCCATTGGCACAACACATTCAAATCCATACACAAACCAAATAAATTATATAATTTTATTCATATAACATTGATTATTCAAAAACCACATTTAAAATTTTAAAAAATGAATCTAACAGGAAAAAATACCATTTATTTCTGAAAACCATAATTCAACCCATTCTCACCATTAAATCTATTTGAATCACATTTCCCATCATTCATAAAAAATGTATAACACATTCATGAAACTCCAAAAAGAATCACTCTTGAAACATTATAATTTTCCTTTACAACATAATACATAATCACATATAACACTCAATATCATTTTTGAACATATCTGTAACCATAAAAATAATCCAAATAACATAATTAAAAAACATGAATGTAAGAAAAATTATCTAATAATGAAAAATCATGGAACCAGCTTCCTCAATAATCAAAACATCTAGAATCTGTTGAAAAACTATGGCCACAAATGCACAAGACCCCACAAATGGTAGTATCAAACTACCATCACGATTTCACCCCAAAAATCATGATCGGACAATAAATTTTTAAAATGACCCACTGTAAATGGAGAACCCAATAAAGAGTGAAGCGATTGAAAGTGGGATCAGCCAAGGAGGTAATGAATTACATTTGGATACCTTGAAAATCTGACACCAAAAACACCCACGTATTAATTCATAGGAGGACCAAGAAGGTGATTATGGACATAATTGGGGTAAAAACTCATTTGTATTAGATCAGGATTAAGATAGGGTTATGCACAATTAGGAAAGAATATTGGTTTTCTATTTTTTAAATACCTATATCTGTGACACGTTTATCCCACAAAGTTTTCCATACCATTAAGAAAATGTTCACACCTCTCTACATAATATGATCAACCATCATAGTTATCTCAAATGGTTTTCCAAACTGCTCAAAAACCATGAGGTCTCCTATACACAAGAGGAAAAAGACTATACATTTTCATTGAAGGAGTGTGAACACTTGTGCATCTAGCCATGTGATATAGATATATACACTATCCACGACACAATTATTCATCTAGACTAGGACATAGTATCCTCTAAATGTAATCCAAACATGTTCTACTTGCTTCCAATCTCAAAATTTCAATTTTTATTCAAAAACTCATGGGAATCAAAATAATGATCCTGGATCCAAAAAATAAACAAATGGATAACTAAAAAGAAGACCATGAATGTGAAAATTCTCCATACCATGAATAATTTTTTTATTAGAAATTCCATAGAATTCATGATTAGTTAAAAATTAATTGTTACCCCTATTCAACCCAAGACGTCTTCCCAAGTGTTTCATAATAATCATTACTATGCTACTAAAGAACTCAAACCTACAATATGGACCGCTGCTGAAGATCATTATACTAAGAATAGACAATCTGAATTGGTCACTGAAACAAAATGAAACCATGATCTAACACTAAATCATCTCAGTTCATCATGCGGGATAGATCAATATTATACTTTTTTAGCATACAAAAAAATATTAAATGATGAATTGATGTCAATTGGGTGGAAAAATCCAACTTTTATGCCACATTAACAACTCTCTCATGAATCTCAAAATTTTTGAAATAACAAATTATAGGATTCCATCTTTTACCAAGATGGTGGAGACCAAAACTAGGTTTTATTATCAAGAACATATGATCACCCATTCGGAACTCCTTGGATCAGAGGAATCGATCTATGTAAGTCCAATGGTGACTATATGCGGTCAAAAAGTGCTTCTAGATCAACAAGAATTTATTTGATGTTTCATACATAAGTATAATTACCAAAAAAGAGTTCTCACCAAACTGAACCTGAAAAAATGGTGACTAAAACATCCTACCATAAATCGCCTCAATGGGATCCATTCAAATATGTGATTGGTATCAATTATTTTATGACTACTATGAAAATAATAAATGGAAATCCCATGATACATAAAAATCTAAAATACATTCCTTGATCATTTCATTGAAAATATGATATTATCTCACTTTTATAAAATCAACATGAGGGTTCTAGGTCCAATTATACTTTACATTTAACCTCTTTGATTTATAAAGTCCTTACCAGAACCTTGATGTAAAGTGATGGTCCTTGTCTGAATGGATTTCATATAGAACACCATCAAGCATCAACATGCATTTCAAACAATATCCTCAGACTTCATCACCTATTAATGAGTTTTTTTTGGAATTAGAAGTATTGATTTGGTGAAATAGTCAGTCACTTAACATATATCATTCCATCCTCATGGTCTATGAGGAAGGCCAACAATAAATTCTATGGTTATCTCATCGCACGTCTAGGTAGGAATTATAGAGGATGCAAAAAAATGGATCATCGTTTTTTCTCTTCATTAACTTATTAATATTCATAACACTATGGTATAAATTCATCTACATATTGCCTCATACATGGCCACCATAACTACCGATACAAATCATAAAACCTCATGGTGAAACCAGGATAAATGACCCACTAAATGTGGTGGCTATCCCACAAAAACAATTTATGAATTGAAAAATGAACCATGATGAAACAAATAATGTAAAAAAGATCAATTTGAAGACAATGACCATTCACAGGGAACATCCCCATAATTTAGTAAGTTCATAGAATTCCGTAAAAACTCATAACTCAGATACTCCTACCAAATAAACACCACAATGGATGGTTTCTTCTAAACAGTATAAAAAACACACCTACACTATGATAAGTTGTATCAATATTCATCTGATAAAATATCTATATCATGGTCCACAAATCACTAAACTATTTCAGTGATTTTTTTGAAATTATTTTATCAAGGAATCTTCAACCACAATACCTTCTTCTAGTTTATTGATGTTGTCAAAATCAAAAACCTAATGGCACTTAACAAAACATAAATGAATTAAATTTGAGTCCATATAGAGAAATTATAATCCATAAACATATGATCATAATAAACCAAAAAAATATCCATGAAATAATAATGAGGATACATATTCCCGCCATGCATCATAACCAGTAATTGTACATAATGGGTTGGGTAATTATTCTCATATTGTCGATGTTGACTGTAACCATAAATCATTTCATGTTCACCCTCCATCATCAAACACCCAGGACATTTACAAGTAGAATCACCAAAGAAGTAATTTCCATTTCTAAACATATGAAATATAAAAACATGTTCTTTGTTCAACTGATTCTTAACTGCCTCAAAGGACCCTTGAAATTGTGCCCTCCACATAAATTTTACCTCCTTCCACGTAAGAGAATTCATGGATAGATTAAGCCTTGAGAAATATTGAACAATCCACTGATAATACCCTACCAGGTCCAAAAATCATTTGATCTTGTAAAAAAATATTTTGTCTCCTCCCATGATATCACTACATTGATCATGTCAAGGACTACTGGAACCCCTTGTTCTGATATCACATAGCCCAGAGAAATTCACCTCTTTGATCCCTAAGGCACACATGGAAATCATTCTTTTTCTAAATGATCTTGAATGGTTCCTATAAGTGTCCTTAAATGCTACATATTCTCATCCTATGTCCTATAATAGTGCATCATGTAATCCAAAATTAATAGGAAAATGAATAGATATATTGATGGAAAACCCTATTCTTAAGATCCATAATGATTGATGGATAATTATCCAATACTAGTAATTTATATTAATCATGGAGAACAACCATTCCAACTTAAGATGTTAGAAATGGTCATTATTATGAGGTGAAGGGTAATGGTTCTTAATCATCACCTTATTCAGCTTCTGATGTTTGATACATAATCAAGGAGATCTGTCATTCTTTTATTCAAACTGAACTATGGTAACCCCAGGAGAGAAACTCCCAAAAATTATTCCTATGGATTCCAAATCATCGAGTTATACCTTTATTTTCCCATACTCAGTGGTGAAAATACATTATGAGGGAAGAGATATAATTCAATTTTTATGCCAATTAAAGGGATGACTACACATCATTCACTTATGGGAATCCTGAGGAATCCCCTAGAAAGAACTATGGAATCTCATCCAACATTAGATGTAATCCTGCTTTCGAGATGCTGTCAAAAAATTCCAAAATGAGGAATGATATCTAAAAATTGATATTAACCAGTTTCAGAATAAGAGGTCTATAACATCTTGAACAAGGATCCAACTATCCTTAAAAACGTATATACTTCCATTATGTTTCATAAAAACTACTCAACATTGGTATAAATTGATGTACGCCTAAAAATGCACCATCTAATCCACTTTGGGAATCATTTCAATGAGGTCTACTTCCAAAACCAGGAAATCCCAGTCCGACATGACCCTTGACCTGGTAGGTATACATTGTGGCCACATAAAACATTGATCTGATTTTTATCAATCATTGTTACTAACTCCATCACATTGGGCATTAAAGTGGTCGGAAATATTAACACCTCTATAATATAGGAAAAAATACAAGAAAAATAAGCATTATTATAAAAAACTAATGATGACTTAATAAGAATGGCACTATGAACTGTCACAAGACTAGCATCTGATTATTTTGGACTTTGTTTTACAACATGAAGATTACCCACCTCATTATGACATGAGAATGAACACTCACCTATGGCTCTGCCATGAATTGGCTCTACCTAGAAAAAGATCCTGCCTTCCCACCACATCCACCAAAAAAATAACTCACTAACCTAGATGGTTCTATCTCGGCTGGATTCCATTTAAAAGCTATATAGCATGCAAATAATTGATATAGGTGTTCCACCGTGAAAAAATGTCACATTTTCTTCATATCTATATATCAATTTTAGTTTATAGGTATAGATGAACACACATATCACATGTGCCCCACCTCCACACACACACATCACATAAGAGGCATGACATTGAAAACAATAAATGAAGACATACTAGAAGGAGATCCTGAACTACCACTACCAATATTATATTTCTCTACACACATCCTCTTATTCTCATATAATCATTTAATACCATATATTGGTATAGGAATTGATCCAAAGAGACCATAATTTCCCCTATTATCAATCACTACCATCATAACATGATCATCCAGCTCATCATAAGCCGTTAAAAAGAACAAGAGGACTTAATATTGTTTCTTCAACCATATCCACATATCAATATTTTAATCCTTTATCTTCTCAATGTAATAAGAATTAGGTGCAAACCAAATAAATTCTAGAATTTGGTTAGCATACTGTATCATGGCCCAGTCTCTCTAATGAATATACAAAAACATCTCAGACTAAGAAAATTGAAAAATATCAGGAAAATCCTCCTCATGGAATACATCATTTAAATTATTCCAATTCATCTGCTCATGCTTCCCATATTGCACCACTGAGCCCCACCAATTTTGATTGGGACCCTAGAACATGTAC
Organism: Viscum album; assembly: GCA_963277665.1. Taxonomy (NCBI): domain Eukaryota; kingdom Viridiplantae; phylum Streptophyta; class Magnoliopsida; order Santalales; family Viscaceae; genus Viscum; species Viscum album. Next base: position 337,304,990 of record OY728157.1, on the reverse strand, counting down.
ATAGGTAAATTTTCCCTGACTACCTACAGGGCATCAAAAATATCAAACATCATCTCAATATTCTCAAGAAAAATCCTTAGCTTCATGAAAATTTATGCTACCCTGGAATTATTTAGACATAGTCTTGAATAACAATTCAGAGTTTTCTATTCCAGGACCAAGTTCAGCTTCCCCAACATGTGCAGGACCAGAACCTTCTCTATAAACCAAATCAGGGATAGATGAAACTATATATTTCAATACAATATGATCAATTGGTGAGGGATAAATCATTCCAGGCCATAACTATTTCTATCCAAGAGGACTTTGAGGAGGCATCTTTCTATAATAAGAAGCCACCATAAAGAAAACCCATCAATACAACCACCAACTGAACATTAAGAATTTTTTTTTCTATAAAAAAATTCCCATTCCCATCCACAAGTTATAACAAATAGTAATTCTTTTTAATAACATGTTAAACTAAACCATCAATGTTTGGTATCCATGCATAGTCTAGAGTCTGTACATATCACCTCCTGAGGAAATCTAAACAAATATTCCAAAATATCATGGAGACTCTAGATCTATCCATAGGTGTTTTTGGATAGACACCCCACTCTCAACTAGAACCAAATAACCAAGAAAATCCTAGCTCTGGTCTATCTAGACTCTTCCCAGATAACATGACCCAAAAAGGATGAATCCTGTTATAATACCATTTTATCCCAACCAAAGACAAGGGTCCATCCAATTAGACAAAAATTCCCACCTATTTTGTGTATAAATGGGCATTCCCAATCCCCATATTCTTACAATTTTTTGCTGGTTATCATAAACACAGTTTGGGAATGATTTCACCCATGTATATAGAAATAAATAATCCAAAAAATAAAAATCACATAATTGATAATCATAATGAAATAAGATAATTCAATTTTCAGATTAATTTTTTTACAAAATTTAACCAATACTATTGTTACCATAATGGAAATAGAACAACTAGAGTATCTCAAAAACATTAATGTGATATGAGGTCCATCACTCATAGTCCACCAAAATTAGGACATGCAAGAAATGGAACAATAACAAATATGTCTATAATGACCACCAAATATCAAATTTTCATTAAGTGGCTCATACATAAGAATGTCTAAATACAACTAGAACTATATTTAGGTTGTGAACCAAATCCCAGTTGGATTACTCAAATAAAAAAATATTATATAACATTAAAATATAAATCACACGCACCTTTTGATTGGATCATTGGGAATAATTTTCATGGAACATTGTGATGATATTATTTTTAGGAAAACACATATAAAGAGATCCATTTCTCAATAGAAAAAATCATTGAAACCACATTTCACAAAAACATAATCGAATACCGATAATTAGAACCACATCACTAAAGCATCATGTCACAATAGCGCACCACAAGAAATCCCAGTATATTATTATCACTGATAGGACCCAATGAACCTCGTACCTATGTGATTTAAATCCTCTAACAAAAAAATAGCTTCCTCAGGTACAATCCACTAGAGAGGACCCAATTCCAAGGTCTAGTGGTCAATATATTATAATATAAAAACATCAACGACCTCATACATGGTTCACAAGAGGGGTACACCTCCCAATTTCTAATGGTCTACAATCATATTAAATGTATAGTTAGTGTTATAGCATCAATCCTGTTAAATGAAACGAGGCCTTTACCCCGCATAATCTACTAGTGTACTAGTTCTAGCTCACCCAAAATATACCAAAGAATCTATTTGTGCTCAAATTCCATTTTACATATCACATAAATCACCACAATCACATACACATTCCATGAATCATAATTATATAAGAAACCCCACTCTTTCATAAGCACATTCATCCAAAAATGAAAACTCACATGTAAACTAGTATTTCATAAAATACCACTTTTATAATCGCACACACACTCTCTCTCTCTGATACTACTGTAAAATAAATTTTTCAACATGGTCACAATTAAAAAAAATCATTTGCAAAAAAAGGGACCATATGAAATCCAACAATTTCCATACGTAAATCCACTTTCAAATCCTCACACAACCCAAATCTATTTTAAAACATGATTCACATAAATTACACTATTCAAAAACGACATTTACAGCGCACATCAATTTAATTTACAAGGAAAAAAACCATTTTAATTTTGAAAACCAACATTAAAAACATATCACCTTCAAATACCTTTGAAATAACATTTTACATTGTTGAAAAAAATTACAAAACACTTTTATGAGACCACAACTAAGTACACATGAAACACAATCATATTCTATCTGAACATAAACTTTCATCACATATTCTTCTCTAACCATTTTTAAAACATTTTCATTCACCACAAAAATAATATATACAACAAATTTGAATAACCACGCATTCCAACCAAAATAATATTAAAATTTCATATCATGGAACCACCTACGACAATCTTGAAATATTTTGGAATCCTGTTTAAAATCACAACTGCTCCCCAACATGGCCATATAAAGGCATGCTCGAATAAAACCCCTCTGTATTTTTCCCCAGAAATCAATACCATACCCTCACATGGTCAAATAATCTACTGGAGAATGTGAACCCATGAAATTGGGTTGAATAACCTGAGAAAGAGTGAGAAAGCAAGGAATAAACGACATACAAAATGATACCATAAAAATAGAAGGCAATAGCCACCCAAGGATTGATGATCGATAGGTAAAAAAGGTGAAGTGTGATAATAGTGATATCCTGTAGATTTAAATTCATTCTAGATCAAAATATGTGTGATTTAGGGTTCAATATACAGAGGGAAAATGATTAATTTTCTATTTTTTTGAAATGGAATGGTCGCCCGGTTAGACAACACACTTTTACAAATCCTGAAAAAACATTACAGACACCTCTATCTTGGTGTAAACTAGCCTCATGGTTTCCCAGGAATAGAAGACACATGTATGGATGGTTTTATGACTACAATAGGGCCACTTTCTAGGTTACATGATTTCCTCTCAGTTGGAAAATGGTTTCCCCTAACCATACACCAACTATGGTCCAACTTCATCTAAGGCTAATATATCAATTTCTCTGCATAATCTCATAGAAAAAATAAATATTTGAGTGGTGATGAATAAAAAAAATAGATACCTCCATTTAAAATTATAGTTGTGAGATTATAAAATTACCCATAACTATAATGGTCCTCAAGCATGTTTTTGGTAAAATTATGGGAATATTCACCAATTTAAACATAATAGTTATATATGTAAATTATGGGATGTTAAAAAATGATATAATATGAGTTTTACCCGAATCCCAAAACGATCAAGCACAAAATACATGAGAATTTTTAGTCCTCCCCAATCACCGACATACTTTTACTAACCTATAATGCTTTTATAAATTCATATGGTGAGAATAATAGGAATAATCAGTAGGATCCTCCCAAAAGCCTCTTCAAAAAATGAAAAATAATTAATGCTATATCCTTGTGATAAATAAGAGAACCATACTCATCTATTAATTAGATAAGCAATGTTCACATCCCCACTATTTATGTTTCTTACTAAGTATCACACGCAAGATATCATATAATATAATATCAAAAGGTGGTACACCAGAACCATATCGACATTAGTCTACTCCATTTCCCCAATTATTCATATCTTAGTATGTATCTCTCTAAAAAAATCCATATTTATTACCTTTAGAATAATCTATCCTACCATGAACCTTGAGAATCAGATTGTCTAAGCACATTCCATGGGCCACATTAATCACATCATCATATCAACCCACGAAATATCTCTATATAGTAACGATATTGTCTTTTAGAGACACCACATCCTATATGTCATGCATTACACCTCAATATATCACATCCCATGAAATTCATTCCTATAATAATCTATGTGATAATATATCCAGTAATATATGTTTTTTAAATGACCAAAATACATTCTAGTCTACAGACATATATATGGAATGATAACCACCTTGTATATTATTGTTAAATAAAACAACGAGAAGAGAGAGGAGTTGGAGGGGGTTGTAATCCATCGATTCCACCCTAACCATTATATCGAGGAAAACACCCTACAATAGTCCAAATCGTTTTACTCTCTGAACAAACATAAGTAGCATAATGTATAAAATTAAAAAAAACATGATATATTCGAGATCACAACAACAATATTTGAATTAACATGGTATTATGAAACACTCTAATTAACATCTCTTACAAACCTATATACTACAACTATTAATTAGATATCCTGTAATGATTGAATATTTAAAGTGATTCGTAGAATTAATTTTTTCCTTTTACATTTTATTTTCAATAATTATCAAATTAAACATTAATTAACATCAATAACATCATATTTTATTAAACATCAAGTGATATCCATTCCATCCATGCATAATATGAAATATTATATGATTCATTTAGATAATCAAATTTTTTATTCTAGTAAGGAAGAATCACTTGGACTAATGAACATATTAAACAATAGCATTCCATAATTCTTATTACTCTTGGAAATATCCTTATCTATAAAAAATTGATTCATAACCAAGAAATAAAATATTCTTAATGTAGTGGGGAAAGGAATAAAGTTAATCAAGGAATTCATCAATTAGATATTTGATGTATAACATTATCAAGATAGATTCTCACATGGAACACATTAATAGTCAATAACACTATTAAACCATTCATCCTATAGTGGATCTTTCCCTAAGACAACAATGCATATCACTATAAATCTATCAGTCATATGTGTGAACTACTGCCTCAATATCGGGCCTCCCTTCATATATCTCACTAAACAATGATCTATTTCAGGCTCACATACCATAACATTTCAATGATAACAAAAAGATAAAATACAAAATGCATCAAACAAAAAAATTCAACATATCATATAGTCCCTAAAAATATGTTATCAACCCTTCACTTGAAAACATTCTTGCCAAACCCAAAACATTGATCACTATCAAATAACTAAGTTTATTACCATTTTGTGTTAAATAAATAATTATAAAAAGCCAAAACTATATATAAAATTTGGCATCATCTATTAAAATCTATAAATTATATAAACATGTTTCAGTGATTAAATTCCAGTTTCATTAAACATTATGAAATAAAAAACCATTAACATTAATGATTATTATATAAAATAATAAATATTTAAGCATAATTTTTTTTATCCAAATACATAAATATAATGATGAATAACCCTATTTAAATATTAATTAATCATTATGTGATTATAAAAATATTATAAGATTTAAAAAATTAAATAAAATTACAATTTAATTATAGTACCTATATAAATGACTTGTTTAACATTCATTAACAATTTTCATCGAATTAAACATTCTAAAACAATGTTTAAAATAAATTATAAATAATGTAAACATTGAGATATTAAAATTTTTAGTATATAATGATTAAAACCCTTTTCAAAGGTGAAAAAATAATATCTTCAACCATAAAAAAATATTTGTATTTTTATATTTTAATTCTTATTAGGGTTATTTATACAATTACAATAATAAAAAATTATTATAAATATATTGTTTCTCTTAAAAACACGGAAATGTAATGAACCCCACACCTTTTGTATTGTAATATTCATATAACTAAATTAAAAAAACAACATGATCCCCAATCTCATCACATATATGAAAAATATTCTATACAAAAAACATTGTTGAAAAATATTAAAAAATCCAAAACATCAAAAGATATCTAATTTTATAACATGGGAAAATGAACATGAAAAAAATTGGATATCATAGAAGAAACCATAAATGGAACAGGAATAACTCACATAAGATAATGGAGCATGAAACACAAGAAGATGAGGATCAATGCCCAGGGAAAGAGATTTAAAAGAAAATTAAAAATATCTTATAGAATCCTATGGTAGTCCAAAATTCATATTGTTTGGAATGATATCTAGGGAAGGGAATTTTTTCGGTACACTACTAAATATAAATTCACAACATGAATGGTCCAATAACCTCTGTATTGTCCCGAATTTAATATCCACTAAAAAACATGTCATCTAGATAACAAAAACATAGGTTCAACTCATGTAAAAATTTTCAGATTCACATCATGAGTTTTAAAAGATATTTTAATGAGGTCAAAAACCCTACCAATTATGATCATGAATTGATGGTTCATGTCATGAAATACACCATAACAGACAACTTCATATAATTTAATATATTTTATTCAGTTTATTAGACAATATATTATTTTTTGAACTACACATTAAATCCTGAACTTCACATGGATCAAGAATCTAGTTCCCAAACTCCATTGATACATCCATAATATTTCTCTATGAACTAAAAACATTTTATAAATGAAAAGGATTTAGTTTTAATGATCAGTGACTCTACATTAGGTTTCCTCTCAAAAAATTAACATCCTTGTGAATTTAAACCATATCTTAAGAGAAAGATGAAGAAGGGTTCCCTGGATAGCCACCCTGAATGATAAATTTAATTAATCCTAACATTATAGTATTATAACCACATTACTCAGAAAAATTGTAAAATACAATGTATCACTAGAAACGATCTCCAAAATATGGATATGGTGCAGATAACTATAAATTAATACAATGTCCACAAATGGGGTATCATATAAGATAAAACCATATCATATGCTAGATAAATCTCATGTATCACAAAAAATTTGATGCAAAAAAATATAAATGAAAAAACACACAAAATGTATAGTGTGTTTATATGACTCGTAATTCCTGGTTCTCTACTCCATGGCACTGTAATGAAAAAGCACACAACACATAATGACAAAAACCCACTAGATACAATCACCACGAGGTTCTTGATCTCCATAGTCCACTCTGTATAGGTCTCATTGTTTTCATAATTAATTTCCCCCCAATAAATGATGTGAGTTTTATCAAAGAGATAATGATGAAGCTATTAAAATTTAATATGTTTTGTATTTGGATCGTATATAGAGGATCTTATATCCTTTAATCAATATATACAATATATGAAAACACACAAAAAGTCCCAATAAATATTGGATAAATATTATTCCCATCAATGCGGGAACACATGTCTTTAATAAAAAAAATACATTTATTTTCGTAGAAACATATATTCTTAAAAAATTCTTACAACTAGAGATTAGTAATGAGTTTGTTGACGTTCAAAACCACATGGAGCAACGAAATGTAACAGACCATTTATAATTTTATTTGGAGGTATTTATCATGTTTAATCTTCAATATTTTTCTATTATTCGTTAGTGTGGATTAAAAATCATGTAACTAATTATGGATCCCAGTTAATTTCAAACTTTTATAAAAATTTTAATCATAAACATATCATTGAAATATCATTTGTCTTTTTCTGAGAAGAAGTGAAATAGTTATCTATTAGATTTTTTCAAAAAATATAACTCTAATTATGTAGATACTATCCCTATGGCCATGTATAAATAATGAACTAGATGCATTAATCTTCCCTTCTTTTTAGAAATCCTCATTGGATAATGGTCATAGCCTACTCAAATCTAATAAGAACTGGTTTATTTAATTTCTCCTCCCATGGTCCATGATGTGTGAAAGAATATGATAATTTTTTAACATAATTACTATCATTGTGGTTACTAATTTTCAATTAATGGATTCATTAGGTTCCATAACAGATCTACTCTTGAACCCCAACCTAATAAGAAATAGTTGTTGAAGAAAATATTGATCAGTATCAAGATAATATAATACATGTTTATCATAATCATGAAAGTATAGAAAAATAATAAATTTTCAAATAATAGAAATCACGAATGAAGATAAAAAATTAAATATAAATGAAAATAAAATCAAACATTTACTCTGAATGAAGAAACAATGTACTAACAACAAGTTTTTTTATATAAAGATGATTATTATTAAAAATTTGAGTTAAAATGAAATAGAAATCACAAATGATGAATAATGGTTGATGAAAGGGAAAAACTTTATATTATATTTCAAATAAATGAATGTAATGAACTAAAACTATGATTTGGAAGGTAAAAGGAAAAAGGAATTTATGAAAAATGAGAGTGAAATCAAGGAATCTCAACACTTGTGCATGGCTGTACTGCCAAAATATAAATTTTATGAAGGATACATGATGATTAAATGATTCTAATTGTGTATTTTTATGTGAATTTTTATCTCAAATATTTCATGATATCTAAAATTTACATGTCATGTACACCAAATCCACAATCTCCTTCATAAATCATAAATCTCAAAGGATCTTCATGTTTAAATCTTTCAATGGGTTGGATCTCAAACATCTCTTGTCATGTTCACTCTTCATGTCATGTATTGTATTTACATTGAAAGGGATTTTAAATTTTAATTTTATATACAATGTAATTTAAAAAAATTCATGAAAAAAATACAAATCATGTATGTATTCAAGGGTTAATTTATGGATCTACATGGATGTAATGAATTACAACTACACATCGTGTATTTTGTAAATGAAAATTACATATTGTTTTCCCCTTTTAAATATTTCATTATTTTAGCCAAAAGTTCATAAATCCTAAAAAAACAATTTCTCATTTCATTATGTAATAAAAAAAGAGTAATCATTAGATAAATGTATCAAAAATGTTTAAATAAATAGAGATTATTAAATTACCCAAGACATGAATAATTTCTTATCATCATTAAAAAAAGTATATCAATAGAGATTCAAAATGAAATAATTTTTATTACAGAAAATATTCATTATAAATGTTAAAAGAAAACATTGTGTGACATGATAAACAAGGTCCTCTTGAATCAATCCATCAATGAATATCAGTCCTTCTACATAAATAATTTTTCTTTCTGATTTTTCATTCTTATATAATAGTTTCGAAATAATTCCTATGATGATACACCCATTTTTTGTTTACATTACAATGAATGTTATCTCATCACGGAACGTAAAATATAATTTGAGCTATGGTCATACCATGAATAAATTTTCCTAACCATAGGCTTTCATTGGTTCTAATATATCCTCTTCATAATGAAAATTACAATATTAATGAAGGGGAATTTAACAAAATAGTTCAAATAAATCAAAGGATTTCGTAATGTGCATAGTAAATAAATATCATTTCCAAAATGATGCTAATATCTAATTTAAAATGCATGGAAATCACAAATAATGTAATGATGTAACTCCTCGTGAACAAAATGAATCATGATTCATCAACTCAAAGAGGGTCCATAGACCCATCATTAGATTCATCGATATGGGAATGGTGATTTTATATCATCATAACACTCAACCTATTTTCCTTTTCATTTTTAACTTTCATTATTTTCACTTATTAATTTATCATATATATATATATTAAAAAGGAATAGAGTATGTATTGAAAATTCTAAAGCTAATCATGAACCATACCATATTTTTTTAAAAGGTTAGGTTTTAAGCCTCAATTTATTATTTAATGCACTGACCTCTTTAGACTATGTAGAGGGAGTCTGATTACATATCTAAAAGTCCCAAGGCCATGTGGCCAGAATACAAGGCTTGAATGTCTTTTACCAAAGGGAACCTCCGTGAATAGTACCACTATTGTAAATGCATAGTTGTAGTACCTACTACAGCCCCGTCGCTACTACAGTACCTGATACAGTCTCTCCGCCACTACAGTTCCACAACTGCTAGAGTTTTATGGACACTACAGTACTACTACAGTACCTAGAAATTCTCCCTTGTGCTGATTTGATCTTGTGTCTTCTAGATGCCAAGAAAGATCCTGAACTACTAGGGTACATGCATGTTGGCATTCCTGAACCATATCATATGAATCTGGTGAATGTTACAGAATATTTATCCTCGATATCAACATCATATATATTCCCATGATGAAAAATCAAACCCATTTGTTCAAAAATTACCCATTTTTCATAATAATACAAGGGAATAACATGATAATTTATGCGAAATAGATAATTCTAAATAAGTTTACTCATGGATATTAAGGTCTAAAGAGGGAATGATGTACAAGTGGGTCTCAAGAAAAACTAACTCAATACTGTTTTACTTAATGATTTTGAATGTTTATTTATTATATATTTTCCACAATAATATCTGAATGAAAGTTGCAGTATTTTAAAAAGCTCCAAGTGTCTATCAAGAAATATGCACAGATAATAAAATGGATGTGTATATCTAGAATACAATAAATAATTGTTGTGTATATTAATTAATGGAATCCACAATGTGTATCAACTACAATATTAATAAAATAAAATGAAATTATAAGAATCATGAATTTGAATTAAATTACTCTTCTTAGAAAAAATGATAAAAAATCATAACCAAAATAAAAAAGGTTCACAAAAATCTCCATGTAATGTTTTTCTTTTATTTAAAATGATTTAATGAGATTTAGTGTTTAATTAATACTATTAATTAAAATTGTTTTCTAGAACAGTGGAAATAAGAGATAGTACATGTGAATTGAAAATAATTTTAATGAATGACTCCCCCAAACATTATATGATGTATTATCCTAATAGTTTTAGTAAGAATACTAGTAGAGATATATGTTAACACATACATAGAAATGAAAAGGAAAATTGAAAATTAAATTAGGTATTCGAGAGCTCCCTGTAGTATATGTCCTTACATGGTGAAAATTGGGGTGTTGTGAATTCTATATAAGCTAAATAGATATATTTTTAGAATCAAAATGGATTTATTAGATTAAAAATTAATCTACAAGGTTATAAAATAAGGAATATTTAATGTAGATAATTTCATACAATCTAAAACTGGTGATCAACTTTGATAAACCCCATAATTTAGTATAATGAATTTTGGGACAACCTTTAAAAAATGTTTTAAAATGGAAAATAATGATATTTATAACAATATTGATATAAAAATATGGGTTTCCTCACATAATTTTCTTACAATAACATTTTCACATAGACATATAGACATTGGGGATAGTATTTGTCATTAATTTGATCAGAGGATCATTTCCTCCTATATGAACTGGTAACGTCTTCAAGATTTCAAGGATTTATTTCATTATCTACCACATTAGGATAATACTGACCATGAACCCTATGTATTTGCAATAGAATCCTAGAATGTCCTTTTGGAGTCTCTTGTCAGGCATGGATGTCTAGTGAGATACCCTAAAGAAGGAACTCTACATCATCCAGATTCTATGACATCCACTATAGGAGAAAATATTGTGGTGGTATAGGTGCATCGTTAATCATAGAGGATGAAGTAAATATTGACATAGAAAAAGTAATGAAATTTTAAAATGTAATTTTTTTTTGAAAAAAAGTGTAGTAAAATTTGTATCTCATCTACATATAATAAAAGATAAATCATTTAAAATGGTGTAAAAGAAGTAAATAAATGGAAATCCAAATTGAGTACAAAATAATTTGGGACTGAGAGATAAATAGATAGTAATATAATTGATTCCATATACATATATAGAGTCACCTCCTAAATAATGAGTTCCTATAACTAGTCGTCTCTATAAAAATAGCTATGGACGATGAGGATCAAGGATCAAGCACTGTTTTGGGTGTAGCAGTGATGAAAATTTTCTGAGTTGAGATCGGAGAGCGTGAGGCTCATTCCTTCATGATTTCATGTGTCTGTATGTAGTTTTGATTAGGGGAACCTCATATTGTGATTGAATGGTGGGACCCCTTAAATATCAATTGAATTGTGAAAGGTACTTTTCTTGAAATTCAGGGTAGTTATGCTTGGGAAAAATCAATACTGGGAAGAGATGTGGTGTTAGAATGGATAAAGAAGTGTGTGAAGAAAGAGGGTGGTTGTGGGAATATAATACTGGTGATTTTGTTGGGGGTGGAGTAGTAAAATTAAAGTTCTAAGGGAATATAAAGTTTTATTTGAAAAAATATTTGTCTCTAGTTCTCTAGGATGGACATGAAAAATATAAAATGTTTTGTGTGAATAGGTGGATTGGGTGAAAAAATACTTGTGATAGGGGTTGTGGTTGTGAAAACTCTGGTAGGGAAATTTGTGATTGGGGTAGAGGTGGTGGCACGTGGTATGGTAGTGGTAGAGGTAGTAGATGCAGTGGAAGGGGTAGAGGTGTTTGGGTTGGCTGTATGCTTGGATTGCGCCTTATTAGAATACTAAATTTATGCTAGTTCTAAATAGTTGATTCTTCCATTCCTTTTTAGAATACTGATCATATAGATAAAAATAGTGTGGTTCTCTCCATCAGGCTATGGGATGTGTGGGTTGTACAATGGTAAAGGCACTAAATTATTCTCTAAATGGGTAATGAAGGAGACTCACATCAATATATCGTGAGTCATGCTTACCTAGAATTGATAGAACTTGGTGAAATAACAAGACAAATTGACATCAGAGATACCCAGGGTTGAATCAGTGATGATCACGTTAATGTAGATCAAACAATCATAAGGAGAAAAATGATCCAACCATGTCTGAGATAGGGCCTAATGAAGATTCCATAGAGTAGCACTACAATGTTCAGTTCACTTCATCAAGTTAGGATCATAAGGGATCCATAAAAATTGGGAACTATTCACCCAAATCCATGTACAATCATCCTTATTAGGCTCATGATGTATTATGGGGAAAAATAAAGAGGTGAAAAGGCTATAAGATTTGATTCTCAGGCCGACAGTAAGGGAACCCTGGGTGGACTATCAAGGTCCACCACTAATTCTAAACCTAATTGAGTCAAATGATAAATATAATCTAGATAATAACTCATGGAATAGCTCTCTAAAATTCTCCTCTTTAACATAGGTGATGGTAGAGAGGTGATGTCAGTTGATGAGGTCAAGGACCTTTTGATGAATCTGGATATGCTCAACCACAATGAGGTCCAAGGTCTTATTGATCATCTTGGGCCACCCCAAGATATATAACAAATGTAAATGGTTCACAGGTGATAAAAAGTGAAGGTGGGGAAATATTTGAGGGATTTCATCACCCTACAACATCCTTGATTATGATTTTGAGTACTCTAAAGTAGAGAAGGTTGTCATGGTAGAGTACAAATAAAAGGTGTAACCATTTGTTGGGAGAGGATGGGTAATAGGACACCACATGGGTGGCGATGGGATATCATCACACTCGTGCATGTATTTGGAAGTATAAATGTGGGTGATTATTTTGTGGTCTACGTCAAAATGGTAGTGGAGATTACTATAAGAGAGAAAGGGGACATATTTTATAATTGAGAGGGATGGTGGGGTTATGGTGCAATAGGGATGTGATATATAGTTGTTGAAGTGTAAGAGTTGTGAATGATGGAGGAGAAGATTTGGGAGTTGTGATTTTTAGTGAACCTAGTGTTCACATGAATTAAAAATACTCAAATTTTACACATCATGTAACATATACATGATTTGTAAGGAAATTGTCTTTATGAAATTCGATAGTTTACATATTATAAGGTCTGAAATATTTTTTATGGAATTTTTTCTACATTTTTTCACTAGATACATTTATCAATACTCTATAGGATATTAAAATTCTTAAATACTAATCATTCCTATTATATTATATTTAATCAACCATGGGTTTCCTCTTAGTTTGTGATTTGTATGATGTTGATTTCTATATCCTTGGTGGCTTCATGACTAAAGATACAAATGGTTGGATAGTATTCATTGTCAATGGTTTAATATAATTTAAATCCTTAATATTTCTACACTAATCATCATTACGGTACATTAAATCTCTTTCATCATCAATGATCATAAACACAAATCCATTATTAGTAAGAAAAAAATATTCATAGTCATATGAATCATTTCCTTGTTTATAATCATTTTATAAATCAAACAATAAATTCACATTTGTAAATATGAATCTAATTAATCCATTATTTAAATATATCAATTCATTCCTAATGCCTAAAAATTTAATTCCAAATATAAATGGAATATATCTATCTACATCCATCGTCAGGATGGCGAAATAGGTAGAGAAAATTAATTTTCACATATTTTCTAAGATATTATCGAGAAATCATTGAGGATGACTGACTGAGTGGTCAACATTTTTGTATTCCACTCTTATTTTCTATAATTCTCCAATACCCATCATCTTGATGGTAGTCATAAGAATGAGATTAATACTTTTACCATGACCTCATAAGGATCACAAAAATACCATGTCCCTATAGTGTAAGGAATTGAGAAATATTCATGGTATTTATTTTTTAAAGGTTGATTCTACTGGACAACTACATATAATTATTAATTTAATGAGGTTAATACTATTTCATTCATATTAATTTTCCATTTAATTAATTCATTCAATATACTTTCATGTTTAGGAATATTATATATGAAATACGAAAAGGGTGTGTTAATGTTTTATCATTTGATAAACAATTACTATTCTTATATTACCCTTCAATAATTAATCCATGAATTATTTCATGGAATAGAAGAGGGGTTTGAGATGATGGTGGCCAAATATATATTTCTTATATTTTGTATTTTTATATTGTTTGATCATTTTTTGGTGTATCTTATTTTAGTTTTGTTTTTATACACAATTCCTTTATAATATCATTATTATCCTCATTGATGATTGTTTTCATGTTTTTTCAGATCAATGAGAATTTTTTTACTGTATTTATATTTGATTATGAAATTCCATCTCGTTAACACTCATAAGAAATATTTAATTTCTCTCTTATCTAAGGTTCACCTAGGTGTTACATTGAAATGTACCAGACAGCCTCTCTGAAATGTTCTTTGATATTTTACCCAATTCATTCTTAATATTTCATAGAATAGATATTTTTTTTGAATCATTGTATCACTGATAGTCAAAAATTGATCCATTTTTTTTAAAAAAATATTATTATAATTTTTTCAATATTTGACTATTGAGATTGAACATATTATTGTTGAATATGATGAGTTGGTTCAAATTACTACTAAACTCTTATTAGAAGGGTTTCAGAAGTATTTGTAGTTGTGGATGTGGATCTAGAAAATGATCTATTTACCTAGGTGGTCCCGATTTCCTTGGTGTAATCGTTCCACCTCCACCGCTTTCTGGATAACAACTTTGATTTTTTTTATTTATCTTTTGATATGGTATCTAGTGATAGTTTTTCTATTAATATTGCTGGGGATACTAGTACTAATAATTTTTTGGATTATAGCTAACCTCATTAAAATATTATAATTGGTATTTCTTTATTACTTCCCACAAGTCATTGTACAGGCATGGACCTTGGCACATATCGTCAAAAATTATTTTCATTATAAGAGAAAGAGGGGGTGGGGGTCTAATATATTGAATAAATGACATTATATTCTTTATAAGATCCTCTATATGGGATACTTGGAAGTTACACTCCCCCACATGGTGGATTCCATATTGATGTTGTTGTCTATCACATTGGAATTTACAAGAATTATGGGAAACTATGTATAGAATATCTAGGAACATTTTTGTAATCTTAAACATAATTTCAACATGAGAAGTGTTGTATACAACTGTTCATGTTGGTGGATAATGTCCTTAATAGACATGATGCAATTGAATCCACCCATCTAGTCAATGATGTGGGAATATATATGTTATCTAATTAAATCATTCCCATGGTTCCACAAACCAACACTCCATCTGTTTAGGGAATGATATGAAATTAAATTATTAAGATGTGTGTTTAGATGTGTGGGAAGTGTTTATCATGTAAATTGTCTGCATGATCATCCAGGGTCATGACTGACTCGGGATCATTGATTTTGAGAAAATCATTATCTGTTTCATGTAAGTATATAGAGAATAATCCTATTATTATTTCATCAGATTAAACACTTTGGACACATAATGTGTCACAAACCACTAAAATGATGGAAATGTGAACATTTGAGTCTTCACATTAAATAACATTGAGTTGAACCTGTTGAGGGACCATGGGGAATATTCTATGTTTAATTAAAATTTAATTCACCTTTGATAGAGGGTTACTCAATGTTGGGTGCATCACCAATGATGGATCAAAATACTTAATTGATAATGGTGCACACCTGTAGTGTTGGAAGATCTTACTAATTTTTAGGTGGAACAAATTGAGTATTTTATGGTGTAGGTGTGGAAAGATAAATGCACTCACCCATTGTATAAATTATGTGAGGAATAATTAATCTATTGGTATCAAGGTGTAAAACACACAGTTATTGTGTGTTTGAGATCATTAAATGAGTCAACGGTCCCTGAAGTTCGAACAAGGATGAAGAATGAAAATTTATGTTATATTCTGTGAGTAGAAAATTAAAAAAGTAAAATAGGATGGATAATAAATAATGGTGGAGGGGGAGGTAATCTAAGGTTTTCATTGATAGAAAATGTGCCTACAGAAATATCATACCTAGACACTATTCGAAAATATTATGCTACCACATGATTAATTTAATAAAAGTGTGTATTGATCGGATTATAAATTTATATTCCCAACAACACTTTCTACCAAGGATGATTAATGTTGAAATTTGGGGTTGAACCCGTGTTGATAAATGGTAATCAAGAAAACATTTTTAAAAAACCTATCAGAATTATTACTCACATCAACTCTTTAGATTTAGTTTCTCTAGAATTTGGTGGTCTAGATTTTAATTTAGATTATTAATATGGGACTAAGGTTAATTATAGTTCTGCAGGAATAATAAAATTCAAAATATTTCATGAAAAATTCATGTGTATTAAGACACAATGTGTTTGATTGAGAATAAATTTGTTTTTTCAAACCAATTTAATATATCATTCCAAAAAAAATCTATTGGTATGGGTATAGCGGACAATCATTATTCATTATACATTGCTTCTATAAAGAAACAATCATAGGAAATTGCTCATAGTCTTCTGAACACTATTTAGTCTAGGTTTATAAAATTTCACCACTCATTGTCAAGGATGTGAATAATAATGTGATAATCAATTATTTTTGACCAAATTACTATCCATTATGTGACAAAGGTTTTACTCGTGGAATAAATTGGTTCTGTAACACCCCTACACTCGACCAATAACTCTATGATGATTAAACACACATAATTATATTGATCATAATAAATGGAATATAATTCATTTTTATAATTATAATAAAATAGTTGAGAAATAAGTGATCAATAATTTAGAAAATGAAATACTAAATAATAAATTTTAAAAATCATTTCAATTTTAATAAAAACAGTCAAAATTATGATATAGTGTAGGAACAACATGTGTTGATAATGAACAATGATCAAAATTGAAATCAATAAATAAAATTGAAAAGAAATTATACCAGTTGAAGATAGGATGAATAATAGATGACATCAGTAAAAATATTATCAAAAACAATGAAAGGAATAAAATAACACTATGTTTGGACAAGAAAAAAAATGAAAATGAACAATGAAAAATGGAATAAAAATATAGGGATCTCATATCATATGTATAGTGTTTCTACCAAAATATAACAAGGCCAAATGATACATGATGTGTATAAAACTCACATTATGTATTTGTTTGAAGTTGATTTATATCTTGACTATTACATGTCATGTTTGGTTTACATGTCGTGTACTTTAGATCCAAAATCACCTAAAAAAATTAATTATCATGGGATATACAATCATAAATCTTTTAGTGGGTTGGATCTCCAACATCACACATTATTTAAACTCTGCATGTCATTTATTTGAATCCCCTTTAATGGGATTTTTATTTTTAATTTCATTTTATTCATAATTAAAATAAATATTAGGTCACATATTCACAACATTTACATATTCATTGGTTTGTGTGTCACTGTGTCAGATTGCTATAAATTATGACTATGAATCATTTATATTGTACATGATGTGTAAATCCTATTTTTTCCACATTTTATCATTTCATCATTCGAGTAAAAAATAACGAATTATTATGAAAACATACTAAAAACTAGTAATGTATCAAATAAAATATGAATATTATTTAGAAAAATGAATCCTTTAAATATATAAAAATTCTAAAAACATACATGAATAAACCATCAACATCCCTGATAAGTATACACCAGAAAGAGAACAATGACTCCTACAACAAACACTAGAGGTCTCCTCCTATGATCGATAAAGGACTTTGGAAAATACTATCACACCATCATGCTCTCACGAATAACCTAAATTATATATATCGTTAACATTACCAATTCCTATATGAGAATTGATGACTTTCTAACCCTAGTAAATTGCAATAGAGGATGGAATATTCAAACATATAAGGCTTCATAAAATGCATTAAAAATTTTATATAGAAACCCATTTTTATTTTTAATCATTCTAAAAGGTAGGCGCCACATTCATGAACCACAAAAATCAAGGAAACAAAAAAGGAACACATCATTAGGGGTTTAAATTATTCCCTATATATAATCATTTTTCTGTAGAAGACAATATGTTAAAAGGAATAAATATCCCCTAAAATATTATTAGATACATGAAAAATTAGGACAATGATTAGAGATGATCATTCACAAGAACTTGTTGAGTATCACAACCTTGTTAAGGTACACTCTCAACAGAACCCTAATTGAGCATGACTCCTTGGTCAATATAAAGTGAGATATTTTTGTTAAACATTCTTCTGTCCCCCATATAACATCAAAGAATCAATATAATTAAAGTAAACCTGTGATATATTTAATTAAAAGGTACAATTATTATGATTGGTGAACAAAATACAACTAGAAAAAACTATAATCAACATAGTTGTGAGGCTTCACTATCAGCATACCAAACATTGAGACATAAACTCTGTAGTTGAGATCAACAACCTGGGTTTGAAAAACTGGCCAATCATAAATTAGTAAATTATTTTCATAAATGTATATATTGTAATAAGTGTTCTATGAAACAAATGGATAACCACCTCTACCATATCCAAAGGGAAAAAATCCTACACTGGAATAGCTCTAGGTGTTGTTCATTCCAAGTCTAACCATTATAGTAATCACTAAATAAAACCTAGTCTCTCTCTAACTTTACCACTTAATACCCCAACATTGAATTATCTACCACATAAAATAGTTAATCCCACACTTTCATATAATAAAGTCATACTTTACCACAATCCTCTCCAATATCTTCCTGAATCACAATGATATTTTTTTATATCTTTCATGGAATCTCTAGATTCCCATATGACACCACTACATGACTCTTGTTTAGTGAATCAAATACCATAGGACCCTTACTAGTGTATATTAAATTTTATGGTCATAGTTTTTTAATAATTCCATCCACTATAATTGTCACATGGAAAGGTCACACTGGATGAACACATTCTTCATGATATTATAATTAGTAAAAAGTGAAAAAACACTAACTAATGAGGAAACATGTGTTAAAAAATAACTCATACACTACTTATACATACTCATGATAAGGGGTGACATAGTTACACTCATGATGATATAAATTTTTGAGAGAAAAAACAAAAAAAACATCTCCATTTCATTAATAAATAGCTCAATCATAGACACACATCATTGTGGAAAATTATATAAAAAATTACCACCTCTAGAAAATAATTAGATGCATTTCTGATGAACATATATTTCATGTTCATAACGTATTCCATAAATTTATAAGTGCTCAATAATTTTCGATTATTTCATGTCATGGATTCAAATGGGGCATCAATTCTAACTAAATGGGCTATATACATCATATAATTGTCTAAAATACCAAGGAAAATCTGAACATCTCCAATTGTATAGGGATTTTTGTATGAAATGACAACACTAATATTCAAAGGATTTATTGAGTTACCACATTGGGAAAATACATTCCCTACAGAATAATAATCCCAAGACTGATAATTACACTTTGATAGATATCCAAAAAACAAATGAAAATAATGAACTCTCAAACTACAAGTAGATTCTCTTCATTCACCACCTCATATGTGGAGTACATAAGGGCGTCATCTATAAAAACCATCATGAATTGATAATATAACACTCTATACCTCATTTTATAAAACTCATGATCATTGATAGAGAGATCATAACACAAATTGAAATCACAATGAACTCATAATGACTAGAACAACATCAGAATGCTGAATTTGTAATTACATATTCATTACAACATTTTATGATGTCATAACTGATGATCGATCTTTGAGAACCATCGTGGATATTTTTTCTAATTGAATAAATCATTAATCCAAAAAATAAGATAACATATCTCCACCAACACCATATTAAATATACGGTAATTCATTTAGAGATGTACACTTCTATCATCCTTAATTATGAATAGAATACGAAAAACCTAAGGTGACTCACTCAGATGAATAAATACTCAATATTGAATATCATCATTATATATCATTAAATATCACACACAAAATACACCATTCTGTTAAGATAAACTGATATCAAAGAAGTTCAATATGATAGATTTATTGAAAACCGAGTCACCTAACAAGGGGTAACATCAAAACCTCCAAAATAAATGAAATAATGGTACTATTCCACAACCCTAGAAAACAATTCCATCTAATACTCCTATAAAATTTGTATTAGATCAACTATAATGGTTGAAAATGATGAAACACAGAAATGAACAGTTCAACTATCTCACTCACAAAAAAATACTATAGTATCTATGTATGTATCATATAAAATTGTCTACATTCCAATGGAATCCACAACATCATACCAAAAATAAAAGAACTATATGCTAATAATGATGTCTTATGGATATCTCTGAAAACATAAAAAGTGTCCCCATGATCGGTGATACACCATTACTAGATCAAAGTACATAGAAAATAATATAATCATATAATAGTCATTAAACATGGATTGTAATCATAAAGGGATTTGCACAAGTCTCTACCACATGAATTTGTGCTTGGAGTCAGTATGTTAAAATAAAGGAGTGTGTATCTCCATAAAAAAAATTCAACCAAGTAGAAGAGATAAGAAGATTACACTGAACAATTTTGGTCTCACATGGCATGGACCACTATAGTGAATATAGAAAAACAAAACCAAATCCATAGCTTATCTAACACTAATGATGAGCACAAACTCATCCATGATATACTCTCAAATGATGTAGAAAATAACAAAGTTTTCCTCCACATATACCATTTACTCTATGGTGATTAAAATGAAAAACACACTACTGTTGCATCCTATACTAAAATTTCAACAATGGAGGAACATAAAGATGAATAGATTTTTCATGTTTTCTATATAGAATGGCTGGAAGTTCTCTCCAAGGATGACCTTAGACACCTTATATGAAAAGTGAATTTTATCCCTTGTAAGGGGCCTAATATAGTCCACCAATAGAGAAATGAAATGTTGAGGACTGAGACATACAACTTGATGTTTTAAATCACGTCATTAATGGAAATTGGAATCCTTATAACATTGATCTTAAAAAAATGAATCTTATTGATTTTTCTATCATGGCGATCTTGTAATAGTCATGATTCCCTTTGTGATCATTTCTATCACCAACCCCTAAGATATATCCACATCATAACCAAGGAAACCTCGTACATGATCTCTAGAAAAAATATCACAAAATGCTTCTCCAAAGCCTCATCATTAGCTAAAAGATCATATTAACAATGAAAAATGGCGTTGAAAATGATCTCAAAGCCCAACATGATTGAACTACCCTTTTCAATTGTATGTAAAGCCTCGAAAATAGATACCTTTAATGATATATAAATAAAATATTCTTTGAATGTGTATTAGGATGTCACCATTGATTAATCCATATCATTTTGATCGCATATTAATAACAACCACCACTAATTGGATACTCCACAAAACGTCTTCACCACTAGCAAAACTGAGTGGTCATTTCATGAATGGATCAAAAAAATTCTATCACCAAATCCCATATCTTATCTTATTTCATGGATTCTTAAAAGGATCCCTCATAATTATAAGAACTTTATCTCTGAAACTCTTATATTTTCCTCTATGTTTTATTTTTTTTCATTCTATACTATATGGAGTTATGCTGGAATATCCTACAATAATTATTTAGCATCAAACTAATGATGAAGTTGAACTAGATAAATACCAACAAAATATTTTGATACTTCTATAACAAGAATATGAAATATCTAATATTTATATATTTATTCATGTTCTTAACCTAACCACTTTGTTAATCAATATAAAATGATGGATAATGAAAAATGTTATATGACCCCATTATGGTTTCTACCTCTCATGTAGCATAACTTCACATATTAGGCATACAAGACTTACTGGTTAGAGTTGTATTCAATATGATTCCCCAAAAATGTGTCTAGGCTGATATCAATTATTTTCATTTATTAGAAAATATAGATGAAATCATTTCCCAACCAACTGATGAATTCATTAACCATTTCGATGTACAAACTCGATTATGTACAACCACTTGAGAATTTTGTACCTCTAAGTCCTAATTCCCTTTCCACAATTTTACCCCTCATGGGCCTATAATGAAAGACAGAAGATAATGATTCATGAATCCTACATCCAATAAGATTCATGTTGGTGACAATAAATGATCATATAACATAAAAAGAATAACTATTTTTATTTATATCATATGAGAATCAATATATAATATAGAAACACCCAACAAGTCATACTAGAGATCAGGTACAGAAATATCCCACGTACATTCATGTATTGTTATAGATCAAAAAAATGATAAATATAAAAAGATAACATCCACAGTGACCATGATGCCAAAATGATAATTGTTAAACATACACGAGAATGTAAAGTCCTTCCTAATGAACTACCTCCTCATACTAAACTGAAAAATCATTTTTATATATATAGGGTGAGAATAATTGATAAACTCAGTAGGAACCACCATATTTCTTCTCTTGAAAATGATAAAGATAAAATTTTAATACCAATTGAACAACAAGTGGTGATAACTCATAACATACACATGTATACTATGCTCAAAACTTGTACATGTCTATATATCACCCAGTATCACATTTGAGTGGTTAGAAAATATCATATCAAAAGAATTTTCAATACACTCAGTTCCCCAAAAAGTTTCCACTCCACCTCAATTTCAAATGTCTTGAATTGTCACTCACAAAAAGAAGCTAGCTATAGAGACATGTGATAATGAATTATAACATGCACCACATGAATCACATATTCTTATCATATATAAGATTCCATGTGAATTACTATAACACTATGAGATTTTATGAGATATGTTATTTTTAATTTCTTTGATGTCTTCTATTACAAACTACACCATGATTAGCTTGTACTATATGCAACAATGTGTTAACTTGTAGTATATGCAACACCATATTACCTTATTAATGAAATATTAACATAATTGATGTTACAAATACCTAAATAAAAGTTATTTTAGAGTTTTTATGAATTCCAATAATTTTATATTTTAATATGACATGTTATTATTGATTTAATTATCTTTTTTCCGACTAATCATGTTGATATGATTTTCACAAAAAATCAACAACCAAATAGTGTCAAAATTGACATTAAATAGTTTATACAACAAATATTATTTTATTAATTATTATTTTATTCCTAAAAATCTACGGTTCCACCAAATGACATAGATAAGGATATATATATTAATAATGGAACATTTAGGGTTTTTTGGGATTGTTATAGTATGTTTATTAACCATATAGTGTAAGAAAACAAAAAGAAACGGTAAAATATAAATTATTTAACTCAGAGTTAAATCTAAATGTTAAGGATAAAATATAACCTAAACATGTCTAAAACATATTGTTTGAGAGTATTTCGACCCATCCCCACCTTATCTTAGAAATGAATCAATTTGGAGCTATTAAAAACCCAATATGACTTTATTATAAAATAATATTTTATGTTTTTCCTATGGTGCCCCTCTCATCCCGTATAAAAAAGCCACCCCTTCCGTCTTCTCTTCACACCCTTATACTCCTTGAAACTCAGCCAAACCCTACCAATTTCTCTTCACAACCTCTATATTTGTATCATAGAGGTTTTGGTCTTCTTCTAAGACCAACTATAGTGCCATAATAAGAATTTTAAAGGAGGTGCATCGAGGAAGAGGTAATCTCTTCTACCAACATTTTTCATGTTTCTTTGTTCTTCTACTACCTCTTCTTTAGTTGTGTCATTATAAAGTAAAAACATCAGTATTAATTATATACTGATATGTTATTATAAATTTGAGACAACCCTATTTCACCTTCTATCTATCCTACGAAAAATAAAATCACTTCGCATGCCTATGTACGGAATATTGTCTCTACGCCGTGGTGTAATCAGTTTTTCCACCAGCAGCTTACATGGATGGATATAATGGTTTAAATAATAGATATATATAGTTATTATAACATCATAATGATTCCGCTATATTATATCATCCACTACAATTCAATTAAATAATTATGGGAATGATATCATCGCCATTGCATACGTACGGATTACCGTCTCCATGACGCGATGATATTTGTTCTCCATGTAAACCATTCAAGAATGATTATAAAGTATATATAATGAATACTAATGAAATATATGATCTGATAAAGCTACTGGATTTATGTATTTATTATATTTCATCTACTTAATTCCATTCATGTAAATAAGGAATGGAAAATAGCATTCATGCATGCATATGGCCTACCGTCTCCATGAACGGTATAATTCATTTCATTTATCTATCTATTATATATATATATGTACTAAATTTATATATTATATATAAATAATTATTTAAATTATGGAAGTATGTAAATCAAGATATAAGTAATAATAATATCAAGAACAACAAGTCCAAACACGTACGATAAATAAAATAATTTTACCCAAAACTCTGCTTTAACATGGAATTTACAAAAGAATGGGTAATATAAAGTCATAAGTGAACCATATATGATATCATAACAATGATTATGAATCTATAATAAGTCAATGACATTATATAAATCATTATACATGAGGTTTGGATACGTACGAAGCATATCAGACCAATGGTAAGGGAACTTCTTAACCCAATTTCCGTTCTTTGGGTTATCATCTCTTTCTTGTTTTTTCATTCTTTGATTATGTGAGAAATGGATTTTTATATCTTATCATGTATTTATTGTTTATATATTTGACCTTATAGTGAATACACATAAGTGATCTATTTTATTTACAAAATGATCTTTGTAATGGACAATTATTCAAATCTCATTCTTAATAGAGATAGTTTATTCGTAAGTATTTACTAGGGTTATATTATTCATCCATGTCCATAAATTTTTTTTCATAAAGTGTTTAATATTCTTCAATGTATTTTTAATTTCATGTTTACACCTCATTGACTCTTAGTTTCAATTATGGAATGAATATTTCTTTTTTACCATATAAGGTACTTTTTTAATTTTCCAGAAAAAGTATGAGAAGAATGTTTTTTTAAACATATTCAGAATGAATGTATTTTTATGGTTTAATGATGCCTTATTTTCATGAATCCTACAAAAAAAATAATTCATGAATATTTTCAAAAAAATACCATTCATTTAAAATTGCATGGCATTTCGAGAAAAGAAATTGATTTTGAAGAAGAAAGGATATTTTCCTCATGAATTATTTCAATTGTTTTATCAAAACTATTTTCCATCTATGATGAAGTTATTATGTATGTTTATGTTTCAAGTTTAAGGTATATATTATTGACATGGTTTCACTTTTATTATGATGAAATGATATCCATTTGTTTTATATGGATTTTGTAGTTATTTGATGATGTTTATGAAACCCATTTTTGTTCTTTGGGATATGATGAATGATTTATGTTTATGTTATGGCACAAGTAATAATGATTTCATTATGAGATGTGTGGGACATATATCTCTCTCTAATTCATCGAGTAAAGATTTATATCTCATGAGATAGAAATTACTGGAATGTTATGTTAATTCAGTTCAGTGTTACAGGACAAAAATGGGTAGTGAACTTGATTCAGAAAGGGACTTTGTCCACAAAGATGGTCTTGGCAGCTATGCCTTGGATACTATGGAAATCATATCATGTGATTAATGTGTTTCCACAATTAAATGTTTTATTTCCATGATATATTATAATAATTAATTTTCCATGATGACCTATGCCTTACGTCCTATGAAGATTTATTTCACAACTGAAGATTTTAATTTTTATATTTTATGTCATTGTTTTGATGTTCAAATGTATATGGTTAGTTTTATTTACACTATTCTTACCATTACTGAGAATTTGAGCTCACCATTTATATGTTTTCATTTCCCCAGGATATAAAGGAAAATTTTAGGTAAGAAAACAAAAGTAGAAGATCTTTATGGGAGATGTTGAAGATCCTTCACCACGATTAGAAGATTATATTCCGAGTTTCCAATGACACTAAAATATTATGATCCTTCGTTGTTTGGTATTGTTTTTTATTACGTATTCAATAAAAGTAATGTAATGTCCATGTACATCAAGCTTTGGGTCTCTACAGTTGGTATCAGAGGTCCTGTTTAGTCAACCTCTAGAAACTAGGATGCGAGAACATTAGTGAGATCCATAGAGATATTTTTAAGGTATGTCTAGGGATGTCCCTAAGGTTAAGTATTAGTATAGGTTATAGTCCTAGAATTATGGTAACAATCATAAAATTAACCCTAATATGTTATATATTTAAGGCACTCCCCCATTATTATTTTCTTTTCACTAGAATTATTTTTCCCCTCACACTATTCTTTCTGGGTTTTAGACGATGGATGCAACCCGAAAGAACCGTGCTGGTCATTGTAATGGACAATGCACTGATTGTCCTCTTGAACATATCGATGTTATGGGAGATGGAGTGCAAAATCTTATTTCTATACATACACAAGCTATGAATCATTCTATACTTCCAAATGAGTAGATAAGGGAACAATATTCTATTGAGTCCTTCGTGAGGTAACGTCCACCTTCTTTCAGTGGTACTTCTGATCCACTTGTTTCCAAACAATGGATCAGTACCATTGAAAAGATATTTTCCATAAATCAATGTTCGGAAAATGAAAAATTTATTATTGTTTTTTACCATTTAGAAGGTGAAGCAGATCAATGGTGGACTCTAATTAAAAATATGGGGCCCCAAGATTAAATTGAATCCATGGAATGGGACGCGTTCAAGAACTTCTTTTTTAATAAGTACTTCCCTCTTATTCTTCGATCAAATATGGAAAAGGAGTTCCTTGAGCTTATGAAAAAGGATGATGAATCTGTTGGTATATACGAGGATAATTTAACAAGACTTGCATGGCATGCATCTGGCATTATCATCCAACATGAAAGTAAAGTTTATCAATTCTTCACTGGAATAAAACCAAGTCTTATAAGTGAATTAGCGATAAGAGACTTCAATAGTTATGAAGAAATAGTGGGTTTTGCTATCAAGGTAGAACTAAAAATTGGTGTAACATATCCATCTCATGGTTTTGACATGAAATGAAAGATGGAGTTCAAGTAAAAACCTAAGAATAATGGTGAAAAAAGGTGAATGATTCTTTATGCTCAAAGTGTGGAAAGAATCATGGTGGAGATTGTCTTAAAGGGACTAGAAAATGATTTAAGTGTGGAAGAGAAGGTCATCAAGTAGATGAGTGTCATAGTAATGGAAAAAGGGTTTCTAATGAAGTGAATAATGAAAAGACTGCAGATAATGAACCACGAACACTTTAATGCTTCAAGTGCAAGGAACTGGGGCATCATGCAAACCAATTCCCTAATCCAAGGGTTAATGATGATCAACATCAACAACCACTTAAGGCAAAGGAAAAAAGGGAAGTCACATGAGATCACTATTGGCGATGGTGAATATGACAACAATGTAGTTGACTGATTATGTGTTTATGTTACGAGATTCCAAAATAATGTTGTGGAATCTATTTTATAGTACTGTTGAATATTGGAATATCTATGTATTGGTTTATTATGGTTTTCAATAATTATATGGTTCTAGTAACCATGAAAAGTAATTCAGATATTTTGAAAATAAGATGATATGATAAGGAGAAAATGAAATGATTAATAGTATTCATGAGCTCATGACTGATATAACGACAAAGTGATATAATGGTTTGAGTATATAGAAATTTTGGGATTTTGGTATGTGGAAAGATGTAATTTTTGACAGCACTCGTGATTTCACTAAGGTTCTATGGTAATAAATTATTAAAGTATTCACATGTTTGGAATGTGACCAACATGATATATCTTATGATATATGGTTGATAAATGATGGTATTCAAATGCTCAGTTGATGATATTTCAAGTAATTGTTTTCTTTATTATATGAGCTTGGACAGAAGTATTTTGGATATGAATAATGATTGGAATGGATTATTTTGGACATATGTTAGTATTTTTTAAAGCTAGAAATTTTTTAGATATTATTTATGGAATGTTATAATAATTTAGTTTTAGAAAAAAGACAACCTAAAGGACGGGCGACAACCCGTCGCGTCGGACAATGATGTGGGAATCAAACCCAAAACCGAAGTGTGACATGCCTTTATCACCTTCCACTGGACTACAGTATGTCCCTGATTAGTATAAAATAGTTTTAATTTACTATGTGGCATGATATATAGGAACCATATACAATTAATCTCGCAATAAATGCTATTATGTATATTTAATAATTTTTTCTATCCTTTTGTTTGAGATAGATGGAAGGACCTATCAATCTATCACATGCTCAACTAACACTTCACGAATGAAAAATTCAACTTCATTTCTATAAGAGATGAAGTGTAAATTGTTCAAGGAAAGAATAACGGTGATATTGTAGCAAAATCAAGTAAGTATTTCGTTTAATTCATAAATTCTTCAATAATAGGGAAATGATCTTGAAAACCAAAAATATTGTCCTAGTCCCCTTATATCCGATGAATCAGATGGTACCTTAGATCATTAGAAATTGATGTCTTTGTGATTGTTGGATTTTTCATAGCCATGTTCTCTACCACTCTCCATTAGAACTTGATTGTTAGGTTTCTCTTCTTAATCCATATTATCACCTATGTGGAAACCCAATGATGAGTTAATTTGGGTAACCGATATATTTCATAAATAACTTTTTAAAATTATGTTTTAGTATTCCTTTTTATGATGTGGGTTTCTATGAAAGAAACTTTCAAGTAGTAAACCATTTATAAACCCGACGAATTTCGAGGACGAAATTCATTTTAATGGTGGTAGAATGTAACACCCTGAGATTTTATGAGATATATTATTTTTAATTTCTTTGATGTCTTCTACTATACAATACACCAAGATTAGCTTATACTATACGCAACACCGTCTTAGCTTTCTGTATACACAACACTATTCTTGGCTCGGGTTACACACAATTTCAAGTTCTTTTTGTGGAAATTATTCTACACAACATTATGTATAGATTTTGTTTAATTTATAAATGAAATATGTTTTGATTATGTTATAAGAGACACAAAATAGAGATTTCACTATATGTATCCCTTACTTGGCTTGCATTACACGCAATCAAGACCATCTTTGATTCCGTGTGTAGTACGCAATATCATGTTTCACTAAATGAGATATTATTATAATATTATTATGAACTAACCGTTATGAATAGTAATACCCACTTTATGAAATATTATAAATTTTATCCTTCAAAATTGACTTCATTTTTGGATTTGGAATATCGAAATTAGCCTAGTGTAAATTTATGTTATTTTTCTGAAAACATTCAGTTTTTGATTAATAGTGAAAACACTGGGTTACTATTTAAAAACTGACTTTTTATTTAAATAATTATTTATTTTATTTAAATTTATTTGAGGTAAAAATTGATACATATTACCTATATAAGTTCAATATTATTTATTTGAGTCATTTTATGGAAATTTTAGATATATAAAAATTTTATTGAACTTTCCACTGTCTTTTACCCACCTCCTTGGAGAATTTGAAAATTTTTATAAAACATAATTTTACAGCTTCTATGAGTGGAATCTCGAAAATACAAGAGACATGGTTAATATCATGGAGTAAAATGTGGTTCAATAAGATAAAAATAAATTGTTTTTTAATATTAACTTTTTACTATTATTTACCAAGCTTAAAAATAAATAGGGTACTTAAGGGTACAAATTATATTATTATTACACTCACACATGTCCTAATTCTATTGCATAAGTGTAATTCGACCAAAAACAACCTTAGGGATAAAATATTGCCCTTTAGGTACACTTGAATTAGATTAGGACATTTATTATTATTTTATTTAAAGAAGAGTTAAAATAGTTAAAATCAATGTTTATTAAATAAAAGAACTTTAATATAGGGTTATACATAAGATAAATTAGACTATAAATATTAATTAGAAAGATAACAAGAGTCCCTAAATAATGGTATTTTATTTATAATTTTTATAAATTATATAATTTAATTTATTTATGACACAATGATGATGCATTAATTACCTTATTAATGAAATGTTAACATAATTGATGTTATAAATATCCAAATAAATGTAATTTTGGAATTTTTTTGAATTAAAATACTTTTCTAGGTTAATATTACATGTTATTATTGATTTAATTAACTTTTTTCGAACTAATCATTCTTATATGATTTGCACAAAACTCAAGTATCAAATAGTGTCAAAATTGACATAAAATAGTTTTTAGAAAAAATATTATATTATTAATTGTTATTTTATTTCTAAAAATACAAGGTTCGGAAAAATGATTTACATAAGGATATATATAATAATAATGAACTACTTGGGGTTAGTTTGTCTTGTTATAGTAGTTTTATTAGCCATATTTTGTAAGAAAACAAAAAGACATGGTAAAAGTTAAATTATTTACCTTAGAGTTAAATCAAAATGATAATAATACAATAGAAACCTAAACATGTATAAAACCTATTGGATGAGATTATTTAGACCCATACCCACCTTATATTCGAAATAAATCAATTTGGAGCTATAAAAAACCATGTATGACTTTATTGTAATATAATAATTTATGATTTTCCTAAGGTGCCCCACTCCTCCCTTATAAAAATGGACCCCCTTCCCTCTTCTTTTCACACCCTTTTGAGACATTATTCGTGGACAACACCTTCCAATTACTCTTTTAAATCTCTATATTTATATCATATAGGTTCTGGTATTCTCAAAATACAATCTCTAGTTCCCTAATAAGAAGTTTAAAGGAGTTTTGTCAAGGAAGAGATAATCTCTTCTACCGACTCTTTCATGTTTTTTTCTTCTTCTACTTCCTCTTCTGTAGTTGTTTCATTATAAAGTAATAACATAATTATTACTTATATAATGAAATGTTATTATAAATATAAAACAACCCCATTTCACCTTCTATCCATTCTACGGAAAATTAAATCACCGCGCGTGCGTTGGTACGGAATATCTTCTCCACGCCGCGGTGTAATCAGTTTTTCCACCACCACCTTACTTGTTTGGGTATAATGGTGTAATGGATAACTAAATATTGGTATTATAACATCATACTGATTTGTGATGTTATATCATCCACTCCAATTAAATTCAATAATTATGGGAACAATATCATCGCTCGTGTGTACGTACAGATTACTGTCTCCACGACGCGGTGACATTCATTCTCCATGTTAACCATTCAAGAATGATTTTAAAGTATCTATAATGAATATTAATGAAATATATGACCTGATAAATATACTGGATTTCTGTATATATTAATATATTTCATCTACTAAACTACATTCATGTCAATAAGGGAAGGAAAACAGCATTCATGCGTACGTACGACCTACCGTCTCCATGAACGGTGTATTTCATTTCATTTATCTATCTAATATATATATATATATGTATTAAATATATATATATATGATATATAAATCATGATTTACATTCTGGAATTATGTAAATCAAGATAGAATTAATAATAATATCAAGAAAAGCAAGTCCAAACATGTACGATAAATAAAACAATTTTACCCAAAACGATGATTTAACATGGAATTTACAGAAGAACGGGTAATATAAAGTAATAAGTGAAACATAAATGATATCATAACAATGAATATAATTCTTTAATAAGTCAATGAAATTATTTAAATCATTTTACTTGAGGTTCGGATACGTACGAAGCATTTCAGAGCTAAGGTACGGGAACTTCTTAACCCAATTTTTGTTATTTGGGGTATCTTCTATTTCTTGTTTATGTCGTTATTTTATTATGTGAGAAATGTATTTTTATATTTTATCATGTACTTATACATTACTTATGTAAACATATAGTTAATACACATAAGTGATATTCTTTTTTTATAAAAAATATCTTTATAAGGGAAAATTATTCCAATCACATTCTTATACGAGATTGTTTATTCGTTTGTGTTTACTGGTGTTATATTTTTCATCCATGTCCATTAAAAATGTTTTCATAAAGTGTTTAATATTCATAATTGTATTTTTAATGTCATGTTTACCCCTCATTAACTTTTACTTTGTATTATGGAAGGAATATTTCTTTTTTTTACCATATAAGGTACTTTTTGACTTTTCAGGCAAAAGTACAAGAAGAATGTTTTTTTAATATATACAGTGTGAATAGATTTTTACAGTATAAAAATGCTATATTTTCATGAAGACTACTGTACAATATTTCATGATTATATTCAACAAAATAACTTTCTTTTAAAATTTCATGGAATTTTGAGAAAAGAAAATTATTTGGAAGAAGATAGGATATTTTCCCTAAGAATTCATTCCAAGGGTTTTATCAAAATAATTTTCCATCTATGATTACATTATTAAGTATGTTTATGTTTCTAGTATAAGGTATCTATTATTGAAATGGTTTCACTTTTCTAATGATGAAATGATATCCATTTGTTTTATATGTATTATGTTATGATGGGATGATGTTTATGAAACCCATTTTTGTTCTTTGGGTTATGATGAATGATTAATTTTTATGTTGTGGAACAAGTAAGAAAGATTTAATTATGAGATAGGTGGGACCTCTATATCCCTCTAATTCATTGGGTAATGATTTATATATCTTGAGATAGGCGTGGCTAGAACATTTAGTAAATCTGGTTCAGTGTTACAGGACTGAAAGGAGGAGTGAACTAGATTCAGAATGGGACTTTGTCCACAATGATGGTCTTGGTAGCAATGCCTTGGCTAAAATAGAAATAATATCATGTTATTAATGGGTTTCCACAATTAAATGTTTTATTACCATGCTATTTTATCATTATTAATGTTCCTTTATGACCTATTCCTTACGTAGTTCCATGATTTAATTCACAATTCAAGATTTTGATGTGTATACTTTATGTTCATGATTTGACGTTCAAATGTATACGGTTTGTTTTATTTTATCCATGTTTACCGTTAATGAGAATATGAGCTCACCCTTTATATGTTTTCTTTTCCCCATGATATAAAGAAAGGTATTAGGTAGGAAAACAAAAGTGGATGATCTTTAAGGGAGATGTTGAAGATCATTCACCATGATTAGAAGATTATGTTCTGAGTTTTCAATGACACAAAACTATTACGGTCTTTCTGTGTTTGTTTTTGTTATGAAAAAAGGATTCCGTAAATGTAATGTATTGTCCATGTACATCAAGCTTTGGGTCTCTACAATCATATCCCCAGATAATATAATCCTACAATAATAGTTAGTAACTGAGTATATTATGGGATCCCCCATAATCCATATTTGATATATTATAATTCAAACCATCACAACCCATTCATGTCATAAATATGTTGAGAAATAGAATATTATTGCTGGTGATATGTATGTGTAAAATAACAATAATACATTAAAACCATGATGAAAAATATATTTTTTAAATATAACGTTCATGTATATTGGTATATAATACTACCATTAGATGGTAATATGTCCAAAGGGTTTAGAAAGCTATCAAGACTTCACCATGATTGATATTGGGTAATACACCATCCTAGAGTCAACTATGAATCAATCACCCTTCTGATATATGTTGGTAACATATGAAATAAAAACACATACATGGTATAACATCACTCAAACCCATAGTATGAATATTGACCTATTTTTAGGATCAACAATAATTATCATCTCTTGGACACCCAGTTTATACTACAAAGATCTGGATATCTTATAAATTCACAATAATGATTGAATATAAATTTAATTCATTATTTTTTACTACAATTAAATTTTCTTTAATAATTTCACTATCAATTAATTTACATTAATCCATTTCAATTTATTTAATAATAAATTTACGTCTATTCCCTCTATGCATAATCTAACCAACTCCAGGGATTCTCAATATTATCAACATTTTTATTACATTATTGAAATAATATCATGTGTTAAAAAAATTATTAAATGTTATCATTCCATATTTCATAGTACTATATAAAATATCATAGGGTTCCACTCAAGAGATGATAAGAAAAAAAACAAGAAGAGTAAGGTAGTCAGAATGAAATTTTAGAAAACAGGTGACCCTAAAATCTAGCCTTTTTAGAATAATTGTATCCTCAAAAAATAATTATTTAGAACATTAATGGGAATGATCCCATTCAACCCATTATATAAATCCATGTTCCATAAATTAAACCACAAAGATTATCATCATGCATATCACTACTCCCCCACCATCACATGCATCAATTACTACCTTAATCCCTATATATATCTCTCCAAACCATCTGCCATCTTAGGCTCACATCAGACTTCATAAGATGGTTGATATATAAAGAAAATAGAAGTAAAAAATAACACGGTCAACATAACTTCTAGGAAAAAAAGAATCCCAGACCTCAAAAAATGGGAAATCATTACTTGAAACATTTAATATTGGAAAATATTAGTTTTCATTTCCATAAAAATTTAACATGTTCTTAACAATAGCACACAAATATGGTTATCCTAACGTAAAAACTATTAAAATATACAAATTATTTAAAAATACATCAATGAATATGTTATTTTTATATAATATTTATAGAAAACAAACAATTAAATGCCTATTTATTATTATAAAAATCAATCATTTATAACATCATGTTCATTATGAAAAAATCTAACTTATGTAAGGAAAATTCTAATCAAACAAAAATTAAGCATTATTTCATTGAAATCATAATATAATCTTTAAAATATTCATTAAACATGCCTCATTAATTTTTCAACCAACCAGTATTACCATACTTACATTATATTCCAATTTTCATGATAATAATCATGTTAAACCATATGATAAAAATAATTTCACAAAATTCATAAACATAGTTAGAACACATCCTAGTAAGTCAATAGGTATATTTCTATCATAAAGGGAAGACATGTGGTCACTATAAGCATAATCCAATTCATTTTATTAACCATGTTTATTTATTATTATGGTTAATTCCACCATCACATAAACATATAAATTATGAAAACATTATTATTGAACATAAAAATAATGATAAAAATTAATCCCTTAAATCAAGGATTTGATTGTTTCGTGAATCATAAAAAAAATAATTAAAGGATCTCTAATATGGACTTTGACAAGGAGTCAATATCCCTATGATAATGTCATGTCAGAATTGTGCAAAAAAAGGAAAAATAAATCCATATGAAAATAGAGATGAACATCCATAGAGTTGAAAGAAATAATATGATTAATGAAGGCTGATCAAATAAGAAACCACAATATGTATAGGAATAACTCAAATTAGATCACTATAGTTAAAACCCAGGAGGATTTAGATCAATCACTATAATAAATTATTCCAAATTCATTGAGATAGTTTCTATTTTTACGAAGAGTTTTGAAAATATTATAGTATATTTTGAATATAGAATGGAATTATTGGATTTATAGACACACCATGGAATTATTTTTCATTATATTAAAAGAATTATTCATGTTGTGAATGTACAAGATTTAAAATCCACCAAAAATGGCATCACCCAGATCAACCAAACATATTTTCTATTCACATCATGAACTACATATACATATTGTGTGTTTTTAGATAATGACTCATTAGATATAAACCCAAAATTATTATTCTACAAAAACAATGAATTAATAATTGAATTAAACCATGTGAACCACCATCACACAATCTATGAATTTATATTCATGATGTAATATAATGTCTCCAAATTTGAAAAATAGTTCATATTATGAAATGTTACACTATCTAGATCCTAGATCTTAGACTCCATTTATATCATTATTGCTTTATATAAGAACCAAGGACCCATGAAACACACAAATGAACATAATATATAGATTAAGACTCTGACATAAATGATATTAATTATCAGAACACCACTAAATTATCATTACAAGACTATTTTTCATCAATTATCAATCTAATTTTGACATTTATATGGTATTTGTTTCCCTATAATTTATTATTTTAATAATGAATATTTAATTAAATTTTAAATAATGATTTCACAATAAATTTAATCATTTTACTAAACCAGGACATTATATGTTTCCATATATTTTAATTTTTTATTATATAATATTTTGATTGTGTTTGATGGTCATGTTCAAAATGACTATTGATGAACATAATTGTTGATTGTTTTTTTCTCCATTCATAAATCTAATTTTCATCATTAGCCTATGATATTTCAATGATTCAACTATTAGTTTTGTTCATGATTCGATAACTATCATGTTTATGTTTTTTTGTGGTCAATGATTATAATTTTATGTTGTAGAAGTATTGTGGATTGTTGATGGATTAACTATGTATATTTGAGTTATGGGAACACATTTTATAATACGATTAACCATAGAGGTTTTTTCGGATGACAAAATGATATTAGTTTAACTAAAAGATACGTGAAATACATCCATCATCATTTCTCTGGACCTTGGCCAATGAGAGAGTATTATTTCATGATGAAGTTCGATGTAGATATTTTTATTGAAATAATGATTTTTGAAGATGATAAATTTGTGTAAAAATCAAGACTACACATCGAGTATTTGGGAAGATAACATATCATTTGGCCCACATTATATGACTAATAAGTATTAGAGCTGAGTAAAATATCACATGATGGTATCAAAACCCCATACACAATGTGAGTATATTGAAGTTGTTTTCTGTGTATAGAGTGTTTATGATTAGGACCACGGTTGGTTCGGCACATTTTTATGAAGAAGGTATCTTGTATATGAATCCACACATTCCTAGTTCATCCATAGCACCCAACCATTCTATGACATGGGAGTACACCCAATGTACATAAATAGGCATGTCATGAAATTTTATTTGAATTTTGTTATTCTCATTTCCCTTTCTTCATGACCCAGAGTATAGACCAATGAGATGTATTTACTAAGAATAATTACATATATGATTTGGATGGTGGAATTTGTTTTAATATCCGATATATGATTTGTGATAGTGTGTTAAGATATCTTCTTCTAGAATAATTGGATGAAGTTGAAAATTAAATGTTATATATGTAGTGGAATTGAGGTTTGTGAACCCATTAGAGATATGTATATTCTATGGTTATGATACACTAAATTTTTAATGAAATTATGTCACACATATGTATGATTCATATTATGTGTTGGTGGTTAAATTATAACCAAGGAAAGTGGTAATGTTAAACACAAGGATGGTGGATACATTATTACCAAATATGGGGGAACCTATATATCTATCTAATGAATTGTGTAAATATAGATAGCTCAAGAGTAAATGTGTCATGAATGAATGAATTTACAAGTTCATAATGTCATGAAAAAACTTGATTATATGTACATAATGTTATACATGAACCGATTACATGATCACAATGTTATGCATAAACCATAAAGTATCAAAAAATGATATGAAAGAAATTTTATTACATTTTTATAGTGGTAAGAATAGACCATTATTTAATTTCCATAATGTTATCCATGTACTTTGTTGCATGTCTATATGTTTATGAGAGGGGATAAATTCATGACCTTTTCCTAATGAGTGAACCACCCTCTATTTTTATATGTTCACAATGATATAATATGTTTTATTTATTCCAAAAAAAATTATTATTATGCTTATATTAGTATTTCCTACATATTTTTCATTAATCCCTTTGTGATTCATAACTTATAACCTTTTTATCTTTATGAAATGACACAATATTGTGATCTTTGATATGTATGTTAGGGTTATGAAATGATATGCTCTTGTTCTCATACACCAATATTAGTTTTATGGATCCCTTTTATACCACAATAATCATATTAACTCACTAACTATTTTGCTTCCTTTTTATAGTTTATGAAGGAAGGTTATATGTTGGGTATTTTTAGGAAGTGAAATAATGAGGAAAATTTTATTGCAGATGATGATTATATTTTTACAAATTAGAGGATTGTTTACCTTGTATCCAAATAAAATGACATATTATGTTTCAAGGGCATGTGTTTTTGAATTGTATTGAATTTTAATCTCATAAGAGGTATTATTTATTTATGATATTCCCATGTCACTGTATACACCCCCAGGACTAGATAGATTTGTGTACATCTCATCATCCTTAATCTGGTAGATTATTCGAATAAACAATAAACATATTGGGGGATATGATACATTCTTGAAAATTGGGTTTACATTGGTTATGGGATAATAATGTATCATTTGATGAATTTTATTATAATAAAACTATTCATTCAAGTATACATGTGAATTTGGTAATGGCATTATATGGGATTGAGTTTTTAAATCTATTATATCATGAATATTTTGGTGAGATAAAAATAGACAAATATGAATTTATAGAAGAGATGGTTGATAAGGTAATGATGATTCACCACCTCATGAGTGAATCATATGGTAATAAATAACTTACTATAAAAAATAAGTCCAAAAAGATATATTATATTGTTGGAGACTATAATTTTCTTATGTTATCTCATTGGAAGAGATTTATATATTTTATATGGAATGTAAAAAAAATTCCACAGTATATTGGACCATGTGAAATTATTAATGATTTTTCATCATTATTATAGAGAGTGGCCTTTAATATGAAAGTATCTCATGTACATGATTTTTTTACTATTTAATTGTTAATTAAATGTGTACTTTATTAATATCCCATTTTGATCTAGAGTGTGGTACAATGGATAGATAACCAGTCTTAGGAGTAAATTTCTTTTAAATTCTATTTCATTGTTGGTATTTTGTTAACTAATAAGGTGAGTTTCCATGTTAATGAATTATGTAAGAATCATATGATGGATGAAGCATCATGTATATTTAAAAAATCAATGTAAAGGAAAATTATATCACATATTAAAGTAATGAATATTATTTTGATGAAATAATTTAAATAAGTTGGGTAAAATTTGAAAAACAATGAAATGATGATAAAAAATAATTATCTTGGATTATTAATGATTATATTATATTTATTCATATTCACTAAAATAATATCAAATAAATTTTCAATAAAAACCATTTTTATTCTAAATAAATTGTTTTCATAAATTATATAATATTATTGAAAATATAAAATTAATTTTCATATCTTTTCAAATATATTATTAGTTAGATTTTTGGAATATTTTTGTAAATGATTTATTTGTTGTATAAGAGTGAAAAATAACATATTTTTTTAAAAAAAAATTAGTCACATATTTTTAACCAAATATCAGGTAGTATGAAATTATTAATTTAATAATATTTACCTATAGTCTCATAATATTTTAAATTAAGTAATTTTATATATAAGAATAGAAATTATATTATATTATAATAAAAACTGAACTTTAATGTTAGATACAATTTTTTGTATAAAAATGATTTTCATTACATTTTTCATTCCTGTATTAAAGTTGATTTGTACCTTTTATTCACAATATATATTGAAAAATATATTTCATATTTGGAATTAGGAGGATAAAATTTTTAAATGAATTAAATTTAAATTTTATCATATAGAATGATCATTTTGATAAATTATTATCATTATTGTAAATTATAAAATGAGAAAATTAGGTTATAAACCAGGTGATAATCTCAATATTTAAATAGTTATTATTATATGAGTGAATTTATAACCTTACCAACATATATTTCAAATTTAATAGATTTAGATCCCCATGACACTGATAGTGTGATTATATGATTTCATTACATTAAATAATTACAATTGTGCCACTTCAATTAATATTAATTTGAATCTACTCCCCTCAGTTATCCTAAATATTTTAGCTCTCTATTTTTGCTAATAACTTCTTTAAATAAATCCTAACATCCATTGCCACATCCTTGAGGTTATTTTATCGCCAAAATACTTATATATAATTACTATGTTGTAAGAAAAATTATGTTTTCAAATGTTGGTATATAATTGTTAAAAAATATATTTTATGTTTATTTCATTTAATACACCCATAGAACATCTTATCACCAATTAAATATATATAAATCAATTTATAAATTATAAATAAATGATATATTATTAATGTGACCACCCTTTTTTAGGATGGGGGGAACAAAAAAAATATCACTACTATGTAGGGGTGTACTACCACGTCCACAAAGTGATGAGTTTCATTTTACATAATTGCCTCCCATAGTTAGACAAAATTATGAAACAAATGAATACATATGTTTGTTTAAAAATTCGTATCATTCATTAAGGTATTATTGTACATTCCTTTTAACCCTCCCATCGATTGGATAATGAATATGTCTCTTGTGAGTACTTGTGGACAATGACCACTATATAGAGATGTGAATTTTTTTCACAACTTCACTATTTGATTTTTTGTAAAATTTCACTTAATTTATACACATTTTAATTATGTAATTTTATTATTATATAGATGATAGATTGCTGATAATTTTTAACATGGTCAATATTGATATTTTTTCTTATTTCTAAAAATCTAATGACACCAAAACACATTTTGTGAACATAAATGGTTGAGAATATATATAAGAAAAGGTGATATAATTAATAATATGAATTATGATAAGTGAATAAAAATGAAATTTTTTTAATAAAAAGTATAAAATTTGTATAATTTTGTTATTAAATATTTTAAATGGTGTTTGTGGAGAGTCAAGAAATGGGTAATGTGATATTTGATGAACATCAATTTTAATATTTGTAAAACAATTCCATCAGTGTATATATTCTTATAACTATTTTTTTATAATTCACTATCTATACTATATTTATTAGTGATGTTTTATAAATTACCCTTTATGTTTTATAACCGTTTAGGAAGAAATCCTTTAAAATATTTACATATCCATTTCTCATTGTTTTTGCAGTCCTTCGTCATTGAAATTGAATTTTTATTATCATATCCCAAAATTAATTAGTATATTAGGAAATATATATATATATATATATATATATATTTTTATAAAATTATTTAAATAAAATATGTATTAATAAATATTATCGAGACTAATTCATTTTGGAATAATCATGTATTTCAATAAGAGTTTTTAACTCTTTTATATTTGGAAGAAATTATAATATTAGAGGAGCATCATCAAAGAACAATAAATTATTCCTCCTAAAATATAATTTATCAGTGCACTATTTTTTTTATCTCATGTAATATATAAACTATTAAAAGGGGAGTCTAATGAAGAAGGTGTTTTTAAAAATATATTTTCACAAGCACTATCCATTTATATTTATATTTTTTATCCCCATTTTCATTAAATTATACAATATTTCCTACCAATAATAGACCTAAAATTTTATTTTGAAAATATAGAGTACCAATGTTTTTTATTCAAAATAATTAATAACAAAAAATATCTTAAAATTCATCATTATCAGTTTTTTATTAATTTTTTGATCCTTTGATCCACAAATGGGTGGGGTGTTTATCACTCTGGAGGACTCGATAAAAATGTATCTATTTTTTATTTCATGTCAGTTTCCATATGATTTTGTATATTATACATAATCTATGATATCATTGAAATTTGAAAATAACTTACAAAATATAATATATAAATTTTTTGGTTCATCATGTTAATCAATGTAGTTGTAAACACATTCAATTTTTACACAAATCTAGTTGTCTCCTATCATTATCAAAAAATAAAAATAGGTATTCTGAATAATGGTAATATCATATATAATCATACTATATACACATATTAATATGATAATTGAAAACAGGTAGTCCAAAAATATGTCACCATCAATTTAATTAATATTCACTTAAGATAGATTATGGTAAATGTATTAATAAAATCCCTATATTTAACAAATATCCACACTAATACCAACTATAACTCTAGAAAATTCCTGTGCACAAATTTTATATAATTTTTTTTTTCAAATTATACCCAATAGAGAAAGGATAAAACATAATCATGGAACATTTAATATTGATATTAATTATATATTTTATATATTTAAAAAATATGCATAAATTTATTATATAAAATTATATAGAATTGAATCCCTATCAAATATATCTCTATAAATAAAACCCATGAAGGATATTATCACGAATGAGACTTGTTCGAACTTCTACCGGTCACCCGGGCTGCTCCACAAGAAGCCCCAAGAGGCGTTCTTGATCCTCCCGGGATGGGAACTAGCACTGAGGGTGTCAGTTATAGTGAAAAATGTAATGATTTTATAAACTATAATCAATAACAATGTAGTGAAATGATACATACAACCCACATACATTTATATAAAATTGAACTGAACATTATATATATAAGATGATGAAAGTAAAAATAAACAATAAAACAAATATACCAAACATGATGATGATAATAACACGTTTTCACACCACTGGTCACTCTCCATCTCAATGAATACTCATCATCCAATGAAAGAAATCTCATGAACAATCCTCCAGAAGGGAAAAACTGAAGAAAAAAATAGGCTTGAGTATTAAAACATAGTAGGTTAACTCTATATTCTATTCATAATGAACATACATTAAAACAAATGAAACATAAATTTAATGTTTGAGATACAATATATAAAAATATTTTTTTCAAATTAGGTTCCATACAATAAAAATTACCTCACAAAAATATGCATGTTTTATAAACATGAATTCTAGTAACAGTTTCTCAAAGTTGTGAAACATTAAAATGAAAATATTTTTCAAAAAGGATGCATTAAATAATTAAATTTATGTATTAAAATCACACAATACTTAATTTTACAATTAAACACCTCATGTTCCAATGGTGAGTACAAAATTGAGAATGATCACAAGTCATGAGAAAACCATTAGGCACTAGTTCATTGTGGTCCATAGGTATCTAGTATCATGGTGTAAAAGAAACCAAACCAA
Source organism: Viscum album (assembly GCA_963277665.1). Taxonomy (NCBI): domain Eukaryota; kingdom Viridiplantae; phylum Streptophyta; class Magnoliopsida; order Santalales; family Viscaceae; genus Viscum; species Viscum album. The sequence continues at coordinate 337,261,552 of OY728157.1, read as the reverse complement.
ATAACAATTTTCATGCAGTAAAGACAATAATAGAATATTAATACATAAAATAGTGGTTCCCAACATCATAATAATCATAGTTATGTTAGTGTTTTCATCACAAAACTTGTTACGTGAAATATGAACAAAACCCCATTGGATAACTAGCATACTAGTACACGGTTTCCTACCTATATACATGGCTTTTCCCTGATCATGATAAAAAATGTAAAAATATATAATATAACATTTTCTTACTAATATTAATTTTTCAAATCAACATATATCAAACATCCCACACACATGTCTCACATATCTTTCACAGATCTCCAAACCACGTAATTTTTCATAAAACCATTTCATGAACTATAACGAGTCCTTGAACATAAAATCCAATTAAAAATGATCTTTTTATGAAGAAAAACTCACCAATACCATGTCAAAATATATTTGGGCTCCCCAAAACCCTATAATATCTAAATATCATGGACACAAATCATACAACATGAAATACAAATGGAAACCATTTTTATAACGAAAATGTCATAGATTCCTTTAAGCCTTTCTAAAAACTATGAATTTACAAAAGAAATATTTTCAACATTAATAAAGAGGTGTTTACACACCATTTAACATAGAAAAAAACTTTTATAAATATATTAAAACATTTTGGTTACACATCCCAATCACGACCATTTTTATAAGGATTCCAATATGGCCAGTTTCGTGGATCATGGAACAAAACATATTTACCACCATAAACCCATTTGTTTATAAAATAAAAAACTAATTTTTATAGTCATAAAATTACCCCCAAATACCATTTTTCATTCTTCAAATGTATTTATAAATCCAAAAATATAAATTTTAATCTCACTAAGCACATAAAATCCAATCGGAAAATTTACCGAACACTTGGCATGCACTTTTAAACAAACAACATATTTTATGAACATAAAAAGGGATAAATTAACTTTTATATTCCATAAATTTATTAAATATAGACCTCCATGTTCAATGTATAATTAACTAAGTGCATAATATAAATTATCATTTTTCTAAGCCATCATTATACACATTTATAACAATAGAACACTTCTTTCCAAAAAACAAGGATTAAACTATCGTTTTTCAATCTATGAAAATTATCAAATGGATGAAAAATAAATAAATAAATATATCAGGTGAGAACATAATAATTATGATACTTAAATGATGAAGGCATGTTCGAGTGATTTCCTTCCTCAAAACCATTGTAGAAATAAACTGCACACCTTATATTACCCACTGTGGTTCCTAGCACTCTAGATCTATGAATATAATACCTAAATGAACCGAAACCCAATCAAAATTCATGGAATAACATAACCCAAGGCCTTTAATGATCATGGTAAAGTGTAATACAAATAAAAGTGGAAGGAGGAGCAAGAGGGAGAAGAATGGAGAAGGAATCTTACAGTGGAAACTCGAGAACTCTTCATCTTACCAGAGATATACACACAAAGTGGAATTGAAATTGAATAGATATTCATAGAGTGAATACATAATCCTGAAAGAAGAACAAAATAAATATTTTTTGGAAAAATATTAAGAAATGAATGATCAATGAAAAAAAAATTACATTCTTAAAAATTTATTATTGGAGAAACATTTTCCCAATCCACGACCAATATGAGCTCTAATGAGGGAAAATGGAACATGGTGGTGCGCTTATGGTTATTGGTCTTGTTTTAGAGGAGTAATCACCAACAAATATAAATAAAAGATTGAGATATGATTGAATCAAAATATTTTTTACAACTAATGATGGGCTTCCCCAAACCGGAATACCTAACACAAATCCACCATGATATTGAATTTCTAAGGGTTATAAAAGGATATTGTGGTTTTAATAGGTCAGTGGGGGCCAAGTGGGGAAGTGGAATGTGAGTATAATTTTAAAACATTAAGGTGTTATAAAACAAGATAATTTTTTTATAAATCTAGAAATGGGATCTTGGTTGGCACAAATCTAGATGTATCCACCATTTTCACCAAAAACACCAAAGAAAGCTATGGGGGCACCCTTGGTATGATGATTATAAAAAATATTTAAGTTGAAAAATGAAAATTAAAATCACAAAATCCCCAATTAATGTATTGGATTTACTAAGAACTAGATGAAAGCCATGTCATAGAAAACAGGTCTGACAATTCTCCCCACCGTTAAAGAATCCTGCCACCAGAAAGCCACAACACATTCTAGCTGATTGATCATCACATAAGAATTAATTATCAATATGGTGAATAATATTAAGAAAATTAATTCATGTCCACCATCAATGTAAAATAATCCTCTAAAATACATAAAAACACAATCTCCCAACAACTTCACAAGAATCAAATGAATGATCGTGTCACTACCTCCACAACCATACCAAGAACCAGATTGTTGGGACTTCTACCAATGAACACAACGATTACCCAATCCAATGAGCACTCACGAAACCAATGATTATTGGGTAGTCATAAATGTACACCCCACCATTATAAAACAACTTTCACCTGTCAAATTATTAGGAGGAAAGTCTATGATTCCATTTTTGGATCTCACCAACATTAAGAACCAACGATCAATGGCCAACAAGAAATAAATAGGAACTATGAATGATTATATCCAAAATAGGCCCATCGAAAAACTCCAACAAAGACCTACCTACATGTGTAATGAGGCTCATTACATGAAAATTTAAAACACCTACTACCAAATGTAGGGGACAAGAACTAGGACCACAATCTATACACAGATCCAAACCCCCACCACATGGGGCATGGAGGGAAGGGGACCCAATCATTGGGACACTAAACCCAAAAAATAAATAATGTAACTAACAATATGCATTGGTAGAGCAATGTTCATCGGAATACTACCCATAGTCCTGGGACTACTGAATACATGCCATCTTCAATTTATGACCTATGGTCGTAGCTCTGATGGATGAAGTATATCATGACTTACTGTTAAGAGTTGATAATCTATAACATAATGTCTTCTCCATAGTTCCACACATTGAATCATAAAACTCCAAGGATGAATCAATATATAAAGCGACACCAGGAAACTATCTTCCTCAAACAACACACATTTACCCAAAGAAGAAAATAGAGATACACAACACAATTTTCTATCACTCCGAATGAAGAATAGAATGAAAAATGTATATAGAGAAACACAAAAACCTCATTGGGCACAACCACCCCAACCAAGGGGGACACCATAACAGAATGGAACATTTAATCGAGTTCAAAAAAATCTAAACTCCAAATAAAAGGCTGAGGAAACATTTGAAAAGTTCGATATAACTATTGAAATGAATCCTTATGTTGATAACCTAAAAATGATGACACCAGTGAACCATCCATGTCCACATCAGAACATCCAACACATCATTAGAAACCAAATTAATATTTCTCCAAAACAGAGCCACCAACGAGATCCCATATCAAGACACAACAACAGTATGAAATCCATATCACAAGAAAGAATACGAAATAAACAAAAAATATATGATATAAGAAAACAATAAATTTAACCATCTGTTTATAAAAAAAATTGAGCATAGAATACATTGAAAAAACAATCCAACTAGGTATATTTTCACATTCAACAACAGTGTCTCATCAACTCCAACTCTTATGCATGATTCTATGCCACCCCTGGAACCCAACCACCATGATATACTAAAAATTCATCCATATATACCTAAAACCATGCATGAGATAGAAAATTAAAAAAACCATGTATAAAATAATAAAATCATCATAAAAAAATAAGCATGTACCTTCTCAAGGCACATTAACCCGCAAATCAAATATCTTTTTCATATTTCAGAAACAAAACCACACATCATCACAAAAAATATGATTAAAACCCAATACAATTAATCAAATATAACTTCCAAAAGAACCATTCTCTTGATAATATCCCATTAATGTATGAATAAATTTAAACAACGTCTCTTTTCATAATATAACATCCACAAAGGCCAAAACACCTCTCTTGAAAAACACCATCCAATCAAAACCAAATTTCCAAAACATAGTCAACATATTCAAAAACATTTAAACAACTCAAAACACACCTTTTAAATAAATGTGCAATAATTACAATAAAATAGACCAAGATTTCAAAACATTAATTTTCAAAAAAAACATATGATTATATTTAGGAAAATTTATTCCCGCTATATCATTTCCTCTTTATCCACATGATTTGTTTCAAAAAACCCAACATTTCCAAACCATTCTCAAAATAAATTTTAAAAACCTATTTTAAACATTTCAACAACCAACAATTCAATTTATACCCACTCTCACCATTCATACATGTGGATATTGAATACCAAAAAACAAATTCAAGAAAGGTCTAAGAGACCTACAAAAGGGATCTAGTGTCAGGGGGGATGTGACCGTATGTTTGGATGCCACATGTCAAACCCACCATCAATATAAAGAGCCTTCATAGGACAGTTCCCAGGAACCAAATGGATTTCCAGGCCTAGAATTACCAGGAAGACCGTTAGTCCAACTCCATCTATAATATCCCAATACCAAATAATCAATAAATGCCAAATGCATTTTTAAATCCTTATATTCCACAAACACCTACGGGTCACAACGAGCAAGAGTTCGCAATGATATTCGGAAACCTACCCATAATGTACGTACAATCCTACTGCATCTACCATGAAATCATCAAATAACAAAGTTAACTCTAAATGAATGGTCCACTATGAGCCAAACTCGCTATGATATAATTTTTTCACGAACTATTTTGGGTTTACACTAAACAGGGTCCCAGGCCGCTCCCCAATATGTTCTGAGAGGTGTTCCTGATCCTCCCAGTATAGATATGAGTACCATGGGTATTATTTATAGTGACAAGGGGTCGGATCGCCCAAATAAAATCGTGAACAATGAAAAGGAAAGAAATGTAAAGCCCATAAACATTTAGATAAAATTGAACTAAATCATTATATATATATATGAAAGAGAATGGACAACTAAATAATAAAACCAAATGACCAATACTAATGACCAAAAAACATGTGACCCTAGTGGCCACTCTTTTAACCAATTAATACTTACCACCCAATTAGACCAAACTCAAGCTAAAATTTACATAAGGGGAAAAAAAAGAAAACTATAGGCATGTGATGTAAAAGTCATTAGGTTTTACTTGTATTATTTTTCCAATGTAGAACCATTAAAATGAATGAAACAATAATTTCAGGATTGTGATACAATATATAAATATATTTTTTTCAAATGTGGATCTGTGCTATAAAAACTACAACACAAGAACATGAATGTTTTATAAACAAGAACGCATCTAACAAATTTTCAAAGATGTGAAACTTCAAAATGAATATATATTTCAAGATAGATTATTTAATGAATGTAAATTTTTTTATAAAACACACAAACTAATTTATGTACCAAATAAACACATTGTATGCTGATGATGAGTACAAAATAGGCAATGAGCACAAGTCACAGGATCACCCATAAAAACTAGTTTGTTGTGTGCCCCAGGTACCTCATATCTCAGTGTAAATGTAACCATAACAAATATTAGTTATCATACTCATTAGTCACAAGTAGGAGAACCACCAATATCCTAGTGGTCCCCAACAAAATCATCATCTTAGTTCATTTAGAATGGTCATCACTAACCCCGCTACATTAAATAGAGAAAAAACACCTCCAGATCACTAGCATAGAAGTACACGTCTGCCAACATAGATAATCAGTTTTCCATTTTTTCATAAAAAAGTCACGCATCTTTAAAAACCCTATTTTCTCATAAATATTACATTAAAAATCAAAATCACATCAAACAACACACACAAATTTCTCACATTTCTTTCACAGATCAATAATACACCTAAATTTTCATAAAATAATTTCAATAAGTATAATGCACCCTTGAAAATAAAATCCATTAAAAATGCTATATTAATGCCAAAAACCAACCAATACCACATAAAAATAGATTATGGAAGCCCCAAAACAATTTATTAAAACAATTTCATGTACCATAAAATGGATCCAAATGATACAACACGAAATACACATTGATTCCATTTTTACATCACAAATTCAAACCAGAAATTATTCATTTCTCAGAACAAAAATTTTCCAAAGGTAAAAATATAATTTTTTATAAAGAGGTGTATTCACTCTATTTATAAAAACAACATTCATAAATCCCTTATAATATTATTTTTACACTTCCAATACAAAACCATACTTTTAAAGATGTCAAATATTCTATTATCATTAATCTCGGGCCAAAACTTGTTTAAACCCATGCGGGAAGTTGAATGAGTGAATAATGAGAAAAAATTAAGATGTTATAAAAAAGTCAATATATTTTTTTAAATCATAAAATGGGCTCAATGTTTGCCCAAATCTTGACATAATCACCATATTCTTCAAAAAATCCCAAACAAGTCATGAGGCTTCCATGGTATGATGATTAGGAGTATATGGAACTTCATAACCAAATATTCATCTTAGACAAATCTCACAAAAAATGATTAGTATTTTCAATGAACCGAAACAAAACGAATGCATGAAAAACTGGGTGTGACAATTCTCCCAACCATTAATGCTTTCCTCCCCCAAAACACCACAACACATTCCAACTTATTGATATAGACCTAAGGAATCCTAATCAATACGGTTCATACTCTAAAAACAATAGAACCTTATCCACCTTAAATGGAATGTATGAAACTTACCTCAATCAAAAAAATCAACTCCCAACAACTTTCTAAGAATAAACTGAAAGATCAAGTCACTACCTCTTCAACCAAAGAATGGACCAGATTGTTGGGACTTCATCCAATTATACAAACAGTCACCCCAACATAAGAGAACTCACGAAAACCAATTATTCCACTGGAGTCCCGAATGGGATCTCCACCCTTAATAACGAACAATCCCATAAAATATTAATAGGAAAAAACTCCGCGAGACCCATCGTGGTTCTCCCCTCCCTTAAAAACCAATAATCAAAGACCCATAGAGAATTAAACATTAATTATTAACGTGTATGTCTCACACATGACCACTAAAAATGATCCACAACAACCTACCAACCTGTGTTAAGAGGAACACTAAATAAAAATTTGAACCCCCACTCCAAAATGGAGTGGAAAATAACTAGGACAACACTCTCTGTATAGATCCAAATCCCCGCCACATGGGTTGTGGAGGAAAAGGTACCAAATAATTGGGCCACTAAAACCAAAATGAAATAAAAAAAATTACCACAATGTAATGGTCGAATAATGAGGTTAGTTATACAACCCACAGTCCTGGTACTCGTGACTATGTGTCAACATCACAATAAGACATATGGAAAGAGTTATTTTGGATGAATAAGCTCACCCCTCATAGTCATGACTTGATAATCCGTAACTTTAACTCTTCCCCTTAGTTCAACACAGTGAAGCATAACACTCCCATGATGAAACAATAGATCAATGTACAACAATAAACTCTCTTCCTTAACGAACAAAAATTTACAAAAAAAATAGTTGTAGATATAAAAAATAATTTTCTATCACTCTGAATGGGGATCTAAATAAACATGGTACATAGAAAATCACATAAAACTCCCTGAGAAAAAAATTCCCAACAAGGAGGGACACCGTAATGGAAAGGCACATTAAATTGAACCAAAAATGAAATCAATTCCAACAAACGGGTTGATGAATCATTCAAAGAGGCAGATATATAATATAAAATGAATCCATAGGTTGATCGATTAAAAATATTTACAATAGAGAACCATCCATGGAAACTTTAAAACCATTAGAACATCATTATAATCCCATTGAATAGTTCTCCAAAACTGATCCACCACCGAGATCCCATATCAAGAAACAACAATAGTATGAGTTATATATCGCAAGGAATCATAATGAATAAACAAAACATCTATTATATAGGGATAAATATCCACCTACTCATTGTTTTATAAAAAAATCATAAGATTTATGCATAAATGTTTTGAAAAACAATCCAACTTGGTGGATTTTAACATTCACAAATGGTGTTTCATCAAGTCTCGCTCATATGCATGTTTTTGTACCACCGTGGGAACCCATACAACATTACATATAGTCCATTCATTCATATATCAATAGAACTATGCGTGTGAGGACCAATGAAAACAAAATAGGATGAAATAAAATATCTATCACTCCAAAAATAATCATGTACCATAAAATACACATTAACCACAAAATCAACAACCTTTTCCATATTTCGAAAAACAAAACACACATCATAATGAACCATTTTATTTAAAAAAGAATACATTTAATTAAATATATCTTCCAGAAACAACCATTATATTCAAAATATAACATTCTTGTTTTATAAAAAATCAATAGTGTATTTCTTCATAATCTGGCAACCACAAAGGGAAATAATCGTTTCTAGAAAAATAAATCCCTCTCTAAAAAAAATTTCCAAAACAATTCAATATATTCTAACACATTTCAATATCCTAAAACACACCATTAAAAAAATGTTCTAGATTTAATATAATATACTTCACATTTTCCAAAAATATCATTTCAACAAACCATCAGTTTAGATTTAGTAAAATTTAATTCTACTAAACCATTTCCTATTTATCCACTAGATTTCTTTCACAAAACCGAAAATTCCAAAACCACTCTCATAATAAATTTAGAAAAATCATTATATATTTTTCAAAAACCAACCATTCCTTTAATAACTATTTTTCCAATTCTAGAATTGTGGATTTTAAAATATTTAGAATTCAATAATGGTCCAAGAGACCTAGAAAAGGGATCTAGTGTTGGTGGTTGGATTGACCATATAGTGTGCTGTCACATGTCAAACCCACAAGCAACACGAAGATCTATATTAGTACTATGCCTCATATCCACATATCATTCCATGCCCTACGAGATCACAAAGACCATTAGTGAAACTCCACTTACCATATCCCAAAACAAAATAATCAATAAGAACTAAGGACACTAATAAAACCAAACTTCTCATAGACACATGAGTGTTGGAACTTGAAAGTGTTCATGATTGTCTTCCCAAACCTACCTATCATATTCTGAAAATCCTACTCTATCTACCTTGATATCCCAAAACACCAAAGGGTGATGTAAAAGGAAAGGACCTCTTTGAGCCAATCACACTGATACCATTTTTTCACGAAACAGTCTACGTCAACCTTGAATTGGTCAACTGTGTTGCACTTTGACAAGCCGTGAGAGGCATTCCTGATCCCCCCAGGATAGATACAAGAACCAAGGGAATAAATTATAGTGATAAGGTAAATATTTCACAAAAATATAATCAATAACTATGAATCCTAATGAAATGGACATCACACAAACATGTATATAAAATTGAACTGATCATTTTTTATACAAGAAAACGAATGTAAAAATAATCCATAAAACAAAAAGAAAATCATAAAGGCCAAACTAACACCATGTTACCCCACTTTTAACTCTCGAACAAAAAAATACTCTTCACTTGAAGATACTGAACTCATGTTGAATCCTACAGAAGGGATAAAAAAATAAAACTATATGTGTGAGTATTAATACACAATATGATATCCAGATATTCTATTCCTAGTGCACATCCATTAAAATATAAGAAATATAATATCAATTTTGAGATTCAATATATGGAAAAAAATCTTAATGAGGTTACATGCTTAAAAATATACCACCCAAAAAACATTAAAGTTTTATAAACAAGAATTCTTGAAACAATATTTCTATGTGGTGCAACTTCAAAATGAAAAAAAAATTCAGGAGAGTTCCTTTAAAAAAAAATTTAAAATAAATAACACACACTGCTGAATTTTACAACTATACACACCTTATGCTGACCATTAATACAAAAAATCCAATGATCACAAGTCATAAGAACACCCTTAGGCACTAGTTCGTTGTGGGGCCCAGGAACCATGTATCTTAGTTTAAAAGTAACCCTAAAAGATATTTGTTATCATGAACATGAGCCATATGTGGTATAATTATCCAGAAAATTGATATCCCCAACATATTCATCAAAATTGTTTAGTTAGTGTTGTCATCAAAAAAAATATTCTTTGTGAAACTGGGTCAATACCACTTTGATCACTAGCATTCTAGTACATGTTTTCCCTCCTAGATTCCAAGGCATTACTTTTTTTGATATAAGAAAAGATAAAAATTTATAAAATAATATTTTCTCATGAATATTACATTTATAAATCATAAAGATATCAAGAATCCCACACACATGTCTCACCATTCATTAACATATCAATAAACTAACGAAATTTTAATAAATCAATTTCAAGAAGTATAATGATCCCTTACACAATAAATCCATTTAAAAATGATATTTTATTTCTAATAACGCACCAATACCATATCAAAAATTATTTATCTACCTAAAAAATGTTTAACAAATCAATATCTTGGACCATAAAATGGCCCCAAATGATACAAAATGAAATACACATGGAATCCATTATTATAAGAAAAATTTCAAATTAGCTTTTATGAATTTTTCATAATTAAAATTATCCAATAGTACAAATTTAACTTTAAATAATGATGTGTATACAGAAAATACAAAATAGAAAACCACATTTATAAATTTCTTAAAACAATATAGTTATAAATCTAAATCAATCAATTTTTATAAGGATTTGAAATAGTCCATTTTCCATAATATCAATCCACAACATGATTAACACCAAAAACCCATTGGTTTATGTAACCAACTGTACATTTTTAAATACCTAAAATGACTCCCAAAATAAATTTTTCATTTACAAAATTTATTTATATATCCAAAATCTTCATTTTAAATCACACTAAACACATAAAATCCAAATGGTCAATTTACCGAACACAAGGCATGGACTTTTAAACAAAAAAATATTTAAAAAACTTAAATGGGGTAAAATTACATTTTATCCCATAATGTAATTCATGTTATAGAACCATGTGCAAAATACCATAAACATAGTGTCTAAGATAATAGATCATTTACGTAAGCAAGAAATGTATACGTTTATTATAAAACAACATCACTTTTCACAAAAGAAGACTTCATCAATAGTTTTTCACAATAAGAAAATTATACAATTTATGAAAAACAATAATAAACATATATATAAGGTGATATAAACAGAATAATGATTAATCCTAAATGATAAAGGCACAATCAAGGGATATCATTCCTCAGAACCATGGCCAAACAAAAACGTACACATGATATCAAACGTTGTAGTTACCGACACTCTAGATCTATGAATACCATACCTAAACTAACCAAAAACCATAAAAAATCATTTTAGAACATAACACTAGGCATTTCATGACCATGGGAGGAGATGAAACAAAATTAACGTGGAAGAAGAATGAAAAGGGAGAAGAATGGATAATGAATATCCCCATGGAAACTAGATAACATTTTATCTTACCTTATTCCATCACACATAGAGTAAATGGATTGTCTTGTAACATCATGGAGTGGCTCCTTGGGAATGAAATAACTAGTGAAATAATATTTGGATGAAAAATAGTATTAATTTAATTGTCCATGAATGAAACAAGTTATATTCTCAAATCTGGATGATTTGACAAACCTTGAGAAATTTCACCCAAATCCATGACCAATACGAGCTCCAAATAGGGAAAATAGATCATTAGTGTGAGCCTATGGTCCTTGGCCTTTTTTGCGAGGTATAATCATAGAAAAAAGAATAAAAAATTAATGAAATTTTAATGAAAACAATATGTTTTATAATAGTAAATGGAATCATGATCTTTCCCAATATCTGAATACATAACCCAAATCAACGATGATTATGAATTAATAATGGTATAAAAAATTGTATTTTGGTTTTAATCAATAAGGTGATGCTAATTGAGAAGTGAAATGTGTGAAATATTTTGAGTAATAAAGTAGTGATAAACAAAACTAAATTTGTTTTTAAATCTAGAAATGGGATCACTGTTGGCCCAAATTGTGAAGTAACCATCCTTTTATCAAAATACTCCTGAACAAGTTATGGGGAACCCATTTTAAGTTTATTATATATATATATATATATGAATTTTCAAAAACAAATTACTCACCCAAAACCCATGAAATGTATTAGTATTTCAAACAAACTTGTTCACCACCAAATAATTAAAAACAAGGTGTGATTAATACAAAAAAAATATATTGTGTTGATATCTTATTAAGAAGAACCATATATGATTTTTATATTAAATTAAAAATGGTCGTAGGGATGAATTTTATAATTTAGGGAGGATTAAACAACTAGAATGAATATAATATTAATCATGATAATTCGTATATAAATTTAAAAGCATAACTATATTACAACGAGTTAAGAAATTAAAATAAAAAAATATCATAAGGATGTTGCATATTCAAAATGATATGATATCATAAAAATGTTTCATTGGTCCCTACCAACTTTTCTTATCATAGTGGAATGATCTCACTCCCTATTTCTCTAGGATAATAATTTCAAAGGATATAAATCACCCGTATAAGATATTCATAGATGAATTTTTTAGGTATTAACCACCATATAATAATATATCGATTTATTTGGGTGCTATATTAAAATTAAAAGGATAAATGATCCTTCAAAATCAATAAAACGATTAACTATTAACAGTAAAAAGTTTTTCAACCCATCTTTTAATATATATAAATCATTAGAAATATAATGTTTGATAAAATTAATAATTTAAATAAATTTATAAAGAGATAAAATATAATAAGATGTATTTATAAATCATGAAAATAATTATACGGATGAGGTAAAATTGCATATATCTGATGATTCAATTTAAATATTTTATATTGATTTTATAAATACATTATATTTGAATAAAATAAATATTATTAAAGAATACTTTTAGTATAAGGTATCTAAATAACAGGACATTGAAAACGTCCAAATATATAAAAATTTATAAAATATAATATATGATGAGATATTTGAATAGGATGTTGCTATATATAAATACTTAATAATAATTGTTAGAAATACTATTTTCTGATTCATAGGATGAGCTCTAAAAATAGAATGCATCTAGAGACATACTTTTTATCATCATGAAAAGTATATGATATACATATTAATGGATATAAATTATCAACAAGAATATAATTAATATATATGGAAATGATTCTATAAAAATATATATTCATAAAATAATACCACCTATATTAACTCTTGAAACTGCATAACATACAATAACTGAATATTTTAAAAAAATCATATTAATAAATTTATATAATGTATCATTATTAATATTGGTGTTTTTTAAAATTAATCACTCATATAAATTATTATAATATTTATTAGCAACTCATAATTCCTATTAGTCATCAAATGTTTGTGGAACAATATTTCCCAAGGTTATTCATTTGAAAGTCATGATGAACATTATTTTTTCATTATATATAATAATCATGTTATTGAAATCATATATTTTATATTAATTATTAAATAACATATTCATCAAATCAAAGGTATGTATTCTAATCATAAAAATTAAATTATTATTTCATTCAATTTGGGTAACATTATAAACATGAAGTCATTATTAAATAAGAATTTTTTTAGTAATATACAACATTGAAAAATATTATTTACATGAATTACTATTCAATAATATAAATATATATTATTTATGTTTTGTAAAATTATAATATTTATAATTATGTATATTAAATAGATCATATCTATTGGTGTAAAATTTTGGCAAACTCGAACATGTTATAATGAATTCATGAAGAGATGCAATTTAATATTTCATTGACATATCTAATTACAATATTGTATCATGATTTAATTCTCTCTAAATTAATTCATAAAATTATTTAATTGATATTTAAAATTATAATCTTAATTAAAGACATATTGAGGATAGTTTTTTCTTTTGTTTATGACAATGAGTCCTCAATTAGAAGATTAAATTTCGTGATTCATCCAGAAATCATCACCTGACCATGGGATTCTATACATATGATATAATTTAAAGGTTGAATTTTTGGGGGAGGCTTTATATAATACTAAAAATTATGTTTGAAATAGAATGTGCGTAGTAGGACACTAAGGTGAATTTTTTTCTAATACTTATTCATTGACAAAAATGAATTTCCTTTTTTATGATAAGTGGTCCATAAAAAAATATTTAATTTTACAATGAATTTATTATCTACACATCGATCATTATAATTTGAGTGATTTATTATTTACATATTATTCATGTCCCAAATATTTATAAAAATTCATCATATTTATTAGTGTATTTTCAATATTTACCCATGTTTTTTGACCTAAATATGATATTTATAGCCTTAAATAATTTTGATCCCTTTTTCTAAATATAGGATCATTTAAATGTAATTAATTTTCTATATAATAGTTTTTTATTATATATAACTAAATAATTGAGATAAAAGAAAATTTAGTAGAAGAAATAATTTTATGGTTGTATTGAATACGTTTTTATTTGTAATTTTTTATTAATCATTCATTGAATATTAATGTATATTAAAATTTTATATAAAAAACAGATAATTATTTCAATAGTAAATATTATATTTATATCAATAGTGAAAATTGTAAAACGATTTTTAAAATAATAGTTATATATGGATACTATATTACATTATCTTAATATTACACATCAAAACACTAACATAATCTTTATTTTTAACATATTAAATTTTTTTATTTTATGTAAGTCCTTTAGAAAATATAAATATTTTAGTAATTCCCAATAGCATGAAAATTTCATATTGAAATGTTAATTCTATATTCAATACATTATTATTGTTTTCATTTTGGTCAACTGAAAATCTAAATGATTATACAATAGAAACGAATATGAAAAATTCCACCACATGTAAAGGTATTGTTGTTGTTTAAATATAAAATTTAAAATATGACTCTCTCCGTTCATACTCACAAAGTGGAAGATGATATTATTACATGTCCCAAATAGTTAGAAAAAATTATACAATAATAACCAAATATCAAAATAATCCATTTCATAAATAGTTAACACTATGGATCATCTAAATGATGTATTGATGAATTTAAAATTAAGGTCATTAGATCAAAATTAAATTCCTCAAAAATATAATGAGGTAGGAAAGTAAGATTAAAAAAATACCCATATCACCCAAAAATAATAATGAAAAAATAATTTCTTCATGAAATAAAATCACATGTTGTCATATATATTTCATTTATCTTGAAATGAATTAAATTCAATCAAAGTTAACATAATCAATCAAATAACTAATAATTTTTATGGTAGGAATTACTATAACATAAAAAAATATTTATAATTATTATATTAAATATGAGAATATATTAAGGATCGCCTTACCTTAATAATATATATTATAAAAATATAAAAATTCTATTGAATATCATTTCCTGGAAATCAATACTATTCAAATATGTTGTAAAATCATTAATGAAAATATATTTCCGTACAATCCTTATACATTTGAGTACTATTATAACTGTAATTTCATTGATAAAATACTCTTACAACATATTTTTTAAATCCATTAACTAACATATTAGTCGTTCAACATTATACGTATACCATTTTCAAGGATTCATCATATATTTTTTAAAACCTCATTCCTTTCAAGTATTAATTTTTAGTCTCTTGATCATCATGAATATATACATTTCTCATAAAACTATTATGTTTTTATTCACAATATTTCCTTGTAATAATTATATTTTCATATTTCCAAAACATTCAATATTTAAAAAATTCAACCTTCAGTAATACCATTAGGAGTCCATTATGTCGTCAATTACATTAACAAAACTATTAATTTATCCTTTATAATTATATTTATTGTGTATTTGTTTTCAAGAATTATATATTTCTACAATTATATGGACGAACTCTCAATAATGTATGTTTAAAAATTTATATGTGACGTAAGATAAATGGATTTTTCTCTATGGTCTCCAATATTAATTCTCTTATTAGAATACATCATTTTTTTCATTGGGGAGCTCGAGAGTTAGTTATGTTGCAAGTATTAAATCATATATCATGATATATGATTTGGAACAACAATAATTTCCTTAACCAAATTCATCATGCAATTTGGTTTTTCAACAAATCATTTTCCATCACATTAAACTATGACATAGTTCGTTTAGAATCTATACATTTTTTATTACAAGAAATCATACTGAGAGAAAAAATAATCATAGTGGAAAATCATATATCCATGAAGAATAAATTATACGATGTGTGTATTATGAAAAATTATTTTTTATTTATGACATCATAATTTAATCATTTGTTATTTGTTGTAATAAAACATTGAATTAATGAAGAACTGGTATGGGCTACCATCAAACCCATCACCCGACCCATCATCCAGAATATCCCAATGGGAATTATGGATCACCACATACTAGAAACTAGTGACAAGGCACTGGGTCACACATTTGGAAATAAATTTTCACATGATATGAACTATGAACGATCAATAATGATAGTACATCACATTATAAACAATAATAATATTTTGAGAAATCAATTGAATCAATAGAAGAATGAATGAATTTATTATAATTTACAACAATAATAAAAAATAGTTATACGGGGGAGGGGAGACGACTATATGAACACGAATCCATGTAGCATGTGGTTGAAAACCCATGCTACCATTGTCATCACAATACCAAAATGAAAATTCTAGCTTATAGTACCACCATAACTACCACTGTGAGCGTTACCCATACATGAATCAAACATGAAAAGGTATATGTACGCCTGAGAGAATTCAATAACATTTAATGGTTAATTAACATACCCATTTATACAAAAAATAAGGATTCAATTTAATTTAAAACATTATTATAAAAAAATGTGTTTGAAATAAATGAAGGACTCAACCATGGAGGACATGTTTGTTTAGTTGTTTTCCTATAAAATTGTGAGTAATCAATATGTTCTGTTGGTTATAATTTTTCATAGGTACCATGTTTTACATTATTATTATGGGAAGGACTCTATAAGGAAATGGGGATATATATTAGGCTCTTTATAACCTATCATCTTGAAATAGAAGGTTTGACACAGATCGAAAATAAGATATTTTATGACATGTTCTAGGTATGTGTATTGGATTTTGTAGACTCATGTGATAAAAAATTGTGTTAGGGGGAGCATACCTATAATAAAATCTATAAATAATCAACATGGATGGATCCCTTTTACATGACTTATGGTTGGTAGTATTAGTCAGCTTTTTTGGTAGATGTGGGAAAGAGCATATTGTTGATATCGAGTCTTTTTCATGAGATGACTGGTAATGTCATTTTGATCAGGTGGAGTTTTTTTCCACTAAAGCGGAACTAAATTTATTATACTGATCATCATTGTTGAGCCTTGGAATTATTATTGTTTGATCATACATTTTTCATGGTGGCCCAACATTTGGGTCACCATCATCTTAGTATAAAATGGAAGCCATTGTAGTTGTATTTTAGGAATATTATCATTACCGTGAGAGTTTCTAATGTGGAATAACAGTTATATTTTTCATACAAATTTACATTGTCCTATACGGTTTTAAATGTATCAAAAATTAATAATAATTACCCATATATGACTCTCGTGTAGCATTTGGAAGATTGAGAGCTATAGCTAGATAGTTTTTGTGAGTGAGTGACTAGTGCATATTATGTATTCGATGAAGAAAATACTTCAGGGGGAATCCATACTCATGTATCGAGTTATTTTTAAATATAGGAATATAAATATTATGATATGGGATTCGAAGGACAAGGGTAGAGGCATGGTACCCATTTTTACTTGGATGACACTTTATATTTATTTATAATGGAAGTCATTTATCATGGTTAGGAGAATTGCCAATTTTGAGGGTTCGGTTGATGTATGTTTCTATATTATTTTATTATTAACCATATCCTTTGTATTTACATAGTGGTTTTGGAGTAAAATGAATGTTTCTAGGTTGGATATATAGGGTTCCAAGGATAAAAATAGTTAACGGAAACATTGTACAATCCCAGAGGAGACTGTGCACCCTGCACACTAGCACTATCCACGATTCATGACTTAGAACAGTGGGTTGATGGAATAGAATGTTACAAGTATATTGGATCATTTTGAGGTTCACAGATAAAAAAATGGGTGTGAAGCCTCTCCCAATAAACTATGTGGCAATATTTCGCTTTGGTTAAATGTATACTCCTTGTTTGAGCAAAATTTGGAAAACTGTGTTGCAAAACTACTCAATCATCCATATAATTTAGAAGATAAAAATTTTTGTTATACCCTTCCTAAAATTTAATCCCAAACCCCAATTACCTCAAATGAGTTGATATCTATATCTATATGCGTGCCTCCTCATTCCACATGGCTCCCTTGTACCCCAATGCCTTTGTAACATCTTAAGATTGTGAGAATAATGTTTTTTCAAGTTAATTTATATTTTCATTGTTTTTCATATCACCTGATTTTGGAAATAATTATATATATATATATATATATATTAAAACATTAGGTCAAAAATTACTTTGACAAGAAATACCGTCTTGGCTTGCGCTACAAGAAATACCAACATTTCTTTCACTACAATTAACACTGATATGGTGTACAACGCACACAACATTGAGTTTTTATGAAACATATATACATATATATAATTAATTAAATGAGATAATTATAACCTAGTAATTAAAAATATTAATTAATAAATTCTGAATATAGTTTGTAATTATTTTAATAGAAATAAAACATATTGATGCTGAAAGATATGTTTTCATGGTAAAGACTTCCTATGTTGAAAACGTCATTTTAACAAATGAACTGATTATTTGAATGAAATTATTTTTAGAAACATTTAGAAATTTAATTTTATAAAATAAAAATTATTTTTTAATTCATTCTATTTATATTACCCAAGGGTGATTTTTTTGGCCTTTTCTGAGAAACGTCATTTTTGATTAATAATGAAACATACTGTTTTTAGTTAAAAAAAGAAATTTTGTATATGTAATTATTAACAAAAAATGATATTATAATTTTTTTAAGACCACATTAGATTAATATTACACCTATTAATTCAATTTAATACATTATAATCTGTTTCACTTTGATACTGAATATAAAATCTTATCAATGTTTTGAACATTTTCCTACATAAGAATCCCTATTATTTCCTCCAGTCTATGGGATTATAACTAATATTTATTTTGTTTCTTATGTTATTTGAATTTAAATAAGGAAACATATTTTATTTATCAAGTCTATAGTTTATATTATAATAAGACCATGTAAATTTGTGACTGAAATGATTAGTAAATGTGACTATAATTAAGCACAATATAAAACGCAAAATTAATCTTAATTAGGGACTAAACCGTAACATTATGGGACTAATTGACGTATCAAATTTTAAAAAACAAATTTTATGTCTATATTTTTTAAATAAACCATCCATTATTTATTTAATTTGGGTTTTATGAATTATTTTTTGTATTAACATGTTCACACATAACTTGTTTCAAAAAATTCCATTTGAGTCTGCTTTGTTCCCTATAACCTACCACAACCTATTACAATTACTCAAACCTCTCAAACCATATCTGTTCATACAAGATATTTCTAATTACCCTCCAAAAATTCCTCTCTTATATATTGTATCATATTTTCTGGAAGAAAACATAACTATGAATCGTTTTGGCACAAACCCAATTGAGTTACATGATTTAAAAGGTAACATCTTCTCTCAAGATCCTTCAATTTATATTAATTCTATACCACTACACTATCATTATTCTATTATTGTATGAAAAAAATGAACCTTATATACTATAATTATTCTATGAAAAGGATCTAACATTAACTTACACACAACTCCTACTAACTGACATCGAACATACTATTTCTATGTATGGCGAACTACTAGGTCATAAAATTATTATTGTTCATTTATCCATTACCACCAACCATTATAGAAATTATGATGTAAATTCAATTCATATAGGTCATATATTATATTTATTATGTATTTTATATTTTTTATTCTTTTTAAAACATTTTTTTATTTAAATTCCATTTTGTGAAGATACAATAATTTTTTTAGGAAGTGTGGACTACTGCCCCTCAATGTAATGTGATTCATTCACACAACACATAGAATGTATTATTGATGGATTTATTGAATTTATATGAAATATATGATATATTATTTTCACTTATATAATGATATACATTTATAAATACAAATCTATACATATTTAATTTACATACATTCTTTTAATACGATAATAAAAGTAGAAATAACATTCATGCATACGTATGGCTTTTCATCTCCATTAATGATGTATTCAATTTTTAACTCATATAGTAT
The DNA here is from genome assembly GCA_963277665.1 of Viscum album. Classification (NCBI taxonomy): domain Eukaryota; kingdom Viridiplantae; phylum Streptophyta; class Magnoliopsida; order Santalales; family Viscaceae; genus Viscum; species Viscum album. The sequence continues at coordinate 337,241,056 of OY728157.1, read as the reverse complement.
ATAGATTATAAAAATAAATTAATATATATATATATTATATTATATTTTTAATTTTTTAAACATGGCATATGTATAAGCACTAATGATATATAAAATTAAGACCCATGCGAAGAACAAAGAGAATATTCACAAAAGTGAAACCTTAACATATGATCTTTAACAAGAGGGTAATATATGGTAATAATAAAAACATATGTGGTAATATATATAGTAATATTATTATATAAAATTTTAATAATAAACATATATTTGTTATATAGGATTCTTGTATGAGTTCGGAGCGAGTCATCACACAAGGAAAGGGCATTTCAAGTCACTTTTAATTCCCGTGAGATAGATGTTATATTCGCCACTCTCTCCTTTTGTTTGGTTTATGTAATTCCCATTAATTTATTTTATATATCAAAAAATATTTTTTATATATTAAAATATCCATTTTATTATCATTCATTAATGTGGTTTACATTCCAAAATGTACCAAATTGATAAAACTGCTTTGTCTTAATTTTCCTTCTTTGAGAAACATGTTTTATAATGCACATAAACTATTTTTCAAGTTGTAAATAATTGAATTTTACTTTTTTTATAGTGATTCTACATCTCTTCATTGTATATTTTTCATCATATAATTTTCAATTCGTACATTGATAGTATAATCTCATGTCAGCATGTTTTAAGTGTTTATTGAGCAAATCTCATCGCTTTTTGAGTGTTTTTATATTCTGCTTCCATTAAACAAATCTTATGATCCATATCTAAAAAATCCTATAGAGTTTAGTTATCCAATATTTATTAAAAATATCATCATTTGATAGTACAATTTTTACAATATTTGGTAATTATGATACTGTTTTTTATTAAATATGATTATCTCTTTCTTCAATCAGAAATCTGTTGTATTCCAAAACAATGTTTTGAAGAATGTTTTTTAGAAATTATTTCAAAGGATATTGAAGTTTATTTTCAATGTAAATTTAGTTTAAATTTTTTTAAAATTTTGAAATATCCTATTATATGTTATCAAATCTATTTTCAAAGAAACATGTTTTCATAAGGTTTTATGTTTCAATAAGAATTTTTTAAAGATGAAAGGATATTGTCCTCATGATTTTTTTAAAAGATCATTCAAAATTATTTATCATATAAGAAAAAAAAATTGTGTTATTTGTTCCTTTATGCATGAAATTATTCAATCTTTCTATTCATATTCATTAATGAATGGATTATATTAAGATTGAATGATTTTTATCAATCTCATTTCACTTCATGTGTTATATGACGTTGAAAACCATTTTTCTCATGGGATATGATGAAATTCGTGTGAAACATGTCTTTTTCAATATGTTGTGATACTCTGACATGTTTATGATACCCATTTCATTTCATGGGTTATGGTATGATTATTTATGATCTTGTGAGACATGTATGTGTGATTTAATTATGTTAAGAGTGGGACCTATATATCCCACCACGGTATTTGGGTAAATATTTATATCTTATAATATTAAATATGGATGGAATGAGGGTTAATAGGTCCAAAAATACATGGATTTAATCACTATTACACAGTTTAGTAATATAGGGTTGTACTGAGGGTTACTCGTTTTAGTAATACCTCTCTAGAATGAGGGTTACAAAATTAAGTATTATATGGTTGCAATGGGGGTTAGTCTGTTCAATAATACATGTCTAAAATGAGGGTAACTCTATTGAGTAATATATTTCTAGAATGAGGGTCACTTAGTTCAGTAATACAATGAAGAAATTTATTTTACCTAATTTAGTAAAGTATCTTTTCCACTAATATGGTCACAGAAGTGATGCCTTGTCTACTTTGGGAATAAATATATTCTTACAAATTTTCAAAATTCCATATCTTATTCTTTTCTTATGATTTCATGGCTGGTGTTGTTTCCATCATATTAACTACCAATATTTATTCCATGATTTTAGTTATGATATTTTATATTTAGGGAATGATATTATATTTACACGATCACATTCTCATATCCTTATAGTCATGTATATTCATTCGTATCTCCCTTTTTACCCTTATTGATCATTTATGATCACCCTTTTGGATTCATTTTTTATAGGATATGTGGATATGTAATATATTTAATATATCTAAGTAGGATTATATTCAAGATTATCATAGGGGTAGATTATTTAGATCACATATGTAACAGTGTTTATGATTCCATGTAACCAAATCCACTATACCATTGATGGTCCTTGGGAATATATTATGTATAATGATTATGTATTTATAAAATGTTATGTAATGTTAATTTTTTGAAAATCGAGAATCCCTAGAGTTAGTATCAAGGAAAATATATAATTAACCATTTCAAACGTGGATGAAAATTCCTTAGTTATATCCAAATGTATATTTCAATGTATATGTCTAGAGATGTCTTTAAGGTTAAGTATAAGGATGAGTAAACCTTTATGAAACTATCCTAGAATTTTGGTAAAGGATTAAGTGATTGATTTCCATGAAATACATCCACGTCTAGATAATACAGGTGGATGTATCATTAGGACATATGTACATAGGGGTAACAACTCAAACAAGATGTGATTGGATTGACTCGGGGTAATCTAGTTCCTAACAACAGGCAATGCTTTACAAAAGGTTTGACATTCATAGAGGACATACATTGGGAATTCACAAACACTTAACAAACGATCATGAAGGTTTTATATATATGTTAGATGTGAATAACCAATGATAAACATATGATGTCATATATTATAGATTTTTTCCTGATTTAGACATCCTATAAGAAAGTATATTCATTACAATGTGGTTTTCTACTATGATAACTAATCGTCACGCTATGCTTGTTGTTTTAGTTAATGGCAGGAACCGTAAAGAATTTGATTAAATTATATGTGATGGATGAATTTCTAATGATTATTCTTGTGGGATGATCAGTATAGTTAATGATGTAGTGATCGTGTCTAATCAGTGTTTACATGAAATGATTAAAATATTTTAACTCAACCAAAACTAGGAGTCACCATAGAAGATAAATAAAGTGTTCACTGAAATTTCATATAAAGGTGAATATAAAATAAAGAAGATTTGGTTTCTCTTATGTCATTAATGTTAAAATAATCACTTACGTGGATGTCATAGATAAATAATAAGGTGTGTATAATATGGATATGTGGGACACAACGAAAAATGATATATGAGAAAATGAATAGTTCCGGTAATAAATTAGATTCGAATATTGGCATCCCTAAGTCGTCATCAAAAGATAAGTGTTCTATGTTTAGAGAAATGGGATATAATGAAACCCAATGTCTGTAAAGAAATGTTCTTGAAGAGAATAATTATGGTTTTGTGAGTAATGGTTACATTTTTGATGATGATGAGGCTACATATGTAATGTGAAAGTAATGAGGTATTATTTTTAGTAGATTAAGGATGAAGTAATCGATGTTTTTATGTTTCTAGATTCAAATGATATGAATGATGAAATATAAAAGAGGTTTTATACTTATTTATTTTCTAAATATATAAATTTTTATGATGAAATTTCACTAGGGATTGATGAAGGTTTTTAAGGACATGGGAATAATTTCTATGGTAAGGTAATACTTAATATGTTCTATTAAATATAATAATGTATTATGGATAATGATTCATGGGATTTGAATAAGTAAATTAGACAATATTAAATACCTTATAACTAAATATGGACAATTTCATTATTCATTTATGCTACCAGTAATGATTTTTACACCATTTTTGGATTTATTTAATAGATCTAATACACATTATAATGAGGAAGTCTGCATATTTTCCAAAAATGGTTTATGGTAATTTAGATTTTCAACATGTTTCACGATAATATATGAAGAGTGTATTCACATTATTTGAATGTGAGAACCAATTGATTATTATTTTTAAATAGTTGAATCAATGTTATGGTCATTTCATTATTCCCTTTATAATGATTTTAGTTTTTTATTTTTTTGAAGGGTTATAAGGTTAACCATTCATGAAAAGTAGATGTTAATCTTTAGAGGAAGTATTTGTGCATAGAGTTTATTTTATAAACATTGTTAAGTTAAAAATAAGTGATTATCCATGTTTCATGGAATTCATGTTATATATTATAATAGTTTTTTATTAAAAAGGACATCATATATGTCGATTGACATCCAATCATGTCCAGCAAGGTCGTGGGTCTTAATCTCTTGACCGATGGATTATAAGGGTTTCATGCCTTCCACTAGCCTACACAATGTCATTATTAATGTATATTTATATTAAATGAATTGATAATTATGTTTTACGATTAGTGTTACTTTTCATTTTTATAGATTATTGCATTTTTTTTATAAGAAAAATTGTTAGAATTTTTATTCTTTTATGCGTCTTAAGATTCATTAAAAGGGTATTTTAGTTCATTATTCATCAATGATAATTTTTAAACATTAATTCCATATGGTAGTAGATTTATTGTTTTTTTAACAAATAACTGATTAATGAAAATTTTATTATATAAATTTATCAAAAAGATATCCACATTTTGAAAGTGGTACAATTTTTTTGTCTTATACCTTAAATTCTGTTGAACCAATGGATTCTCTAATCATAAAACATTTATAAAATTGATTCCGCAAAATTTCTTTTATCATTCAATTGATTTACATTGATGAATTTAATCACTCCCAATAAATATTTATGCTTTTCCTCCTATTCGAATCTTGACACCCAACTTATATTCTCCTATGTGGAAACACATTTATATGTTACACTATATTACTATTATGGTTCCAAATGTCCCTTTTTATGAGACATTTTGAAATCAATTTTTTCAATGTGTGTTTCTATGAATAAATCGTTAAATTATTAAACTATTGGTAACCAAAACGAATTTCAAGGATGAATGTAATTTTTAGGGGGTAGAATGTTATTACAAGAGATTTGGTGTTTTTTTCAGATCAACCTATATTTTTAATATTTTTCATTTCACATGTCACTAAATGTAATTTATTATATATATATATATGTTAAAACACTATTACATGAATTCCTTTCAAATTCAAAAACAAATTTTTCAGGGCTACATGCAGTAATAACTTGCATTGAAATAAAAGAAATACCAACTTGGCATACGATGCCCACGACATTGAGTTTCTATGAAACAAATTTATATATATATATATATATAATTAATTATATGATTTAATTATAACCAATAAATTTAACATATTTATATTAAGAATTATAACTAATTTCAATGTACTGTTTATAATTATTTTATGTAAAGAAAACACATTGATAACTAAATATATGATTTATGGTAAAGTACTTCTATGTTTAAAAACATCATTTTATCAAATAAAAAGGTTTTAATAATGAAATAAATTTCAGATCATTTATAAATTGAATTTTATAGAATAATATACACTTTAGAATTTATACAGTCATAATTATGCTAGGGTGAATTTTTGGGTTTTTACTGACAATCTTCATTTTTATTATGAATATTAAAAAATACACTTTTTTAGTTAAAACTAATTTATTCTTAATTAATTTTTAATTATAAATGATATAATAAAATTTTTTAAAGGTAAAAAAATATAAATAAAACATTTTTCAATATATTTTAATTCAGTATAATAATTTTTACAATGAAATTGAAAATAACAGCTTAATAAAATTATTAGTTTTTCCTTAATTTAAAACCCCATTATTTCGTCCCATCTATAAAACTAATAATAATGTTAATTTTTCTACTTTTTTGATTTTTTTATTCAAAAATCTAACATACACCATTGTACCCAGTTTATTTTTTAGGGTTTAATAATATTTATGTAAAATTTTTACCAAAATTATTAGTAAATGTAATTAAATTTAATCATAGTAGTTAAGGAAAAATTAATCTCAATTAAAGAATAATCCACAAAATGAAAATCCCAAATGATCTATAAAAATGTCCAACACCCATTAGATGTCTATATTGGGGCAATAAACCTTATATTATTTTGATTCATTTTGGATTGGTAAGACTTTCTTAGGTAATAACATTTTCACACATACCATGTTTCTAAAAATTCGAACTGAGTACTTTGCCTTTTCTATAAGAGGACACCACCTCTACCAATTCATCACACCTCACAAAAAATTTATCTTAATCCAGTATTATTCCTAGTATAATATCAAAAATCATTCCTTTGATCATGGAACATAACATTGTGAATAGACCTTCTCATAGAAGCCTTTAGCACAAACCAACAAGAGTTATCTGATTTAGTGGTTATGTCTTCTCCCATGCTTCTTCATTTTTTTAATCCCCTCCACTGTATATATTCTTTTATTGTGTCAATACACCAATGTAAACCATATAAAATGATGTTTTTATGCCGTGGTTCTAACTTACACTTATACACACCTCCATCAAATGATGTTGAACTTACAATTTATGTGTAAGATGGACTACTTCCTCACAAAATGTGTACTGTTTATTTCTTTTTACCAAAAATAATGGGGGATATTATGATGGAATATCTATTTAAAAATTTCATATGTCATATTTATTATTAATTTATGCATATTTTTTCTGTTCAGAACACACATATCTTTTAATTTATGCAACATTATATCGGGATATAATATTGGTTACTTAGATGATTAATACATGCCTAGAATGGGGGTAACTCTATTCAGTAATAGAGGGCTGGAATGGGTGTCACCTGGTTCAGTGAATATTTCCATGGTTGTGATTCTATGGACATTGTGGAAATAAATATATGCTTATGTGTTTCCAAAATTCCATAAATTATTCATATCTCATGATTTCATGTATTGTGCCCATTATTTCATATGATATTTGTCTTATGAACTGCAAATCATTATAACATGATTTTGTTTATGATATTTGATCTACAGGGTGCGATTTTATATTTATATTATCATGTTCTCATATTATTATACTTGTGATTATTCTTTAAAGAATAATTCAATGGGATCGGGATAAGAGACAAATAAGAGCTAAAAAGAAAGAGAAACAAACATTGGAGTTCCATGAAGAATCCACGCCAAGACACCGATTTTGTTTCCAATGTGAGGAGAAGAGTAGAGGGAGATTCTTCTAGGGTTTTAGAGTTTGAATTGAAGATGAATTAAGGATATAAGTATTAAATTATGGGGGGATTAGAAATGGAAATCCAAAAAATAAAAATATCTATATGGCTTCGTGATTTCAAAAAACATGTTTAATTGTTTTGGGGAACCATTGTACAAGATAAAGATTGGATGCATGGTTTACCTGTAGAGGGTTCATGCCTCTTCACCTAGCTGTTCCACCTATACAGTGCCACTACATTAGTCACGCGACTATCTTGGGAGGGTCATAAGATCATTCTATATTACATGTATCATAGACAATTCCATTATCCAGAGCCACAATTTCTGCGAGGTTAGACTATGGTTCAACTAACCCTACACCAACAGTGTACCTCTACCTTTTTGGGCCAACTACCACATTTCATTCTTAAAAACACTTGTCAAATCCATTTAATAAATATAATAACACAAAAAAGTTAAAATAACTCAAAATAACACCATGTATATCCGAGAAAACCTATATTTGGTGTGTAATGAAAAGGTAAATTAACTTAATAATATCTATAGTCATTATCTTATTTTTTTTTTGTTGTTGATCTCATTTTCATGTACAAGATAATGATCTAATGAAGATTAAAGTTCAATTTTTTATGTTATCAAGCCTAACTATATCAATGAAAATAACATTTCTATATACAACATCTAATCAGTTGATGGTATGAAAAACCACATAATCTCTATAATATCAAAACTCTAATATGTTATTAAATATGTATATAAATTAAATTTCTATTTTGGGGTTATGTTCGATAATTTTGTTCTTACTATATATAGTTCCAATGGTATATAGTAATCTTTCTATTATAAAAAATATAAAAACCCCAACTCATGTATCCTATAGTTATTAAATAATTTATTATATTGGATCTAGATAAAAGGAATAATAACCCAAAGGAATAAATATATTAGTTGTCCTGTAACATTAGATTCATATATGATGTTAAAAGTACATTTTAATTCCTGAAATAAAAAAATATGGTCATTGATTATATTATCGTTATTCATAGAGTATCCATGTATATTAATCACAAAAAATACTGGTATCTCTGGGAATTAAAATATAATAAATGGGTGAGCTTCGTTTCTCAGTAATTATAATCATAAAAAAAATCTATCAAGAATAAATCATCATAATCAACAAATAATATTAAATAACTAAAAGATAATAAATTTATTTAGTAAACTGAGAATAAAAGGGAAGAAGTATTTGATGACCAAATAAATACATATAAATAATTAATGATAATTGGAACATATACGTGGATATTATAATAAATATAATATCCACTAAGAAATATATAAATAATTTAATAATAAAGGAATGAAAAATTCATTATATATAAAACCTATTATCAAGACCTTTATTAATTCATTTTAAACGATTGTCTATGAAACCATCTAATTTATCCGGCAGATATCACTCATGAGACCTATTAATGCAGTGAGAGGATATCAATAATTGGGCAGGAATATTCACATACAAATTAAAATTCATACATCATATAAAAAGAATGAATGATAATCAATATAAAAATATCCATTGATAAAATAACACATGAAATGTAAATAATATTTCCAATAAAATGAATATAATCATAAACCATCATGATTAAGTTGCTGAATTGAAATAATATATTACATCCACTATCAATGTGACCAAAAAATTACAAATAATGAATAAGGATGATATCAATATGTTAATAATGTTATTATTTAATTAATGAAAATTAATCGGATAATATTTACATTAATTTTTTTTGTGGGAAATAACCACATTACATTGAAAATATTTTATTTAATGTACAAAAAATATTTCGATTAATCATTTATTTGAGAATAAAATTTTAATATACGTAAAATTAAATTTAAAAAAATTAGTTTAAATGATGTATTAGTATAATGTTCATGTCATATATGTTAAAACAAGTTTTAATTCATCATTTTCTATAAAATCTAAATATTTCATTTGTTTTAAATGAAATGAACAATACATTCAAATTTTTTTGTAAAATTCTATGATAATTAAAATTTTCTTTTAATAATTCATTTCTAAAATGTTAAAAAAACATTTGATAAAATAATTTAATTAAAATTTATTTAGATGAAAAATGATTTTCAACTGACCAGAGAAATAATGTCATATTTTAATAAAATCATTTTCTCAATCATTTAAAGTACAGAATTGTGGAAAATGTAATATTTACTAAAAAAGTTCAAAATTAACAAAATTATACTAATATTTATTTATTTTATTATATAAATATCAAATAATTTTCTCATGGGTGACTTACACAAAAACAATCCCGAATAACAATAAGATTATGAAATAAGACCTTACAAATTTTTTAACTTTTGAATCATAAGACCCATAAAATATATAATATAAATTGAAATTTTAAATATTATTATTAAATGTAGATTCACGATATAAAATATCAATTTGGTTGTATATAGACCAAAAAAATAAATAATTGTAGAATAGGGCGTATGTCTCACCAAAGTAAAAGCTTGACAAGAAACCCTTACATTATGTTTGACATCCATTATATTAGTCAATACAATGATATAATAAATTTATATTTATTATAAATATATTAATTAAACATAATTATATATATCATTCAATATATTAATTTCATCTTAATTTTTATTTCCCCTTTATAATATCACTTTTATTAAAATATTGTTGTCTGAATAAATGCTTTATTTTTTGTGTATGTATTGATTTTTTATATCAATTACTATAAATTTTTCTATGGATTCAAAACATCAATTATTTACATCATTTTTAAAATATGATATATATATATATAATAATTAAATATGTCTTTATTGTAATAAATATATTATACAGATTGAACATGAAATAAACTATTCATTGAGACAGTTTGTCACATGTACACATGAATGTTGTGGTGATTTTCTAGATAGATAAAATAAATGAAATTTAAATATATATCATTACAAAATAATTTTATTATTATATATATATTTATCATATTTATTATATTTTTATGAATTAACTTCCAAGAAATGCATTAATGAACAACTATTTACATCACTTTATGATGTGGTAGTCCACCGTACACATGAACTCCATTATAGTATCCACCAAGGAATGAAATGTATAATGTTATATGTGATGTAATAACTACAAAAGTATTATTAGTTATAAATATAATATTTATCAACATAATATATTATTATTACCATTTGTGTAAAAAAATTAATTTGATTCACATCTATACGTGATGCAGTTTTCTCCTTTACACATGAGCTACGATATTATATTCGAATGGGTTGGATGGTGAGAATTTAGATGTGTTATTATAATTATATATGCATAATAATTTCATAAATATATCATATATACATTAAATCCATCATTTTATACATTTTTGAGGGCTTCTCATGGAAAATGAATAACATTTGCTTGTGAAGTGGTTGTCCACCATACAAACAAATAGTGATTTCATAACCCATTTGATCAATGTGGATATAGATATAGTTCATTAAATTAATATAATGAAATTTTAGTATATAATTGTATATTTTAATCATAATTTCATAATATTTTTTAGATTTAGAAGAATATATAAAAAATTCATTGTTAAAAAAACATTACCTCTAATCAAAACATCACTTTAGGTTTAGCGTAAATCCAAGATATGTTAAATTTATGATCTCCCAAATTACACAATTTTTTAGAGAGAATATTAATAAATAAATTTTTATATATATATTTTAAACCATGTTTTTTTATGTTAATATGAGATGAGAGGTGCTTTCCTTTTATAAGAGAGTTGTTTGAAAAACATGTAATTTTGTAAATGAAAATGGATCAATGGGATTTTGAACATTATATAAGAATAAAAGTAAAATATAATAAAATATTAGTGGTATATGGTCTAATATATGGAAATTAAATTTGGGTTTATAATATTATAAGTCATTTTATTCCTTCCATTTTTTTTAATTCCCTTGATAAACCCAATATCACCTTAATCACAATAATTAATTTTCCATAGTTTTGATATTGATTATGGAAAATAATGTGTAAGTCATAGTAGATAATGTAAATTATGTTAATTAAAAATTTTGAAAACTTTTTTCCAAATTCCATTCATGTATTTGTAAAATATTAATTTAAAATTAATCTCAAAATCACAATGAAAAATAGGTTTTTAATGAAAACATTTGCAAAAGATTAAAAATTATTTATATCAAAATTTAATATGAAACTGATTATAATGAAATAAGTTGAACTAATATATATATAATTGGTCTAATATCACTTTTAATACAAAACAAATATAAAATTTATATTCTAAATGCTTTCAATGGAATGTATTTATGTTAAAAAGCCCAATTTTTTGTATTATAAACTGAAAAATATTCATCCTAAAAAATAAAAAAAAGCTTTAAAAGAAAATATTAAAATGTATATTTTAAATTTCAAATAAATTTTATTATCGTGATAATGATTAATTTTAAATTATAATCACAAATCCAGGTTCTACCGCCTTTTAGAAAAATATTGTTTTTTCATAAAACATTTGTGTTTCTTTTAAATGTTTCCTACCTTAATTATAATAAAAATATGTCCACTAGTTTTTTTTATAATTGTAAAAACCATATTGTTTTAATTATTTATTTCTTACTATTCACACATTCCATCATAATGGAAATGTTATAATTTTCATGGATAAATAAAAATAATTTAATTTGGTATCATGTTTAATTCAAACCTGATGATCCATGCACTAAATTGTAACAGCCCAAGATTTTATAAAGAAATATTCTTTTTAATTTTACTAATGTCTTGTGTTATACGCTACACCAAAAGGAGCTTGCACAACACGCATCCTTGACTTGCCTTGCATTACACGCAATCGCGACCTTCCTCGATAGCGTGTGTATTACGCAATACCGAGTTTCACTAAACAACGATATGCTATAAAAATATTATTAAAACTAGCCGTTATCAATAGTAATAACCACTTTTTGAAATCCAGTAAATCTTATTTTTCAAAATGAACTTTATTTTTGGATTCGGAGTACCGAATTTAGCCTAAGGTGAAATTTTGGTACTTTTCGGATAACTTTCATATTCTGATGAATAGTGAAAATTACTAAATTATAATTAAAAACAACTTTTTTAATCGAAATAATTAATAGTGATAAATCATTAATTTGAGTGGTTTTAAAGTATATTTAGAATATATTTTTACAATTTAATACAATGTTGGTCATTGGATGTAATTTCACATTTAAACTAGACATAAACAAGTGTCAATCTTTTGATAGATATTGTTTCTTAAAAACACGCTATTTGTTTTAACAGCGGGATTTAATTATAAAATTAATTAATGCAACTTTTATGTTATGAATTTGGTAAAATAGACTTCATTTTTGAATTCGGAATATGAAATATAGCTTGGGATGAAATTTTGGCATTGTTCTGAAAAACATCAGTTTTTGATGAATAGTGAAACTACTAAGTGGTAGGTTAAAAACTGAATTTTGCATAAAACTTAATTTTACCGCTTCTGTGAATGGAATTTCGAAAATCCGAGAGACACGGTTAATATCAAGGACTAAAATGTGGTTCAATGAGATGAAAATAATTTTTTGGTGAATAGTAACTTTTTACTTTTTTTTACCACGGTTAATAGTAAATAAGGTAACTAAGGGTAAATATGATATTAATATTACCCTAACACATGTCCTAATTCTATTGGACAAGTGTAATTCGACCAAAAACAAACTTAGGAATAAAATATGACCATTTAGGCCCACTTGGATTAGATTAGGACATTTATTATTAATTTATTTAAAGAAGGGTAAAAATAGTTAAAATCAAAGTTTAATAAGTAAATCATTTTTAATATGGGGTTATGCATAAGATAAATTCGACTATAAATATTCATTAGAAAGATAAAAAGATTTCCTACATGATGGTATTTTATTTGAAATTTTAGACATCAAATAATATAATTTATTTATGACACAAAAATGATGCAGTAATTATCTTATTAATGAAATATTGACATAATTGATAATATAAATACCAAAATAAATGTAATTTACGACTTTTTATGAATTCCACTAATTTTCTAGGTTACTATGATATATTAATGTTGATTTAATCAACTTGGTTCGAACATTTAATTCTGTTATGACTTTCACAAAAATCATATATCAAATAGTGTCAAAATTGACACAAAATAGTTTTTAAATCAAATATTATATTAATAATTGTTATTTTATTCCTAAAAATCTAAGGTTCGGCCAAATGACTTAGATAAGGATATATGTATTAATAATATACAATTTGGGGTTCGTTTGGCATGTTATAGTAAGTTTATTAACCATATAGTGAAAGAAAACAAAAAGACACGGTAAAAGTTAAATTATTTAACTTAGAGTTAAATCTAATTGATAAGGTTAAAATAATACCCTAAACTTGTCTAAATCCTATTGGTTTATAGGATTTCGACCCATCCCCACTTTAGCTTCGAAATAAGACCCTTTGGAACCATTATAAACCGATTTTGACTTTAATATAAAATAATATTTTGAGATATTCCTAAGGTGCCCCTCTCCTCCCTTATAAAAGTACACCTCCTCCCCCTCCTCCTCACGCCAATTTGAGCACTCAAGCTCGGCCAACCCCTGCCAAAATCTCTTCTCCACTTCCCTATAAACATCCTAGAGGTTCTGGTCTTACTCAAAGACCAATTTTAGTTCCCTAAGAGGAGGTCTCCAAAAGGCGCTTCAAAGAAGAGGTAATTACCGTTACCAATTCTTTCATCTTTATTTCTTCTTCCACTTCTTCTTATTAGGTTGTTTCATTATTAAGTAATAACATCAGTATCACTCATATACTGATATGTTATTATAAGTATTAAACAACCCTAATTCACCTTCTATCCATCCTACGGAAAAAGAAATCACCGCGCGTGCGTACGTACGGAATACCGTCTCCACGCCGTGGTGTAATCTATTTTCCACCACCACCATACATGGATGGGTATAATGGTGTAAAGAATAACTATACATAGTTATTACAACATCATATTGATTCTGATATATTGTATAATCCACTCCAATTCAATTCAATATTTATAGAAGTGATATCATCGCTCGTGCGTACGTACGGACTACCGTCTCCACGACGCGATGAGATTCATTCTCCATGTTAACCATTTAAGAATGATTATAATGTATATATATAAGAAATAATAATGAAATATATGACATTATAAAGCTACTGGATTTAAGTATATATATGCATATGTATGTCATCTACTTACATCCATTTCAAGACAATAAGGAAAGAAAAACAGCGTTCATGCGTACGTACGGACTACCGTCTCCATGAACGGTGTTTTTCATTTTATTTATCTATCTATTATATATATATATATACTGAATATATATGATATATAAATCATATTTTATATTCTGGAAGTAAGTAAATCATGATATAAGTAATAATGATGTCAAGAACAACAAGTCAAAACACATACGATAAATGAAACGATTTTACCCAAAACGCTTCTTTAACATGGAATTTACAAAAGAACGGGTAATATAATGTCATAAGTGAACCATATATGATATCATAACAATGAATATGATTCTGTAATAAGTCAATGACATTATTTAAATCATTATACAGGAGGTTCAGACACATACGAAGCAAATTGGACCTAAGGTAAGGGAAATATCACAATCTCATTTTTATCCGAGATTGTTTATTCGTAAGTATTTACTGGGGTGTATTTTATCATCCACATCCATGTTACCTCAATATGTAATATTGTTTCCATCCACTTGAAATAGTTTAAATCCAATTTTACCCTTAGGTGAGTTTTTAGTAAAGAATATGAAAGGAATCTTTTGTCATTTTTCCGTACGAGGTACTTTTTGACTTTTCCGACAAAAGTACGAAGAATGTTTTTTTTAACTTATACGGCATGAATGGATTTTTAAAACATTACTTCAAAGAAGCTTCCTTTACAAGTTTTCAAGTTTATTTTTAATCAACTTCTTTTATTTTAAAGTTGTATGACATGTTATGAAAGGAAAAATGTTTTTGAAGAAGAAAGGATATTTTCCTCAAGAATTCAATTCAAGTGTTTTATCAAAATTATTTTCCATTTAAGATAATAAAGGGTTCTGTTTCTATCCATATTTTTACATTGGTTTGACTATGTTGTGATGGAATTATGTTTATGAATTCCTTTATCATATATGAATTTATGATGTCATGATGTTTCAAGAATCCCATTTTTGTTATATGTGTTATGCGATGATGTATGTTTTATGATTATGTGGCACACATAAGAAAGGATTCATTATAAGATGGGTGGGACCTATATCTCCCTCCAATGCATTGGGTAAAGATTTTATATCTCATGAGATAGACATGGCTGGAATGGTAGGTTATACCGGTTCAGTGAAACAGGACTGAAACGAGGATTACTCAATTCAGAAAGGGACTTTGTCCACTAAGATAGTCTTGGAAATGAGTCTTGACTAACAAGAAATGATTCTCTATGATTATGTGTGTATGCCACAATGAGTAATGTTTTAAGTTATGATTTCATTTCACTACCATGATTTATCCCATGTTATGAAATTATGCTCTCTTTTGCAGGTTATGATTTCCAAAATGTTATGTTCTTATGAATACGATGTGATTGATATTTCTTTTGTTTACCCTTAATGAGCATTTGAGCTCACCCTT
The DNA here is from genome assembly GCA_963277665.1 of Viscum album. NCBI lineage: Eukaryota > Viridiplantae > Streptophyta > Magnoliopsida > Santalales > Viscaceae > Viscum > Viscum album. Next base: position 337,225,148 of record OY728157.1, on the reverse strand, counting down.
TTATGTTTTCTTTTCCCCAGGATATAAAGAAAGGTTTTAGGTAAAAAAAAGGAAGATCTTTATGGGAGATGTTGAAGATCTTTCACCACGATTAGAAGATTTTATTCCGAGTTTCCAAAGACACTAAACTATTACGATCCTTGTGTGTGTGTTTTTGTTATGTACTATGTATTCCGTAAATGTAATGTAATGTCCATGTACGTCAGGATACGGGTCTCTACAGTTGGTATCAGAGGAAAGGTTTAGTCAACCTTTGGAAACTAGGATGCGAAAACTTTAGTGAGATCCCTAGAGATATTTCTAAGGTATGTCTAGGGATGTCCCTAAGGTTAAGTATACGTATAGGTTATAGTCCTAGAATTGCGCTAACGATCTTAGAATTTAACCTAAGATGTTAGATATTGAGGGTGTTTTCCCTTTATTATGTTGTTTTCCCTAGCATGATTTTTGCCTCTCACACTATTCTTTTTGGGTTTTAGACGATGGCTGGAACCCGAAGGAACCGTGTTGATCAATGCAATGGACAATGCAATGATTTCCCTCCTGAACAAACAAATGTTATGGGAGATGGAGTGCAAAATATTATTGCTATACTTACACAAGCTATGAATCATTCTGTACTTCCAAATGAGCAGAGAAGGGAACAATATTCTATTGAGTCCTTCATGAGGCAACGTCCACCTTCTTTCAGTGGGTCTACTGATCCATTAGTTGCTGAACAATGGATTAGTACTACTGAAAAGATATTTTCAGTTCTTCAATGTTCTGAACATGATAAAGTCATCATAGCAGTATATCGTTTGGAAGGTGAAGCTGATCAATGGTGGAATCTTATCAAGAATACGAGGCCAAGAGATGAAATTGAGTCCATGGAATGGGACGAGTTCAAGAACCTGTTTTTCAGTAAGTACTTCCCTCGTATTCTTCGAACAAAGATGGAGAAAGAGTTTCTTGAACTGAAGCAAAGGGACGATGAATCTGTTGGTACCTATGAAGAAAATTTTACAAGACTTGCAAGGTATGCTTCTGGAATTATCATCCAACCTGAAAGTAAAGTTGATCGATTTTTCAGTGGCTTAAAACCAAGTCTTCGAAGGGCATTGGCTATAAGAGACTTCAGTAGCTATGAAGAAATTGTGCGTTGTGCTATCAAGGTAGAAATGGAAGTTGGTGTTACATATCCATCTCAGGGTTTTGACAAGAAACGAAAGATGGAGTTCAAGGAGAAATCTCAGAATAATGGTGAAAAGAAGATGAATGTTTCCTTATGCACAAAGTGTGGAAAGAAGCATGGTGGAGATTGTCTAAAAGGGACTAGAAAATGTTTTAAGTGTGGAAAAAAAGGTCATCGAGCAGCTGAGTGTCGAAGTAATGGAAAAAGGGTTTCTAATGATGTGAATAAAGCAAACACTGCAGAGAACGCACCGCCAACACTTCAATGCTTCAAGTGCAAGGAAATGGGGCATTATGCTAATAATTGCCCTAATCCAAGGGTTAGTGATGATCAACATGAGCAACCACTAAAGGCAAAGGACAAAGGGAAATCACATGCGATCACTATTGGCAATGTTGAATATGACAACGATGTGGTGGAATGATTAAGTGTTTATGTAATGGGATTCCAAAATAATGTTGTATCATTGAGTATTGCAATTTTTATTGATGTGGTATTCAAAGTGATTGAGATATTTTTTGGAAATAAGATGATATGCGCATAATGAAGATGAGAAAATGAAATGTTTAATAGTATTCATGAGCTCATGATTGATATAAGGACTAAGTGATATCATGGTTTGAGTATATAGAATTTTGAGGATTTTGGTATGTGGAAAGTGTTAACTTTTAACTGCACTCATGTTTTCACTAAGGTATTCAAGAGAATACACGATTAAGGACTTTGAATGTTTGGAATGTGACCAACAAGACATATCTTATGATATGTGGGGATTAACGACAGTATTAAATCTCTGGTAATTGTTTTCACTATGTTATGAGAGTGGACTGCAGTATTATGAATAAGCCTAAAGATTGGAATGGATTGTGTTGGACGTAAGTTAGTATTGTTTAAGGATAGAAGATTTTCGATATTATTGATGGGATGTTATAGTAACGTAGTTTTAGAAAAAAAAGGACAACCTGCAGGACGGGCGACAGCCCATCGCTTCGGACAAGGTTGTAGGAATCGAACCCACAACCAAAGTGCGACTGGCCTTTATCGCCTACCACTGACCTACAGGAATTCCCTGTTTAGTAGAAACTAGTTTTATCATATTAAGCAGTATGATATATGAAGTATAAGTCCATTTTAGAAACCATATGTGATTAATCTCACTATAGATCGACTTATGTATATAAATTTTGCTAACCTTTTGAGACAGATGGAATGACCCGTCATTCTATCACATGATCTGCTAACACTTCACGAATAACAAATTCAACTTCATTTATTTAAGAGATGAAGTGGAAATTGTTAAAGGCATGAACAACAGTGAGATTGTACCAAAATAAAGTAAGTATTTATTCTAATTCAAATTCTTTATCTTTAGGGAAATAATCTTGAAAACCAAAAATGTTGTCCTAGTTCTCTTATACCTGATGAATCAGATGGTACCTTAGATCGTCACAAATTTATGGATTTGTGATTACTGGCTTTTCCATAGCCATGATCTCTACCACTCTCCATCAGAACATGATGGTTAGATTTCTCTTCCATATCCATATTTTCACCTATGTGGAAACCCAGTGATTAGTTTATTTGGGTAATCGTTACATTTCATTCTTTAGTTTTAAAGCCAAGTTTTGGTATTCCCTTTTACGATGTGGGTTTCTATTAAAGAAACTTTCGAATAGTAAACCATTTATAACCCCGACGAATTTCGAGGGCGAAATTCATTTTAAGGGGGGTAGAATGTAACAGCCCAAGATTTTATAAAGAAATATTCTTTTTAATTTTACTAATGTCTTGTGTTATACGCTACACCAAAAGGAGCTTGCACAACACGCATCCTTGACTTGCCTTGCATTACACGCAATCGCGACCTTCCTCGATAGCGTGTGTATTACGCAATACCGAGTTTCACTAAACAACGATATGCTATAAAAATATTATTAAAACTAGTCGTTATCAATAGTAATAACCACTTTTTGAAATCCAGTAAATATTATTTTTCAAAATGAACTTTATTTTTGGATTCGGAGTACCGAATTTAGCCTAAGGTGAAATTTTGGTACTTTTCGGATAACTTTCATATTCTGAGGAATAGTGAAAATTACTAAATTATAATTAAAAACAACTTTTTTAATCGAAATAATTAATAGTGATAAATCATTAATTTGAGTGGTTTTAAAGTATATTTAGAATATATTTTTACAATTAAATACAATGTTGGTCATTGGATGTAATTTCACATTTAAACTAGACATAAACAAGTGTCAATCTTTTGATAGATATTGTTTCTTAAAAACACGCTATTTGTTTTAACAGCGGGATTTAATTATAAAATTAATTAATGCAACTTTTATGTTATGAATTTGGTAAAATAGACTTCATTTTTGAATTCGGAATATGAAATATAGCTTGGGATGAAATTTTGGCATTGTTCTGAAAAACATCAGTTTTTTGATGAATAGTGAAACTACTAAGTGGTAGGTTAAAAACTGAATTTTGCATAAAACTTAATTTTACCGCTTCTGTGAATGGAATTTCGAAAATCCGAGAGACACGGTTAATATCAAGGACTAAAATGTGGTTCAATGAGATGAAAATAATTTTTTGGTGAATAGTAACTTTTTACTTTTTTTTACCACGGTTAATAGTAAATAAGGTAACTAAGGGTAAATATGATATTAATATTACCCTAACACATGTCCTAATTCTATTGGACAAGTGTAATTCGACCGAAAACAAACTTAGGAATAAAATATGACCATTTAGGCCCACTTGGATTAGATTAGGACATTTATTATTAATTTATTTAAAGAAGGGTAAAAATAGTTAAAATCAAAGTTTAATAAGTAAATCATTTTTAATATGGGGTTATACATAAGATAAATTCGACTATAAATATTAATTAGAAATCTAAAAAGATTTCCTACATGATGGTATTTTATTTGAAATTTTAGACATCAAATAATATAATTTATTTATGACACAAAAATGATGCAGTAATTATCTTATTAATGAAATATTGACATAATTGATAATATAAATACCAAAATAAATGTAATTTAAGACTTTTTATGAATTCCACTAATTTTCTAGGTTACTATGATATATTAATGTTGATTTAATCAACTTGGTTCGAACATTTAATTCTGTTATGACTTTCACAAAAATCATATATCAAATAGTGTCAAAATTGACACAAAATATTTTTTAAATCAAATATTATATTATTAATTGTTATTTTATTCCTAAAAATCTAAGGTTCGGCCAAATGACTTAGATAAGGATATATGTATTAATAATATACAATTTGGGGTTCGTTTGGCATGTTATAGTAAGTTTATTAACCATATAGTGAAAGAAAACAAAAAGACAAGGTAAAAGTTAAATTATTTAACTTAGAGTTAAATCTAATTGATAAGGTTAAAATAATACCCTAAACTTGTCTAAATCCTATTGGATGATAGGATTTCGACCCATCCCCACTTTAGCTTCGAAATAAGACCCTTTGGAACCATTATAAACCGATTTTGACTTTAATATAAAATAATATTTTGAGATATTCCTAAGGTGCCCCTCTCCTCCCTTATAAAAGGACACCTCCTCCCCCTCCTCCTCACACCAATTTGAGCACTCAAGCTCGGCCAACCCCTGCCAAAATCTCTTCTCCACTTCCCTATCAACATCCTAGAGGTTCTGGTCTTACTCAAAGACCAATTTTAGTTCCCTAAGAGGAGGTCTCCAAAAGGCGCTTCAAAGAAGAGGTAATTACCGTTACCAATTCTTTCATCTTTATTTCTTCTTCCACTTCTTCTTATTAGGTTGTTTCATTATGAAGTAATAACATCAGTATCACTCATATACTGATATGTTATTATAAGTATGAAACAACCCTAATTCACCTTCTATCCATCCTACGGAAAAAGAAATCACCGCGCGTGCGTACGTACGGAATACCGTCTCCACGCCGTGGTGTAATCTATTTTCCACCACCACCATACATGGATGGGTATAATGGTGTAAAGAATAACTATACATAGTTATTACAACATCATATTGATTCTGATATATTGTATAATCCACTCCAATTCAATTCAATATTTATAGAAGTGATATCATCGCTCGTGCGTACGTACGGACTACCGTCTCCACGACGCGATGAGATTCATTCTCCATGTTAACCATTTAAGAATGATTATAATGTATATATATAAGAAATAATAATGAAATATATGAAATTATAAAGCTACTGGATTTATGTATATATATGCATATGTATGTCATCTACTTACATCCATTTCAAGACAATAAGGAAAGAAAAACAGCGTTCATGCGTACGTACGGACTACCGTCTCCATGAACGGTGTTTTTCATTTTATTTATCTATCTATTATATATATATATATACTGAATATATATGATATATAAATCATATTTTATATTCTGGAAGTAAGTAAATCATGATATAAGTAATAATGATGTCAAGAACAACAAGTCAAAACACCTACGATAAATGAAACGATTTTACCCAAAACGCTTCTTTAACATGGAATTTACAAAAGAACGGGTAATATAATGTCATAAGTGAACCATATATGATATCATAACAATGAATATGATTCTGTAATAAGTCAATGACATTATTTAAATCATTATACAGGAGGTTCGGACACATACGAAGCAAATTGGACCTAAGGTAAGGGAAATATCACAATCTCATTTTTATCCGAGATTGTTTATTCGTAAGTATTTACTGGGGTGTATTTTATCATCCACATCCATGTTCCCTCAATATGTAATATTGTTTCCATCCACTTGAAATAGTTTAAATCCAATTTTACCCTTAGGTGAGTTTTTAGTAAAGAATATGAAAGGAATCTTTTGTCGTTTTTCCGTACGAGGTACTTTTTGACTTTTCCGACAAAAGTACGAAGAATGTTTTTTTTAACTTATACGGCATGAATGGATTTTTAAAACATTACTTCAAAGAAGCTTCCTTTACAAGTTTTCAAGTTTATTTTTAATCAACTTCTTTTATTTTAAAGTTGTATGACATGTTATGAAAGGAAAAATGTTTTTGAAGAAGAAAGGATATTTTCCTCAAGAATTCAATTCAAGTGTTTTATCAAAATTATTTTCCATCTAAGATAATAAAGGGTTCTGTTTCTATCCATATTTTTACATTGGTTTGACTATGTTGTGATGGAATTATGTTTATGAATTCCTTTATCATATATGAATTTATGATGTCATGATGTTTCAAGAATCCCATTTTTGTTATATGTGTTATGCGATGATGTATGTTTTATGATTATGTGGCACACATAAGAAAGGATTCATTATAAGATGGGTGGGACCTATATCTCCCTCCAATGCATTGGGTAAAGATTTTATATCTCATGAGATAGACATGGCTGGAATGGTAGGTTATACCGGTTCAGTGAAACAGGACTGAAACGAGGATTACTCGATTCAGAAAGGGACTTTGTCCACTAAGATAGTCTTGGCAATGAGTCTTGACTAACAAGAAATGATTCTCTATGATTATGTGTGTATGCCACAATGAGTAATGTTTTAAGTTATGATTTCATTTCACTACCATGATTTATCCCATTTTATGAAATTATGCTCTCTTTTGCAGGTTATGATTTCCAAAATGTTATGTTCTTATGAATACGATGTGATTGATATTTCTTTTGTTTACCCTTACTGAGCATTTGAGCTCACCCTTTTATGTTTTCTTTTCCCCAGGATATAAAGAAAGGTTTTAGGTAAAAAAAAGGAAGATCTTTATGGGAGATGTTGAAGATCTTTCACCACGATTAGAAGATTTTATTCCGAGTTTCCAAAGACACTAAACTATTACGATCCTTGTGTGTGTGTTTTTGTTATGTACTAAGTATTCCGCAAATGTAATGTAATGTCCATGTACGTCAGGATACGGGTCTCTACATAAATGATATCAATTAGATCGATTGTAAGAGAAAATAAATATATCATAAAGTCGTAGGGTGTAACATTATCTTCCAATTGAGGTTTATCATTTCCTATACACTACAGAATATGATATTTTCTTTTTTGAAATATTGTTGTATTAGAGACCACACAAAATATCACATTTAATGTCACAACAATCCATATGGATAATGGTCCATCTATAAATTATTATATACTAATAAGACATGATCCAATGTATCATAATGAAATAACATAATATTATCTATCTTTTAATGAGTTATCAAATAAATAATACCATTACTACCCTTCATATCAGTTACTTAGTATATCACTCTATCTCTCATTATTTTACATATTTTCAAAAACTAGAATAATAAAAATATGTTTTTTAATTCATGATTCAATCTTCATAATTACATTACCAGCAATGAGAACCCTATAGAACACTCATTGGAACATATGAGAATGTTGGCCACCCTCTCTTATATTAATAATCCAAAATCATCTCAAATATTATTAATCATGTCTTATTATATAAATCATTTTTATTTATGTTTCAAAATGTGTAATTAATATAATATTTGATAACATATAATTTTAACAAATTAGGATAATATTTATGATGTAATACATTATAAATAGATATATTTTCTTTGTATGAGAAGTTGACACTGACTGATAATTGACTCACTGATGTCAACAGAATAAGATTAACTCACCATTGCAGACATCTCAATGGACTCACCGATACTGATAGATAGAATGTCTCACAGATAGTTTAATTGAGTCACTAATAGTTCGGTTATCTAACCGATTGAAGGACTAGCTTATTACCAAATCTTTGTTCTACTAATTCATGGTCTTAGCAACACTTGGTGTTAAAAAATCAAGGACTCACCAATGCATTGACAAAATAATATAAAGAGACACTGATAAAATGAGTGAGTGACGTAATGAGTCACCGACAAAATGAGTCCTGGATTCATGGAGAGAATGAAATAATGACTTAGCGATGTAATTAGTAACAGACAATAAGATATACTGATTGAGGAATCACCAATAGAATAGTTAAATATTATTTTTTCTAACATTTTTTACAAATATCTTATTAGAGTGTTTAAATACAATTGAAAATATTAATTCATTTTTTGAAAACATCTTTAAAGAGGATTTCTGAATACGAGGTACAACACCTACCTTCGACATGGTCATTTTTGGGCAGCAGATTATAAAAGAGGAAATATCTCATGTGGAAAAGATACAAAAATATACAAAAATATACACAAAGAAAAAATTGTAGAAACACATGATCAAAAAAAAGGAAGAACATAGGGGGAACTCTTCATTACGACATGATGTGAACTAGATAACTGATATCCACCAAAGTTCCAATATCTCTACAACATTCAACTGATCCTAATGAGAATAACATATCAATTTATTAGAAGATTGAATACAATGCTCAAAGACACTCAATTTTAGTGTCTAATTTCAGAAATGGACTATGGATTCATCTCTAAAACATCAATGTTTCCAGAGAAAAACAACATTACACATGGAGCCTTCTAAACCCTATCTATTTTTTATTCCTCGCTTCTATGCTCTTTTATTACATTTTTGATCAGTGTGTGCATCATTCTGTAAAACAATCTCGGTATCCTTCACTAAACAGTAGGAAACTATTTATCTGATCCCAATTATATTTCTTCACATGTTTATCCCATGTCAAACATTGGTAATAATACTATGTCAGATAATTTTATTTTTTCCACATAGAACTATTATAGAGTTCATGTGACCAAGATTGTTCAAAAGTATTGTGTAATCCCGAATCTAGCTTATGGATCAAAACTATTTTCTATATATACTACATTGGGTTACATTATCACTATGTAGAGAGGATTACATATTGTCTTGAGACTAAACCTCTAGGGTTATATATGCTATTTTTTAAATTTTAGTTTACTGTTATTTTACCTAAATTTCACAAAAAAAAATTCATGTTGATAGAAAGTCATAGATAGTTTTTATAACATTTTCTTGATTATTATATTAGTTCAAAAGTTATATCAATATCTTATTATGTTACAATATTGAAATAAACAATCATTTGGGAAATTAGATGAACATTTATACTACTATAAATTCAATACATTATTTACCTATCCTATAATGATTTAAACTGGTGGAATCATTTAAACAATCATTTCAATATATATTTTTATAGGAACTCAACTGACCCATTCTTGAGTGTACTAATTTGACTAACATTTTGTATTATAGGTGGTTCAATATATTTTTTAAAGATATTCAACTGTGATTTAGTTGTGTTATAAATATCCCAAAAAATTGGTTTCTATTAAATTTTTAGCTCTAAAAAAATCTTATCTTTAGTATGGTTAATAGACTAGATGGTGTTATTATTAACATGCCAACATTCATTAAAGGAACAAACTATTCCCAGTGGATTATTAAGAATAACATATATTTAAGATGTTTGGTATTGGTTATTTTAACAGCTATTGAATAAAATTAAAATGTACGAAATACAGCTAGGAATTGTTAGATTGATCCCACAAATACTACTTATAATAAAAATTACAATTATATGAATGATCTATTTTGTAAACTAGGATAGGAAGAATTTAATATACTATATTATTGTACATATTCATATGAATTTTGGGACACCTTATATTATTGACAAGAAGGAACTTATATTTTTAAAGAAATTTTATTAAAAACATATACTATTAAGTATTTTAATTTTACGATGATGCTTGTTGATCCTATTTCTGACATGTATCTCATGTTTATTGAAAATGTCAACACCCTGATATCATTGGAAAGACATGTTACAACCAAGGAATAAATATAGAGAATACTCATACTATTTGCATATAGATGGAGTGGGTCTTCTGTATGAATAGGAGAATCCTAGTACCTCAACACTTTTCCAGTGAAGAATCTAATAGGAAAGTTGGTGATATGTGAGGAATAAATAAAAGTAATTAAATACGAGCATTATAAACCCCAAATAAAACTTGATTCTTTCAAATGTACTACATAAAAAGAAAATGGAAAAGATCATTACGAAATAGATGATCATGAGTTGAACAATCTTCAATAGATAGTGATGACAAGGGTGCTAAAATAACTAGAGAGTTTATGAAATATTATAGAAAGATGAAATTATTCATATATCCCAACTAGAAAAAAATGTAGGACCTTGAGGACCATATTTAAAATGACTGGAAATGATGTGAAATTTCATAAAAATTTATATTCTATGAGTACAAGCAAAAGGGACATGTGCTGTTTTATTGTCCAAAACTAAAGAACAAGAAGGAATATGATGATAAGAACAGAATGTATACAAAGTCCATGAAGGAATCATGGAGTGATTCTGAGGAGTGATAAAGTGACTATGAATCTTCTCATTTTGAAAAGGATAAAATGTAAAATATGTGTTTTATGAAAAAACCTAAGATAACAATAAAATATCTTAAAAATAATGTTTACTATTCTAGAGATGAAAGTGATTCTAAAAACATGACCATTAAGGATTTTATTGAATACTAAAAAATTATAGAGGAAAATTTTAATGAACTAATTTATAAATAAAAATCCTTGATGAAATGAAATTATTTTATAGATAATGTTAAGTATTAAATTTCTATAGAAAAAAGGAATTGTGATCATATGCTTAAGGAAAATAATGAGCTTAAATTTTTAACTGAGCAATTGAAAAAGTATATAGATCAATTTACCAATGGTAAAGAAAACTTGGATCAAATTATTGGTTAAATATTCACTTTTAAATATACAACATTAATAGGATACCATCCAAGAAAGTGTAACATAGCAAAAAATCATTTTTTTAATCAGGAAAATTAAATTTTATGACTTGTTTTCAAAAAATTCCAAATATTCCTCCCATTACCCATGTTATGTTGTTTCACGTTTTTTGGCCCAAAATTGTATATTATTGAAATAGTTTTTATACTATTTATAAGAACCCCATGAAGAACATTTCAATTCCCAAATATCTTATTACTAGTGTTAATGGAACCATACAAATCTTGGTACCAAATTTTTTTTTCTAATTTGGTTGTAGGAAATCAGATTGAAGAGATCCCCTAGATATAGATGGTCTCTATAAAATGGATGTTAAATATAAATTACAAGATATTATTCATTTTCCAAAACATTATATTGATTAATGGAAGTCACGTAGAATTTAGTGACAATTAAATACAAGTAATATTTGTCCTTGGCTAGATTGGTAACTCAAACTCATTTTCAATTTCAAAATTACTTTTTGTTGATGGATTAAAATATCACCTAATTTGTATATATAAATAATGTGATAAGTAATTTAATGTTAAATTTGAGGATGATTCAAGCAATGTTTTTAATTCTAATCCTATGTTAGTATTTTTATAATTTTAGAAATTAAAATTTGTATGTTGTTTATTTAGACTATATTATTTATAAAATGGATTCTTATTTGAGGGATTTTCATAAACAGTATTTTATTTGGTATTATAGGTTAGGGGACTAAAATATACCATCACATTGAAATCATACTTGGAAATATTAGTGTTTTATCTTCCAAAATATGGGTTTTCAAATGACAATGTCTATATTCATTTTAAAAAGGTAAAACAATAGAAAATCTCATTCAATCAAATGAATGAAGATTTAATTTCTCAACCACTTAATGGGGTTCACATGAATATTTTTGGACCATATAGATGATCAAGTCAAAGTTGGAATCATTATGTATTTTTATTGTATTTGACATCTCTAGATATACTTATACCTTCTTGTAGGTTCACAAAAGTGAAGTTTTCTATCATTTCACCAAGTATGCTAGGGATGTAGAAAATATTAGTTATATAATGATTAAAACCCTACTATGTTGGAATCTAGGTGGGGTTTATAACCATGAGTCTGGATCCTTTTTCATAAAAAATTGATATAGTAATAACTTATTTGATCCTAGGACACCCTAAATAAATATATTTGTAGAAATAAGGAATAAAATGATAGAAACAATTACTAGAACCATGATTAGTGTGTATAACCTACCTATATAGCTTTGGGAAGAATCTGTCAGTACAAAATGGTATATAATCAATAGCATCTCGATTAGACATATCTATAAGAGGAAAACATATGAGTTGTAGAACTACTAAAAAAAATAGGGTTAACTGTTTAAATTTTTTTAGTTTCAAATTATATATTTTAATCAACAATAATAATATGGAACAATTTGAATCAAAGTTTGATAAAAGAAATTTCTTAGGTTATTAAATTTATAGTAAAGCCTATAGAGCCTTAATTAAGAGTAACAAATTTGTGGAATATTCTGTACAAGTCATGTTTGATTAGAAATATCGATATGACTCAATGACCATTATATAATGTCTTTAGGATGATTTGACAATTATGGACATCAATACTAAATCTCTTCACCATATTATAAAGTATTAAGTTGACACATCTTGTTCTTGAAATTTTGCAGAGATTTTTTAATTATGAAACTTATCCATTAGAAGAACCTGAAGATACTAGTCCTTATTTTACTATACCTGTTAGAACTCCCAAGAACCATTTATTAAATGCGATAGTTATAGATTTATGTAAACATACACATAATAGAGCTACTCATAGAAATCAGATTGAAAATCATGCTTTCTTGTCACATCTTGAACCTATGAAAATGAATGATCCAATAATTGATGATTTTTCAGTGATTACTATGCAAGAATTGTAAAATCAGTTTGAATGAAAAAATATATGGAAACATGTAGATAGACCCAATGGCACACTAAATGGGTGATTAGGAACAACGTAGATGAAGCAGCTAATATTATTAGAAACAAGTTAGATTGATTGAACATTATGATATTCAAGGGAAAGGAATTTAATATGAGAAATTTTTATTCTCTAGTTTCTAGAATTGTGGAAACTAGAATTCTTCATTTCTAGGCCCCACACATAGAATTTAAAATTTAACAAATTGGTTTCAATATTTCATTCAGAAATGGTTATATAATTGAGGATGTTTTGATTAAAAACCCCATATATTTATAAACCCACACATTCAAAATCATGTTGTTAAATTAACTACTTCTTTTTATAGTTAAAAGAGTGATCCAAGATCTTGGTATGAAATTCCCATCACTTTTATTATTCCTAAAAGATTTACAAATGGTATTTATAATCCTTAAATGTTTATAAAAATAATTTCCATGGATGTTTTAGTTTTAAAAATGTATTTAAATGATGTTATTTTTAAATCCTCTAAAAATTATTAATGTTTTGATTTTTAAAGGTGATGTAGAGATAATTTGATATGAGATTGAAAATGGATCTCCAATTATTTCTTGGATTTAAAATATTTAAAAATAGTGAATGTATTATTTTAAATCAATGTATATATAATGAGGATCATGTAAAAATATATTTCTTTGAAATAAATGAGAGTATTGAAACTCCAATGATTACCAATTGTAAGTTTAACCTCAATGAATATTCTAATTCTTTTTATTGAACTACTCTCAGAGTAAAGCTTGAGAGTTTACTCTAATTAACTACTAGTAGGATAGAAATAATGTTTTGTGTCTTCATGTGTGCATGTTTTCAAGCAAACCCAAAATAATATCATTTAAATTTTATAATTTTTTTTTCTAAATACCTCAAATATAATACCAATTTATAACTATTATATCCTAGAGGATAAACTCTTCATTTGGTGAGTTATTCAGATAAAGACTTTGGTGTCTATAAGATAGAAAAAAAGCGCACCACTTCCACACGTCACTTTATAGGCATGTCTCTAGTATCATGTTATAATATGAAAAAAAATATTGTTGCATTATCTATAACATATGGTGAATATATAATTTCTAGTAGTTGTTGTGCTGAAATTTTTTTTGGATAAACAACCCAATACTAGACAATAGATATAAATTTAGACATGTCCCTGTAAAATGTGATAACACAAGTGATAATAATATTTATAATAATCATGTATAATATTTAAGGACATTACACATTGATGTAAGGCATCTCTTTTTGAGACACCATAATAAAAAAGGCGATATAACATTAAGGTTCATTGGATATGAATATGACCCTACAAATATTTTCACTAAGCCATTGAAAAGTGAAATAATGAACTACATCATACATGAGATAGGAATGGTCAGTCTAGATGAACGTGTGTTGATATATTTTTATAATTATCATTTGTTAATTTTTCATACCAGCAGTGGAAAATTCAAACAAATAGTGTCACGAAGACAAAAATAGTTTCAAGGTGACAATGTCATTAAGACATCGATGTTATGCCAAACATTTTTCTGGATGACATTGAGGCCTTTGTCATGCTGATACCTTGTCATTCCAATACTGATGACTCACAATTTCTTCTTTTTATGTTTTACCAAAAACTAAATTCCTTCATTTATTTTGATGAACTATGTTCACGATTTTTTGATCAAAGATATAAATGATATTAATTGGAGTTGATCCACTCTATCCATAACCCTTACACTCACTCATTTGTTTCTCTCGCTCTACCCTCGACCATTCACATCTCAAAATATCAACTCCCTCCCTTCAAACCGAACTTTTGGAATAGTGTGTGTGAAGATATCTCATGAAATAGATATATCCAACGAGTCTAATATAGATATGAAATAGAAATGGGAGTTAAGAAAATATTTTAGACCAATAAATCATGCTCTAGAGGACCCTTTTGTGACACCAATAAGGATTTTCTTATAGAATTGATGTTAGAAAGAGAGTCATTACAGCTTTGGGTGATTCAAGATTTAGGATTACATGGGTGGTTCTCAGATAAAGAAAGGATTTATTACCCAATGTTAGTAAATTAATTTTATATGTATATTGAGTTTCTATTGGAGAGTAGTCATGTTTTCTGTATGAATTCCTTAGTGAAAGGAAAGAAAATATCATTTCCAAATTGATAGTGGGATAAACATCTTAATGACCCCCATTTTGGAGTGTTTGATGATTACCAGGGTACCTATCAACCTATGAGTGATATTTTATTCTTTAAAACAACTCTTAAGGAGATTGCTGACAATGAAAAGCACATGAGACATATTTCTACAAAATTAGAAGGGTGGTGTAGAATTTTGTTCAAATTAATTTTGTACCAAATAATTAATAAGAAAGTGGAAATTACATGATTAAAATATGAATACATTTATTTGGTATACTTAATAAATAAATGAATTAATGTAAACCTATATAGATATCTCATGGTTCACATCATTGAGATGATTAATCCCTCTAGAAAGAACAAAAAACTTTTTTATTCTATAAGGATCTTTGCCACGTTGAAGGAGAAAGGATCTATAGATGAATGTGATGAAACTGTTTATGAGTGCAGTTAGATATTTTATGAATAATAATCAATAAAAGGGTTAAAATCAATTGGAACCCTGGGATGAAATAACGAGTTGGTGATGATGATGAGATTTATGAGAAATTAAATCTAGTGGACCATCCAACTAGGCCATGAGATATGGTTGATTCAGGCCTGGGACCAGATGTTGATGTTGGATAATTTTTAGATGAGGAAGAAGATCCTTTCACACCATCCATATATCAACGGTCATATATTGATTATATGAGTGATCCACTCACAACATAAAATTAAATTTTTTTTCTTCTAGACTTAAATCCCCACCACATTCCTTACCCTCAGATGAACACACTAATGGAACTAATGGAGACGAGGAGAGAGAATTTTCTTATGGTATGGTTTATGTAATTAGATCATGTAGCCCTGTAGTTTAATTAGAAGATTATTAAAATTATGGATGTCTAGAAAATGAAATTTGTATTTGTAGTGGTATAAAAGAGGAAGAATATGAGGAGAATGTGAACATAAATGGAATTGGAGAGTATTCCTATGGACATGATGATAAAGATAGTGTTGGAGGAAGTGAATGTGATGGTGACCATCATGAGGATGATCAAGGATGAGATGTAGAGATGGTTTATACATTAGTTTAGAATGTGGTATTACAACCATCATTAGTTTCTGTTGAAGGAAAATTAATAGTCTGAACTCAAATAGAATTGGAATCCCAAATGATCCCTAAACATTAATTACTATATATACGAAAGATACCCTTGTTGAAGGTGAGAAAAAATTGAGGATAACACAGATTAAGGGCGATTTCAAATTTATAAGAGCTCAAATTTTGGAGGAGACTCATGTTTGAATAGTGATAGTTAACACACACTCTCTTTTGGATGAATTTTTGTTATCTAAATGTAAAAGGAATCCTCAGTATGTTGTCTTTGGCATAGGTTATTCTATATTTGATACTAAGGAAATTTAACTCATTTCACAGAGGCCCCCAGTTGAAGAGAATTTTCTTGTTGAGACACCTCAAGAAAGGAAATCTATGCAGTCCCTACTTCGTCTATTAATTCAGTTTCGAGAGAAAATGTCACCAGATTATAATTTGATATGTTCAAGGATGACATCAATTCGGCTGTGAGATTATTAATTCAATTTCACATGGTCAATGAGATCCATCAAGATATAAGGGAGAATAGTTAGGTGAGTGATGAATTATACTCTCTAAAATCTTCAATTGAAATGATGATGTAGTTTGTGCAAGATGCACCTATTTAATTATGACAGATGGTGTGAATGATGCTGAATTAGTCAAAATTTCAAAAAAGGGAATAACTTAAATTCAACCAAACATCATAACAACATCTAAACAAAATTGATTCAAACCCCATAAATAAGATAAATGAAATTATTGGGCTAGTCTATATAATAAATCATATAACATATGAGTATAAATCTATATGGAGACAGTTCTTATAGATTTTATGACTCACCCCTCAGATCTTACTGCTCCTAATACATTTATTAAGACATCTCATGCCTTGGAATGTTTGGTAGTTATAAATTTTGTTATGGAAGATCTTCATGCCATGCAGGGTTATTCAAGATTTGATGACCTTCCAAAAAATAAGATGAATAGTGACCATATTCATGATCTAGTCATGCTCTATTCCAAGAGTGCTGAGATTTACAATATTTATATTACAAATAATGTGGATTATAATATCAATATGATCATTACCAAGTATAAGATGACATGACTTTATGAATTTGTTAATGAGAATTTGTAATTTCCTACAGTATGGAAATCCTTCAACGATCATGTATAGAAATTGAAGGACTTCACCCCATTTTTTGAAAAGTTAATGGTTAATTAATATGGATTTTATAAATATTTGGTGTCTGGTGGTGAGATAATTTAATATTTTATTATGATTTTGAATCCATAAATTCATGTGTAGAGTGATGCAACTATGGTGCCTAATTCTGCACCAATTTGACCTACTGGATTAGTACCTCCACCTCAGATGATTGTTTTTTAGGACATGACACATATCAGACTAGTACTCCAAGAAGAAGATCAAAAATCAACTTTTTTTACAACATAATCCCATCCTTATCCATAATATTCTAGAAGGAGTAATCCTACCTCCTCTAACTTATTCATTAGACCCTCCATCTTCTCATCCACCACCTACGGGACCATGGATTGATCCCTCAATGAAAGGGAAATCCCCTCTTGATCCTAAGATGTAGGGTAGATGGATTTTGATAGAGATTATGTATTTTACTTTTATTGTCTCTCAATAACTATTGTAATAACTTGTAGTTCATTGATTAATGCAATTAAGTGCTCTTGGATTTTCATTAGTTAGGTAATATCTATTATTGTCTAATAAATAATATTCTTTTGATTACTATTTCCCTCTTGATAATTTATTATATTCCATTTCATTATTGATTTTATACTTTGATACCCTTGCACATATCAATAATTTCTAAAGGGGAAGAACATTTTGGAATTTTATTTATTTATTTCACATTTAATAACACAATTATGTATTTTATTTTCTATAACCATGATAACATATGAGATAAAACGACATTAGTCATTGAAACCATTATTTTTGTTTCCCATGATACCACTACTATTTATTTTACCTATGAACCTTATCATTATATTGAGAAAATTCCTCAGTAATGTCATATGATATCAATAATGATTTTATTATATATCAAATGATTTTACTTTATAATTCCATGATTTTTTATCAATAATGGAGGAGATTATTGGGCCATATGAGATTGTAATCTACCCTTTCTAGATTTGTTAATAAAAAATCATGTCATATCGTATTAATCATCCCTAATCACTTCAACAATATTTATTTGAGTTTCAATATGTGTAATTTATATTATATATGATCAAATAAAAGTATAACACATTCTGATAACATTTATGTTGTTTGATATTCCGATAAAAAATATTTCATATGTATGAGAATTTGACACCGACAGATATTTGACTTACTGATGCCGATATAATAAGTCTGACTCAGAGATGCTGATAACAGAAATGACTCACAAAAACCAATAGAAAGAATGTCTCACAAATAGATCACATGATTCACTGATAGTTCATTTGTCTCACCTATATAAGGACGGACCAACCGACACATGTGGATACCGAAACATGTTGCTACTGATGCATGGTGCTATGAACATATGGACTCATTGAAACATAGACATACTGATAGAAGTAGACACCGATAAAATGTGTCACCGAAGAAATGAGTCGCCAATGATATGATTCAATGAAACATGAATAGACTTAAATAATTATTAACTAATGTAATGATCCACCTATAGTAGGAGATACCGATAGAGGGATCACAAACTAACTATTTAAGTATTATTTATTCTATCATTTTTTCCAACAGTAATATTTTCTATTTTAGTGTGACATTTAATTTTTTGATTCAGTGCAGACCAAATTTTTGAGGATTTCATAATACAAGGTACAACACCAACCTCCAACACTCACATTGTCAGGCTACATATTATAAATATGAGATCTCTCAAGATGAAAAGACACAACGAGATATACAAAAATATGCAAATACATAGTAGTAAAAACACACGATGAACATACAAAATGTAAGAACACCTGGGGAAAACATCATCATCTTTCAACATTAACTAGAGAACTGATGTCCACCAATGATAAAACATCTCTAAAACATTCAACTGAACATAATTAAATGAACATATCATCTTCCTAGATGATAGATCATAGTGCTCCACAACACTCTATTCCATTGTCTGCTTCTAAAAGTGGACTACAAAATGAACTCTAATAAATAAATGAGTCTAGTGATAAACTATATAACACAAAAAATAATTTATTTCCTATATAATATTTATTTCTCTATTTTATCCTATTTTGTTAAATTTTCAAGCATTGTGTGTATCTATCTATAAAACACAAATTGTATACTGCACTGGACTCGATGATACTAGGTATCCTCACACAACATTATTTTCAAAAATTCATTGTACCACGTACAACTATGGTAGAGGTCCTGTGTGAAATATTTGAATTTTGTTCCCTTGTAGATTTGTGGTAGATTTCGGGTGACCTGGACAGTTGTAAAACAATTTTTAAACCCCGATACAGGGTGTGGATCAGAACCATTTTCTATATAGACTACATGGTGGTAGGTAATTTCTTAGTGGAGATGACTAAGTCTCATCTATAGACTGAACCTCTTGTTTTATAAACACTATGTTATAAAATATAGATGTCTCTATTTTTACCTATATTTCTGAAATCTAATTACACTTTGACAGTTATTCTTGGCTATTTTTATAAATTTTTTGTGATTTTTAGATTAGTTTCACAAGTTTATTCAACATATATTATTGTAACAATTGATAAATAATCCATATTAGGAGAAATTTGTTCAAAAATTTGACTATTATAAATTCACTAAATTGATTAACATTTTGGTTGAGTTTTAAAATGAGGGAATCTTTTTAATAAAATTTTATATAGAAATTTTTATAGTAACTAAATTCACCCCCTCTTGATTATATTACTCTGACCAAAGAAACCTAGAACTAGGATATCATGATTACAGACCTATTCAATTATCCATGATATGGTTATGGTACAACCATATATTTATCAGCATATAGGGCCTTATTATTTAATAAAAATGAATAAAAGTGTTATAACATGGGGGTGTATATAGAAAAAAATTACTACAATAAATGATATATATAAGTGATATTTTAAGATAGATCAGTCTTGAAAAACATTAGGGGAAGCACTTAATTTAATTCATGACAGAAGTTCTCCCTTGGGTGGTCCACATTTAATTTTTTTTATATTTATTTCCCATACACACTAAAATAAAACCTATGGAATGAATGAATCAGTATTTATTAAATAATCCACACTATTTCATACTACCTATAATATGATTAAAATAACATCAGTCTATTCTTATGGATTTAAGGGGACTCTTAAAATATTGAAGGTAATAGGATTTTAAATATAAATATCCCATGTAAATTTTATTTCTTTGTCCAAACATCAATATATTAATATACCTATCACAATTATTATTTTGAACAAACCTACTTGTAGTGGGTCACCTAGAAAATCATCTGAGAATATCCTTAAGAGTACAATAAAATACACTCTTCCATATTTCATAGAAAACCACAAGGGACTACTAAATCATTCTAATATACTTCTCTATGAGATATAATCTAAGTTGTGCAATTTTGAAATTCCAAATTTTAAAATTAGGTTAATATTTTGATATAATAATATTTTAAAATTTATAAAAATGGACAGTATATACTCCAGTAACACAAAACCTAGACACAAAAAAAATCCCCCACATCTATAATAATATCACATGGGTCCACACACCCAACTCCCTAGAAACACATCTCTATATTAAATCCATTACCCATGTAGAAATAATCAATTATTCACACCAAAAGATAACAATAGGCAATAATACAACCTATAACATGGGTTTGCAAACAAATTATCTACACATCCACTTGTTACAATTACAGTATACATATATACATTAAAATTAAATCATTTTACACAAATGTATAAAAGAATAAAATAATATATTTGTAAAAACATTGATATAAAACATAGAGAACATAATTGATTAATACTCATCATAAAAGTAAATTTTAAATTTATTTATATACACTCTCATGTATTGTGAACCTATATATCCATCATAATGCATGTTTGATTTCCCTCTTTTTATAGAGGGAGTAGAGTAATTAAATAATTATCAATAACTAATTTTTTTATGGAATATCACTATTCCAAAAAAATGAAGACTTAAAATAATATTTTCATTATTCAGGTAATTTATTTGTACACCATCAATATACAATCTATAGATCATATTTTCATACATCCCACATTTTTCATCATGTATCAATATCCCAAAAAACCATAAAAATATGATCGTAAAACATAGTGTCATTGGATTAATATTATAATACACTTACAAGGATATATATATATATATATATATATATATATATATCTATATTGGAGAAATACATATCATTGATAAGAACTCCCAAGATGTTAAGGGATTAAATATATAGTCAATAGGCAGGACCATACACTAGGTATAAAATATACTTAATTTCATTCCTTATAAATAATGGAATATGCCTTAACTTTTAAAAATTAATGAAATATTAGGGAATTAATTATTCTTTATAATCACTTAACTAATATCAATACATAAAAAAAATGTTAAATCATGATTGATATTTTTTTCAATATCAAAAAAATCGTAAACACTAACATATGATAATAGGCATTTCGATATCAATATTTATAATAACATAATATAACAAAAAATAATTAACCTATATCATGTCTTAGAACAACATTAATTGATTTTTACTGACATACAAGATCAACCACATAACATTGGGTATTTAACATTCACTTAATTCAGAATAATGAAATATAGACACCCAATAATATATATATATATATAGGGTTTGAGTATAAATCCATATAAGACAATGAAAATGGGATAATAAAAAAATTCACAATATGGCAGTGATTTTTTGTAGTAATAAATAAATAGAAACTGATATTCACCCATACTGAGCAATTGTACAATTAAAAGGTTTTCGTTATCCTAGAACCATCATACATTGGAAAATTCTAGTAGACTATTTCATTATATAACAATTCAATTATATTATTTAAACAATGATTATGATGTCATAAAAAATATGAATCCTCAATTACATGGATAGAATCAAAAATACTGTGTATTTTGTGATATATAAAACCACTCAAGAGTATTTTACACATGTGATGTGATATATAACACATGATGAACCAAAGCACATAATAAATTTCAAACGACATAAATATATTTATGATGGAATAACATATAAAATATAGAAACCCATAATATTCATTGATGATTATTAAAATATTCTTTAAAAAATGGATTAATAATAATATATTAAATAATTGATATGATTAATATCATGGGAAAACTAGATTAATAATACATAAGAACATAATAAAAATTACAAAAAATTTTAAATAATTTATTATTAACATGTAAATTTATTAATATTCTATTTAGTAACTATAATCAACTATAGAAATATATTATTGTAATGGGTGACTAAAATCCAAGATAGGGGCGAAATAATATTGAAGGAACACGAGTCATAAATTAAAAATTAATATAGTAGATAATATTAATCATAGAAATATTATAAGAAAATTATCATAATTACAATAAACAAGTAATAATTTGAAATAGATATGGAATGTGTTATATGTTTATGAATGAAACATTAAATAATTATGAATGATTATTGCATCATAACTGCTCCATGTACAACCCTGGAAGAATTATAGTATAGAGTTTATGCTTTACGAGAATAGGTAATGTTATTTTTTGTGTTGATTTCAACCTTCCTTTTATATCCTAAAAATATCTATCATTATAATCGTAACAACCAAACATCTCTCTCTTTTTTTGGTCAGCACTTACATTAGCATTGCCAAATAGGCCATGTCTGGGATAAAGTGACCATAATAACATTATAATCCAATAAATCATTTAATCCCAAATAAATTCTTGGAATACTCCAAATATAACACCATATTAACATTTTATTGGACCACTGACACTCATACCCTTTAGATGACATGTCCTAAGAAATGAACATTACCAAATCAGAAACAACATTTGGTTAGCCTGGTGTAAAGATGATTCTCTCTCAATGTAAACAGGATGATTACCATATGTTGGGGATGATGAAGTAGTAAATATGAGTATAATAATATATAAATGAAAAAAACAATTACAAATAGGTCCAATGAATATGATATATGTTATTAATCAAGATGATGAATACCATTGCAGCATTGTTAAAGCCAAATGACATCACTAAAAACTCATAAAAGCTATTTTTTATTATAAAATATTTCAAGTGTATACGATGGTCTCACCCTAATCGAATGATATCATCATCTAAAAAAATATATTGTAGATGATATTTTAACCTAGAAGTTGATTAATGATATCTTCGATGCACTTAAAAGATTCTATTTGTTGACTATAATCTGTTTTTATCTCCGACAATCCAGACATATGCGCAATTACTCATCATCCTTTAGAGGGAAGATAATTGGAGTACCCCAAGGAGATCTATTAGGACAAATGAAACATTTATATTCATAATCATCCAAAATAAATTAAAATGTTAATCATATGACAGTGAAATTATATTAAGATAGATATAAACATGCCTAGCTCTAGGAACCAAATTGAATTTGAAATTGATCGTTCACTCGGGAGGCGGAACATAAATCAGGTCAAGATTGAATTCATGAAATCAATATACCATTGGAGAGAAGAATCATGAAAAAATACATAATCATAAAGATAAATTCCATCTATCTTATCCAGGATATAAGTAAAACATCCCTAAATTGTTCATGCATGACCTGCCTAAAGATCATCTTGACCTTGGTGAGAATGCCTGATTACTTCTGGTGATAAAATTTTAACACTACTCCTAAAATAGTCGATATGATCGAAGTATAAAACTAAAAATTCCATATATTGAATCATTTTGAATGATATCATTTCAGGGAAAATGGATCCCAAATAAAATGGTAACCACCAACCTCTGGGGAATACACCTTCTAATGTTTTTCATTTTCTGACCGTACTCCCTATGGTGTATCAATTGTCAAAAAACTATCTTGAATTTTTACATCCAGTCCAAAACCATTTTCAAAATGAGAGCATACAAATGAAATTAGATTCTCATTTATCATAAAAATCACAACAATGGGTTGATGATGTATTTATTATACTACTAACAGCAGACAATCACACATCTATAATTGCCAGAGAAGTTTACATAAAATTATGCTAAACAATAAATTTTCCCATGGAATAATCCTGAATCCCCTGTTCAATACACATTACCTTGTACACTCATTCCTACACCGGGGTACCTCATACACTATCTCGACCAAAACATCTTTTGGAAATACATATGCATTTATACCTAGGAGTATCCAATACATTCTTTGATATTAGAGTCTGTTTTGTTCCCCTTACACTATTCATATTATAAAAGTCCCCATAAAACCTCAATAGGGGGAATAATATTTCACAAGAAATACAATAAATTTTAGGGCATAGATTCTTGGACATTTGTGGTATATATTTCAACACTGATAGCACTCTAATAACAAAATATCATGATATAGATGCCCACTTCTCTCACTACTCGAATAGGTTATGCCTTGGTGAATACATTCAAAGTGATGCTTCATTATATTAGAATAGAAGATCATTGTTTTACCTATAGAAACCTCTTAGAGACTATTTGGGTTCACTATCATATTCAATTATCTGAAGAGTTCTTCATTCATGACCTATGTAAACTTGAATAGAATGAACATGTTCACCAGTTACCCGATCTCATGGAGAATATCATCTTAATAACATATAACCTTGGAGATATAATATGATGCCAATGATGGAACAAAGCATTGTAGTTCGGTGAAACATTTATCTTCTCCCATAACTCATATTCCCACTTGTACAAGTAACATGATCTCGTCACCCTTCCCATCCCTCAATGAATTGGGATATAAATTTCTTAGAAACATCATCTAAATTTCCTTAAAATATATCTCATCATGTTTTCTAGATTTTCAATGAATGTACCACCATCACTAGGGTGATCCAAGTAGAATATATGAATAAGTATTCACCCTCAAATTTATGGGTTTATTAATATTTATAAAGTCCATCTAGACGAGCTTAATCTATAACTCAGCTACATGGGGGACTCCCTCACTAAAAAATTTATCAATTCTAAAATTGGAACTCTCTATTAATCTCAATTAGAGTAGGAACAGTGTGATCAATCTCTGTTTTAATGGATCCCATGGCCCATATGAAGCTGTAAAATGTTTGAAAATCAATATGATCCGTATATGGTATATAAAACATGGATTCACCTACTTTTGAATGATTCTATCTTAAATTTTTTAATTATCAACTCGAATAGAAAATTGTGATATTTTTTCTACAATATAACCACAATCTTTATAGAACAAGCTATATCAACTTGGTCAACCGATATAGTTCATCTGGTAGATAGTTGGTGCTACTCGAGATGATAGTAGGAAGCCCCATAGGGTGTCTACATGTGAAGATTCAAGTAGGTCGAATACTTCTTCTAGTAGTTAGGTGGAGTGATACTCGTGCGGGAAGGGTGGGTATAAAAGTCCATAGTTCCTGAGAGAACCAATTGAGTGCCTATCTTGTGGATAGATTGTTCATCATTAGAGTTTTTGTCAGTGTTTCTCACTATTAACATGGGACAGAGGTTCTTCTATGACTCATCATTCATGAAGAGCACCACCAGTTTCTCAACAATCTTGGAACGAGAGTTCTTCCAACCATTTTTTCCATGGTGGATGTCGTGGTTGTGGTTACCAGTTGTTATCCATTTAGTAACAATAGGGTGTATATGCTTAGGGTGGTTAGTTTGGGTCATAGGGCTACAGTAAAAGCAAGACTTTTGCAGTGGAGCAGACCCAGCTGGAGTATGATCTCATAACCTCTACTATTCGAGTTACGGTTTAGGATGACTTAGTTATAGCTTCTTCATTTTTCGATATAGGGGTATCCCATAGTTTTATATATATAGAAGTTGTGGAAAGACATGGGCTCTTAATCATTACATATGATGATGTCTTAACATTGGACACTATTTTGGGAACAAGAACGGATTGTGTATGTTAGTTGAAGGAGTTATCTATTGAGGTTGGTGGGTGTGACTTCTTATGGGACCTCTACAACTTGGAGATGACGGGGTATGATTTAATTCTCAGGATGGAATGGTAAGTTCCCATATAATTTTTTTTTATTTCTATCTCTATAGGGTGACTTTACATCATCAAATGGTTGATCATTTTTAAATAATGGAAAACGGGATGTTCAGACGAGCAGAGAAGGATCTAAGCATCATGGGTTGGGAGGTGTTACAACCCATGTTTCCATTCTGTATCTATATGTCCAGGGGACATCACCGTTGGACATTCGTCCAATGGTCGATTGTTTAATGGATATATTTTCAGGGGAATTTTCATGTTTTCCTCCAGAGTGAGAGGTGGATTTATATATTGTGTTTGTTCCAAGAGTGGTACTGCTGTCTATTATTCCCCATAGGATGGCTACACCAGAGTTACTAGATCTCGAGAAGAAGTTAGAGGAGTAATAAGAGAATGGTTTCATCCAATCCAAGACATATAATTTGTGTTCTCTTGTCATATTATCAATGAATGTAGATAGTTCCCTGAAACTATTTGGGGACTATCAGTAGTTGAATCATTTGACATTCATGAAGTGATATCCCTTACCAAGGAATGCTGATCAATTTGATAAACTTCATGGAGCCCGACTGTTCTCGAATATTAACATGAGATCTCTTTATCACATGTTTCACGTTAGACCATCTGATATACCTCTTATAACATTTTAGAGAAGGTATGGACTAAATCAGTATGTGTTCATGCCGTTCTATCTCAAGATCACACCTATAGTTTTTATGGTATTGATGACCTAAGTGTTCAATCCATACTTGGATTATTTCATGGAAGTATTCACGGATGATAACATGGTGTACATTCACACTCGACATGACCATTCTAACCATATTGAGATCACTTTTAAAACACTATGAGAGCACCAATTATATGCTATAGCATCAATATGTGACTTTTGGGTGGACCATATTCACTATTTGGGTATTGTAATCTCAAAGACAAGAGTATCAGTACATCCAAAGAACATGAGAGAAGTATTTTTCTGGGATAATCCAAATAATGTATTTGAGGTATAAATCATTCTAGGGCTTTCTTCATAGTAAAGACGATTCATAAAAGACTTTTCATGCATAGATGCGCCACTAATGGGGCTGACTATGGAGGGTGTGAAGTACTTGTGGCCATATTATTGTGAGTCAATCTCTTTAGAGTTGAAATGCAGGTTGACATCAGCACTGTTAATAGTATTTATAGAGCCATGAAAGAGATATAATGTATATTGCGATTCATCAGGTATCATGATGGGAGTTGTGCTTATGCATGGGAATAGAGTCATTGCGTACAGGTCTCGGAAGTTGAGGCCACATGAAAGAAATTATCCAACACATGATCTCATGTTGGCTACAGTTGTTCATGACTTATGTTGTTTGAGACATTATCTATTGGGAGATCATTTGGGGTTTTCATAGACCAAAAAAGCCTCATGTACATCTTCACACATTGTGGTCTTAAATAGAGATAGTGAAGGAGGATTTATTACCTTCAGTCCTTTGATTTTTAGCTATCCTACATGCCTGAAAAGGAAACATAGTAGCTGTTGTATTGAGTAGATGTAAATAGATACAGGCAGTTTAAGAGGCCAACAGTGAGTGGAAACTTATGGATCTATTATATCAGATGCATTTAAATGATCATGATTGATAGGGGAGATGTTTCTTTCATCAGTAGACGTTACCTCTAGTCTTTTTGAATGAGTTCAGATGAGAAAACAATAATATTTTGATGTCCTAGTTATTCAAGAGAGTGTGTCAGGAAGTTAGCCTATTCCTGAATGGATTGTGGGTGACGATCTGATATTTGGTTTTCATGGGTCCATGTGGGTGCCAGAAGACATACACAAAAAGATGATGTGGTATTTTCATTCCTCAGATTGGGTAGTTCATCCTACTGTCACAAATATGTACTGAGATCTACAGGATCAGTATTGGTGGCCCTGTATGAAGAGAAATGTTACTTGGTTTTTCATGAGGTGTTCGACCTGTTAGCAGGTGAAGGAGGACCATCAGTGACCAGAAGGGATTTTGATTCAGTTAAACATTCCCATGTGGAAGTGGAAGGATATCGCGATGGATTTCATGATAGGGTTACCGTGGTTGCCTCGAGGGAATGATTTAGTTTGGGTTTGCATTGACAGACTCATGAAGGTTTCTCACATCTTTCCGATCAAGGAGAACTTCAGTTTTGAAGAGAATGTAAGGTCATACATCTGGAAGATAGTATATTTATATGGAGTTATACAGTCCATTATTTCAAAAATGGATGCCCATTTAACATCTCGAGTCTATGATAGACTATAGAGGGCATTGGGTACACATGTACTTCTGAGTACTACTTACCATCCCCAGATCGATTTCTAGTATGAGCATACGATACATGTTCTAGAGGACATTCTTCAACCATGCATCCTTGACTTTGGTGTTTATTGGGAGAATCACATATCTATTGTGGAGTTTACCTACAATAATAGTTTACATGTAACTATTTATATGGAACCTTATGAGGATTTGTATTATTGTCCTTAAGGATTACACTTATGTTGGCTGGCGGCAGGTGAGGCCGTAGTGTAGGGACCTCATCTTGTCCAGGAGACCACGAAGTAGATAGATTTGATTGAGAAGAGGATGTCTACTTCACAGTATTTGATGAAGTCTTGTGATGATTGAACAAGATGACCTCTAGAGTGTGAGGTCAGAGTTTAGGTTTTCTTGTCTACTGCACTAAGGTTGGGACATAAGAAGATTAGAAGACAAGGCATTCTTTCGTCGAGATATATTTTAGTATTTTCAGTTTTGGGTAGAGTAAATCTAATTGCCTATTAGTTTATGTTACCTATTATGTATCAGCAAATGCATTATATTTTCCGAATTTCTCATCTACGATGTTAAATCTCTAACTCATATAATGATTTCCCACTTAAGGAGGTTGAGTTGGTGGTGGATGGCTCTATTGAGGAGCATAATATCTGAATTATAGATCATAATGAGATGGTTTTTTGTGGCTGGTATGTTCCTCTAGTACGAGTGATATTGCGTCATGATCGAGTACAAGAAGAGACTTGGGAATGGGTGGCCGACATATGATGGTAGTGGACAAATCTACTTGAAGATTATTCTTCTATGCCACATTTCTTGGGAAATTCAGGGGCTAATTTCATTAATGGGGGAATTTTCTTATTACCTGGTTCATCATCTCAGGTATGGATACTTATTTCTGGTGTATTCTAAAAAAATAAAAGTTTCTATAATTTTAAGATGTACACACCATGTACAATGGAGTATCGGCTGTGTACCAGGTTGCTGATGGTGACTGTGTACTGGCCGTGTAACGGCCGAGTACATGTCCATGTAATGGCCGAGTATATGGCCATGTGGGATGACCTGGAGACCCCAAAATGTGGGTGATGATTAAGCCATGTACATGCTTTATATTTCTCAATAACACGCCGTATACTTTTATTTTCAATTGTCATATTAGTCCGGGGTCACGTCTCATTCACATAAACCCCATATTCTAACGATGTGTTGTCCAAATAGCGACTGAGACTGATGAGTCTTTTTTGAGCCCCCAATCAACCATCTGTTCTCCAAATCACCCATCGTCAATTTTGTTAGAATCACCACGGTGAGGTATTACTTATTCTAGAGCCTCATTTATTGATTTCTCCTCTCTTGTGGGATATTCTTGGTTGAATGCTTTAGCTGCTTTTGTATATCTACCTTGTTATAGGTGGAATCATGGGTCAATGCTAGACTATATCAATTATACAATGTTGAGTTAAGTGGGTTGTGACTTTCCATAGATTGTCAATGAGTTATATGTGAAACATTTTCCAATACTATAGATCGTGATTTTGCGTGTTTAGAGACATTAACCCAATTAATGCCTACAATGATTTTATTTCGTTATTAAGGGATCTTGTTTGCGAATAAGGTTATTTTTCCGTGCTTTGGATGTGTGTTTCCATGTTTGGTTTGATATCGACCATGTGGTTTATTTTTTAATGTTAGGCTACTTGCTTTCCCTACATTGTGTTGTTAAGAATGAGTATTTTATATGATGCTATGATATTCTTTGTAGTTGTATAGCGAAGTAGTACTATTAGGTTTACATTTGTTGTTGATCATCGTTTGTGCATGATTTCTTTACATAGGGTTTTCAAAACCTATTGTAGTGTGACCATAGGATGGATTGACGTTGATGGATTCTATAGATTTTCTATTATTCATTATCACGCTGCAACGCCATACGGGGAATTGACAGAGAGTGCTTTCTCAAAGAGTCTTTGTTTGAATGAGACTGAAGGGGTTAGACCCTGTGAGCTGCCTAGAAGGTTGTTGTATCCGTGTATATGTTGAACCAATAGGGTTTAAATATGATAACATACCTAGAGATTTACATGAGATTTATTGGTTGTACTAGCAGGGATAGGATTTCACAGCATCCCAGAGGGTTGCTTGTGAATGTTTGGTTAAATAATTGGGAAATGTAAATGAATATACGTGAAAATATTGGATTTTTTAATTTTGAGTATTTCCTTGTTTACTGCTTCATTTTTCTTATTGCCTGCCATATATATTCATTAACATTTGGAGCAAATATTTGGGTGGTCTCCAACTAGGATTAATCTCACTCCAAATTTGGAACATTCTATTGGTCCAAAACAGATTATATTGATGCATGTATAGATAAGGGAAGACTCCCTTCAACTTACGATACATGATTGTTGTAGAGCTCACGAGCATGGGACCAAGCAGAGGCATGCGATGAAACTGGAGTTTATTTGTTTTCATTGTAAATTGGATTAATAGTATATTATATCATATTGACTTTTTTGGATGCATTCATATAAATATGCATTATGAATCAATTACATATATGTGCTCTAGTTCTTTATCTACTTCCAGTCTTCCTTTTTTTATTGATACATGTTATTATCAGTACTTCCAATATTATTATCTGTTTATTTTCACTACAATACTCTGCCAATGAGGTCATTGTTTCCCACTATCACACCCATGGCTCTCACTTCTAGCCAGCAACCTCTAGTATTTGAGGAAACACGGTTGAGGCCATGCAACCAACTATGTAGGAGGCACCTCTGGGCGGCACCCAGAACCAGGCTGTTAGAATGTAGTTCAAATTGAGAAAATATGAATATAAATAAATAGATAAATTTAAAAATCATGTATGATTCGAGTTTTAAATTACATCAATTTTATTGATTAGATAACAATAACAAGATATTTAAAAAATAATACTTTTTAAAAAACTATTTTACCATTATTTTCATAATAAACTACAATATTATTAATTTTTTATGTGTAAAAATATAAATTAAATTGTTAACTAATATTTAAATTTTTAACTTATATAGGGAAAATATTTTTCAAAATTTTATTGAAAAAATTGGTAACATGTATTTTTTAATTACATAATATAAAATATGTTTTTATGGGAAAATATTAATTTAGTTTCAAAAATGATAAACATGGGTTTGATAAATTTAATATAGTTTTATAGGTGATTTATATTTGACAGTAATTATATTTTTTGTTAAATGGTTTTTTATGATATTGAATAATTATTGAATTATAAAAATAACAGTTTTTTGGAAAAATATAAATTTCTTACTATTCATTCAAAAATTGATTATTTTAGAAAAATAATGAAAATTTTTTAAATATAACATTGATATAATGAAATATAATATTATTTTTGTTTTATAAAATAAAAATTATGAAATTTATATATAAATATATCATTTAAATGATAAATATGTATTAAAAATATTATTTCCTAAATATATAAATAGTGTTTTAATCATTATGTGTAGTTAAAAAATTTTCATAATGATTTTAATTTTATCAAATTAGAAAATATTATCTCATATATGATGATATTTTAAATGATTCAGATTAATTTATTTGTAAAAAATATACAAGAATTCATAAAATATATTCATGAAAATAAATTTTACATTTTTACATTATATGCCTTAACAAATACCATACATCAATAATTTATATTATATAATTTATTTCATACTACTATACTGATATTGAATTACTTCTTTTTTATTTGATGTATACATCATAAGTGATATATAAAATAAATAAAATATTTTTATGTAATATGTCTATATATATATATATTCATTATTATTTAATATCTCTTAATTATATATAGTTAGTTATTCTATTTAATAATATATGAAATTTTGATAAAGATTTGTTGTATATGAAATGTCTATATATATAAAAACAATATTTACAATGAAAATATTTGATGTAAAAATATTTCTTTCTTTATATACATTCTTAATTATTTTACTCCATTCACACATCTCATTTCCATAAATTTAATTTTAGATCTAACAATTTTTTGTCATCCATAGTGCTCTTCATAATTATTACCTTTCCATAGATATTGAGGATCCCTAAACGTGAAGATAATGATATATATCTCCAACTATTTATGAATTTAATATTTTTTACCTCTTTTATCCATTTTATTTATGGCCTTTTAATGTATGTTTTGGACAACAATGATTAATTATACAAGGGGTTGAATACCTTTTTTTATGTTTTTCAATTGTAATTTTTTGGTTTGAGTTAATGAACTTCTTTTGGTTCATATCATATCTTTTATGAATAATTTAAAATTTTATTTATAATAAGAGAACAATTATAAAAAATTTTGAATTATTTTCATATAGATTAATCTTCGAATAGAATTTCTAAAAATCAAAGTCTCTTCATTAATAAAACATGATTTCATTTCTAACAAGTCTAAATAATAATTTATCATAACTTAGTTTCTCTAATTAATACCCTTCATTGTAACAGAAATATGATTAATTTTATACTAAATAATCTTAATGAAATAATATTTCATGTTCTATTAAAACATAGTGTTGCATGTAAAGAGTGGTATGATATAAACATATTTTACTAAAATCGATATATATCATAAATTATATTTGTGATACATTGTACTAACTTAAACTAACTCCTCCCTAAAATTTCTATCATTCCTGTAAAAAAATGATCCTTCTATATTTTCACTTCATCGTTTTCTTTTGTATCTTCCTCAAATGTCTATTTTTTACAATAAAATTACACAGTGAGTGGTCTTGGGTTTTAAGACATTCTCTATTATATGATTATTCTCCACTTGTTATTATTTATATGATATATCATTCTCAATTAGTATGGCCTATGAGGTTAGTACAAGTGATAGATTAGGTATATAATTCATCAGGAATGATTCATGGAATACAACATAAAATCATGAGAGATTCAGTGAATGTTATGATTGAAATGAAACTTTCTAGATATGATCCATCATTTTAAGAGACCAATATATCAATGGTTAAACATTCCATGATGTCAAAATTCAATAACATTCATCCATATAGCCATTTAAAAGAATAAATCTTCACCAAATCACACTCTATATCTTCTTGATGATTATTAGAAAAAATATCTATTTATTACATACTACCATGATCAGTTTTTTAATGAATATAATATTATCTACAATTTCCCCAGCTATCTAAGTCCACAATATCATTTTTACTCTGACTTAATCCCATCACATTAGACATTATCACTCTCTATCATACTCATATTCATATATTGTCATCTAAATTCTAGAGGGAATGTTATTTTTTTAAAAAAAATACACAATACAATGGTTTTGATGGATATTGTGTTTGAGTGTGTGGAATATTATCTCAATATATCTTGTATGACTTTAATTATCCCGTAAAACTATTCATATATCTTAGATGATACATAGTGCTAAAGTTACACATGGTATAATATTTTCTGAGAATTCTCTATAACTTCGTGTTAAACCTCATATCCTAAACATATATAATAAAATGATTTAATCCACGGTACCATAGTAATATTCTAACTTATATAATGGAAATACGATCAAGGTAGAAAACATAACTAATTTTAATGAAATGATATCGCTTAAAATGTGATCTACTATAAACCATATATGATTATAGACTTTATATGTGTTTGGGTGACTAATGATGAAATAAATAGTAATGTTTCAAAACATCAATTCCTTTATGGTTATAAATCATATCACCCCATTAGAAATCATCCATTAAAATGAATCATAATTGAAAACTAAAAATTTTATATATACTCTTCAATATCCCCATTCATGTTTTACCTAAATAAACACAGCTTCTAATCTCTATACATCATTGTACTTCTATGATGACTAAATAATGATGATCTATGAGCTACATAAAACAACTCCATATTCAAATTTTTTATTAATGGTATATGTACTTAGTTCCATAAGAATATCATTCCATCCCAATAACAGTTTAACTTGGGAACATTTAACACCATAACTTATAGCCAAGAACCTTCCTTCTACGACTCTTTATTCTTCACCAAGATGGATAGGTAATTATATATCAGAGAAAGATATGATTCATCTTCATTCCTCATGATTTAAATATCCACTTTCTAAAAATCAATAAATATTAGATCACTTTCAATAATCATAATTGAAAAAGTAGAATGATATTTCAAACAAATAGAATGGTATTTCCTGTAATAGAAAAGTATTAACCATTAAAAAGAATTACTTATATCAATACATCTTCATTATAAGAAAACCAACTCTTTCAATGTGAATATAAAATTAAATATTTTATATGTAGTTTATATATATCATATATATCACAATATTGGTGATGATTAAATATTTGATGTGAAAAAATTACTTCTCCCAACTCCATAATATTAGTGAGGTAATTTTTCTCTGGAATTTTCTGGTAGAATGAGACATACACCATGAATATATAATTATACATGAGGACTCATCATAATCCCTTATTTTATGTGTCATTATAGATCATGCCCCTTTATCCATTGGAGTTTCGTGTGATCAGATTTCTACTATTGAATATATTGTTTGGTTCCAACACATTTTCATCACATTCATCTACCCAAAGGAGCTTCAGTACCTTCCATGTTATCATATTTATTAGATTAGATAGATACAATAAATTGTTAAAAAGAATCAGTATTATCAAAATACTATTTTATATGTGGTATATATCAATATAACCACAATATAGATTATATAACCAGATCATAAAAAAATTTGTTGCTATAAATTATACATGATAAATTTTGAATAAAACTTTTCATTCTTTAGTGTCATTAACATAATACATGGAAGACCACAATTATTCTTTTTTCTCTGGTAATATATATGAATATAATTAACAAATAGTACCAAAACCTGATCGAGGTAATATCTAAAGACTGTATTCATTAAATCCACAATGATATCGTGGGATTTGGTAAGCCCGTGTTGTATCGACCCAAACTATTATTTAGGATAATTACACTTGATCAAATAAAATTTCTTGTTATGTAAGATGATTATATAAAGTATTTGATTCCATGGTTTTTTGTTTTTGGATTTTAAAATCCCATTAAGAATTGTGACTGATGCTATCATAGTCGTTGAACAGTGATAACATTACTAGTATAAATATAGGGCTTTAACAAATCCAATTTACTCAGAAAAAGGAAGAAATTACCTCATCTGGTAGACTAACCCCATATAAATTCAAATTTTTGACCTCAAAATGGAGGAAGAATTATTGGGATTCTCTCATGTCCAATCCCAAGTTGACCATCATCACTTTTATCTAGAACAGAACTACCAACGGGAGAAATTGATGTTGATAGAGATTACCACTCGAGGAATGTTATCTGAGCCACACCAGCTGTCTGTCACCATCATACACACTACCCATCAGTCTTATGTGGGATTTATACTGTTTTATGTATCTATAACATATCAGTATGAATATGAGAATTGTATTCTTATATAATAGAGAATTTCCATTCATTTTATTGTTGTGGTTATATAGTAAATTGTATTTAAGGAACAAATTGTATTTTTATTTGATATTTAACTATGAAATCTATTTTGACAAATTAATGGGTTTCTTCTAAATAAGTAATATTTTAAAAATATTATTAATTTAAAATTAATTTTATTTTTAAAAATGATAGTATAATTTTTATGAATAAAATTTTAAATTTTATTAAGTTTTGAAATTTGTTTTTTCAAAAAAAAACTTTTTTTTGATAAATGTATATTTTTATTTTAAAAGTCAAAATTCACATATATAGAATATTATTTGGATAAAATTTATAATAATTCTGAAATCATGATGTAAAAATTATCCAACGGTGAATTTTTCATAATTTTCTAAAAGATGAATTTTTGGGTAAAAATTAAATATCCTTTAAATATATATTGTGTTTAATGACACCATAATGACCAAATAGCGATGTAATAAAATATTATAAACATTATTTTCGTCCAATATATGTTTTACCATTAAAAGAATGTTATTTTTTTTTAATTTATTTTACAAATCCCTAGTTAACCCTCCAAGACAAATAAATCATTTTGGCTTTTTAAATTGATTTCCATGATAGTGTGACTCACCTCCACATAAGCAACCCTATTATTATAAGACAATAGTCCACTTAACATATGTAATATTTATTTCCATTACCCTTTTTAAAATACCATTGGCTGGTTTTTGGTTTGGATTAGTTTAATGCATGGTGACCCAATCCTAAATAATAAACAATTCCCTCTCCATTCCTCTATAAACCCCATCAACTCCCACCTCATCTCCAGTCAAAGCCCTTGGAATTTTTCCAACATCATCACTCTTCTCTCTAGAATCACCCAAGGAGCATCAATATCCCACAAATTCTCTCTCAAGCCTCTCCTAATCTTTTGGATCACACTTCCTTGTAAGGGATTCCTTCCATTCTCATTTTATCCATGTTTCATAATATTATTTTTCCATTTTATTATCAATTATAAATATTGAGTTTTGGTTTCATACCTCCCCCATAAATTTCTATTTACGATTTAATTATGGGATACCCATTTCTATATCATTAATTCCTTCCATCTAAACACATTACTATGCTGAAATTCTATAAGGAATTTTTCTCTCCTCGTTTACATTCAAGATATTCATTTGAATTATGAATCTAAATTCCATTACATATTTTTGGTAAATGTATATGGATGTCCCCCATACCTTCCATTTCATGTACATATTATTAGAAACTCATTTCTCTCTAATCAAATTTTTTTATGAATTCTTACATCACAGTGTTACACTGCAAAAATTGCACCAATTTTCCAAGCCACTTTCATTGTGTATTTAATAACATGACCATTTATCTATAAAGGGTATTCACCTGTATGAAAATTTATGAATTGATTATAAATCTTCATGTATAAATTCAAAATCACATTATCATTAATTAAATGATGATTATTGATTCCATGTTGTATGATCCCCGTGGAAAACTTATTCATGAAATGAAATGTTTAAGAAGGGAGCACCCTGATAGAACTCTAATGCATTATGTAAAGTATTGTATCATGATAAGTCATGTGAAATGGGTGTTTACTCTTGATAAATCATTTATAACAATGTTTTACTCGTGCTTCATGTTATATAAGGGTTTACTCATGCTCCATGTGAAATGAGCCTTGGCTCATGCTAACACCATGTTATGTGTTGATGCAACTTCTCCATGTCATTATTTTCATGCATTATCAAGTCTTTATGATAATGTTCCTTTTATGCTCCAGTTATACTCCTATTGTCTAACATGTATTGTATTATTCATGTTATTAAATGTTTATTCCCTTAATGTGCTTTATATCTAACCCCTTTCTTATGTATGTCCTCAGGTTATCCCACACAATGTTATGTACGAAGGAAGGTTGTGGTCATCTAAATAAAAATTGTTATAATGATGTTGTATTTCAGGTTTTAATTTGTTATGTAATGCTCCTAATCCACCAAGACACTAAACCTCTCAATCTTCTATATTGTATGATGTGATTTTTTATGTAATGAATAATGTAAATGTTGTAATATAAAGAGATGAGTACTAATAGTTAGTATTAGAGGATAAGTTTTGTTATTTTTTGGATTTGTATTAGAAATCCCTAGTGAAAGCGTTATGGATAAGACTATGATTAATAAAAATATCCCTAAATATTGGTGAGTATTTATTATTTGTTTTATCAAGAAAATACATCATTGTCTTGATATGAGAAGGTAGAGGCGGCGCTAGTACAGATTTACCTTGGAGTGAATACTTCAAAAAGGAGTGATATGATTGACCCAGGCTGTTCGAGTAGACGAAAATGGGCCTTACTTCCCTCTTGGTTAAGAAACACTTGGGGGATATGGTTTTGTAAATTCACAAGCTCATTATTAACCATTATTAATGGAATTAAAAAAATGCACCTAAAATATATGTTAAAAAGAAGATCAAGGATTACATATATTGAAGCATATAAATTCATAAGTTAATGAAATAAATGTTATTTATAAGGAATATATTTTTTTCGTTGGATTTCCCATTTCGTGTTACCCATATCATTCCATTTATTCAAGCTTATGACTGGTAATAGGAGGAATCTGTCTAACAACTGATGTGAATATCAATGTGATGACTATTCTAATCAAATTCCCATCCCAATGGGTGTGGGAATCACAAATATTGTCACAATAATCTCATATTAAAATCATTTTTTGAATAAAAACATGGGTCAATGGGAAAATTTAACCCCCATAAGAATGAAAAGGCTGCAATCGAGAGCTTCATGAGAAAAGGGACTCAACATTTTAACGGATCCTCTGATCTCTCAATCATTGAACAATGTCTCAACTCCATTGAAAATATCTCATCATCCTTATTTGTTACGAAGAAGAGAAGTTTATTCAAGATTCTTATCATATCGAGGGTGGAGCTGATCAATGGTGTACATTAATAAAAAATTCAAAGCCTATGGAGGAGATGATGGAATTAGAATGGAAGGATTTATGGAAGATGTCTTTCAATAAATATATTTCATGCACCCTCCGACTAAATATTAAAAGTTACATCTTTTCCCTCAAGAAAAAAATAGAATAATCCATCAGAGAGTTTGAAGAAAACACTAAAAGTATTTCATGATATGCCTCTGGCTTTGTTGTTACCCACAAATTCCATGTTGACCACTTCTTTGGTGGGATGAAACCTATCCTATGGAAATTCCTGGTGATCCGTGAAATAAATATCTATGATGAAATTGTCTAATGATCCGTAAAGGTAGAAATGGAGATCAGAGAATCCCAAAGGTATCATGGGGATAAAAATTATAAGGTGGAATTCAATTATGGAAGTCCGATGGATAAATCAAACAGTGCTAAAAAAATATGGCACCCCCTTTGCCAAGGTGCAGAATGAAGCACCCAGAAAATTCCCAACAGGGATAATAAAATGCTTTAGGTGTTCAAGAGAAGGGATCCTAGCTGTTAACGCCCGATAAGAAAATACAATGGTTCAATTAAATTAGATGAACACTCTATTCAACTCTCAACACATTGTTAATTTCTTCAACATTAAATAACCAGGGAACCTTACAAATCAATGCAATAATCCAGGGGTTTTTGAAGGAAACCAAAAATATCCAAGGTAGTAAAAGAGAGCTTATGTCATCACTACTGCCGGAGTAACACTGATAACGATGTGATGACATGTACGCTAGTTATTCATTCCTGAATAGAGAACATAATTTTTTATTCTGGTTCTACACATACAGTTATTTCCCAAATGTTTAGTAGAATAATCCCAACACCACCAAAAATAAACAATGTAATCATGTCAGTGAGTATGGAAACTAGGGAAATCAATGAATCCCATGAATAAAACACCTTTCCTATCATAATTTGTGGATTGAACATCCCAATGAACCTCGTCATACTCCCCCAGGTACAATTTTATTCAATTATTTTCATGGAATTATCTTTCCTTATATAGAGTCAACCCAAATTTTCATGAGAGAGAAATGACTATCCATGTGGAGAATCGAACCCCGATTCTATACGTGTGCAAGGTGGAAGATGAATCATCATTAGAACAATCATCTATAATATGGATATTACCTATGAGGATGTGTATCTGGCTTAGATGATTTAGTATTGGGATGTAATCATCCTTCAAGACATGCATTTTG
The DNA here is from genome assembly GCA_963277665.1 of Viscum album. Classification (NCBI taxonomy): domain Eukaryota; kingdom Viridiplantae; phylum Streptophyta; class Magnoliopsida; order Santalales; family Viscaceae; genus Viscum; species Viscum album. The sequence continues at coordinate 337,184,552 of OY728157.1, read as the reverse complement.
TGATGGAATTCACTAAAGTGTTTCCCAAGAAATTTCTCAGAATTTTCATAGAAGAGGTGTTGAATACTCAATTGACCATATACCTAGGGGATTTTTAATATCCAAGACTGGGTATAGAACAAAATTATTAAGAATCAATAGATAAAGAAAAAATATCAAGAGAACATAGATAAAGGGTTTATACAACCAACTACTTCACCATGGGGTGAACTAGTTCTATTCATCATGAAGATGAATGATTCAATGATCCTTTTCATTGAATGTCAATATATCCACAAAATCACGATGAAGAACAAGTATCATCTGCCTTGAATTGATGACTTTTTCAATCATATGCATAGATCACAATAATTTTCCAATGATTTTTTTTGGATGAGATATTATCATGTAAGGGTGAAGAAGGATGATATCCACATGGCATATTTTTGTACAAGATACGGGGACTATGAATTCATAGTAATTCCTTTCAGACTCACTAGTGCTCTAGAAATCCTCATGGACATGATGAATAGTGTATATAGAAATTACATAAAAAATATTTTGTAGTATTTAAAGATGATATTCTAATATACTTCAAGAATATGGAGGATCATTTCGAGCATCTAATAACTATACTGGAGACCTTGAGGAAGGAGATGCTCTATGCAAAGTACAACAAGTGTGGTTTTTGGATGAAGGAGGTCTAATTTTTTGTTCATATTATCACAAACAATGGGATATATGTGGATCCCTCCAATACAACTAGAATTGAGGGATGTCCAAGGCCGATATTGGTAACAGATATATGTAGCTTCTTGGAGTTTTCTAAATATTATCGCTCTATTGTGAGAAATTTATCATGATTGCCAAAGCATTTAAATAAGCTAACTTAGAAGTGATTATGGTTTACATGGAGTTAGGAATGTGGAGGGGGCTTCAAGGAGTTGAAAAAGAGGCTTATCCCTATGCCTGTTCTCACCTTACCCGCTAGTGGAGAACATTTTTTTGTATTTTGTGATGCTTCGAATAAGGGAATGTGTTTTTTGTTAATTCAGAATGATATAGTGCTAGCCTACGCATCAAATAAGCTGAAACTAAATGAGAAAAACTATCTAAATCATGATCTGGAGTTGGTGACTATGATTATCACATTTAAAATCTTACGGAATTATATCTATGTGGAGAATTGTGAGATATATACTCATCAAAAGGGCCTCAAATATATATTCACATAAGAAAAAATTAATTTACGTTAATGAAAATGGATAGAAATCATCATGGATTATGACATCTTGAACCATTACCACCATGGGAAAGAAAAATGTTGTGGTTTCCATATATAGAAAAGATCATTTATCATTATCAATGATGATAATTTAAAAGAAATCAATCTTCTAAGATTTGCATAGGATGGACATGGAAATCATTATGGGAAGAACATCATCAATCCTTTCTCAAATTATTGCTCAACCATCTCTCTCGGAGAAAATAAAGGATGATCAAAGAAAGGATGTAGAAATTCTAAAAAAGGTTGGATGCTATCATGAATGGGAATTCCTCAGAGTTTGTAGTTTACAAGGATTGAATAGTGATATTTGGGTCATGATTATGTGTACCATCTTATCTAGAGAAAAATAATGAGCTTCTGAATGACTTAGATAAACCTTCCATATTTATTCACATAGGGAGCATAAAGATGTATCAATATCTCTGAGAAAGAATTTTTTTGGACAATATGAAAAGGGATATTACTAAATATACATCAAAGAACATGGTTTGTTAGATAGTGAATGATGAGAGTAAAAATACTATGGGGATGATGAAAACACTAACCATACCAACATGGAATTGATACGAAATTACCCTACTAGAAATCGAAACACATCCATATGAAACAGTGCTATATGGGTCGTTGTGGATCTTCTTACGAAGATAGATAACTTTATCGTGATTGTATAGGACTTCTAATTGGTTCAACATCCATATATTTAAATCAAATAAGTGGTAATTATTTATGGAGTAACACTGTCTATAGTATCTGATCATGATCCTAGATTCACCACAATGTTCTGGAAAATTCTCCAACACGCTCTAAGAACTGAACTGAACTTTAGAATGGCCTATCATCCTCAAAAGGATTGCCAATCTGAGCGAACAATTCAAACACTAGAATATATGTTAATATATTTTCCATGGACTTCAATGGATGATGGGACCAACATTTTCCACTAGATGAATTCCCCTAGAATAAGATTTTCTACTAAAAAATCTTAATGGAACCATATAGACCCCTTTATGAGAAAATGGGTAGAACAGCGGTGTGTTGGTGTAACACCCCATGATTCCACTGTACATGTCCCTTTATATTATATAATAGTTTGTGATGTATGCAACATCAAGTTCAAGCTCACCGTGACCTATCAAACTACCCATTTAAATAGAGGTTATGAATATTAATAACCAAAATTTTAATTTTATACATATCCCATATAATTTTAACATTCAAATTTTTTGTTTAATAGACATAATATAAGATCAAATTAAATTTTTATGATAAAAGAATATTTTTCAAAAATGCAGTTTTTCCACCTTTTAATAGAGAACCCTTTTTTAAAACAATATTTGACACTTTTATATATTAAATTTGATGAAATTAAATTCTTATTTATTATAGGTACATAAAAATTTAGATTGGTTAATTTTTTGTTCTTTTTCTGGAAAATTTCATATTTTGATCAACACTGAAAGATACTAAATTTTAATTGAAAACAACATTTTTAATAGAAAAAATTTATAGTGTTAAATTATAAATTTTATTGGTTTTGAAGTATAATTATATAATAGTTTTATAATTTAATCCAATGTTGGCCATTGGAAATAATTTCACAATTATGTTGGACATTAAGACATATCAATCTTTTGATAGATTTTAATTCTCAAGAACCCTCATTCGGGTTTTGAAAACGTGAATTATTATAAAATTAACTAATGAAAATTCTAATTTTTGAATTCAATAAAATTATAATAATATTTTCATTCTTAATATTAAAATAATCTCCGGGTGAATTTTTTGTATTTTTCTATAAACATTCTTTTTTATGAATTGTGAGAAACAATGCATTATTGTTTAAAACTATCATTTTATTTAAATAATTATTTACTTTATTTAAATTTATTTTTAGTAAAAATAGATACATAGAACCTGTATAAATTCAATGTAATTCCTTGGATTCATTTTATAATAGGATTAGATATATAAAATTGTATTGAAATTTTTATCGTCTTTTACCCACCTTCTAGGCACAGTTGAAAATTTCCATAAAACGTAATTTTACCATTTCTCTGAATTGAATTTAAAAAATCCTAGAGAAACTACTGACATAATTATTTAAAATTATGTTCAATAATATTAAAAAAATTTATGGTGATTTGATTCTTTCGAATTTTATTTGCCACGGTTAAAAGTAAAGAGGGTAATTAAAGGTATAATTTATTTTATAATTATCCTAACACATGTAATATCTCTATTGGATATGTTGTTTTCAACCAAAATCAACCAGAGGAATAACATATGAACCTATTTGATCCACATGGATTATATTAGAACATCTATTATTAATTTATTTGAATAAGTGTTAAAGCTGTAAAATTCAAAGTGTAATAACTAAACCATTTTTAATATATGGTAATACATAATATAAATTTTACTATTAATATTCATTAGAAATATAAATATATTTCCTAAATCATGATATTTTATTTATAATATTTAGGCATTAAATAATTAAATTTATTTATGACACAATGATGATGTAGTAATTACTAAATTGGTGAATGGTTGAAATAATTGAATCTATAAATTCAAAATAATTGTAAATTGAGACATTTGATGCATTCCAAGAATTTTTAAATTTAATAAGACATGTTAAGGTTGATTAAATGATTTTTTTTGTAATAATGTTGTTATGAATTTAAAAAAACAATATACTAAATAGGGTTAGAATTTACATAAATGAGTTTTAAAAAAAATACAATTTTATTAAATGATAATATAATGTTAAAAATATTATGGTTCAGAAAAAGGACATAGTTATGAATATATATGAGAATAGAGATCCATGTGAGGTTCTCTTCTATTTTTATAGTATGTATATTTACAATTTTTTATAATTATACAAGAGAACATGGTAAAAGTAAAACTATTTAACTAAGAGTTAAATATTATAGATATGGTTAATATGATTACATAAACTTGTCTAAAACAAATTGGATGAAGGTATTTATACACATCTCCACCTTAGATTCTATATAAATAAATTTATATCCATTATAACCTAATATGATTTTATCATATAACAGTATTTCAATGTTTTCATAATATAACACTCACCTTTCTTATAAAAGGGTACTTACCCTTCTCTAAAAAGCACACCGACAAAGCCATTTGGCTGGGCCAACCCATGAAAAAATCCTCTCTAAACATCCCTCAAATTATTCTAGACTCATTCCCTTGAGAATGAAGGAAACCTAAGAAGCCCTAATGTTCAAATCAAAAGGAAACAACCAAAGAAAAGTTATTTATTTTACAAACCTCTTTCAATGTTCTTTTCATCTTCCACTTTCCCTTTAATTATTATTTCCATAACATAATAATAACTCTAGTAACTTTTACATACAGTGATATTATTATAAATATTCTAAAACCATATTATTTTTTCTATCCATCCTATGAATGATAAAGTCACCATGCATGCGTACATACGGCTTACCATTACTATTTCATGGTGTAATTTTTTATTCAACACAGTGTTATTTGGATGGACATAATGATGAGTAATATGTATATAAAAAATAAAAATATCATTATAATTTCTCTATACAATTAATATACCATCCAATTCCACACCTTTTAACCATTAATGAAATGAAATTGTTGCTCGTGTGTACATATGACTTACCATCTCCAAGACGTGGTGATATTCATTTCCATATTCACCATTAAATGATGATTATAAAAAAATTAATAATAAGTACGTAATTTATGAAATAATAATTCTACTTGAGATATATATATATAAATATGTATGTACTTACTTATATCTAATTCACTTACTTCTATACAAAATCATATGGAAATAGAAACAACGTTTATGCGTACGTATGACCTACCATTTCCTAAAACATTGTTTTCCATTTCATATATTTAGCTATTAATCATATTTATATTCTAAATATATATGATATATAAATCATGGTTTATATTCTGGATGTATTTAAATCATTTTCTAAATGATACAATCTGGAATACCATGTTATAACAAGCACAATAAAAATAGAGATTATTACCCGAAATGTTATTTTAACATGGATATCATTATTAAATAAGTTGAATAATGTCTTAAATGAATAATGTATGATATAATAAATATGATTATGGTTGTTGTATAATTTAATAACATACTATGGTAATTATATAAGCGGATAAATGTACCCCTGAATAAATGAATGTTTAAGTTAAGGGTTAATTCCTCAATCTAATTTTTATCTGAGATTGTTTATGTGTAATTATTTTATATGAAATATTTATTATCCATGTCCATGTTTCATAAAATTAATTTCAAATTGATTTTTTAATGTACTTTCTGACTAAAATAGCATTTTAAATGATTTAAATATTTATTCTTTTAAATCATCCTCATTAATTTCCATGTATTCAAAATAATTTTAAAGATTTATTTATATGGACATTATTGTTTAAAATTGTTAATTTCTTTCAGAATATTCAAAGTGTTATGGTATAGTTTGAGTCGGAAACATTTTTTTAGACAACTTCTTTTATAATTGTGTGACATTTAAATGATTCCAGGTAATGTAATACTTCTATAGAAAATTTTTACTATTCATTTAAAACTATGCCAACATCCTCTATTGGATATTATTTTTTATTACAATTGATTTATTATAATAAAGTATTCCATATTGTATTGAATGAGTTATTATATGTTTGAATATGGATGAGATATTTTTATATCCTTTATGGATTATGATTGATGACATTACATATCGTATGCTAGTTTTAATATGAATGTTTATGTTATGTTTCAGTATTTTCATATGAGGAATACAATGGACATAGTAAGTGATGGGTAGGGACTGTTATAGCCCCATGATGAATTAGTAGGTCTCATGAGACTAATTAGTGTCTTCGAAAAAAGGCCATGAAAAAAAAAATTATTTCTAGTCTTAGAATGAAGCCATAACTATGTGTTAATGATGACTGGCATTAGTAATTCCCTCATTATGAAATTAATTATTACATATTATTATTCGTCTATTAGAATAACCATGTGAATGTTTATATTGTAATGTTTAATTTATTTTATATTTTTTATGTTAAAGATTATGTTTAAAGGGATTATATTTTTATTACACATATTTTCTAAAATGTTTATATCTTCCGCTAAAATATTTACCCTTAATGAGCATCTGAGAACACTGCATTCTTATGTTTTTATTTTCTAGTATTATAAGAAGTGTGTTATGTTTGACATGCATGGTATATTTCAGGTAATAATGAAATTCTCAATAGATTATTTACGTTGTGTTTTATGTTTGAATTTGTAATGTAACGTTCATATATGTAATCTATTCTTGAAGACTGCTAAACTGACCTGTCTTTTGGGACATGATTCCTTGTAATCATGAAAAGTTATTAAAATAATGCATTAGCTTTGGGCATCGAGGGTCGGGGAATTATTGTTGGTATCATAGGATATTTAGTAAAAACCATAGAAACTAGATTTAGAAAAACATTTATTAGAGAACATTACGCTAAGATAGATATTGAGGATTAGTGTAGAAGAACATCCTAAAATTTTGGTGTTGTAGATATTTTGTGTGTTTTTGAAGCTATACATACCTTTCTAGATATGTGTATGTAGAGGAAGATCTAGAACAGATGTTCCTAGGAGTGAAAACTCCAACAATGAGATTTGGGCTTGACTCGGGGTATCCTGGTACATGACAACAGGCCTTGCAACACTATTGGTTATGACAGTCCCAGGGGATATGCTTATGATAATTCACATTTTCATTAAAAACCATTATGTATTATTTATGAGTAAATACTTCCTAAAATATTATATTTTTATCAATATGTATTATATGCATAAATTGTTTGATTTATGTTTGGTATTTTACTAGTTTAGAATTCTTTTTTGTGATTCATAAAGTAATCTAGTGTATTCCATTGTTTAGAAATAGGTTCTAGTGGATGGAATAGAAATTGTGTCAATCGACATAATCCATTTATGAATTTCCCTTATACACAGGATAATTATAGTGGAGTAGGTGATCCAACTTGTGAGAATTCTCTTATAACAATACTCAGACAACTCACTCATGTTATGAATAATATGCTTACCCATATGGAGCACCCAAATCCACAATGTGGAGGATTAATGATAGGTCGTTTCACGAAAAAACAACCAACAACATTCAATGGTACAAAAAATACATTTAAAGATGATTTTTGGATATGTTATATAGAGAAAATATTTCTTGCTTTGTGGTGTAGTGAAAGGGAAAATGTTTTCATAGCAGCTTATCACCTCACAAGAGATGATGATCAACGGTCATAATTGGTTCCAAACAAAAATGAGGATGAATATGTATCAAATATGGAATGATGTGAGTTAAAATATTTTTTCTTATAAAAATTGCTTCATCATTACCATCCAGTAGATATGAAAAGACAATTTCTGAGTCTGTGGAAAAAGGAGGTTGAGAATGTCTCAAATTATTTTCCTAACATTTCAAGGTAAGAAAGGTATGTAGAAGATTATATATGTAAACCAAGGAGTAAGATTGATTAATTATTTTATGGGATAAAACCATTTCTCTAACAAGAATTAGTCTCACTAACCTTTCATCTTATGAATATATAGTTTCGTGTATAATGAAGACAAAAGGTGTATTATACAAGTATTATGACATTAATGTGATTACAGAGAACAAGAGAATGGTGGAGCAAGAGGTAAATAAAGGGAAAAAGGGAAAGAAGGATTTTCCCTTATGTGATAATTGTGGGATGAAAAGCCTCGGTACTTGCCTAAAAGGAATGTGAGTTTCAACAAATGTGGAGAAAAAGGTCACTAGGCTCGTGATTGCAAGGGAAAGAAAGAGGATGTCAATGTTGGCTACAACAATTGCGGAGAAATGGGGAAATATGAAAATCATTGTCTTATGTGCCAATGATTTGTAACTTATAAAATAATAACGGATAAATTACAAGCTTATGTCGTTACTTCAGTTAATTTCGAATAATTAATTTATTTGTGTTTTTGGATCCATGAATTATATTCTAGTTATAATAAAATTTGATATATATAAGGATATTACTGAAGTAATTTTTATTTTTATTAAAGTTTTATTATTATTATGTTATTAATATTTGTAGTATGTGACAATAATAGAATCATTATATTGTATGGGGAATTCGATGAAATATATGATTTTGGAATTTAGAGACTATTTAGAGAGAGTTTGGACCAATAAATTTTTGATAACTATAATGGTTTAAATGAAAAAATTAAACTTTGAATTCAATTGTTTTTTGAAAAATATTTCTTAATATTATATTAGTATTGTTATAAAAACGACAACCCATAGGTTGGGTGGCAACATTTCACATCCAAGAAGGCCACGAGACTTGATCCCTCAATCGAATGGTGACAAGGGTGCATCACCAACCACATGCCTATATAATGTCATGGTTTGTATAATGAATTTTTTTTAAATGGGCTGAAAGAACAATTATAAATTAATTTTATGGAACCGTATACTATTAATATAAATAGAATATTATTGAGTTATATTATCTTTTAGAGTGTAGTATCAGTTTGTGGTTGATATTAGATAACAAATTGAAATCTACGTTTCATGTTCTCTTTTTTTTATATTCTATGAAGAATTTATTTCATAACCTTTTGGGAAAGGATATTAAAATAAAAAATGTGTTATCCTATCACCATGTGTTTTTTTGAACTGATGATATTTTTAATCATCATAGATTTATGGAATTGAGGCTCTCAATTTTCCATTGATATGTTTTTGATTGAAGACCTCAAATACTCCATATAAATATTTACATTTTTCCTTCAACTATAATTTCCACAAATGTTCTCCTATTCGAAATCATAATTTGGTGGCAACTTTTTTATTTCCTTTTCCCTCTTCCTAAGACTAAATTTTATTAACCCTATTTCCGATTTGGATTTTCCACCAAGGTATTTTTTATTTTTTAACTATTTATATTCTATGAAAAATTAAAAAATGTGAGTAAAAATTTATTAAAGGGGGGATAAATGTAACACCTCAAGCTTTTATGGTATGTTTCTCTTTGAATAATACAACAACGTGCGATGTACACAACACCAAGTACAAGCGCACTATGACCTATCAAAATAGCCATTTATAATGTGGGTATGAATATTAATAACCACATTTTTAATTTTACATATATCCTATATAATGTTGACATTCATATTTTTTTTTCTTAGACATAATAAAATGAAAAAAACTATTTTCAGAAAAAATAAGTATTTTTAAAAAATGTTGTTTTTCAGCCATTTAATGGCGAACCATTTTTTTAAATCCAATATTTTACACTTTAATATATTCAATTTTATATAATTAAATTATTCTTTATAATTGGAATATAGAAATTTAGTATGGATAAATTTTTGGGGTTTTTCGGATAACATTCATATTTTGATCAGTAGTGAAAGATACAAAATTTTAATTTTGAAACAACATTTTTAATTCAAATAATTTATACATTCAAATTATACATTTGAATGGTTTTAGAGTTTAAATAGATAATATTTTTATCATTTAATTTATTTTTGTTCATTGGAAGTAATTTCACTTTTAAATTGGACATAAACTCATATATATCTTCTGATAGTTTTTACTTCACAAAAATATATTTTCTGGTTTTGAAAATTGGAACTAAATTTTAATTAATTAATGAAACATATATGTTTTTAATTTGGTAAAACACACATAATTTTTGGACTAGTAATACCAAAATTATATTCGGATGGATTTTTGGTATTTGTTTTGAAACCATTCAATTTTTGATAAATATAGAAAAACACAACGTTATTGTTTAAAACCGACTTTTTATTTAAATAATTATTTATTTTATTTAAATTTTATAGTGAAAATATATAAATAATTTTTATATAAGTTCAATTTAATTCATTGGAGTCATTTTATAATATTTTTTGGTATATAAAATTTTAATCAAATTTTACCCATCTTTTACCCACCTTCTAGGAATATTTCAAAATTTTCATAAAAGCATGATTTACCGCTTCTGTGAATTGAATTTGAAAAATCTGAGTGAAATAATTGAAATTAGAAAGTATAATTTTGTTCAATATGATGAATGTAATTTTTTTTGAGACGTAACTTTTGAATTTTTTTACCACGGTTAAATGTAAATATGGTTATTAATAATAAAAATGATGTTATAATTACCCTAATACCTATCCTAATTCTATTATATCAGGGTTTTTCACCCAAAATAAACCCTAGAAATAAAATATGAACATATTCTATCAACATGGATTAAATTAGGACATATATTATTATTCTATTTAAAGAATAGTTAAAAGTATAAAATTCAATGTTTAATAACAAAACCATTTTTAATATAAGATTATACAAAATATAAATTTGATAATATATATTTTTTAGAAAGATAAAATGATTTCATACATAAATTTATATTATTTATATTTATTAGATATTAAATAATTAAATTTATTTATGACACAATGATGATTCAGTAATTACTTTTTTAATGAATGTTTAAAATAACTGATGTTATTAATATAAAAAATGTAAATTGAGACTTTTGATGCATTACAATAATTTTCAATTTTAATATTAAATGTTATGTTTCATTAAATGGTTTTTTTGATTTAATAATGTTGTTATGACATTCACAGAAACCAAATACTAACTAGTGTCCAAATTGACAAAAACGAGTTTTTTAAGAAATAATATTATATTAAATGGTAAAATACTCCAAAAAATATTACATCCGCCAAAGGAAATAGATAATATTATATATCACAATAATGAACCACTTTGTGTTCTCTTATATTTTAAAAGTATTTTTGTTAACCATTTATTATAATAAAACAAGAGGATGTGGTAAAATTTAAACTATTTAACTTATAGTTACGTCTAAAATATAGGGTTAACATGGTGACAAAAACGTGTCTAAAACCTATAAGATTAGAATATTTCAACCAATACCCAATTTATTTTATGAATAAATCAATTTGTTGCCATTATAAACCGAAAATTCATTTATAATAAAATAATATTTCAATCTTTTCTTAAAGCGGCCCTCACCAATCTTATAAATGGGTACTTCCCCTTCTCTCAAATGTACATCTCCAAAGACTTTTAGATTGTCCCAAACCTACCCAAATATCCTCCCAAATTTTCTCAAATGAACATAGAGGCCTTCCCTTGAGATTTAATTCATTTTATATATCCCTTTGGTTAAAATCCAATGAAAACATCAAAATAATATGTAATTATTTTATCACCTCATTCGAAGTTCCTTTTTTCTTCCACATTCCCTTTCTTTGTTATTTACATTCCAATATAATAACATTTGTACCATTTACTTAATAAGATGTTATTATAAACATGGTACAACCATACTCATTATTATATCCATTATATGAATGATAATGTCACTTTGCGTACGTACGTACGACTTATCGTCACCACTCTATGGCGTAATTTGTTATTAGACACTATGTTATATGGATGGATATAATGATGAGTAATATGTATATAAATAATGAATATAACTTTATATTTTCTCATTAAAATTAATATATCATCCAATTGAAAACTGTTTAATCATTAAGGATATGATATCGTCGCTCATGTGTACGTACTACTTATCGCCTCAAAAATGCGATGAGATTCATTTGCACATCGACCATTCAACTATGATTATAAAATTATATATTATTAATAATTATGTAATATATGCCATAATAATTATAATTGAGTGATATACAGATGTATATATATATTTTTATTTATTTACTTAAATATATTATATTCATTTACTTCTGTTCAATGCAATATGAAAACGAACACCACTTTTATGCATACGTATGACCTACCATCTCCATAAATAGTTTGTTCCATTTCAATTATCTATAAATTAAAAATATTTATATTTTAAATAAATATGATATATAAATCATGTTGTATACTCTGGATGTTTTTTATCATGATCTAAATGATATGATCATAAATAACATGATAAAACATGTACTATAAAGAAACATATTATTACCCGAAATGTTAATTTAACTTGTAAATAATTATTAAATGAGTAGTATAAATCCAAAAATGAATAATTTATGATATAATAAATATTAATATGGTACTGGAATAATTTAATAACATACTATGATCATTTTACACGTGGTTAAATGTACCCTCGACAAATGGAATGTGCAAGGTAAGGGTTAATTCCTCAACCTCATTATTATCAAAGATTGTTTATGAGTAAGTATTTTCTAGGAAATATTTATTATCTATGTCCATGAGTCATAAATGAAATTTTAAAATTAATCTTTTTAGGTACTCTCTATCAAAAATTTCATTTTAAATATCATAAATATTATTTCTTCCAAATCGTTCTCATTAATATCATTGTTTTCAAAATAGTATTAATAATTTATTTATATGGACATGATTAATTTAAAATGATACTTCCATTCATAAGTTTCAATGTTTTAGGGGACACTTTGATTCAAAAATCTCTTTTAAATAACATCCTTTATAAATGTCTGACTTTTAAATTATTTCCCCAAAAGGGATATTTCTCTCAAAAAGTGTTACATATCATTTTCTACTATGTCAACATCCTTTAATAGATATTATTATTGATTAAGGTTGATTTATTATAATAAAATCCTCCATATTATATTGAATTTGTTTTGATATGTTTGACTGCGGATGTGCTATTTTTATATCATCCATGATTTATGGTTTATGTATTGACTTTTAAAATGCTAGTTTTAATACGTATGTTTATGCTATGTTTCAAAATAATCAATTGAGGAATGTAGTGGACATTGTAAATGATTGGTGGGGCCTACTATATCCCCTCGATGTATTATTTTGTCTTATGAGACAAATTAGTGTCTCGAAAAAATTGCTTGAAAAAAATTTATTTGTTGTCTTGGCATGAGGCCTTGACTATATGCTAATGATGTGTGGCGTTAGGCATTACCTTGTTATAAAATTAATTATTAAATGTGATTGTTTGACTAGTAAAATATCTATGTTCATGTTTATATGGTAATGTTTGATTTATTTTCTCCATATTATTTTCATGTTTATGTTTAAAAGGATATTGTTTTTATTACAAATCTTTCCTTGATAGTTTATAGATTCCCCTATATATCTACACATATTGAGCATATAAGATCACCACTTTATTATAATTTTTTTCCCAGGATCTATGAAGTGTATTATTTTCGAAAGGTGGGGTTTCAATAGGGGAATAATGGAAATATCAACAGATTATTTTTGTTTTGTATTATGTTTGAATTTGTAATTTAACATTCTGGTATATAATATATTTTCCATGTCCACTAAATTTATCTGTCTTTTGGGGATTTATACCTTTTAATCATGAAAATCTATTAAAATAATGCACATACTCTAGGATTATGGGGTTAGTGAATTGGATTTGGGATGTAGTTAGTGGGCGTAAGCTGCAAGGACTTGAATGGATCAAAAAAATTGTGGAGAAGGTGAAAACCATTCAAAATTATATCATGGAAGCAGAAAGCCAACGTATGTGTTATGTAGATAACCATCGATTATTCCTTGATATAATAGTTGGATATATGGTATTTATTGTCATATATTTATGGAATAAGGTCATACGGTTTGGAAAGAAAGGGACGATAATCCCTAGGTACATCAGCCCCATCGATATTATTTATTGTGTCTAGACTGTGGCTTATCATCTAGCACTTCCACCTACTAAGAATAAAGTAACCGATGTCTTTAATGTATCCCTCTAAATGAAGTACACGACATACCCTTAATACGTACTCTCTTCATAGGCAGTACTATTATAGGATGATCTTTTTTTAAAAGAAGTAACCATTGAAGTTATTAGATGTTAGAGAAAATGTTCTATTAAATAAGACAATTTCCCTTGTCAAGGTGATCTGGAAAAACCACAAGTTTGAAGAGGCAACAAGAGAATTAAAAGATGGGATGATGCATAGTTACCTGTAGCTGTTTTTGTGTGGAAAAAAATTTGAAGGGTGGAATTTCTTAAGGGGGAATATTGTAATGACCCAAACGTTTATTAATGAATATTACTCTTGATATAATTACATTTTTTTAATGTAATATGGTTTTATAATGTATTCACTTTTGTGGTTTTATGTTTTCTTATTTTAAAATACGATTATGAATTGTGACCATTTCTATTATAGAAATTGAATATTGATCCCATGATTAGTATAAATGTAGGGTTATAACAAATCCAATTTACTCAGACAAAGGATGTGATGGCCTCATCCAGCAGGCATTCCCCTTACGAGGCCCATTTTTTAGGGCTTGAATAGGAAGTGGTGTCATTAGGCCTCACTCATGACTAATCCAATGCGGATCTTCATCATTTTATACTTGAACAGAACCACATACAAGAGAAGTGGTAGTCGATAGAGATTACCACCCGAGTGATGTTATCCAAGCCACCTTGGGTGTTGGTCACCATTACACACCTTAACCTTCAGTCTTAGGTGGGTGTTATAATGGGTAATGTAACAAGACCTTAGCACTATTATTATGTAAATTATTTTTTTATATAATAATGAATATACATACATTTTATTATTGATGTAACTTTGTAAATAGTTTTTAATGAACAAAGAGTATTTTTTAGTTAATATTCAACTAGATATTCATTTTAATAAATTAATTGATTTTTTCAATTAAATAATAATTTAATCAAATAATAATATTATTGTTAAATTATTTTTTATTAATTATATATTATATTATAATTTTTATGAATATAATTTTAATTTTCATTGAGGATTGAAATCTATTTTTGTCAAAACCCATGAATTTTTGATAAATGTATATTATTATTTTAAAAATGAAAAATTACATATTATGATAATAAATTGAACAAAAAGAATAATTTTTTGGAATCATGATGTCAAAATTATCCAACGGTGAATATGTCATAATTTTCTGAGATAGTCAAATTTTTGGGTAAAAATTAAAATATAATGTGTTTTATAACATCATAATGACACAATTGTGATGTAATAAAATAGTTTAAGAAATATGTTCAGCCAATATATGTTTTAATATTATCATTATGTGATTTTAGGTATGTTGTATTTATTTTACAAACCCTTAGTGGATCGTCCGGTCGTATAATACATTTTAGCTTTTTAATTAATTTATTTGAGAGTGTGACTCACCTCCACATAAGAAACACTATTATTTTAAGAAGATAGGCCATTGTAATTATATAATATTTTCTCCACTCCCCAATGGATAAAACCATTCACAAAAACAATGTTATGGTTTGTAGTTTTGATTAGTTTGTGGTGTGGTTACCCAAACCTAAATAATTAAAATTTCCCTCTCCTTACCTATATAAACCCCCCAATCCCCCAATCCAATTTCACTAAAAGCCATTGGACTTCTTCCAAACACTATCCTCCTCTCTCTATAATCCACCCATGGTGCCCTAATCACCCAACAACCCACTCTCAAGAATCTCCCATGCCATTGTGATCTCACTTCCAAGTAAAGGATTCTATCTATTCTAGTTCTATACAATATTATTAATATTGTTATGCCATTTTATTTTCAACAATAAAAGATGGTGTATGGTTTCACACCTCCCACATATTTCACTGTTTACATTTCAATGATGGTATACCCATTTATTTCTCATAAATTACTTCCATTTACACCCATTACTATGCATAAATTTTGTAAGTAATTATCTCTCTTCATTTACCTGGAAGAAATTATTTTATATTATGAATCTAATTCCATTACATATATTGGGACATTATTCCATATGACTCTATTACATTCCATTTCATATAAATATTATTATACACCCATTTATATCTCATTATATTTTTTTATAAATTCTTACGTCATGCTGTTACGCTGTCGAATTTGCACCAAAATTCCAAGACAATGTCATCATGTAGTGAATACTGTTCCCATTTATCTATCAAGGGTATTCACCTTTATTCACATATTCTTATATATAATAAAACATAATCTTTGTATTACACATAATTTTATTGTGTAATAAATGATGATTACTGATTCCATGTTATATGAACCATGTGGCATACTTATGCATTAAATGAAATGTTTATGATGGGTTCGCCCTAATAGTGCTCCAATGCATTGGGTAAGGTATTTTATCATGACACATCTTGTGCAGTGGGTGTTGACTCATGTTAATTCATGTTCTACTAGGGTTTACACATGAATCATGTGTATTTATAGTTTACTCATGCTCCATGTGCAATGATCCTTGGCTCATGCAAATACCATGTTAAGTGTTTTTTTTTACATATCCATGTTATGATTATCATGTGTTATCATTACTTTATGTTCCTGTTCCTATTGTACTCCATTTATATGCCTATTTTGTAAAATTTATTTTATTCCTCATGTTATTCCATGTTTATTCCCTTGCTGGGCTATATAGCTCACCCCATTCTTATGTATGTCCTTAGGATATCCCATGTAATGTTAAGTACAAAGGATTGTTGAAGTAAATTAAAAAAATTCCAATAAAGCTATTGTATTTCAAGTTTTAAGTCATTATGTAATGTTTCTATTCCTGAAATACACTATACCTCTCCGCATTCTATGTTGTATAATTTGATTATTTAATGTAATAAATCGTGTATATGTTTGTAATATAAATCAGGGTTGTTATACATATGGAATTTCATTAATATCATAATAACAGTTCCTCATATGAAATTATGAATAGGTTGTAACCTCCATCTTCATCCCCAATAAATTTGGTCCAAAATTATATTTAATCATGGAATAGTAATGATCCCTGAATTGTTGATGATACAATTCATCGATATCTGGTAATGGCAACATGTTTTTTATATTCATCTTTTTATGTTCTCAAAAGTCAATGAAAATAAACATCGACAAATATATCTTCTTACTATAAAAGAGATACAAACATTGAAGACTAAATCTGATATATGAATCCTTTATCAATATTCTCATAAAGATTATTCTTTAATTCATAAAACTCAATTAGGGGTATTTTTAATGAAGTCCATGAAATAGGTATAGAACCATGTATATATTCATTATAATGTCAATATTATAATAAATTGAATGAGAAGATATGTATTTATTAAAAATATTAGAAAAAACCCAAACAATGATAATATCTTCAATTTATTGTTTCTCAGAAACCATATGTGATTAATATCAGTCATGAATGGGTAGAAACACCTATACAATATAAATATAATTCATAGGAATTTAATATTCATCCTCTCATAGAAAGATGATAAAATGATATATACTAATAAACTAATTTTATTTTTATATTCTAATACACTATAAGTGATCTTTCTAGGGAGAGGGAATAATTTCACAAAATCAAGTCCACATTGTATAAATTATGATTTATAGTAATTTCATATGAAACATTCTTACAAAAATTTATAAAGACATCCCAAACTCTTGAGTGGAGGATAACTGTGCCTAATCCATCACGATCCACTTCAAAAATTGGCCTATCATATTAAATTCAATGGTTTTTGTTTAAATCCTAGGATTTTAGAATTTAATCTAACATTTCCCATGTTCCCCATTGATATAATATTAAAATATTACTTGATCCATAAGTTGAACATTACTTCTGACCATAAAACACATAATTTTTCATGAAGAAACATTTTTTGGGCCTTTAATTCAACAAAAAAAACACCCCCATCCATTGAGATATTTAATTTGGTGTTTATTCCCACATTCATGATAAATTGGAAGTGTAATATAACTTTTTATAGATACTTCATAAACTGAACATCCAAAAAAATAATATTTTCTCTAATTGTATTTCTTTGGAAACACACACATGTCTATATTATTAATTATTTATCAAGATAGCTTGTTTAGTACCATAAAAAAATTTTAAATTTCAAATCTGATTTTATTAGTTTTATAATTAAGATAATAATTGAATTAATATATCGCATTTAGTTTTAACATGATGCCTTCTAGTTCTAATAATTTACTAAATAAGAAAAACATAGTTTCAGAAACAAACAACAATAATTATAATAAAAATCTTATGATCCTGAAATTTTATCTTATGGTATAATGCATTTGGGATGATTAATTCATCCCATAGAACATTATCTTCATCATATATAAATATAGATTTTCCCCTATTTCCATTGATTTAGAGTCTTGGTAATCATAATGATTTGAAATGAAAATTTGATCTAACTGAATCATATACCTAAAGAGTGTCTAGCAAGGTGGACAGTCTTAGAAAAATCATCATACACCTGTAAAGATCATGTTAATAAAAATTCATCCATATTCAGTGTTGTTACACCTAGTTTAATAGATACGACAACAATTTCTAGATTCCAACAACCAAACATAGATGTATTTTCTTGTAAAACCACAATCATGTATTAACATAATATTGATAGTGATCTATACATATTCTTATCTTAAGAGTTATCAATATGGATGTGTAATCATAATATCTAATAAAATTCTAAAAAATAAAATCTTATGAATTAATGTGTCTAGATAATATTATACATAAATATTCAATCAGTTCAAAATAATATTCAAGAAATTTCAAAATAACACTTTCTCCTAGACCATAATGTCTTGATGAATTTTTAAACTACATACTTAATAATCATATTTAAAAAAATTCTTCAATAATTTCTACATTTTTTACCCTAAAAACAAATAATTTAAGTTTTTTTACACAAGAGATTTATCCATAACCATTGGAATATTGACACATTAGAATGTGTGAACACATTTTTGAAATATAGGTATACATTAAAGATATAAATCAATATTCAAATTTGAGCATTGGAATAATAGTATGGGATCATTATTATAACATTGGAATGATAAATTATATTATTTGGAGATATTTAATAATGAATAATAACATAACAAAATTTTATTATAATATTTATAAGTCGAAAGTGTTTGGAATCATAAATAATCCTTCACTAGTAACCAAAACATAAAAAAAACTGTAAGACTTTTTTTTGGGAAAATAATTGTAGAATATAATAACATAATCCATATATCACTATCAAGGATACAATAGTTGACTGGGTTGTAAAGGCACGGAATTTCCATGTAATATTTTTAAAACATATGGGAATTTTATGAGTCCATAAAAATGGACGGCGCGGGATTCTGAGTCCCGTTGTGCCTGAAAAAAAATTAGGAAAAACAATTCACCTATGTTTAGTTAAGGTGTGAGTGGTTTTCTGTTACTTTTGAACAGTATCTCGAAATATCAATCTGAAGGCACTTTCAAACTTGCAGCACCAGTATTCTCATAAGTGGATCTTCACCTCGACCGCAGTGGTTCGAGAGTGAATGATCTCTTTTTGTGATTTTTGTGAATGAATAAAATAAAATTAAATAGTGTGACATTTTTTTCATTTGAAACTCCCATGCAAATGTTAAGAGGTGTGGACTACTAGATTTAAACCTCCCATGTGTGGTTATGGAGGTGGGGACCTCCGAACCTAAAACCTCCAATTTGAATTTAAGGGTGGGGACCACCTGGCCCCTATTAATGGTGTAGAAACATCTAAAATCTGCATTAATTAATTTCCTCCATTAATTTTTACCAATTAATATGATAAAACTAAATATGCAAATACCCCATTTAATTATTTGAGCTAACCAATAATTAATGAAATGTGTCATTATATTAAATATTCCAACCTTATTAATCTAATTAATTTAAATTAATAAGTTTTTTATTCTTCATTTTGGTGGAATTGGGGAAAATGTTGATAAAAGGGAGAAGGTTTGGTGAATTGCAGAGAAAGTCATCCTCCGATGAAGAATTCTCTTGTCGATGAGGAACTTCTTCAACTAAAACGAACTGACAAACAAGCCCGGGATCAGAGGCGTGTGGCGGGAACGATGAATGCCGACATCTTCGAATTCTTACTCGCGCCAACATCAATGAAACATTGATGTTGGGTGGTAGTTTTAATTTTGTCACCTTAAACATTATTGATAATTCATCATATAAATCAAGAATATTTTATAGCCACTTGCTACCTCACTAACACTGAGAGTGCGGGCCAAAAAAATATGGCCCGACCTATCCACAAATATTGTGTTTAATTGTTGTGTTCTTCACGATGGAGGAGGATGATAACCCACCTCAGTGGGGCCTGAGAGTGGTGGTCGGCACCACTGCTGGCTGTGACGAGGGCGAAAGCACTGCCCCGTTGCCCCTGTGCCGCCTACGGCCTCTACTGCCCCTGGCTACCACTATCTTGTGGCCTCACCACCCCACAACCCCAATGCCTTACGTCATCCTACGACCCTCCAGCACCCCCATAGCCTCACCGTCCCATGCCCTCCACAGCCCCCATGGCCTCCACCTTCCTGCAGCCTTGCCTCATGTCCCTCCACGGCCCTCGCAGCCTCACCATGCCAAAGTTTTCTGTTACCCCCATAGCCTCACCGTGCCACTGTAATCTTTGGCCCCCACAGCCTCACCACCATGCAACCTCGCTACCCCACGACCCTCCGTGATCCCCGTAGTCTCACCATATCGTGGCCTCATGGCCCCTGTGGCATCGCAACCTCATTGACCTTCACAGCCCACATGGCCTTACCTCCCTCGTGGCCTTCGTGCCGCCCTAACGGCCTCGCGCTGCTCCGTAGTCCCAATTCATCCCCGCGAAAGCCAACCAAAATCGGCAGGCTAGGCCAGACCCATCAAATCAGATCAGCCCAGGCCACATCGGGTAGGGTCAGTCCAACTGTGTCGGACCGGACTCAGACCAGCTACGAGGTTTTTGCTCTATTAGCCATAACATTGGCACCAGACATCTATTTGAAACCCCGTCAATGGTTCTATAAACATTGGACCGTGAAGGTCACTTTTGTATACCACACATGAGATTTGGATAAATATGGGATTCA
The DNA here is from genome assembly GCA_963277665.1 of Viscum album. Classification (NCBI taxonomy): domain Eukaryota; kingdom Viridiplantae; phylum Streptophyta; class Magnoliopsida; order Santalales; family Viscaceae; genus Viscum; species Viscum album. Next base: position 337,163,246 of record OY728157.1, on the reverse strand, counting down.
TTCAGGTTGGATTGAGCACAAATCCAACTAATCCCATGTGATTAAAAGCCTAATAACATAAATATTGGGTGTAATGTTGATGAACATTCTATCGTGTTGAGACCCCTATGATGTGGTGGTCCTTTGAAATACATATTCTTGGGACTTTGTGGAAATTGGAATATTGAACAGTGTTTTGAGGAGTGGACTTTTCCATAGTCAAGAAAGCGTAGTGCAGGAACCCAATAGTTGGTTGTGACGTGATGATTGAATAGGGATCCTGTGTGGGTAAGTACCAAGAGATCCTGTGTGGGTCATCACCAAGCGATCCTGTGTGGGTTAGCACCAAGCGATCCTATGTGGGTCAACAACTAGCGATCATGCATGGATCAGTACCGGGCCATCCTTTGTGGGTCAGCACTAAGTGATTCTATGTGGGTCAATACCGAGCGATCCTATGTATGTCAATATCAATGCCTTGGAATATAGTAAGATGATTTACATGTTACATATTATCATCTCTATAACAGTTCCTATGAAATACCTCATGTGAGCTGAGTCCGTACCTGATTAGTACATTCCTTTATGAAAATACCTTGGTGGAATTCTTCTGTGTAGCATACCTGAGTGGTACTTACCATCGTGGTAATCCTTCCTTTGTGGAAATGCTGAGATCTTTATTTTGAGTTGAAGATGGAATTTTCTCATGATTGAGATTGGTATACTTGATAACTTAGTTATATGTATGGGCATATACCTAGGTAGGGTTGTCAATTTATTTCAGGCTTTGTGGTGTATCCTTTGTGTATTTTGTGAATCATTTAGGGTCTAGGGATCCCTACTGAGTATCGATATACCCACCCCTGCACGGGCTATGCCCGCACATCATTGTTTTTGGTGTAGACGACAGACAACTTTGATTAAGGACGTGAGTACCAGGACTATAGGTAGCTCAGAGGTCGACCATAGATGAGGTGTACTGCAGAAACAACCGATTGAAAGATGTACCTATACTTTAGGTAGGATCCCTAAGGGGTTTTCACAACAGCTCTTCCAATTTACTTGTACTTTAAATTTCTTATACTTTCTAGTTGGTCATGTATTCTAGAACCACTTAATTACTACACTCACGATGTTTACTATTCAGATTACATGAGTTCGTATCTTGTTAAGCACGTGGTAGAATGTTCTTACAAGTTATAAAGGCAATGCCATCCGAGTTTTAAGGAATATGCTTTCGGTGCTAGTCTCCAGCCCCTAGCCTAAGGGAGGTAGGCTTGGGGTAGTCACGACATGAGCCTTAGGGGACATGTCATGAAATATTGTTATCAGAGGAGTCAGTTCTACCATAGATCATAATACTCTAATCTTTCCTTTTTAATGACAATAATGTTAAGTATATTGATTGTGGTTATCAGTTTAGGGAATCCAGTTTATTGCAGTGGTTGATGTATCCATACAACAAGACACTGACTTCAGTTTTTTGACTTAGTGCATGAAAAAAATGATTGTGTGTGTGTTTCCAAGAGTTTTCTTTGTGATCTATTTGAGTAATCTCACCAGTTATAACTTTTTGACCTTGGTGAACCTGTTTCTTTAATGGATTTCTTCCATGTAGACAGCCATCTAGGTTTCCAAATATAGTATTCCCTGACATCCCACTGAGCGATGAGGCCTTTGGGCAGGGTCCTCATCTCGTGGATGCAGCTGTGTTACCATTACCTGTTGGTCCACTGATGCCATCCACCCAACAAGTAGAGAGTTCACACCGCTTGAGCGTGTTTCATGTGTTCCAGTGCCAGAGGCCACCCAGGTTCAGGGGAGAGATAGACCCACAGGCAGCTGAGTATTGGCTAGAGGCTGTGGAGAGAGTCTTCCAACTGGTAGCAAAACCTGCTGATCTCATCGTGATCCATGCCGCCGGTCTTCTACAAGCTGTAGCAGGAAGACGGTGGATATTATTACTCCAGGTTCATGACAAGGTGATGCTTTTTTAGAGAGATTATGAGAGCCTATTTCAGGTAGTGTTCATCTCAGCGACTCCTCGCACAATGTTCATATAGGAGCTTCTTCATATGCAACAGTGTAGCATGACTGCGGGTCAGTACTCGGTGAGGTTCACGGACTTATCACTCTCCTCAACTGATATGGTTTGGGACCCATTCTTCAATCCCCGTACCTTCGAGCATGGGATCAGTTTTGAGATTGGGGCTTCAATTATATCTCTTAGCATTATGATGCAGGTGGGGTTGTTAGAGAGAGCCCTCTTAGTAAGAGAGTTTTCTTGATGATAAATCACCAACATCAAGACCCACCACCGGACATCACGTAGAAGAGTCTTCTATAGAAGGCAGTAGAAAGATTTCATAGAGTTCTAACGGGACCAGACATGAAGATAGACGACCACATGATTTAGGGTATGTTGTGCGAGGAACCTGAGGTAGAGGCAGTCATGCCAAGAGTGGGCAGAGTTACTCATGCGTTGGGTAGGGTCACATGGGAAGTGACTGTCTGATCCACTATCTGGATGATAAGCATACTATTGATGGTCCACCCAATTAAAGACAAAGGTTTGATCGAGGATGTTTGTAGGGAGGAGGTGGACGTGGAATAAAAGCTGGTCGTGCAACTGGCGGTGGGAGATGATTCGAGATGTTACCACCACCACTACATGGTGGTCCACCCCAACTACAAGAAACAGGTGGACAAGGGTGATCTAGTCTCTAGGAAGCTGAGGCCTGCGATCATGATGCTCTAGAGATGATAAGAGGTATGATCTGTGTCTACTCAAATTTAGCTACAGTAATTATAGAAAAAGGATCTAGTCATTATTTTATTACAACTGCCCTCGTTTAGATCTCAGAGATTCTGATGGAGTTGTTGGATCGATCCTTTTTCTAGAGACTCCTACGGGAGTAGATTCGATGATTAAACACCGGTAGCAGCATTGTGAGATTACTCTAGGAGATGAGATCTTCGACTGGGGTCTCCTAGTAGCGTCGTAGAGGCCTTACAATGTCATCTTGGTTATGGACTGGTTATCTATAATACATGCTCAGATTGACTTTATTAGGCGCAAAGTAAGGGGTATCAACATAGATGGATCAAAGTATACCTTCACCAGAGAGAAGGGAGAATTTTAAGCACATGATGGACTAACCCGGTGGAGAGTGCAACTGATCACTTATCATATGGCTGGCCTTACTCTAAGAGCAATTGATGTGGAGAGTCCATGTTATCCTGTAGTAGTGGACTATAATGCGGATGTCTTCCATGATAATGTTCCATGTCAACCTCCTTGTGGAATGGTGTACTTTTACATTTAATTGTACCTCATGACGTCACTGATATATACCCTAGCATATCAGATGGCACCCATGGAGCTTCGTAAGCTATGGGTACAACTGTAGTACTTACAAGGAAATGGGTTAATTTATCCTAGGGTTTCTCCTTGAGTAGCCCCGATTTTGTACATCAAGAAGGCGGATGAGAGCTTGAGACATTTTGTCAGCTATCAGCACCTGAACCAAGTGACCGTGATGATGATGTACCCACATACAAGGATTGACGACCACTTTGACAAGCTGAAGGGAGCACAATGGTTCTCGAAGATACACCATAGATTAAGAAATCACCATCTCAGAGTACAAGGCGAGGATGTGCTGATGAAGAATTTTATATGTCGGTATGACCATTACATGTTCATGGTTATGACATTCAGTCAATCCAACACTCCAGCAGTGTTCATGGGACTCTTAAACAAGATATTTCAGCCATACCATGATTTCTCTATAGTAGTGTTCATGAATGACTTTCTGATCTACTTATCTACTGGGGAGGAGCATGCCTATCTTTTGTAGGTAGTACTGGACACAATTTGAGAGAACAATATTTATAGAAAACTCTTGAAGTGCATGTTTTGTATTCGAGAGGTTCATTTTTTGGGGCATGTCATATCAGAGGCTTGGTTTTTAGTAGATCATGTAAGTATTGAGGCGGTACTTGCTTGGGAGCCACTAAGGAGTGTGACAGAGGTACGATGTATCCTACATTTGGTTGGATTCTACCGGAGGTCTGTGTCATATTTCTCTAGATTTGAATAACCATTATTAGTGTTGATGAAAAAGGGGAAACCATTAATTTGGTTGGAGAGATTCCAGGGGAGTTTTTGGGAGTGAAGGTAGATGCTAAATAGTGCCCCCATCTTGAGACATCCAGAGGAGGGTGTAGGGTACAATCTACTACAACGCATCAGGGACCAGGCTCGAATGTGTCCTAATGAAGGAGTGTGCAATGATCACATACGGTAATCAACAGATTAGAAAAAATGAGAAGAAATATGCTACCCATGACCTGGATTTCGCTGTATTGGTCTTCACCTTGAAGATGTGGCGACATTACTTGAAGGGAGAGAATTTTATAGTATAATCTGATCAGAAGAGTTTCAGATATATCTTCTCCCATAAGGACCTGAACCAGATACAACGATGTTGGCTTGAGTTCCTCCAGGTATATGACTTCGAGATAGTCTATACTTTTGGGAAGGGGAACATTGGAGATGATGCACATAGTATAAGGTATTGTATAAAACTTCTAGGTGAGGTGATGGAGCACCTGACCACTTTGTATATATACTTTGGGATCAGGTTGGAGAAGCTTTTCTTATATCCCTTATAGTCAGTCCCCCACTTCATCAGTGAGTCAGAGAGGCACATTGTGAGGACATTGACTATGTGGATCGACGATCTTAGATATACAGAGGGACTGCACCTGATGGATTTTCTGAAGGTGGGGAGCAGTTAATCCTCATCATAGAATTTACCAGGGTATTAGTGTCACTATAAGAGTAAGTGTTGAGGGAGTACCACAAATCCCCTCTAGTGGTACATCCAGGAGTGGCGAAGATATATATGGATCTCCGAAGATAACACTAGAAACTGGGAATGAAAAAAGTTGTTGTAGAGTTTGTCTCACGGTGCCTCACATGTCAGCAAGTGAAGGTAGAACATCAGGTACTAACTAGCTTTGTTTATCATTTGGTGGCCCCAATGTGGATGTGGGATGGGATATCCATGAACATAGTGATAGTTCTTCGACATAAATTCAGTGGTCATGACTCGATTTGGGTGATCATCGGCCAACTCACCAAGTCGTTCAACATCTTAGTGATCAAATAACAAGGTTCAGTATAGAGCTTGGGATGCCTCTGTGTGCAAAAGATTGTGCGGTTACATGGAGTACCTTTGACGATTATCTCTGATCTTGATACATGTTTCACTTCATGACTATGGAAGGGGTTGGAGGAGGATTTCAAGACGCAGCTTCGTTTGAGAACTACCTTCCATCCTCAGACAGATGGCCACATTGAGCAAACCATACAGACCCTCGAGGACATTCTGCCTGCTTGTGTCCTTGACTTCAGTTGTAGTTGGGAGGATCACCTGCCTTTGGTGAATTTTTAATACAACAATAGCTATCACTCCACTATTGGGATGAAACCATTTGAGGTGTTGTACGGGATACCACAGAGAAAGTGTAGATTATCCACCAGCAGATGAATACTGCACAGAGCAGGAACAAGTTAATTTCCGACAGAAGATGGAGACCTAAATAGTTCAAAGATGGAGACCATGTATTTGTACGAGTCTCACCCCGAAGAGTCTTACAGAGATTTTTTTTGAGGAGAAAAGATATCCTTGAGGTTCATTGGACCATTTCAGGCCCTTAACAGAGTCGGCAAGGTAGATTATGACCAAACACTTCCCCCTCAAGTTTATTGTGTGCACGTCGTCTTCCAGATATCCTAGCCGAGGAGAGACGTTCATGACCCTTATCACATCATCTACCATGGTGAGGTGGACATAGATGATGTGACAAATTTTGCAGAGGTTATAGTAGATATTGAGTGTGGACAAGAGCATGTCCTTCATGGGTGGTCAATACCTCTGTCGTGAGTTCGTTGGCAGTATGGGAACCTCTAGGAGAGAACATGGGAGAGGGAGGCTCATATGCGTTCTTGGTACCCCTACTTGTTCCCTTAGTTTGATTTGTGGATTTCAGGGATGCAAAGCCCTGAGATGGGGAGAATATAAAGACCTGAAATTTCAATGTAATTTTTTTAAACAAATGAGAATTATATGAGTATGCGAAAATTGAAGGCGTGTGGTTTCAGGGACCAGTGTGCCGAGAATGAATTTCTAAAAAAATTGAGTACATTAATAAATGTAGGTGCATGTTTTTGTAACATCTAAACTGGAGCTCTGAATTAAAAACTGAGGGCACCGTTGAACTCAAAGCACTGGTATTTTCTAAAGAGGACCTTCACCTCGACAGTAGAGGTCGAGAGTGTATGAACTTTTTTTTTCTTTCCGTGAATGAATAAAATAAAATAAAATAGTGTAACATTTTATTTTCATTTCAAAGTCCCATGTGGATGTCAAGAGGTGGGGACCACCAAAACAAAACCTCCCATATGAGGTTATGGAGGTTGGGACCACCGAACCAAAAATCCGCAATTTGAATTTAAGGGTGGGGACCACCCGACCCCTCTTAACGGGGGAGAAACCACTCGACTAGACATAAATTCATTTCCTCCATTAAATTGATTAAATTAAACTAATAAAATTTAATATTCCAACAACCAATTTAATTGAAGGATCCATCCAACAATTAATGAAATGTCTCATAATTTTAATTGTGAAAACCTTTTTTATTTATTTAATTTTAATGAATAATTTGGATATTCTTCATTTTCATGGATTTGGGGAAACTGTTGACAGAAGGGAGAAGCATTGGAGAATCATGGAGAAACTATTCCTCCACTGTAGAAATCTCCCACTGACAAGGAACGTCTTCAACTGCAATGAACTAATGTACGAGCCTAGTATCGGAGGCCGGTGGTGCGCGCGGCGAACATCCACATCTTTTAATTATTACTTACACCAATATCAACGAATCTTAGAGGTAGGTTGGTTGTTTGAATTTCTTCCACTTACATGTTCTGGATAATTCTTCAAAAAAATATAGAAGCGATTTGAACCACTTTCTAACTCTCTAACGTGGAGTGAGCGGGCCAAATAAGCATGGCCTGACCTCTCCGTAAATCTTGTATTTAATTGTTGTGTTCATCGCGATGGAGGAGGAAGGCAACGAACCTCATCGGGGCACGAAAATGGCTGTTGACCCCACAACCGGCTGTGATGTAGGTGCCACTACACTGCCATCCCCCTGTTGTAGGTGGCCTCTGCCACCCCCGACCACCGCCATCCCATGGCATCACCCCCCTGCAGCCTCGCGGCCCTCCACAGACCATGCTGCCTTCACTGCCCCGCAGCCATACACGGTCCTCACAGCCTCACCGCCTCACAGACCTCCATAGCCTCACCGCCATGCTTCCCTCCACACCCACGTGGCCTCGCCGACCCGCGAACCTCCACATCCCCCCACGGCCTCTACCGTCCCTTGGGGTCGCTGCCCCACGACCTCCACACTATGCGGCCACTGAGGCCTTGCCGCTCTGTGCCCCCTGTGACCCCGCTACCTCGTAGTCCTCAGCTGACCCCATGAACTCTCCATATCACACCTCCGTAGTCCCCGCGGCCCTTCATAGCCCATGCGGCCTCACCATCCTCGTGGACACTACACTGCCCTCGCAGCCTCTACGCCACCCTCACCACCTCGCGCTGCTCTGCAGCCCTCACACCACCCAGCATGGACCTAGCCAGTCCCAGTGGACTAGGTCGACCCAAAATGGGTCAGGTTGGCTTAGGTTGGTAATGCTAGGATGGACTAGACCTCGACCAACTACAATCTTTTCTCACTATCAGCCATACCTTTGGCAGTTGGCAATCATTTGAGAAAGTTTCAACGACGCTGTAAACCTTGGAATGATACATTCCCTTTGATAAACCCCAATTGGGATTTGGATAAAGTCGGAATATGGTCAGGTTGGATCATACAAGAATCCAACCGGGCCCTCGAGACAAAAAGACTAATAACATATAGACCGGTAAACCGATTAATGCACCATATGTTGTGTTGGAACTCCTAAGAAATGGCTATCCTTTGAGATACATCTTTGTGGGACTTCATGGAAGTTGGATTATCGACCAGTGGCCTAAGGAGTGAACTCTCCCAGAGACAGGTACGCTAATTGTGGAAACACATTAGCTGGTTGTGACATGAAGAATTAATAATGATACTTTGTGTGTTAGTACTGAGCTATCCTATGTGGGTCAGCACCTAGTGATCAAGTGTGGGTCAGCACCAAGCGATCATGTGTGGGTCAGCCCCGAGTGATCTTGTGTGGGTTTGCACCGAGAAATCCAGTGCGGGTAAGTAGCATAGCCTCATATTAGTGTATGATGATTTAGTAGATAAAGCTAATCATCTCTAATAATGTACCTAAAAACATTCTACTGTGATCTGGGTCTGTACTTGAGTGGTACTATACTTTTTGGTAATTCCATGGTGGTATTATTTTGGGTGGAATTTCGGACTGGTAATTACCATCTAGGTACTTCTTACTTTGGGGAATATATGAGCTTTGGGATTTTGAGATTAATTATGTGTTTCCTAATGACTGAGATGGGTATACTTGATAACTTAGGTATATGTATCGACATATAACTAAGTAGGGTTTTCAGTTGATTTATTCCATTAAAGTTTATCCTTCTATGGATTTTGTGAGAAATTGAGGGTCTCAGGTTCCCTATTGAGTAACGTTATACTCAACCATGCACTGGCTATGCTCACAAATTGGTGTTCATGGTGAAGATAACTGACAACGCTGATTGAGGAAGAGAGTGCAAAGACTAGAGGTAGCTCGGAGGTGGACCATATAAGAGGCGTACTGCAGAGACGACCAACCAAGTGTTGTACCTACCCTTCTGTTAGGATCCCTGGAGGATGTTAACATGAGTTCTTCCAATTTACTTGTAATTTCAGATTCTTGTTGTCATGACCCGACCCTACCTGGGATGGAGCCTCAACTACCCCAAGCCCACCTCCATAGGCCAGGGGCTGGTGACCAGCGCCGAAGGCATAACAACTCAGGGAGCTCTTTGACTGAGTACCGGTACACACACACACAACACACTCAAAGCAGAAGTGCGGAGTAAAAAAGGAAAAGTAAGGTGCCTTCTGCTATAAATAAACAACAAATGTGCATCGTCTTCTATACAATACAAGAAGGTGGTTAGGGTAATCTAAAAAGAAAAGGGAAAAACACGCTCCCAACTAGAAATGTTCTGCAACCCGGCAATAGGTAAAACAACAGTAAATAGCTGGGAGGGTCCAACACCTGGAACACGATAGTGACCACTGCACGCGGTCTAAGCTCTCGGATCCTAAGCTCCTCTTACGTCGCGATCAACATGTCTGTCACCTGCAAAGGCACACCAAGTGTGGGAAAAGTCCAAGAAGGGGTGAGTATAAAAATACTCAGTTGGATACCCCGAAGTCTTGAGGGAGCAACAAAGGAGGTACCGAAGGGTGAGAAGTAGATCGAACAGGAAATGTAAAGGACTACAACTGAGAGTACAGTAAAGAGTACAGTAAAGAGTACAGCTCAACCCAACAAGAGAAAGTAAATAGACTCATTCTAACGCATGGGACTATTAATGGTGAGAAGATGAACTTCCGGTTGAGCTATCTCTACCTATAGTAGGAGAGTAGACTCATCCAAGCACGAGAAGATAGACACGAAAAGCACATGGCATACCTCACTTGTCATCTCCTCTCCGGGAATAAGAGTATCCTGACCCAAGAAGCAGGTACTAGAACAATGTATATACAAATCCATATGCTCAATCAAGAAGCCAGAACAAGACCGTAAGGGGATATCTATCTCATAGCTCAGCCCAAGACAAATGAGTCACCAACAGTCCCAGAAGTAAACACCATTGATGCCCAGCATCCCGCACGTCGGTCCCGAACTGCATATCAAGGACTTCAAATCACTACACCTCGATACTATCCTCTTTGGGTGGCACTAACACACCCAAAAGGTTTTAAGTCACGTCACAAGGACGTGTATCGGTGGGGAAAGCACCCCTAGTACGTGAGAGTTTTGGGGAAAGTCATACCAAACATCATCACTGCCCCGCAGTTAAGAGGTCTCCTCAATGTCATGTTTTCTCCATCACTAACCCGTACAACCAAGGGCCCTGCTTCAGTAATCACGGAAAAAATCCACAGACTAGCCTAGTAGAAAGGAATGTGTTTGGAATGCCAATGGGTGTCCCACTACCAATCCCTTCAGGAGGGTAAAACGTAATACATCATTAGGCGACCCTCTGCCCATCCCTTCTAGAGGATAAACCCTAGGAGTTCATCGGGTGACCCACTATCCAGTTTCTACAAGAGGGTTGACCCTAAGAGGTTGTCGAGCGACCCACTACCCAATCTCTACTAGAGGGTAGACCCTAAGAGGTCGACAAGCGACCCACTTCCCTATCATGTAGGAGGGTAGACCTGGAATACATCGACAGGTGACCCACTGCCCTGTCTCTGTTGGAGGGTATACCTTGAAGAAGGTGACAGGTGACCCAGTGCCCAGTCTCTTCTAGAGGGTAAACCCTAAGTAGACTATGAAAAACCCACTTCCCAGTCTCTTCTGGATGGTAGACTCAGAAGTAGACTATGAGAAAACCACTTCCTAGTCTCTGTTGGAGGGTAAACTCGAAAGTAGACAATGAGAAACCCACTGCCCAGTCTCTACTGGAAGGTAAACTAGGAACTGCTCTAGCCATCCCTACAGGAAGCAAACTCCTGAGTAGGGGATCAGTGCCCACATAATGAATTGGTCACACCGAATCCACCAAACCCTACTAGGGAACTGAAAGGTACGTGATACTGAAAGCCCACATGGCTAAAGGAAAAAGAAAATCCAAAAAATTATTCATATCAAACCATTGGGAAAAAAATCAAGGGTAACCACTCAACCCTGCTAGTTCAAACCATCAACTCAACCCTGATAGTTTAAACCATCATGAATAGAAACACCCTCTGTGTCACGAGAGGTCAAAGTTGTATAGAACAGCTCACAACACACACATGGGGAACACACCACATGTGGCCCTATTTCCAAACCATGCACACAAACGTTCTCATGTACTACAACATGTACCTCCAATCATTCCAGAATACTCCTAGAGTATACAACATTTCCAGCCCAAAGGATATTGTGGTCACGGTACCCAACATCAACACGAATGGAGAAAATGTAATTTCTATAACTTGCTTACTCCACAGCCCTAGCACGGTCAATCACATCTCTTTATGAGTCATCTTCACTCACACGGGAGTGAACACAATCCCACTTCAAGGGTTTGCTTCCGAACACAGCAAGAACAATTGTCATGAGAGAACATTACATAATCCCACATTTAATGATATCTCGATGGAGTCTCCGTACATCTAAATAGATCGTATCGTCTTAATACACATGATGAAACATGCGAGATAGAATATTTACTCGCCTCAAATGGATATCCGATGGAAAAGTCACCAACACCACTTTATTCCTGAACAACATCCCATGATCCCAGACCTCAGCCCCGAAAACAGTAGGGCGCATAGCACCATTGTGATCCCCTCAGCAAAACACATCAAAAGGACTTCTCACCTGAGTGGAACAGATATCTAACAGAAAATATGCACATCACCATACTGCACACGTACGGACCTTCATGGGACCCACTTCCTGATCCCAAACAGCATCGAACTGATAACACCGTCATGATCCTCTCGAAAAAGTACAGAAGTTTGACTAATCACATATCTGAAATGGACACTCGATGAGAAAGGTAGAAATCACCACCAACTCCCAAAACGGCCCCCGTGGGGCCAACAATGTCACGTGTAATTAATGCGGGTGGATTGTGCCATTTCAATGCCCACTGCAAAACACCCAAAATTGACTACTCGCATTCCCCAAACGGATGTTTGATGAAAAAGGTGCAAAAACGCTACACGCAACTCAAAGACGGCCCATAGGACCCAAGTCTCAACTCTGGATTCAACACATGAAACCACACTAGGAAACTCCACCTCGATGCCAGGTCCCAACGCCACTAACATCTCTCAAAACGGACATCAGATGAGTCTGTGCAGTCCAAAACAAGAACCCCTGAGAAAATGCTCGTCCACTTAAAGGCATGTCGCGCCACCGAACCCCTTGTCTTGGGAATAAAAAATCTCCAAAACCATATCAAAACATACTTCTCAAGCCGATGACTACACTTCCATATACGTCATGTGAAACAGACACCTGTAGTGAATGTTACGGGTGTCCGAAGTCGGAAGGGACAAAGCCCCTTGGGCTGGACCGGCTGTAGACTCGTGGTCCACGCACAGACCAGCCACGAGGTACGGTTGTGCCTGCCTTGTGAAGACCCTCATCTCGCTGGTCTTGTCCCCGCGTGGGGGGTTGCACGTTGTGACCTCACAGTCGCAGCCTGTTCATTGTTGCGCCCAGACGATGTCGGCCTCCGCTCGCCAAGCCCATGATGCCGAACTCACCCGACATCACCGTGGACCGCACTATCACCGCCTACAATGTCGCGCAGCCATGTGAAGCCCAGAACACCCGCCAGAAAACATTAACAACCTCCGAAACCCACAAATTTCAACGAAAGACTACGTCCTCCTCCGAACTCAGATTTCAAATATGAATATTGATTCAGATAGCTCAATAAATATACTACATAGTTATGTAATTTTCTCGATGAAATAGAAACAATTCTATTCTATAATTGGGATTCAAAGAGGGGTTCGGAATTTAATACTCAAAATGAATTACCCCTACCTGCAGGGGTGTAACCCGAAGCATCTCGACGATCCGCCAGAGCTGCTGCGCCTCACTGGAGCTGCCGTACCTCACCAGGGAGGAGTAGTTCTTCTTTGGGTGTTTTTGCACCAGGGATGTACAAATGAGGGTAAAGGAGAGGTGATTAGGTTTAAATAGGAAAAATTAATAAAAAACATAATTAATTTAAAACTCTTAATTAACCCGCATCTGAAACGCTCGACGAGGTCGAGGTTAAACCTCCCCTAAGGTAAAAACCACCTCCCTAGATCAACGGAGGTATCAAACTGGGCATCCGATTGAGGCGTTGTCTGTCGCGTTTTGTTCCGTTTTTCATGACGGAACTTTGAAAAACATCACCTATGGTCTACGTGATAGTTGATGTATCATCCTCTTGGTTCGTGGAGCAGACCCTCCCGGAACGAGCGCGCTGTGTGCAAAAACCCTAGAGCTGGCTGAGACTTGAAGACTAATGTCCAATCGACTCAAGGTATTTTGATAGCCCAATGGGGAGCGCACGGTTGTAGAAGCATACCCACGGTGGATGAGCACATCGTTGTATTGGCAGACCTGTGGTACTCAACAGAAGGAGTACCTTTATAGTCTATGAGGGGGAGCGTCTGGTTGTAGTGGCAGACCCATGGTGGGAAGTGCTTGGTTGCAGCAGTAGACCCACATTACTCGACATGTGGAGTACTACAGCAGTCCAAGGTTAGTGGGAAGTGCTTTTTTGTAGCGTCAGGCCCACTTTACTCGATTGAGGAGGTGTTCCCCAGTAGCTATGGGTTCGACGGTGAAGACTATCATACTAGAATTAATTGTAGGTTCGATGACGATGAAAACCGTACTGGAATACTTAGTGGGTTCGACAGTGATGACTATCGTACTGGAATCCACCGTGGGTTCAACGACGATGAAAACCGTACTGGAATCCTCAGTGGGTTAGAAGGTGAAGACTATCGCACTAGAATCCTCTGTTGGTTCGGCGGTGACGACTATAGTACTTTTATCCTACGTGGGTCTGGTAGCTTAGTTGGTCTAGTATCCTACGTGGGTCCCATCATAGATGAATCAGTGGCTACATCTAATCATCTTTGTCATCTTACAAATAAGTATACCTGTGCGAGATGAGTCTTGATTTTCAAGCAATATCTCTGATATGATTGACTTTCTTTCCTATGTGGATTGGGTTGTGTTATCCTGTGTGGGTTGGTTGTGCTATCCTGTGTGGACTAGATTAATCTTGGGCTCGGATGTTGGAATCGAACTGTAATTGGTGACATAGGTTTATGTATGGGCACATAACTAATTAGTGTTGGTTGTTACATAGTGATTGTATCTTTCCTTTGTGGTTTATCCTTTGTGGATTTTGAGAGACCATCGGGGGTCTCCGGGTCCGTACTGAGTAGCGTTTACTCACCCCTTCACGGGATATTCCCGCACTTCGTTGTGTTGGATGCAGACAACAGACAACGTTGATCGAGGTAGATGCACGTGGAGTCGAACGGTATTTGGAGGTGGATCACTGGGCGAGACGTTCTCGGAGCGGATAGCTGGAGATGAGGAGAAGAGGAGACGATCTGTACCCACCCTTCAGGTGGGATTTCCAGAAGACGACTTGGACTTGCTGCTTACTTTTCTACTTCTGCACTCTCTTTCAGTTGTACTTACTTTTTGTTATACTGCACTTTCAGATTGGGTTTGTATTCTGGCCCTCTTACTTTTCCACACTTACTTTTGATCCAGTTTTACTTAGTGTTTACTTCTGCTGGCTTACTCTGTGGTGTTTGTTTATGTTATAAAGGCAATTCCATCCCGTATTTGTCAGGATTTACACCTTTGGTACTAGTTTCCAGCCCATGGCCTATGGAAGACGGGCTTGGGGTAGTCACAACACGGGCCCTAAGGATGGGTCATGACAAATAAATTGCTCAAACATTTAATTGATAAAAGGAATAGAATAAGAGTTCAACATTCGAACCTCAAGACAAAGATTTTGGGAAAAATTCTCAACTGGATGTCCCACCTCTCACTGTAAGAGAAAATAGATAATGGAATTTCCCAGAAATGAGTCTACTAATATTGATGTAGAAGGATAATAAAAATAGATCGTACCTCTAATCATGTTATGCTCCTATTGGTCATTCGCATTCGTATAATGCAACTTTATGTGGCCGCTACCACCATCTCATTAAGACTAACATGGGATGTCTGATGGATGAGGTGAGAGGACCACATAGCATCATGAACCACCCAAAACTACTTCTCACAAGTCTACACATTCTCCTCAATCATCTGATTCTCTTTACTCATAACTCTTACCTTCTTGGGGGATCTATGATCATAGTGTTGCCTCTGTTTTTGTGATCTATCCACAGTCGTCGTACACTCTTCCCCAAATATGGTCGAAAATTCATGTTCCATATGAATTCACCCATCACAGGCATATAACTACTCATATATGGTCTTACAAGGTCCTTTTTGTGGTCCTTTTTCGTCATAACCATGTCCATGTGTATGTTCTTGGGGAGGTATGCTTTACCACGATACTAAAAAACGACACTTGATAGCTACAATAGACAACACATCTCAAGAACTCCCACTGTGAGCTCCAGTTATCTAGAGTCCCTACTATAGGAATCTATCTATCACTAGTTTATATTTCAAAATAATAACTAATGTGGGAATGCACGGGGTTACTACTCTAGAATTGATATCTCTACTGAGACCCTACTGAGACATATGTTCCTAGAAGTAGCCGTATTGAATCATGTTTGCAGAGTACTATATATTGTCTTCGAACATTAAAAATTACTCGTACATTGTAATCACTCTCATTTAGAACTCTATAAGATCTTGAATCCAAATAGGTAGAAAACATGATGGGTAGTACTCCCCACTGAATAGATTCTGGATTTTAGTCCATGAGAGTGTCATGTCATCATGTATTGTTGTAAGTAGGTTTTAGTAGAGTCCAACTGATCCATGGAAATATATATCTACTAGGGATAATAGTTGATCAATTATTATCTGGATAATCCTGAAATAATTCTCAATTAACACAGTCAATCCTCTACAAAATGGGGATCTGGATCGACTTGGATCCTCAACATCATATGGCACAAATCTCATGGATTGATCGAAGAGTACACTAATGCTGAACATTCTACAATAGTATGATCTTCATATCAACTAGTAGGGGTGATTATAACATTCCTCATACTAGAATATCCTCATATAATGGACCATGAACCGAGGTCTCATCAATCATCAAATAATCAACATTATCAAGAATCAGTAACCTTTAAAGTGTCATTGTGGTGCTATCTAAAAAATATAATCAAGATGTTTAGATGAGAATATATATATGGGGAGATAACCTAAGAAATATATCCATATACAGAATCAAATATGATGTATGTACCATTGATTCATGAAATCAATATATAGATATACCATGTTAAAAATCCCATAGTCAGAACCCTAGTAAATTGAAACTTCAATCACCATACAAACATTTGGTTCCCCAGGTTGAAATCCACAGTCTATACACAGTGAAACTGCATCCCAAAATCACAAAAACAAAATCATCATAAAGAGACTACTCAAAATATGTTCCCATTTAGTGAAATTATATTATACCAAATTTTTAATTACCAAACCCAATTGTTCTCAAGATGAAATGGATACAAGACAACCACCCTGGGCAAGGAGTATATATAAGAATAAAATAGCATAACTATTGTGTGAGTAATTTTCATAATGTATATGTACGTACAGACCATAAAATATAAATAAATTAGCAAGGAGGAATAATAATAAACATTAAACATCTAATGAATAATCCATGAATTTTAAACATCTCTGGGTACAAGTGTATGAAATTTTAAAAATAATATTAAAAAGTGAAAAATTAAAACCCAACAGGAAAGATTCCCCATCCTAAAAAAATTGGCCATATAAAATGATGAGATATTCTGGATCCAGGTCTTAAATATTTGATCACTATACATAGTCTAGTATATTTTGTATCCCAATAATCATCTGCAATCACTATCAATCTATTTTTATCCTGTATATGAAATTACATGTGATGAAAATGACCATTTGTGAATGAGTCTTCACATACATATTTGGGTTCCCTAAATGAGAAAAGGGAGAGTAGTAAGGTACATGATAAGAATTTTACAAGTAAACCCAATGTAAGACTATAACAAAATACAAAAACATGGATATATGTTTATATACCCTCAATCAATGAATCAAAAATAAGATAGAAATGTGAGCTCCATATCACAACCATGCCCATGAAAGAGTCCCCACTTTCCCAATGGCCCATAATCTATTCAAATAATCTCACATGTCCATCGTTATATTTAATTATATATAGGGAACTCTCAGCACCACAAATACACATAGTTGAAGTGGTATCATCAACAAGTTGGGGACTCACATACTTGTGTATCTGGGGGATTCCAATCATTATTAAGAATGACCACAACATATATAAGAGTATGTTAAAAGTCAATTTATAGAGGACCCTTACGCAAACTGATAAATGGAAATACCACTAATCAATAAAATGTCCCGAATACCCAATGAAGGATGGGGTACCACTTATTATATAGAGTACATGAAAATCAGTGGGTAGATGAGATGTACCTTAATTTCATATTTTGGTGCCACTCACTTGATAGTGGACCAGTGCCCTACCACTATGGGGGTACCACTCTAATTATCCTTATAGAACATATTCATCTGGGATTACCACTTAATGTAGTGTCACACTTGTAACACTATGTATATTATCTCAAAATACAAAAAAAATTAAGTTATACATGGAGAAAAACATAGTATATGATTCTCACATGCCAAAAACTGAGTCCAGTAAATTTAGATATGAGAGGAAGATAGTTTCTCAACAAAATGTATCAGTATACCACATGTAAGAGGACCCACATGGCATGTGTTCCCACTCTAATAACTAGTCATGTCCCATTTTGGTACATGGTGAATTCCAAATCAATACCTTTGTAGAATTTATTAGAATTACATAACATTATTTAGCCACATAGGGTTCCTATAGATGCTCATGGACAGGTCCATGTAACCATGGTCATGATTGTGTACATCGGTTCCTGTTTTGTACTCGTACACAATGTTCATCCTGTGTCCTTTAGGTTGTTTTGGTGTACCCTGGCCGTGTGTGGTTACACAACATGTTCAATGTCATTCCCATATTCGTGTACTCTCAGGGTACAAACCAGGTCACTAACATGGATTCACACTGCATGTATGTGTCCCACATGGCCTATAATAATTAAATCACCCAAACCCTAGCTGTTGTGGCCTAGGTGTTATAGGACACATGTCCTTCAAACTACATGTATTGTTGTTGGGTTTTTTAAGGAAATTTTATTAAGGATTTAGCATTATATATATCTTCCCTATTAACTAAAACTCACCTCCATGATTCCAAAATTAGAATGGGTTGCCTATGATTATCTTTTTCGGCTATCTTTTTAATGAAAATGAATTATTAACTCTTCCCTCCTGAACTTGTATACCTCGTTGTAGCCTGTGGAAGATTCCACTGCATAAATGGTAATTGGATCCACGGTGGAATCATTTTAGTCACACAAATAATCAAAATAAACCTATGATTCATCAATCCTTCTGTCATACATGAATCCTCTGTGAATCTGGTGTTATGATTGTCATTTTCCCAATAATAAAATTTCTAAAAGTGACCCCATGGACCAATGATGAGTAATTCATATAATAGATGTATAAATTCCAAATGAATAGATGTGATAAATTATTTTTCCATGATTTATTGGATAACAGATATATATTGGGATACCTGAGGTGAGTAAAATTGGTGAAATAATTTATGTACGATTTTTATGCTATTGAAAAGGATCAATTTCATTTTTGATCAATGAAACAATATAATCATGATCAATATATTTAAAAAAATTGGTATAGAATACAAAATTAATGAGTCCTACATCAATTAATACGGTCTTCAAATGAATAATGTTCTCACCAATGAGTGAGAGATGTTTTTTCATTAACTATTACTCAATTTTCATAGATCTATAGCCTTGCAATCCTCTCATATTGATTTGGTAATGAGATAGAGTAAGGAACTCATCTAAATGATCCCAAGGTTATACAGATACACCAAGGGATTATTCAGAATTGTTAAATTATATAGGAGGCTATTTAATTGATATCTAATTAATTCAACAAAATTAATTAATTATTTCTATTAAATTCACCCACAACCGTCAATTCATCAGAACTCACAACACTGAAACAATTTTTTGTCACACCTAGTGTAAACATCACATTCCCGGCTTCAATGTGATTTGTATATTGATTATAAGGCTCTGTTAAATATTTTAAAAAATTTATTTAACAAAATATGAACTCTTATAAAAAATATATTTAATATTTTAATAAAATTAATTCTAGGCACATTGGACATCAGAATCACACATAATCACTATGTCTACTCTGAAAATATTTCAAAATATATTCTAATGTACTATAATGAAATAACAGGGTCACTTCAATGTTACCCAAGAATTATATATATATAAAGAAATTTCATGTTTTTTAATTATATATTATAAAAATATATATTAAATAATTACATTAAAGTCAAATAAAATGAAAAGTGAAATAATAAAAAAATTATATGTTTTATAAATAATATTTTATTAAAATATTTTAAAATTATAAAAATAATATAATTGAGGAATTTGGATCAATAATATTATAAAATTTCACACACATATATATTTTTAAAAAAATATTTCTCTAAATATTAAATTAAAAACAAAAAATTAAAAATGATGCAACTGTAGTTATGGATAATGTTGGGGGAGTTGTTAAATGAATAGGTAAGGATTTAAATACAATGTTAAGATATTAAAGGTTACTTTATTGAATTTATTTATAAAATATCATATATTGTAATAGATATTATGGTCAAATGGTTCCAATTTGAAGTGAAAATGAATTTATTGTATTAAAATAAATTTATAAATTCTATATATGTCTGTTCATTCACTAAAAAATGAACCACATATCCTATCACCAATACATTATATAAATTCTATAGCATAATGATACCCTGGAAAATAGAATCTAATCATATATATCCTTGCTATTAAGGATGTTTTAATCCTAAATTTATAACCTTATTTCCACAAAATAATATCTAATTGGTAATATTCATAGGATATGTAATCGTCATTACAAAACAGTTCAAATTTTATTCTTCGTAAATATCCTATAAATATATTTTATCCATAATATAAAAATGAAACTAATTTAAAAATTACAATCATACATTTTTATTATTATTTTACA
This sequence comes from Viscum album, assembly GCA_963277665.1. Lineage (NCBI taxonomy): Eukaryota > Viridiplantae > Streptophyta > Magnoliopsida > Santalales > Viscaceae > Viscum > Viscum album. The sequence continues at coordinate 337,143,076 of OY728157.1, read as the reverse complement.
ACTATTTTCTTTTCATTTTTCATCCTATGAATAGAGAAAACATCTATAGTTCTAATGTATGATATAACATATCCAATTTCTAATGTCATCCATTTTTTATCTCCACATTATATGGATGGTTATAAATATGGAACTATAAATATATATTATTATTACGACTTATGTATTCATATGGAAATTTTTTGTAATATAATCCTTAGTAACATTAAATTCTTCAGAGAATGATAATGCCACTCAAGCATACATATACACAACCACTTTCACCAATCGATGTGAACTTTTTTTTATTACATCTTTACATTTATGGTAATAAGGACAGATTTAATAAATATATATTATATAAATATAATGAATAATAATATGGAGTATTATGTAAAAATAACAAATGTAAAGATATTGGAACATACTATGGAAAACATAAATGAGAAGTAATTCATTTTACACCAAAAACAGTGATAACAACAAAAAATTGTTTCTAGTTAGGTGATAATATGTTATGAGGGGATCATATATGTAATGAACCAAAGTATTATCCTCATAAATTCAAATATAAAATGTATTTCAAATAGTGTAATCACATGACATCCAATTAATAAAACAATAAACCGTATATAAATTAATAATTAATGAAATAAATAGTGTTTCTAGAAGATTAAAAAAATTTAAGGATGAAAAAGTATTGTGAAATTTGGATTAGTAATGTGATCCATATAAATAAAAAATTATCCAATTGAATATGTAACCTCCAAAAAGATAGTATAAATAAATTTAACCATCTTATAAGTTAAAATATGACATAATTATGTCATAGTATGAAAAAATATTTTAAAAATTATTAATTAAGTGTTAATATTTTTTTATAAATATTTAATAAATATTTTATGTATAGTTTACTAATTAAAAAATTCATAAAATGAATATATAAAATATTATATTGATTTATTAAGATTATAACATAATTTTATGACACCATATTTAATTTGTAAAAGTGTTATAGAATCAGTAATAATTTAAAAATATTTATTTTTCCACTAAATGATGGTTTTATTTAGAAAATAAATTGGTCATATTAAGAAAATTATTTTCTTAAAATGGAGTTAATATTTTAGTTCTTCATGATGATAAATGATTATGGTGAGTTTTGGCATTTTTTGTCTGATGAACATTAATTTTTTGTGAATAGTAATAGACTATAATTTATGATAAAAGCTAAATACTTGAATTATGGATTGGTATATGATGTATAGAAGATATAAGCCCAAAATATCAATTTATCATTCATTATTTCAATATTTTGGATGATAATTCTCAAACTATTCATATTCTAGAGTCAAAATACAAATCAATTATTTAAAATAATGATGAAACACCCCTCTCCTCCATTATAAATTCTACCCCTTAGCACCACTTCTCCATAAGCCTCTCATGTATCGATCATTTCAAAATTGTGAATTTTCCAAGATATTTTTTTTTCATCAAAATGAACAAAAGTAATTTCCTCTTTAGGTTCTGTAGAATAAGAAATAAAGAGGTAAACCCCTATTCATTTTCCATTAATTTATTTTCATGTTCTATTCTATAATTATCTTATCCTTACGTAACAATGTAAAAGTAGGAGAAATATAGTATAATATATATAAAGTAATGTTATCATATTTATGGAATAATATTTCCTGAAATCTCTTCTCATATATCTTTTACATTAAGAATGAAAACAAAGTTCGTGAGATGCTAATTTACCACATTTGTGGGTGACATGATTTCATCTTTAAATTAGACATTCTAGGATAGTAATTAAAATATTTTCATGTTTGAACCTGGTTATAATATATTTATTATATCTTATTTCATGTTATAGAATAAATTTTACATGTGATATTATTTTATAATCAAAAATGTAGTCATTGTCATGGAAAATCGTCCAAAGAAACCAAAGAAGTTATCATTAACTGTTTACCTTATGATTCAATCTCATTAAAAAATGTTATATAAGAACAATTTTAAATATTAAATATCATTAAAAATATATATGTTAAATTCTGAATAATTACTCCCTACATCACATGACCTTTAGTACAAGTAACATATAAAAAGATCTGAAATACAATGTAAAAAAATGCTCCCAAATGTTGAAATTGAATCTTTTAACCCATTAAAATGGACATAAATTAACGTTGCAATTATATAATTAAAAATTTAGAAATGAATATATAGTTATTAATTAATTAATATAATGTTATTTGATGGTACCTTATGATCATGTGAAGAATACCATCATAATTATGTTAAAGGATTCTACCCGAACCTCCATCATTCCATCAAGTTTTCGTTCTATATTTTTACCCATATTAAATTAACAATAATTTTTATGTACATATTTCAAATTTATTGTATATGTTCAAAAATCACGTGTCATGTTCTTTTCATCCTTCTTTTTTTTATATATTTTTATAAAGGGTTCTTGACTCAATTCTACTCAAAAAGCCAGCCCGATCTAATTGAACAACCCAAATTCATACCATTTTCAAGTTCAATCAATATTCTATTTGAATAAAAACAACTTCAAATATCAAACTTTTTACTATGAATAAAATCTTATTTCAATTCATGTTAGATATGAATGATTATTAAATTTAATTCTATACATTCTGATTAATGTATTTCAAAAACGACAGTAAAATGTGTTTTTTGTAATGTTTCATCAATTCCATTTTAACATGACATGACATTAAATTGACATCCGATATCATGATCTATGGCCATTATATATTATTAATTCCCATGTATGTTTTAAGTCCTTTCATTCATGGAAATCATTATGATAATCACTTATGTTATGCATTTTTTGACAAGATATTGACACCCAATTATTACCACGTGTTACCCTTTGGTTTGTGTCTGATTACTTATTTATGATTCTTCATGTGAAACACATATTCATTAACATGTTTGGATGGGTTCACCAATATATAACTCCAATTCATTGGGTTATTTTTTTATCATGAGATATTATTTTCAATGGTTTTTGTTGTTATCCTTGACTCATTCTCTATGAAGTATTGTTTCAATGGTTAGCCTTAACTCATGCTAATATATGTTCAAAAATCCTTTAATCGTTCTAAAGTAATGATTTATGTTGCTTTAAAATTATTATTAATACATGATTATATGATACCTTGTTATTATTACTCTTATATAATCATCTTCTATTCCTTTTTATATCATTATGTTATTCCATCCCACCAATGTGCTATGTTTTATTTGTATGTTTATTCCATTACTAGGATTTTAGATCATCTAATTGTTCTAGGTATAATTAGTTTATCATTTATATTTTTATAGGGTAAACAATTTTATGATCTCTTAATAGATGATAAATAATGAAATGTTTTTCAGTCCCATTTTTCTATTTATATACCTAGTCTTCCGAGACACTAAAAATAACAATCTATGGATTGTAATATGATAGTTAAGTATGATTAAAATAATGTAATGATATGTGTGAAAAACATGGGTTGACATATTTGGTATTAGAGGACGGTCATACAATTTTTGGATAATTTGAATAGGGCTCATTAGTAATAATGTTAGGGATTAAACAAATACAATTAATTCATCCCAAAAAAAATTCATGAATAGAGAAGGTGGTTTATCATGAAAATAAATACCTTTTTGGAAAATATCTATGGAAATGTTTCTAGAAAAGATATAAATATTACTAAAAACTATGAAATTATTTTTACGTCTCAACAAGAGGTGACTAGCTACATAACATGGAGCCTTACCTCACTACTAGATAGAAATTAATTGGGTTATTATTTGTTAAATAAAAATGTTTATTGGTAACCATTATTATTGGGAAAAATAGCATAATAATATCTGGTAGGAACAATATCATGGATATACTAGATTGCAACCTTGGGAATCACAAGTTGGACGTTCTTTTCCATTATGACTTTACCCTTTTATGTTTAATGTTCCCTTTTGTTCTTATTAGCTAAGTATTCGTTCCTCCTAATTACATTTTATTTTTCCTAGTTAATTGAGGGAAATAGAAGAACATATCTAATAACCAATGAGTTATGAAATTTGATTATTTACCTAATTATATTCCAAATATGATCGAAATGGTAGTCAAAACATTGTGAAAGTACATTCTCAACTGGATAATGTTATGAATAAAAACATGAATGTTGTGGGATGCCATTCTTACCGAAGGAAATAGCATGTTTTATTAAAATAAATCATTTGTAAATGTCCTCCCATTTTTATTGGATCATCTGAACCCATCATTGGGTAATAGTGGATTAACTCCATTAAAATTATATTCTTTATCATCTGATACTCATAAGTGGAAAATTTTGTGCTAAAGGTTCATTCTTTTGTTGTAGAAGATGATTAGTGGTGGTTACAGATCAAAAATTGAAAGTACAAGGATAAATTGATCCTATGTATTAGGAGGAATTCAAAAAATATTTTCACAAAACATTCATCTCAAGATGGAAATGGAGTTACCTGATCTCATGTTGATGGACGAAGAGTCTATTAGGGTGTATGAAAAAATATTTTCTAGGATTTCAAGGTATTCCCTAGGATTGTCATAAACACTAAAATCATGGTTAATCAAAAATTTAGAAGAATATGTCATGGTATACAGAATTAGTTTGTATGACAATACATTGGTAGTGATGAGGAAATTGTCTGTTGTTTCCTCAATGTTAATTTAGTAATTGAAAACACTCGATGGTCTCATGGGCCTAGTGAAAAAGTGTAAATAAATAGTAATATGGGTGGATCAATAAATAAGGCCCATAATGGATGGAATAATGAATATCCCACATATAAAAATATTAAGGTGAAGCCTCAATGGAATTATCTAAAAAAACCTAGAAATTATTCAAAAATGGAATAATGTAAATTTTGGCTAATAACTGCCAAAGTGATATAAATTATTCCACAAATGAGGTAGAATAAATGTAGGTTTAGATAAACAATCATCTTGTAGTGTAGTATTTCAACTGAATGGAACACATGAATTGTGAATTCCAATGCCACAATGGGGAAAATGATGTGGTGAGAGATACAAATTATATTTATTCAATAAAAAAAGCTTACTATTTGATTATTGTTCTAAAAATTCAAAAATTTCGTGCAATATTATGAAATCAATTCAAACACCACCTCAAATTATGGAAGTTGAGTTACCATTGAGAACTAATAATGGGGAATTATTTCTTGCAAAGTACATAAATCCCACACATAAAAAGTTTTTGGAGTGAACCTTTATAGAAATCATATCTTAATTTTATTGGAGTTGTTTGATACTTTAATGGGAATTAATTGGATATCTATATAATAATCCAACATAAATTATCGGGCAAGGTATTACATTATTCACATAATAATGATTACGGAAATTCTGTAAACGTGTAAGAAAGAAGATGAATCTTCTTCAGAATCATCATCTCATGTATGAATTTTGTTTCCATATGAGATATAATATCTTGCTCAAATGACTGAGACAGAAGAGATGATCATGCTCGGAGACATGCCCATCGTGAGGGATTACACTAATGTATTCGATGAATTGTTGTTTGGTCCTTCTCTATATAGATATATTGAGTTCTGAATTGATCATATTCTTGGATATTTTCATATAAAAATGAATCCATACAGAATAGACACCATTGAGATAGAGGGACTTACGAATCTGTTAAATGAGAATCTAGAAAAATGATTTTTACGTTTGAGTGCTCCGTTAAGGGGATCAGAAGTCCTCTTTATTATTAATAAGGATGCATCAATTCACCTTTAATTTACGTTCACGAGCTCAATAAAATCATGGTAAAGAACAATTATCTCATACCATGGATAGATGATTGTTCTATTAGCTATATTGATCATGTTATTTATCTATGATGGACCTTTATTTGGGATATCACCAACTAAATATGATGAAGGATGTTATTCCCCAGAATACATTTCAGACAAGGTATGGAAAGAATGAATTCATAGTGATTCCCTTCAGACTCACTAATCATCCATTAATTTTCTTGGATTTATGGAATATTATCTATATTGATTACCTCAATAAATTGGTGGTAGGATATATCAATGATATTATGATATACTTGGAGAGAAAGAAGGAACATGATGAGAATTTTAATATTATGTTGCAAACACTAAGAAGGGTAAAACACTATTTAATTTATGGTAAATGTGAGTTCTGGATGGATGGAGTATCATTTTGGGTTATGTTATCACCAATAAAATGATATATTTTCACCATTCCATGACAAAGGAAATCAAATATTGGGAAATCCCAACATCAATAATGGTTACCTGTAGCATTCTTGGTCTATTTGTGTTCTATAATAGACATGAAAAGAATTGTTTCAATTTTAAAACCCAATAAACATGACAACTCATAATTTAGAAATGTTTTCATGGACTCACGAATGTGAGGAATTCATTAAGGAGAACAAAAAGTGGTTTATCACTACACCAGTACTCATCCACCCAACTAGTGGATAACTCTTTTTGGTATATAATGAACCACCAAGAACCTCATAGACAATGGCTAATGAAAACTCATATATTGATGTCCTATGCCTCAAGGATGTTTAAAATTCATGAGCTACCACTATCTTACACATGATTTGGAGTTGGATGTTTTGATCAACACGTTGAAAATCATATGGAATTATCTATATAAAAAGATATGTGATATATATACGGATCACATGAGTCTCATATATATATTCACAGAGAAAGGGAATAATATGTTCTATTGATGACGATTAGATCTATTCAAGCATTACGACTTCTAAATACTCTATGTTCAAGATTGATGGGCATGGACTCATAAGATATGGGATATTAATATGTGAACTATAAAATCCATAGATAGTGTAATATATTCTGAATGATGCACATAGCTCATCATTCTATATACACATAGGGACCACAAATTATTATCGAGAACTCCGAGATATCATTGCTAATGAAAATTTGAAAATGGAGATTGTAGAATATACATCAAATTTCCTGTTATGTTATAAATTTATGGCTAAATAGAAAACATCAACAAGTTTGATGAAAATATTACCCACACCAACATGGAAATATGAAAACATAACCATGGATAGTTTCACTATAAATCCAAATAAATATTGTATGAATAATGATATATGGGTTATTATGGATCACCTTATAAACAAAACTCTCTTTATCTCAGTACGAGAAGAATTTTCACTCGATCAACATGAATATATATATATATCAAAGAAGTAGTAAGGAATCATGGAGTACTAATATAGTTTGTATCAGATTGAGATTTCAGATTCCCATAATCGTTTTGGAAATGTATACAAAATGCTCTAAGAAATAAGAGAAACGTCAGTATTGCCGATATTCTTCAAACTGATGTCAAATGGGAGAGAACAATTCAGAAATTGTAAGGCATGTTCAGATCGTGTTCTATAGTCTTCATAGAATGATTGGACCCAAATCTTACACTGGTTGAGTTCTCTTACAACATTAGCTTCAACTCGAGAATCTGAATGGCTTAATATGCATCCCTATATGGGAAAATATGTAGAACATTGGAATTCAGGGATAAATACAATGAACATACTCTAAATGGATCTAAAATTGTTAATGAAATGAAGGAAAATGTAAAAAAATTCCACAGCACATAAAGGGAGCACAATGTCGGAGAAAGAGTTATATAGATAATCGTTTATAATAAATGATGATTACGGTTGGATATATTGTATTTATTTCCATATACTCAAGAATGTGGATAATGAAATTTGCGTAAAATGGAATCTTTTTTCCTTTGGTACATTGACCCCTTTGATATTTTTCAATGTGTCAGAGATATGCCCTAACAACTAAGACTTACACCTTCCATATCTGAAGTACATTGTATATTCTATATATCATTCTTAAGGAATTAAAAACATGGATCCATCAAATGTATGAATTTAGATGTGGTACAGTTGGATAATTATCCTTATTACGAGGAGGATCTCGATCAGTTATATGATCATATATATAATTTTCTATTTAAAAAGACTAAACACCTAGTAAATTTACTTTAGTGAAACCATAAGTGCCAAGTGGAAACATTGGAACAAGATAATGTGATAAAGGAAAAGTACCCACACATGTATTCAATAGGTAGTGTAAAATGAAATTGTTATGGAGAAATTTAATAAGGGGGGAAGAACGGAAGGAAACAAATTTTAATCAATGGAAAATCTATATTCATAATTATGTCATATCTTATAATCACATAAAATCACATTAAGAACACAATAAAACAATTATATATCAGTAATTAATAAAATAAAAGTAATTTTTATAAATTAATGAACATATTCTAATAAAATAGTAACATGACCATTTGATTAGTACATTGAACTTTACTAATAGTAAACCAGCAAATTCAATAAGTAACCTCACCATTAAAAGTAAAAATAAAATCTTTACATCATATAAATGATAATATGAATAATCATATTATATTATATGTTAATAAATATTTTACAAATTATTAAATAAGTTTTAGTATTTTTTTGTTTCTGTAGTATTTAATATTTTTTTATGAATAATTAAATAATATAAAAGGAAATTAAATTTCATAAAATTTATTCATTAATTAATATTTTCATTTCCAATGATTTTTTGACAATTTAATGAGTCTTTAATTAATTTTCGAAATTTTTACAAAAATTGATTATAATTTAAAAATATATATTTTTCATGAAAATGATGGTTTTCATTAAAAATTAAATATCTCGTATTCATTAAATTAGTTTGATAATATGGAGTTTATTTTTTAATTTTATCCAACGAAACATGGTTAGGGTGAATTTATTTTTTTCATCTATGAAATACATCATTTTTTTGTGAGTAGTGAAAACCAATAATTAATAAAACAAGTAAAATACATAAATAATGTAGTCATAGATGTTTTATGGTTAATGTAAAGACAAAAGTATTTAACTATACATCATGATTTAATTATTTTTTATTATAACACTAAATTTATTAATACTCTTGAGAAAAATAACAACTCATTAAAATAATGTGAAAACACCCCTCTCCTCCCCTATAATTAACACCCCTCAACACATCTTCTCTCCAAACCTATTAGATATTTAGATTTGTCCATTTTTTTATCAAATATTATTCCTAGCCCCTCACCAATGTCAAATATATATTGATATTAAAAATTTCAAAAAACTAATTCAATATGAAGAATAGCATGTTGAAATAATGATTAGGTAAAAGACCCTTACATTTTCTTTCAATCTCTTTTCATGTTTATTTTTTTTCATATCGTACCACCACAATCCCATGACCAAGTTTCATGAAAACAATATTATCATTCATAAAGTGTAATTTTATTAGGTTTATTGAATATTTTTTCCTCAGTTTTATACTCATATATATTTAACTATAACAATGAAATCATTGTCTGTGAGGTGCCTATTTACATCATTCTTGGACTATGTGCTTTCATTAATCAACTCTACCTTAATGTATGGTCTAGAAACAATTTTATTGTTGAAATATATTATAATATAGGTATTATATCTTATTTAATACTATAGAATCATTTTGTGAACATGGCATGAAATTATAAGACCAAATGAGTTCAATGTGATCAAAACCCGCAAAATTAAACACAAAGGATTATCATTAACTATTTATCTAAGGATTCATTATCATTACATTAAACTAATTTATATATAGGAACAATTTAAAATCTTTAATATCATTAATAACATTAAATTTAAATTTGGGATAATTACCCTCATATTACACAACCTTTCGTACATGTATACAAGTAAACTGGTCGGGAAAAATATAGAACCCAACACTCCCAAACAATGAAATTAAATCTATAAACCCATAAAAAACCGTAAATATACATAATAACTTGATAATATATCAAATAAATTTATAAATGGTACTTTATTTAATAATTAATTCATTTCATTTCATTATCAAGTATATTAAGATAAAGTGAAGAACACCTTCAGACTTAAGGATAAGTATTCTATATGAACCACCATTATTACTTTAGGTTATAAATTCCTTCATTATAACAATATGAAATTATATTTTTCATGCATTTTAATATAATAATAAAGGTGGATATATTTCAAAATAATTTATCAATATATTTTTAATCCTTGTTTTATGGGATATAAATTTTTTAAAATGTCACCCACTAAATTATTCTCAATAAGAAAACATGATTTTAGGGAATTTTCTGAATTTATACCATTTTCATGTGCACTACACACTATATTTTAAGACACCAATATTTTTAATATATCATAAATTTTATTATAAAAACAATTTTTTCACTTACTATTTTATATCACTTTTTATTCACATTTTTTCTTCAAATACTATTTAATATTTTCCAAAAAATACACTAAAATGTTTTGATTAAAAAGTTTCATAAACATCAATTTTATATGTCATCACATCATTTAGTCATAACATGTGATGATCTAATAATACTTTGATTTATTAATACCCATTTATTATCTAAATCTATGCATTCATGGAATCCAGTTTGATAATCTCTTATGTTATGCATTTTTATAGGATTATAATACCCAATTCTTACCATGGGAAACACATGTGTTTATGATTTATTCCTTACATATGATTAATAATTTGGGACACATATTCATAAAACTTTAATGATGGATGCACGAAGATATAATTCCAATGCATTTGGTAATGTTTAGTCACGTGATACATTTTGTTGAACGGTTATCGTGGTTATCTTTAACTCGTGTTCAATGTGCAACGGTCTTGGTCGTTAGACATGACTTGTACTCCTCTATGTGAAATGACCTTCAACTCATGGTCAAGGCATGATCTATGTTTTTTCCACGCTACTATGAATCCATTATTATATGTTCTCATGTTATGATTCCTTATATCCAATCTTGTTCCATTCATTTTATATCGTTATTGTATTACCTCTAACGTCTCTACGTTGCTTGATTATTATGTTTATTACCTTACTAATCATTTAGTTCAAAACATTATTAATTTTATACCCATATTATAATATGAAAATGTATAGGCTCAAATGATATTTGGATCTAATAGTGGATAATAAATAAATAAATATTTTTTGTCCCATGTTTTTAATTTTTTGTACCCAATATTCCAAGACACTAGAACTTATGATCATTTCCTCGTAACATAATAGATACGTATGTCTAAAATTATGTAATGATATGTTTAATAATATTGGTTCACTATAATATTTGACATTAAAATATTTATATTTATATTTTATTAATATACAGCATGTTGAAAACTAACATACATGATTCTAAACCCTATTCAAATAACGAGAAACACGAGTTAATGTGTGTCATAACTCAATTTTCTTTCTTTTAATTAAGACACTTATTCTCTCCAATGGGTTCATTATTCTTCTTTATTCGCCATTGGTTTGGGATATTAAATGAACAATGAAGACGGAAATTCATATTAATAAAAAGGATATATAAGACACCATACAAATTCCTAAGATCCATATCAAACACCCTATATGGTTTCAACACTGCATAAGTATCAAGTCAATATATGATGTTAGCGGTCAATTGAAATCCATTTTTTTCGTAATGTGCATGTAATATTTAGTATTATAGATTTTGAATGAACATATCACATGTATAATAAACATTCCCAAAAAATTTAAACTATTTTTGTATTATCTATTCAATAGAATGATATGACTCCCCTCATATAAGAGAGTCAAACTACATTTAAGTCCCTAAGGAAAAACTCTAACACCAAAATTCTGATTACTATTATAGTCAGGATGCATACGATTCTTTCTTAATAATTTATGTCCATAACTAATGACCATGACCACTAATATATGTTCATTATAAATAATGTTAATGATCATTTTTGAAATGAATTATTTTTTTTCATTACAATCATAAATAGGATATGTATGCCACCTCATAAAGGCTCAGTACCATCTCTCGAGAAGTCAATCACCTACATGGATGGTTGTAATCATGAATGGGCATGGTTATATGATTTAAAAATATAAGAAGAAATACATTTCTATGTAATAAGGGGAAATGTATTAATATACTTCAAGGTATATTGATGTAATAATTAATATAACCCCTGTTATAGATAAATGGATTTGACCCCCAATAATTTTTAGGGTAATTAGTGTTTTATCATAATTCCAAAGAGATTATCTAACATATATTAAATGTATAAGAGAGTCTTGAAACACACATTATTTACTAAATTTATTTATGATCCTAAAATCTCATCATATCGGCCATGTTGTGTTCTAAAGAACCTCTAGTTTTTAAACCCTAAAGGATTGCTTTCATTTGGAATAAAGGTTTATACACATTTATGGAAGTGGGAACCACTGGGACTTTCTATGATGAAAAGTAATTGAACTAACAAAAATGGATTATAAATCTATACTTGATCAACCAAAATGAAAAGGATAATTTTTTCAAGAACCCTTAGACATTTATTTCCTACCATTCATCATATTCTGATAAAAAATAGTGATCCCAATGTAAAAATATAAAATATTTAAGTGATTGGTAAACTGCGTGTCATGTGTTTTATTATCATCTTATAAAAAATGGAAACTAGAAAAAATGGTGGAAAATCATACATAACATGGGAAACATTAAATAATTCAAACAATCATCTTGATAATTACATGAGAGAATAAAATGGCCAAATCGGGAATAAGAATGGAAAATTATATTTAAAATATATAAAAGATTGAGATATTTTTACATATGTGGGGATACTAATGTTTGTGATATCAATTCGTGTTGTCATAAAGACCATAGATACAGCTCTCAAAAAAAAACTTAACCTGAATCCATGTGTTCATCAAGTGTCAATTTTGAAACATCAAATATGATTTCACCCCGTGAGAGTAAAAAAATGACCTCACCCTATTGACACCTTCATCATCTAGTGATAAACTCAATAGTTCAAGAATACCACCTCCATGATATGATCCATATCAATGAGGCTATACATAATTGTCAAAAGATGTTGAATCTAGTAATTACAAATAATCTATGGAATGATTCTACAATGTGATTGGTATGTGCTGCAATTTCCACTCACATTAGAAGATTATCTCAAGAGTGCACAATTAGAATCTTATGTATCTATGAAATGGTGTTCAAGGAGATTACTATGGCTCCATTATAGTTCTAGAGATGTTGAGGAGGAATCATATCCACATTATTCACCTGCATCCTCTTTTTAGTTCCCCTAAATAGCCTTCTAAGGGAGCCACCGAACCCATTACCACATTGAACAGTCATGAATGAGTACAAATGATGTCACATTGGGAACATAAAAATATTCATTGAAAGGTAATAGACTCACATCCCTACTTTCAATGATGCATCTCATCTCTATATTTTAGTATTGGACACCAAGTATGAACAAATCTCTTCCCACGTGGATTATGTCTTCCAGAATACTCCTACAACAAGTATGGGGAAGGCACATTTCGTTATCACCATGTACTAAACCATTTGGAATATTCACATGTAGTAAAGTGGAAATGGGTGGTATTATATCCCCACATTAATTAATGATATATTTGATTAGATATTAACTATTGAAAATGTGATGGAATTTATTACATCTCCCACATTTCAAATGCTCCAATGCATTCTAGAAAGAGGTAAATAACTCCATCTTTATAATCAGGCACTAGTACCAATACATGGATATGCACATATTACAACCCCAACATTCTGAGAATCCCATCACCCTGAAAAATATGGATATTTGCATAATCTATAGAAATAACAAATTTCCCTCCAATCCATGAGGATTATATGTACATTCCTATAGAGGAAGATGCACCAAACCAAGCTCATATTATTCTCCCAACTAGGGATGCCATGTGATAGTGGAACATGCCTCAAGATAGGTGATATATCCTATTAAAAATGACCGTAAGCTTATTCCAAAGGTGCATGATCATGAAATTATTAAATTTTCGATCCGGAATCAAAATATTGGTGAAACAGATGCACAAGGCTATCTTATGTCTATGGTAGTGAAGCTACTTGGTATATTTCAGGACCTCATAGAAGGAAGGATCATTTCATTACATCAAATAATGAACGTATTCACTAAATTTATTAAGTGTATATAATATATGAGTCTCATATGACTTAACTCATTAAGGTAGTCCATTGGTATATTTTTAGAGGGTATGTGTACTCGAACTAGGATCATGTGCCTTATTTAGCTAGCACCGACCAACATATTCCGACAACCACCCACAGACAATGTCATATTACCATTGATGATGAATAAGGTCACTGGATTACTCCATATACTTCTCAGTTTTAGGATCATACCATACACAAACGGAAGATTATAAACTTATTATTTAAGCTATTTTGGAGAAGGATCATATACATGCTCAACCACAAGAGGTCCATTGAAACATTAAGTCCATGGTATAGAGTGTGGCTCATATTCTCAACCTTCTAAATTCCAGTATCTATAAGGATATTGTACACATATATAAAACACCTCAAGTTTATGTTGAATCAATAATTGATGTACTTATAGATCATTATTGTGATGTCTCTTCTTATGGTAGTTTTGAGATGAATCAATGGGACATTACTCCTAACATCATCTGTAGTCATAATCCCCATGGAATACCTCCCTTGGATAAAGAATTACTCTCTCTTCTAAGAGAATTCTGTATAGAGATGTTCCCAAATATTAGACACCATCATATAGATAGATGATTAACACAACGGTTCCAAACGCCAATAGTTCACCATAAACTATTAACCACCCATCCACATAGTCAGTAGATAGCCCATAGAAGAATCAATTTTTGCAGGACTAGGTAGAGGCATATAAATCTGATCATGAGGACAATGAAACAGATATATGTAAAGAGATATCTAGAAAAAACCTCCCAATCATGTTATGACCCCTCTCCACTTCTTATAAAAAGTTTCTATATGGGAATGAGATGGAGTTCATGGATTACCTACACCAAAATATATGTGCATATCATCGGTGGATAAATGTCACCCACCTCCCCTATCAAAGATATGAAGGTTTCCTTTTTACTATCAAAACACAATATTTTCAACAATATGTGCACTTATTAATCATGGCCTAGAAAACTGAAATTAATGATCATAAAAATTCTAACCTAGTTTTTTCTCCTTATTATGTATTTGTAGATTGGAAAATTATAGATCATTGAGTTTGAATACATGTCTTGAATACCTTAACTCCCATGATATAGTTCTTTTTTAATTTAATATCCTCGGTTGAAATATGGGTATCATGTAATCACTAGAAAGTTGTTCAATATTATTAATTAAACACACTTAGAAGATTCCATGGCATTGAAAATGAAGGGAGAGTACGTCCAAAACGTTTTTAAAATGGGACCCTATGAAAAATTGTAACACATTTTAGATCAAGAAATTGATGTTATGAAAAACCTAACAAATTACCATTGAAACTAACTCCAATAATGGAAAACCAATTAAGCCATATCATACACAATAACAATTATTCTAAATCTAAAGGGTTTAGTAAAATAGTTTCTACATAAGTTGTCTAGTAGAGAACCCATCAGATAGGGATGGGGGAGTATTCAACACTGCCTCTATCCCATGGATCCTCAATCCCTAATAGTATTTATGACATATCAACTGAATTCACAAACAAACCCCATCCTAAAGGGATGGGAAATTCTTTATCTCAATCACCATCATTAGATTCATCAAATACTAATATGGTCTGAGAAAATATTGTGTGAATAATAGAGAAATCTCATCCAATAGTTATTGTAGATTTTTTATCTCAATTTATATCTAATGAGTTGTTAAATCCTCTATGGGGTTCACTAAATACTCAAAAATAGGATCAATTGGTTCAAAAAATGTTGTTGAATCATACCAACCCATATTGATAGAATCATTTTAATTATAATTATCTCCTAGGAGGGAATCTAAATTTTCTATATTGTGGGGAAAATATCCATGGTAATCATCCCATTCATTCGTCTAACCTGGCGACAAGATTCTTCTATTTGGTTCTAATTCTACCAAAATGATAAGAAAATACATCAAGGAAATTATTCATAGTCGGTGATAGGAAATACCTAAATAGAAGTCAATCAAAACATATATGGGTCTAAGAAAAAATTGTCTAATATGAACAAGGGTAAAAGAAAGGACCCTGATGTAAGCAGTGAGGAATCACTATATTGCATTGATCGTAATGGGATAACTACCATTTCACGATAATTATAGTGATTTTTGTCACCATAAGCAAAAAATATGAAGTGAATAAAGAAATAAAAAAAGTTTAATGGGATATAAAAAGCATACACTGACATGATGGTGATTTTAATGAACCAACAAAGGGTTCACATATGTAGAATCGGAGGAGAATCATAAACCCAGAGACCCAAAAAAAAAATTTCTCCTCTATGGTGTATCACTACCAATGATTAGGTAATGATGTTATTGTATCCCAATCACTACCTAGAAGAGACAAAATCCACTCCATATAATAATAGATGGAACAATATCAGAGTGGGATTCAAAATATGAGAAAAAATGAGGATATAGACAATAGAAGCATTCCCAATGGTTATCATCCTCAGACTATGATAAATGTGCCTCCTCTATCATATTGGGAGAGATCTGATCTTTCTATAAGAGTATCACATTATTTCCATGACATCTTTAGATCTACGTAGACTATCCACAAAAATTAGAAAGATGAATATGATCCTGGAATCCTTCTATTATAGTGAATTACATCCCCCCTCAAGGAAAAATCATTTAGATATAGTATAGATAAATAATAAATTGGATATGAAAGAAGGGAGACCTCTTCATGTCCCACTCACTCCTTATAGCTGGTGGGAATCCCATTTAGCTATACCCATAGAACTAATCAATTACATTGTATCTTCCCAGATGTGACGCACTGATGTCCGACCCATTACTACCTCAATCCCACCTCCAATATGATAAGGATGGTGACCAATACAGAGTAGGAACATCTCAAAAATGGGATGAATTACCCCAATGAACCGACACACAAAAATCTCCAAGAACAAACAATGATGAAATTTAAATCATCTGAAAAAATTAATGCTTACATATATGATCCCACAAAATAGTACTAAATAAAATGTACAAAATGTTGAATTATGGCCATTTACAAGCCCAACTAAAGGCTATAAAATTATATCCTTCTCCATGGGAGAAGACTAAGTCAAATGAAGGATATCAGAAAAAAACATGACCTCAAAATATCTTGATATAATCCACATACTCCCTATCCTCCTTAGAAATCATAAAAAAATCCATTTTCATTATAATACAGGACACATGTAGGAAAATACCATGAAGGAGTGAGAATAAAAATACTCAATAAGAAAAAATAATACCCATGAATAACCAAGTATAGTCATCAAAACAAACGATATAAAAAAGGAATTACCAATCCCCCTAGAAATAATCAAGAATGTCATAAGTACATTAGGAAGTCAAAACCAAATGCAATTCATATTATTATTATCAATGAAACACTTGTTCTAAGAGAACTCACTCCATACAAAATAATATCACCAGAGACCCTCAACAAATAGTTCTAACTCATTGGGTCCCTCAAAATATAATATTACTCATCATAGAATACTTTGACACTCATATTGGGTTATATTCCAAAAAATTATGGGGGGAATAATGAATCCATATAATGATAAAACCAGTATGTATGGGATCATGAATCAATGATTCCATAAAACCTACCAATATAGACTGGTAGATATAGTTTTAAAATTCTTCTGATGGAGTTTACAATATTCCTCAACCTCTATCTATGGTACAAAATCTGATAGATGTTCCCATTCTAGTTTCATTTAGGGACAACACAACATTATCTATGACTCAACCTCTAATAGGGATCACAATATAGTTATATAGTAGTAATAAAACATTTTATCCTTGTAAAAATGGACCAATGGAATATACTCAATCAAAAATGGTACAAAATAATTAAATCATGTTCCATAATCATTCTTGATGGGGGAACACAATGTGTACTAGGGGGTACACTATCTGACCAGCTATCCCATTGCATGCCCTTGTATAAGAGCCTCACACGACAAGTGGTATTTATATATGTAGTGAATATATTGAGCACACATATTATAGAGATATAATTTTTCCTTCTCATGTTTTTTTGGCTATGTTGGTGCACCACCACCATGTCAATGTACTAGCCAATGTACCCCAATTTGTGTTCATGAATATGTAAATAGTGTCCCATATGGGAATGTACTTACACAAGTACATGTCTAATATTTGATGTGCATGCTAAGTCAACTAGAGAAATACCACACACCATGTGATAGATTCACACGACATGTGATACTTTTGTTTCACTCACACCCTAGGTGATGAATAGGGGGCCCAACATGGTGTGTAATTTCAAAGTACATTTGTTTTTCCATTGTATTTCTAGAACCAATTAGATTTTAATAGCCTTATCCTATATTTCTCTAGATCTTCCAACAAGGATGAAACATGTAGATGGTGTTTTTACATTAATATGTAACCATGATCTATGGAATACATAACATGAATCTTCTCAAAAACAATTCAACACAACATTCCTTATTGTACCCCAAATAGTTCCATAGAATGTGAAATTATGTATCGAAACCCATATAATTCACCACTACTATATTCATCACACAAACATCATTCCATTCCAATACAATATCATTGATTTTAGATCATTGTCCCATGAAGAATGTTCAAAATGATTCATTAATTAGGATATATCAAACCCTAGGAGAATCAAATTACACCCTTGGATAATGAAGATCCAAGGGAGAAAAAAACATAAAACGATTGATGAAAAAACCTCAATCTATTTTCATGTCGATCTGTATCCATTTCTATGAGAATAAAAATGATTAAATCAGCACATAAAAAATACCCCCCCTCAAAACTGATTAATTTAAAATATCCCACATGTTGATCAAACCACAAAAAGTCTATTTTTTTACAATTCCAATATTTAAATAAATAAATAACAATGACTAAATATTAAAAAAAATCACATCCTTCAGTTTGGATCAATCATTGATGATTAACAGGTGTGTTTCCATCATTGAAGAGATCCACATACACCATTGGCAGAATGATACACGATCCGATCACAATACATCATTGTCTGCTAGAAACACTCTCCTAAAATGTCTTCCTCATCTCTAGGGTTTACCGTCCAACATAGAGAACAAAATCTAAAACCATATATTTAAATAGAATGATGGTCGACGTATTAGAAAAAATAAAATAAATTCTATAGTAAATTTATTTTTTTTAATTTCATTAAAACAACTAATAATTTAGTAAAATCATGCGCCAACCATGGTTAATATGATCCTAGTGTAAAAAAATAATTATTAATGCAATGGTGAACTCAAAAATCTGATGCTGGCCCCCTATATAATATTTATTCCAGTTTTTTAGGAAAACTACATTTTCTTGCAATTTTATATATTTAATATATTTCAATCATTTATTAGGGTCATAGTGGTCCTTAAAATCACATGATATATGTAATTGGACTTAAAATAATCCATATAATATGAAAAAAAATAATGAATTGAAAATATGAGATGTTACATTCTCACATCCTTTGGGATATACATAATGAAAATTAAAAACAATGGTTACACATAAAGATGTGGGTACTTACCACGAATCTGAGCCTTACACTCTCATTTGTTCTCCTAAATATTCTCCTTCTACCACCAAACACAAAATATGACAATAAACAACCATCTAAGATCTTCTCAATCCAATAATCCATTTCCACAAGGTAAAGAACAATGGAAGCACTGTCCATGAAGTCCACCTCTCCCCATTCAATGAAATTCTACGGGTTGTTGATGTACCTCCTCAGATACGACACATGTAAGACATCATGTACCTGATCCAACTATGATGGTAGTGCTAAGAAGTATACCACCTTACCATATATTTATATTATCTGGTAGGGACCAAAGATTCTCAGAGTTATCATTTCACTATGACCAAATAATTTATATCCAATCACATATGAGACTCTACAACACACATTTTCTCATTCCACTATCACCAGCTATTTTCATCATTGAACAATATTTGAATTATAATAGCTCTATATAGTCATTATCCTCTCATGGTTGACCTTAGTATTCTTTGTTGTATCTCACACTAAATCAGATCCAACGAGTTCAAACATTATGAGATTAGTCCATGAAACATGAAACCTGTTTGGTCGCCCATACAAATCCTCAAATTGTCTCGTACAAATGGTGACATGGTAGCTACTATTTTGTTAAAACATTATTATAGGTAGGTGATCCTCCCAACTATTGATAATTTCTAACATAGAAGGTTGAAAAATATCCTCCAACACCTGAATGATCTTATCTATTAAGCCATCATTCTGGGTGTGAAATTCCATGCAAAGTCATAATTGAGTATGAAGGGCTTCATGTAATCCTCTCTATTTCCATTATATGAAGTGACCATAATGGTGAGAAAATATCATCTTGGGAACTCTATGGAGTTCGATTATGTACTGCATGTAGACGCATCTCGAGACCTCATATGAAATCTTCTCTAGAATATCTAAAAAAGTGGGTTGGCTTGGTGAGTAAGCCTAAAATCACCAATATGTTATCATATCCCATAGAAATGTGTGGTAATAATGTCTAATCATCCATGGAATCCCCATCCCAATTCCACTCTATAACTTAAAGGGATTTAGATAATCCAACAAATATATAGTTTTAATCCTTATCTTGCTAGAAATTATGACAATAAGTGTCAAATTATGCCAATATATTCATCATACAAGTCCAAAAAAACTGATTTTGATGGCCCTAGTTCATATTTTCTACATGTGTATATACTTCTATGGGGGATGTATGAATCTTCTACACCAACACATCCCACAATGTCAAAGGTACCAATTTCCATCTGTTGATAAGGGAAAAGTTACCACACCTTTCAAATATCTATCTTTATCATGTCAAGTAGATATATTTTTATATAAGGTAAAACTATCATTATATTATCACAATAAATTCATTGAGAATATATGAAAGAGTTGGATTAATAAAAATTGACTAAATATATAAATCACTATCCTTGTCTATGATGGAAGACAACAACGAGGAAAAATTCATCAATGCGATAAGAAATAATTTAGAATATGATCTATTATTGAGAGAATCTACACAACATTCCCCTTCTTTTATGTATATAAAATCTCAATTTCATTCTCCTGGAGGAAACTGTAGACATTTCCTTTCACTGAAGATAATATCCTTCTTAGATATGATATACTAGAGACACATGTAGAATGAGAAAACGATGAACTGATCACCCATAGGTTAGTTTCTCAACATCATCAAATAGAAGACATCAACAACTAACTCAAGATCACGTTTCATGTAGTTTATCTCATATAGTATCAGCAGGAATGAACTATAAAAAATAATTTCAAGACTCTACATCAATAGATTACCATGTATGGTCTCTAATTCATCATAGATTACTACTTACGTGACACCGTCATTTGGTAATCTCAACATGGGTTATCATTTCAACCTCTATATCAGCTCCAAAAATAACTAATAACACCTTTTGTTCCACATTAATGTCTTCCCCTTTAATGTAAAATTTGTCTAATGTGATTAAAATAAAGAAAACATGGGTACAAATTTCTGATATTATCCTACAAAACCAATGAAAAATTATACCTTAATAATAATTCTATGTGGATCCCCAGAATGAACTACCTCAACATTACACCATCCATTGAGATTACCTATCCTAGAATGAAGACATATGAAATCCCAAAATTACACTTTATCTCCCAGTACAAGAGGGTCCCTCATAGTGTGTCTAGGACCATTCTCATGTTTCTATTCTTATCCACCCTGGCCACCAAATAAAACAACCTTTAATTAGTCTGGACTACCATAAACTGGTCTAATCAAGGATGGAAGATCAATTTCATGAGTAACATTAACACATTAGGGGAATTTTTTATGCTGAGTAGAATCACCGACCATTCGTTGCGACCATAACGACCTCTAAAAGATGTCTTTGTCATATTCACTTCTCGTTGTCATAGCTGTGGATTTCCTATCATGAGGTCAATTTTTGATAACCCCAAAACCCATTTCAACTAATCATGTAGTCAAGTTTTCCATGGTAGTGGATAATTATTATTCATGTTCACCTAATTAAAGTGTTGTCAATCCACATATAACTTCAATATCCCATACCATTTCATGGAATACAACACTGGGGCTACACTGGGAGAAACACTGGGTCTCAAAACTACATCATCTTGCATGTCCTCTTTCCATATCCATATATCATGAATCTCGAAGAGACCCATAATATATGCCCCTGTAAATATTAGTTTTTTTATTTTGATACAATTAATCCCATATTTATAACTCATAATTGTGAGGTAAAACCAATATTTCTTTAGGTAATATGTCTTCATAAATTAACACCACTATACGAAACAAATATTCCAACGCATCAATTTCTCCAATAGTCATGTTGGCCAACTAATGAGTGATTAACCAGAGACTATTATTTTTAAGAACATCCTACTCCACAATGATCCATTTTTCACCCTCAATTATTGTAGGATAAAAATCCACATGATGGTGATTTTGGAATGATTTTGTTTATTATCAATGCATGAGGTTAATGACTTAGATTTATTGTCAATAAATTCATGAAGAGTTGTCACAATAGGTATAATTTACATTGAAACTTTATATTTGTCACAAAAATCATTGTAAGATAATAAGATTATAAATCGGATGAAAAGGCATGATAGAATTTGAGCCTAAAGGGGAAGTGCGAGTGCTGATGTGATTTGAAAATGTGGTCATGTGAAACACTCAATGTTGTCTCTAAAACTCATGACGAGACATGAAAATCCTAAAAAAAGATAAAATTTTAATTCACCTAATATATAATGATCGAATTTTTTTCTTTTGGTATTATCTCATGAAGCATGTTTTATTGTATTTGGAGTGCATAGAGGGGTATTACATGACACTCATGAATGTATTTGGATATTGTAGAGTGGTCTTGTGTTTCAATCATGATTGTCTCTGGAGTTCATGCCCAGATCTTACGCAAACCACAAATAGGAATTATGAATTGGACTAATGGTGTGAGAATGCTGACTGGCCAATATGACCTCTCATGATGTGTCATACATGTTTCCGGATAATCGTGGTGTCTTCAAGGGCACATCACATGTCCTACAACGACTGTCAAAACCACACTCAAGTTCAATCGTTTTTCTCATTATGTTATTTTTTGGAGTATAGAAATCATGATACATGGAATAAGTGACGTCTACAATTTATACATTATTTTTAATGAAGTTTCATGTGAAATATATGGGATATATTGAAGGGGTGTCGTAATATTTTGAAAAATCGATCCATCTATTACTAGAGAACTGCAGATGTTTCTGGAAAAGACCTCAGACATTTAGGATGTAATGCTGATAGAGGACTTGGGAAAATTGAAAATTTTAAAAGGGGACATGATCCTAGTTATCACACAAAAAATGATAAAATCTATCCCTCAGACCATGAAGAGAAAATGATCTTGAGTAGGTGTAAATTTTTCGGTGATATGTGGATTTATTGTGGTGGCATGTCTCCTATAAGTACCCCAAAACCCATCCTAAATGACTAATGATGATATTATTAAAAATAATGATATGATATATATATATATATATAAAAGAGACTTTTTATGAGATATCACAATAGGGGATTGCAGAGAAGGAGTATATATGATTCATTTCACATACGTGTAGATCATGATCTGAATAAGTTCTTGCGCAAAGTGAAAAAGAGAACTCAAAAAGAGGACACATTATGGAAGAAAATAGTAGAGTGATACATTTGTAATGTGTGAACTAGGTTCACACTAAGGGTTCATTGTGACCAGGGGTTCTTATGAGTGGTTTGCAGTGACCATAGGTTCGTGCAAAGTGAAAGTGGTTTGCACAAGGTACCAAAGTCCCTAAAAAGGATACACGGGGTTTTCACAAGGTGCCAGAGGTTCTTACAAGGTGCTAGTGGATCACAAATGGTGGAAAGAGGTTCGCACATGGTGTCAGGCATTCGTGTAAGGTGACCAAAGGATTTCACATGGTACCAAATGTTTTCAAAATGTTCCAGTGATTCACACAAGGTTAAATGTGTTCGCAAAAAGAATATAGGGTTTCACCAATGGTTCTAGGGGACAGAGAAAGGTTTCCGTGGTTCACACAAGGATACATTACAGGGATTTATGATCCATGGTTTCATACACAAGTATCATAGTAGAATATGGCACATAGAGATAAGTGAATTCAATGAACAATGAATAGTATCATGATAAAATCATATTTCTGTAGGAGAAGGAGAAGACATAGAATATACACAATCATAATGTACTTGTATAATTTTGTTATTCACTACAACAATAAATTACATGATTGGTAGAATTTGCATATCATTATGTTCTTTCAAATGTATATGGGATTTATGTGTCCATAATGAATATAACTATGTTCGATTTTTCATGATTGTGGAAGTGTTGCATCCAGGTGTTTTTAGAGATCTAAAGTAGTAACCTTGAAAGATTTTCAATTGAGAATCTACAATCAGATGAGTATGTATACATTAGAAATAATGAAGAAATCTACATTTTCATAAACATTGTGGTTCCTAAAATTTCATAAACTATGAGTGGATTCCTTCAATGAATAGTGAGAAAAGGAAGATAATGTTGATGATCCATTACACTAACAATGAGCATGATAAATACACATAGTGAGGGACTATTGGGAATAAAATTAGAAAACCCTAAAATATATAAAGGTAGTGAGCATGGGAATAGAAGTGTGTTATCCACATCATCGTAATTTGGAAATGAGTCTTCATGAATTTTGTACAATAGTAATGTTATCATTGTATGCTCCATGTATGTAGCCCTGGGGGATAAACCATGTAAAATTATCTATTTCATTTCAAAAAAATTATTTCATTATGTGTAGTTCATCATCATCAGTTAAAATAGGAAGGTTGTGTTGAAGACTAATGATAAAACAAAGTGACCCTTATAATAAAGAGGTCAAGATACATTAGGGCATGATATTTTTTTATAATAATATCCATACCGTAATTATATATGCCTCAACATTGGGTATCTGGGACCTTTTGGACATATAAATTGGTATTATAAGATATGTTACATTTGATGATTATGTTCTCTCATAAGGTTTAACCCACTGTTGAAATTGAAGTTTCAGATTTCCCTTATCTCATTTTTTTATGGAAAAGAGAACAACTACAAAAAAAGGTATAAGGGAGGTGGTATTCTTCAGCATTGATGTTTTTATGAAAAATGTTTGATTTTGTTTAAGGAAACCAACTTTATAAAAAAATAATGGTTTCGATGAATCAGACAATGAATATATAAAATTGCTCAATTATATTGTAGGAATGACTGAAGAACCTGATATTCGATGGGATACTGAAACTACTAATGATGAATAAAATCCACGAATAAAAAAATGTGAACTTTGAAAATGAAATAATGGAATTGGATCAGAAAGTTGATGAAGAAATTACATTTGATGATATATAGATTCAAGAACATGAATTTTTGTTCAAAATTATAACTGGTTTAAATAAAATGGTATTACTGTGGTTACTTATATGAGGGAGAAAAATGATTCTGAAGATGAATAACTGTAAATTTTTTTACAAATATATAAATACATAATTCTTATGACATGTGAATGAATCAGAAGTCAAATGAATTTCTAAATATAAACTCTAGAAATTATAATCATGATAAATAGATTTTCTAACTAGATCAAAATAACCAAAGTCCAAAACATGAGAATAGAGGATGTTCTGATTATTTTACCCAATAAAAACATAAAATAAAAGTGCAATGTGACATGGTAGATAAAGGGATTTGAATATTCAATAATTTGGATAGTAAATAGAATTAGTGAATAAAAAAGTGATGAGATCCAATACCCATGGAAGGACTAAAATGAAGGATTCCTTGCACATACGATTTGATTAACCATCAACCGGTGATGAAAAAATTAAAATAAAATATGATATTTATAATGTGACAAATGAAATTAAAGTCTCATTACGAAGGTTGTTTCATTTGGAAAATCAACTTTTGGATAAGATAAACCTCCACCCATGAATGATAATAAGACAAAAATGAAGAAATCTTGAGATAAGAAAAATAATGCAGGAGCTAGAGATAGACCTGAAATTGTCTTTAAAGTATGCAGTGATGACATGTTATATTTTTGTGGGAGTCATGATATTAATTCATGTATTTAGATATTGGAATATATTTCATATTTTGAATATTCATATATTGATAAATCTATGAATAACCAGAAGCATCAACCGATTTTCGAACGAATAGTCTATCAAGAGAATGTACAATTTAAATGGTTTTACATTAGATGGTAAAAGACACACTAAGCGTATTTTTCAAGAATCACTAATGATCAATATTAGAAAAAAACCTCTAGGTGCATCAAAATATCAAATGACAATGGATTAAGTGATGTATTAATATAATGGAAGATGTTTTATATGTTATACTAATGGTAATTTTGAATGAAATTATACAAGGAAAATTAACAGGAATTAAATGAAACTAATAAAAAGATCCCCAAGACTATTATTATTTAATTAGAATACCAGTACTAGAATATAATATGATATGTTAAGAAATTGGTTTTCATCCTCAATAGTATCACAAGGTGATGGATGAATTTTACATCAATCATTTCCTCATTTACAGTAAATACAACTCCCTTGGAAATAATGTGAAAAATCCTAGATGACAAATTGATGAGATTCTCATATTGTGTTTAAGAAGAATGTAAATTTAGTGGAAGACTAAAACACATGAAATTAGGTGATGGAATGAAAAATCCATCTCTGATGGGGAATAAGAATGTTTTTATGACCATTTAAAAGATTCATTCTCAGAGAATGTTTTAGGAAGAATGTAATTTTGGTGGATCATCAATGAAGTAAATTTTTAGGAGTGAGATTAAAACCAATATTTTGTAAAATTCTAAGACTAATGAATCTAAATATTAGATTAAAACATATCATGTGGGTGAAAAATATGTATTCTTATAGACAAAATATTTCAGTTTTTCTCAGAAGCAAGAATATGAAGGAAAACATTACATATCATTGAAAGAACCAACAAAGGGTTGATCCATCAGGATCGACCATTATCATATACTTGACTATTCTAGAGGTTCACCTCTCACTATGTTTATGAGTGATATTAATTGATGTTCATGTGTTTTGGTTCATGGGGAGATACGATAACAGGGTAAGTGGCCTCAATAATATTTAGTGTAGTGATGTGATATTAGTCAGAATGTCAAATGAATTAAATCAATTACTGTATTTGAATATTAATTATAGAACAAATACTTAAAAAGAGTTAATGTTATATGGTTTTATGAGATATATGGATAGTGATGGTGTAATTGACATTATCAATATTGTCTAACACTGAGGTGTTATTCGATATGATTAATAGTTATGTTAAAGAATCAATTCTAATGGGTAAATTCACCAAAATAAAAAAATAATGATGGAAACCTAAAATGGGAAATTTTATTAAGGTGGAGAAGTTTCTAAAACCTTTAATCATAGTTGAATAAATTATTCAGGATGATAGGAATGTTTTTGAGGCAAAATAGTGGGCCTAAAAATGATAACAAATTCATATCTTAGGGGATCAATCAATAACTTAATCATATGAAACAACTCAATGGTATAGATGTTGATGATAAATTATCACATATTCAATGGATAGAAATAATTAGATAATTCAAGGGCATAGTGGAACATAGAATTTTCATGGTTTTCCATATAGAATTCATGTGAACATTTTGGAATGTGGTTTTGGGTGAAGAAGCTTATATTGATAATCCAGATGGTTTTCTTGATCATGACGTTAAGAATAATATTTTTTGACTAAGAAAGATGCTTTATATTGTTTGAATCAAGCACTAATATGACAATATCTAGGGCTAGATCATCATTCGAATATGCTCGGGTTTCAAAATGATGGAGTTTATTAAAATCTATATATCCATATTGATAGTATTAAAATAATGAAGGTTCTAGTTTATGACAATGAAATAATATTTGGTTGATTAGATGAGGTGCAATGCAGATTGTATTTTGAATTCCTGAATAATGAGTTCAAAATGTATATGATTGGTAAACTAAATTTTTTATTAGTTTACAGGTTACACAAGGAAAGAATGACACATTCATATCCCAATCCAAATATTCCATGGAGGGTTTTTAAATGGTTAAAATAGATAACTCTGCAGATATGACGACCATAGTTGCTTCCCAGATGACATTATCTTGGGATAATGAAGGCTATGTGGTCAATTCCATAGAAGTCAAGAAGAACATTGAAATACTATTGTTCTTAACAATTACCCAGATAGATGGTTTTCCCATATAGAATGCCGAACAGTATCAAAGTAGAGCCTATTAATGTTGCATTCTAATAGTGATAATAATAATTCGTTATATCATAGTGATGGTGGGATTTATTTTGATGTACAATGACAATATTTATCAAAAGTTTTTAGTATATACAAATGTGGATTAGATGGGTTCACTATATGATAGAAAGGAAACATCATGTGGTGAGTTTTACCTTAGAGGACTGTGAATTTCTTGGAAAAAGGGAAACAATAATGCATTTTATTGAACACTACAAAATCTAAATACATTGTGGCTACTTAATCATGCACACAATTTTTTTTTTTGAAGAAGCAACTTGAGGATAATGGATTTGAAGTGAAATATCCATTCAAATCCCATTTTTAAAATTGAAGTGATATAAATCTTATAAAACATTTAGTCCACCACTCAAGGAAAAATAACACACGAATCATGTATAATTTTATAATGGAGAAGTTGGATAATGGTATTTTGAAGTTGGAGTATATTTCTACAAAACAACATGTTGCATACATTCTAAAAAAGGACTTACCCATAGAACATTCAGAAGGCATCATCTGGCTCTAGAAGCCGATTTGATGCCTCATAAATGAAAAAGAATGGTTGTGTAACCCCCCCCCATCCCAGAGGTATATTTTTTTGTTAACTAATATGATGTTGTGTTTTCTTTTCCATGTTGGCATCCACAATGATGTAACCTTAGAGATCATTGAAAATGGGTAGAAATTCTGTTTGGGGAAAATGTATTGATATAGATTGGGGTATAAGTGGATTATAGTAGCTTTAAATTAAAATATTATCAATATTAACTATCAGTAATTATATATCACTATAGTTTAGGTTCGTGATAAAACTATAAGATTTGTTTTTTAAGTAGATGAATGGTTTCATGGATGTAATTTTCATTATTCTCTTATTTCACACCTGGTCATTTCTAAAATGGGCATAGATTGTGTGTTGAGTAATTCTTTTATCATTATCATAATTGAATGAACATAATTTTAGGAAGCTTATCGAAGAATTTTTAATGTGTTATTAAAATGTGAATAATTTTCAACAAACAGAATGAGGATTTTTTTTGCAAAAAAATCTCATGTTGGTGATTTACATTTGATTATATATATTGATATGGTTTGAGGCTATTGGGAATTGATGGTTGTCAGAGAAGGAATTAAGAGTTACAATGACAATAATAATTTACATTTATACTCAAAATGAGTCACAAAATTCATTTTAAAGAAATAATATTGAAACAAAATGATTGGACACAATTGGATTAGAGTATAGAGGAGAAGTGCATGTGCTAATGTTATTTTACAATGTGATAATGTACGACACTTATAATATTATTTGAAACTCATAATGGTTCATGAAATTAATTGAATAATATTTAAATTATAAATACCATGATATAACTTGTTTAAATTGGGGTATACTGGTAAGATCCATGTAGTGGACATGATTTTATTTGGTGCTCGCAATGGGTTCTTTTGTAGTACTCAGGACTGTATTTGGATCCTATAGAGGGGACTTGCATAGAACCCATGAATGAATCTAGATATCAAATCCATATCTTGTGGGAAATGAAAATAAGAATCATTCATGGGACTCATGGTTCATGAAATCTGATAGCCCAAATAGAATTTTTCTGATGCAGAAGACATGATTCCATGGACCTACAGTGTCTCTAGGGATACACCAAATGTTTTACAGTGACCACTAATACCATTAATATCTTTTATTATTTTTCTTGTTGTGTGATTGGTTATAGGATATTTAACACGAGATTTTTAATAAGGGATGCATAAAATTTAGACTTGATTTTTTAATGATGTATCACATGACCAATAGAGGTATATTGAGAGGGTGGTTACATGTCTGAATAAATCTACCTGATTGTCCCTAGAGAATTGTGAATGTGGCTGGACGCACCCAACAACGTCCATGACACAATGATTATTGAGGGATCACAAGGAAACAAAATTTTGAAATAGGATTCATGTATTTATCTCACACAAAGCATGAGTAAATCACACACACATAACATTGTGAGTGACTGATCCCAAGAATGTAAACAGTTTTCCATGATTTGATGAATTAAGGAGGTGGAAACATGCCTATAAATACCCTAAGAACCACCATTAATTTTTAATGAATATTATCTTAAAAAGAATAATTTTATGATTATATAGAGAAGATACATGAAGTGAGATCTCACATCATGGGTTTAAAAAGAATGAGTATACATGATTGAGCTCACATAAGTCTTGCACATGATATGAAAAAGGACTTTCTCAAAGGTAGAAACATGACTCACAAAAGAGTACCCATGAATGTGGACTCATGATAGTATGCTCACACCGAGTGGATCTTGCACAATGTGACAATAGGGATTCACAGTAGGGGTTCTCTATAAGGTTTCATGGAGACCAGGTGTTCACGCACAGGGTTTTTTGTGACCAGAGGTTCACGCATATAACTAGTGGATCTCAAAACGTGACATAGGTTCACACATGGTTACCAAAGGGCTAAACAATGTTTTATAGGATTATAAAGGTTTATAATGATTTACAAAAAGTGACCAGATGTTTTCACATTGTATAATAGGTAAGAACAAGGTTACTATAAGTTCAAACAAGTTGAAAGAGGAATCCACAAGGTTCCAGGGGTTCACATAATGTTTCAGTGGTTCACACAATGGCTCTAGGGATTCTCAAAAGGTTCTATGGGTTAGTGTATGGTTCATACGGTTCACAATATGATCTCGAAAATGAATTATGTTCTATGGTCTCGCACATGGGTATCACACAAAAATATTGCACTTGGAGATACCCAATAACATTTCTCTATGAATAGTATCTTTGTCACATCGGAACATTGAAGGAGATGAAGAAGACAGAGGATCTGAACCCTCTAAATATACATGTAGATGGATATATTCACTACTGCATTCAATGAAGTGTAAGGAAAATGTAGAATAACATGATGATTGAGAGAAATAAGAGGTTATTGATGTATCTATATTAATGAGAAGTATTGTGTAGTTTTCAAGAAATTTGAAGTGTTTCATCTAGGATTTTTCATAGATTTTAAAGAGAAACATAGAAATAAATTCAATAGAGCATCCACATATAGTTGAGGATGTATTCATTAGAAATTGTGAACATACCTAAATGTATATAAACATTGGGGACCAAAAATTAAATAAAATGTTAGTGGATCTACTCCAAGATAAGTCAGAACAAAAGGGTAATATAGTGATCCTTTCCATTGGATGTCAGCCATAGAATGTGGCATTTGGAGTCACCCATTAAAATGTAGTGATCAGAACCAAATCCTTGTAAATTTAGTGAGCCTAGTTATAAAAGATATATATCTTAATAATTGTATATTTTTAGTGTTCCATAGTGAATTTGGTTTAATTGGGTTTTTTTCTGTTTTATGCTCCTTGGATGTAGCCCAATGAGGATGTAACAAGTAAAAATATTTGTGTCCTTATGATTTCATTACTAAAATTATTCACTGCACCATCATCTAATATGACTGGAAAATGTACAATAAAATGTTCATTAAAAATAATGTGAGCCTTATAATAAGATCCAGTGGTTCATGAAGAATTGGAAAACAATATCCATATGTTTATTAATCCCCTATTAGAGTAACTAGGACCATTTTGGACATAAAAAAAGAAAAAAAAATCAGTCACTGTAGATACACCACTTCCTCCACAAAAAACATTATATATGGGTATGATCCTGGGTTATATAGTCTATTGATACCCAAGCCATTTTCATATAACATTACGTGATTTAAGTATAAATTTATATCAGAGTACTAGCCAATGATCATTAAGTCTAATGTATTGGAAGACTGGGTATATATAACATAAAACATGTGGAAAAAATACTTAATTACATAATCCCAATGAAGAGATCCTAAAAATATTTGAGTACTTGCATCGACATAGGGTACCCTAGGGAAGACATGAACAATGGGGTGAGCTGAAAAGCCCAGTAAGGGAATCAATATAAGGATACATCTTAAGCACACGAGTTAGAAGGCATGACATAATGATATCAAAAGCATAGAACATATGAAATCATATCGTATAAGCATGGGTTAATATAAACATGGAATCATATAAATGTGGATGAGTACTAAAAAATTTCTTTGGTAGGGTTCAAGGCTAACCGCCAATCCCATTTCCATTTTACTATTGGTCAAGGCTAACCACCAATCCTGTTTCACATCGCATCTCATTAGACTTAACCTTACCCGAAGCATTAGAGTGCTATCTAGGTGTACCCATATAAAAATTTTCATGAATATTCTTTCCACATAAATATTGTTACCACATAGATAATCATACATACACAACAATACATAAACATAAGGGTACCCATTGAAAGAATTGGGTGCCAGAATCATGACATAAATCATAACCTATTGGCGTCAAGAATCTGTCCATCAAAGGAAATTATTAAAACATACATGGACGTTCATAGGGTAAAATAGTCATATAATAAGGTAAGTGGTGTCAATATAAAGTGACATCATATATGAAATGTATTTTAGAAACATTTTCATTAAATCATAGTTGAGCGGTTTAAAGGAAAATACTACATAGTTTTTCAGGTAGAAAAGAGGATATTATTTTATATAAAACAAGAATTGAACCAAAACGTTTTTAATAATAAAAATAATATTTTTATAAATAATGTGGGGTCTATAATAAGGGATAGAGTGATCTTTAAGTTGGGGTCAAAATTTGGGAAGTCCCCTTAAAACATGTTTTCTTTTCTGAAAAATCTATGGAGAGGAACTTTTAAAAAACATGTATATCGTCAAAATAATGTAATGAAAGGGTATTGGAATAATAATTTTTTACAGCTAATTTTAATGTATAAGATTCACATAAATAGATAATATAACACAATTTTTAATAAAATATAAGGAAACCCGAAAGAACAAAGAAGGTTCGGGTAGATTCATTACAGTTTTATCGGGATGGTGTTGGGTGTAACTATGAGGTCTTGATGAGAGAGAGAAGGGGTTCATCATCAATTATAATTCAAGAGAAAATTATGGGGGTGTTTCGTAAACATACCCCACATTTTTTTATTACACACAAAAGGGTATATCATTGTGGACAATCTTGATTAAGAGTGAAAAGGAGAAAAACCCTTACAATAAATCCATGGGTGTTCTCTACTTGTTATTAAAGACCAGAATAAACAAATTAAGTTTATTAATTCATATGTCTAGAACCTATGATATATGTAATTGATTTATTATAATACTTTTTAGTTCATTAAATGTCTTCTATATTAGTTATAAAGTTCAATTTCATTGTTCGAGCTTGTTTGTTTACTTGGTTTTAAAAGACCGGTTCACTTATATTCATGTTCAGAAAAACAAAAAAGAAGGAATTGGTTGTCTAGAGATAAATTTATATTCTATTAGTTAAAATAAATGAGATTAAATGGTTTTAAATTTATTTTTGATACTTATATTGAGGTCTAACTATTATTTAAACCATAATGACAACTGTTTTTGTTAATTACTAGGTTTGATTACAAAAAACACATTTTTCTGCATATCATAATAACATTTGTACAGAAGGTATACAGAAATAAAAAATGGATATATTACATATATAATAACCTGTTTCAACCATAAAACAAATGGTTTTATGACATAAATTAATGATTATAACAGAAATTGATAAATTTTGTCCTTGAATATGCTAAATTAGCACATCTCAAATGGTTCTTTCATTTCTTTCAAATAAAAGGTGGGGAAAAGGGAGAAGATAATGAAATATTCCATTTGTATGAAAAAATTAAAGTAAATTTATGTTACTAGATTTATCATAGTATTTGTGTTATGGTAGGTGAGGAAATAAACAAAAAGAAAATAACATAAAAGAAATGATGCAATTTGAATGAGGAATTTACCTCTTGAAATTCCTCCTCTGAGAACCTCTTAAAGGGAGAGGTTTTGGTTTTTTGAAAATGATTGGACGTTTTGGACGTGAGGGAGGTCTGTGGGGAGATATTTGCGAAGAATATTGGCAAGTCACCAGGCTTGAGATGAGTGAAGAGAAGAGGGAGTGAAGGGGGGTTTTATAGTGGAGGAGTGAGGGGATTTCTCAATATAAAATTCATTAATTTATTATTTACCCACAAGATAAATATTATTGAGTATTCCTTGACCAAGAATAGTAATTTTATTATTTGATACCAATCCTATAGTTTATGCATCTGTTGAACATCATCAATGACTCAATAAATCTATTATTGATCATTTATTGTATATTATCATGTACTACTATTCATAAAAAATTCATGTATTTCAGAAAAATCTCAAAACGTCACCACAACCATTTTTTATCATGAAAAATAAAAAATGAAGTCCATTTTTTAAAAATAATTGTGTACTTATGATTATTTTAATACTTATTAATAATCATAAATTATTTTCAAAATCAGTTTTAAAACATTAATTTACTCATTCTAAAAGATATGTATATCATAAATTCAACTAGAATAATTTTTATATATTATCATAGGTAAGGTTTCTATTCATTTATGTAAATCGCTATTCATAAGGGCATGTTACTATTCATAAGTGTAGGTTACTAACCACTAATAATTATTTTTTTCTTATCAGACTCCAAATAACTTAATTATTGCAACTGTGTATGTCATATTTTTGAAATTCTAAACACTAATGTGGCAAACATATGTTTAAAAGTCACATAGAACATAGTAGTTCATTATGTTTTGTTTTTTTGAGATTTTATGACATATTTATAAGAAATGAATTTTGATTTATAAAACAATTGGTCGTCACAATCTTCCCCCTTGATAAATTTCACCCTGGGATGTTCATTTTACATTCTATGCCAGAAACAGATGTTAGTACATTTCCATCATTACTTCCTCTAGTTTCCATGATTCCTATTTGTACTTATAGTTTCACTATAGTACCTTGACTAGATTATTTGTTTTGTTTCATAGAACTTTTTATCTATGATCTAAGATCTTCACTGGATGCTCCTCATAAGAATGATCATCCTCAAACTGTACCTCATCTAAAGAGAGTGCATGTGATGGGTCTGGTATGTAATTCCTTAAGAGGTATAATGAAAGACATCATGTAATTTCAACATGGAAGGTGGAAGTTCTAGTTGATAGGGAATTTCTCTGGAACAATCAAGGATCTCGAAGGGGCCAATGTACTAGGGTCTTAACATTCCTTTATTTACAAACCTCATGACCTTATTTTAGAAGGATATGCATAGAAATGTTATGTATCTGACATTGAACTCAAGGTCTCATCGACGGTTATCTACATAAATATTTTGTCAACTTTTGTGCCATATAAATATTATGTTTCTAACTTTAAACTCAAGGTCTCATCTCACTCACTTCATCTCAAAATGCCGGTGATCAACACATTTTACCATAAAAGGATTTAAATGGTTCCATTCAGATTCTCGAGTGAAAACTATATTTGTATGAGAATTTAACCAGAAGAAGATGTTGGTCCCATAATCCATTAAATTCCATAGAACACACTCTCAACATGTCTTCTAGAGTTTTAATAGTTCACTCAGAATGGACATCGTTTTGTGAATGATATACCATACTGATGTTCAGTTCAATGCATAGAGCATGTTGGAAACATTTCTAGAACATCAAGGTGAATCTCCGATCATGATCAGATATAATATATAGTGGTAATCTATGCCTCATTGTCACATCGTTGAAGTAAATTTGGGATAGTTTATCCATCAACAAGTCCACCCTTACAACAATAATGTGATTTTTCTTTGTAATACAATCCACAACGACCCATATTGCATCATTTCTACTCGGATATCCTTAGAAGCCCAGTGAAAAAGTCCATTGTAATGTTCTCCCACTTCAATGCTGCTATGGGTAGTGGTTGCATCATGCCCTTTAAATTTTGTCTCTCAGTCTTCATTTGCTGACATACTAGGCACATTGAGGTATACAATGTAATCTCATTATTCATATTGACCCACAAAATGTTTTCTCAGAGATCTTAATACATCTTTGTGCTCCCTTTGTGGACCGAAATGTTGAGCTTTGTGCGTCACATAGAAGCTCATTCTTTATCTCTGAATCAGCTCATTGACATAATCATGACCCAATTCAGAAAACTCATTCATCATCTATTTTGTAATCAATGTATTTCTATTTCTCAACCGCATCCGCTCTTTTTAAAAGATCCACATCCATTCATTGAGCATCCTATATTTTATCCAAGAGGGATAGTTGAGCATATCATTTGAGAATGTATTGATTATATTCCTCCCTTAAAGATTACTAGGTCCATTCATTGAAAATTTTAGATCATCAGATCCTTTTAAATTATCATAATTGATCATGATGCGTGATCCTTTCTACTTAGATCATATTCCAACTTGTTTGACTTACTGGGATAGTAGTAGACTGAGAAGTCATAATCCTTGATAACCTCTATCCATCATCGATGAAGCATATTAATCTATTTCATTGTGACTATATATTTGAGACTTTTGTGGTCAGAATATATCTCACAATTCTCCCCACGGAGATAATGTTGACAGATTTTCAATGAAAAGATCAGCATTGCCAACTCCAGATCGTGTATGGGATAGTTTTGCTCATGGATTTTCAGCTTCCATGAGGCATAAGGTTTCATTTTATCATTTTTCATTAGAACACTACCTAAGCATTTCATTGAATAATTTTAATACACCACAAAGAGTTCACCACATGAAGGGAGTGTGAGTACTTGCGCATTGATATGCCTATTTTTGAACTCCTTGAAATAGTCTTTATACTCTTGTGCCCAGACAAAAATTACTCTCTTCCGTGTGAACATGGTCCTTGGGTTTGAGGACCATGAAATGTTCTTTAAAAATCATTGATAATACCCGGCTAGACCCAAAAAGATGCAGACCTCTGTTAGAGATGTTTTCTGAGGGCACTCTTTAATTACATTCTACTAGAAAGGGACCACATATATCACTTTTTTGGTGAAAACATGCCCTAAGAATTATTCTTCCTTCATCCAGAACTCAGATTTCCTATACATTGTAGACAACTTCTTCATTCTCAATGTCTTTAACACGATTTTCAAATGCTCATCATGTTCCTCATTTCTCTTGGAGTATATTAGAATATCATCAATAATGACTACCAAAAATTTGTCGAGGTAATAAACGAATACACTATTCATTAAATTTATGAAAATTGCTGGCGAATTAGTGAGTTCGAAGGTATCAATATTAACTCCTACTGTCCATTAATCATTCTAAAAGAAGTATTGGGTATATATTCCTTCTTCAACTTTAGTTGGTGATATCTCAACTGAAGGTCCAACATACAGAAATAAATTACCCCATAAAGCTGATTAAACAAGTCATCTATCCGTGGAAGGGGATACTTGTTTTATATCTTGATTTTTTTGAGCACACTATAATCAATGTTGAGGATCATTCATATGTCTTTCTTATTAATGAAGAATCCACGGTGATGCACTAAGGCTTATAATAACCTACCCCATATTCTACTGTAACTACTTCTTGAGCTCTTCTAGCTCTACGGTAGACATTTTTTAAGGTGTCTTCGATATAGGGAGAGATCTAGTGATAAGTTCAATTCAGAACACAACCTCTCAGTCAGGAGGAAGACCAGGTAACTATTCATGGAATACATCAGTATAATCCCTCACGATGGGAATGTCATCAAAAATGATTCTCTCTATTTTGTGAATAAATTCATCTAGATATGATTTCTAATAAGGTAATAATATCCACACTTGAGATGAAAATTATAAAATAGATTCATCATTCTCCTTGCCCATGTAATAAATCTGAGGATGTTTTGAGATGTGAAAAGTGATCTCCTTTTCCTGAAAGATGATGTTATCTTTTTATAAAGATATCTAATCCATGCCCAATATAGTGTCAAACTACATAAATAACGAATGATGAGATTATTTTGGAGGTTCATTCCACAAATGTTAATTAGCGGGGAGTGATGAACAATTATTGCAATAATTTCCCCTATCACTGATCACATAGATATATTTTCCTCAAAATTTTGAGGTGGTTTTGGTATAGATTTTCTAAAAATGAATGATTTGAAAGAATGCGTAAAACCAGAATCAAATAGTACATTCACTATTCATGAATATATAACATGAATAACTGTCACAAGATTGTTTTCCGCATCCAACTCTGCCGTAGTGATAGAATAAGCTCTTCCATGTAGACTTGAAGGCAATTTTCGATTACCTTGGACAATCCTCAGCATAGGGAAATTGTTCGCATAATTTCCATAATCCTTGCATTACTAACAATGCACTGCAGGATGAGTGTTGATCTAAACCATCCTTTCTTCATCAACATTAGCAGGATTTTTCATATCCCTTTGGTAGTTTGTGGCCAGAAGACCAATCCATTATCATTTGAAGCAGTTATTTATTCCCTTTAGATAGTTACCAGGATAATTCTTCCCACAATTTTTGTGAGGTAAAAAATAAGGCTTCATTCTATCATGGGATTTTATTGATGATCCACCCATGTTGTTCTCCAATATTCTCTTCATGTCACTGGGCCCACGAGACCACTAAGATTCTCTAATCTCCATTTCAACCTTGAGGAAAAAATAGAAAATCTCCTAGTAAAATTCAATGTCTCTAATCGCAAATTCATTTTGTAGAATCGGTATTAGTCTTCTAATGAAGTGATCCACCATTCTTTAGATATTCATGACAAAGCCAGAGGTTGACCTTCAAATCCTTGTGAAGTTTGGTTCATATGCTCCGATGGATTCATCTTCCTTCTGCATGAGTCTGAGGAACTCACATTCCATCATGTGGTGAAGGGTCTGAGGGAAATATTTGTTGAAAAACATCCTTTTGAATTCCTCCCAATCCAATGAGTAAATTTCTTCTTGGGATTTTGTATTCTTGATCAGTATCCACCACTGATCATCTTACCCATCAAAACTATAGACTTAACGTACCACCTTATCTACTTCCAAGAACTGGAGGATGGAGAATTACTTTTCAATGGAGTTAATCCTCTATTCTATGAGGAGGGGATTAAATGATCTTCTATACATTGTAGGACTTTGCTACAAGAAGTATTCTACAAAAACTTCCTCTTTATGGGGAAGAGGATGGTGTTCCACCAGATTCATGTTATTATTCATAACTCAAGCCAACTGGGAAAGTATGGTCATGATGTTTTGATCAGCCTCTCCCGTTATATCAAGCATATCATTAATGAAATCTTCACATTTTCTATCGCATTCATTGTTGGAATATGTTCTTATATTTCCCACCATTAACTAGAAAAAATAACGTATAATTAGAGGTATTGAAAACATATTTAATTAGAATAAAAAGGAAACTTTCAACATATTAGGATATTGATATAAAGAAGATGTATATCCTAACTTATGATTTCTTAGGATTAAATCAGGGTTATCCTCAATCTATTTCACAAATTATATTCTTATGGTCTTTTTTTCCTTTATAATGGTTTTTACTACTCTCACGAATCAACCAAAGCATGCCCCCAGGAGTGTGGTAACCAAGAGTTGTACAAGGACTGTTGTCGTGCACCAGCTCTCATTCGAGTCTAGCTCAAAGTAGTGTTTTTGGGATTTACACTAGATATTTATGTGACATGGCAAACTGTAACTACTCGTTTCAAGTGAGGGATGTATTTTCTTGATAAACCACTAAATCAATACTCACCAAAAATTTTGAATGTTTTCTAATACTCAGTATCATCCATATGGTTCTAAAAAAGGTTCTCTATTACTAATCAACAAAAATAACTATACCATCATCTGATACCAACTATAGTGACCAAATCCTTTTACATATAACATTACTTGTTATTAAGCATAATTATACATTAGAGTATAATCCAAGGATCATTATGTCTATTTTCATGGATGACTAGTTACATATAACATAAAACATGGGGATAAAAAACAATTCATTATTTAATATCTATAAAGAGCTCCTAACTTCTATTGAGACCTTACATTTGTATAGGGTACCCTAGGGAACACATGAACAATATTGTAACACCCTAGGTAAATAAAGAATATGAAATTTTCATATTTATCCATTTTTTTGAATAAAATAATAATATTACATTAAAGGGGACGCTATGCTCGATGGCGTACCCAACATGCAACAACGAGTTTCTTGGGAATCTTACGTTGCACTCTAATAATAAAATAATATTATTTTAAATGGTAGTTAACATGTAGCCGTTGTATTGGCGGGAATGGATAGAAATAACTAAAATATGATTATATATGTTTTTAAATGATTTTACATTTATCCAATAGAGGATATAGGCGTAAAATACGGAAAGAATTCAATTTTAGGCGTATATGCCCTAGTTTTCACTAAAGGTTCACTTATCACCTTTTGATGTTGAACCATCATTAAATATAGTTTTGTTCACTCTTAAACATTCTTT
This sequence comes from Viscum album, assembly GCA_963277665.1. Taxonomy (NCBI): domain Eukaryota; kingdom Viridiplantae; phylum Streptophyta; class Magnoliopsida; order Santalales; family Viscaceae; genus Viscum; species Viscum album. The sequence continues at coordinate 337,101,809 of OY728157.1, read as the reverse complement.
TGGACCAAATAAAACTCTTATTAAGAATCGGGACATCAAAATTTACTTTGTGTAAATTTTTGGTATCTTTCCGATAAAGTTCATTTTTCTTAATGAATAGTGTAAAATGTTGTATTTTAATTCAAAACCTCTTTTTAATCTAATTTATTTATATGATTAGATTATCTTTTGAATTGTTTTTAAAGTGAAATTAGAATATAATTTTACCATTAAGTCCAATAGTGGTTGTTGCAATTAATTTCACATTGAAATCAGACTTTAACCAGTTTCAATCTTTTGATACTTATTGTTTCATAAAAACACACTATTTGCTCTGACAACAGGAATTAATTATTAAATTAATTAATGTGACTTATTTGTTTTTAATTTTTTAAAATAGTCTTCATTTTTGAATTCGGAATATCAAATATAGCTTAGGGTGAATTTTTGGGATTTTTCTGAAAAACATCAATTTTTGATGAATAGTGACACCACTAAGTGGTACTTATAAAAACTGATTTTTCCGTTTAAATGAAATTTTGCAATATTTGTGTTTTGAATTTCAAAAATCCGACATACATGGTTTTCATTAAGAATTAAAATTTAGTTCAATGGGATAAAAATAATTTTTTGGTGAATAGTAACATATTAAGTTTTTAATCGCGATTAGAGGTAATTAGTGTAGTTTAAGGTAAAAATAATGTTTTAATAATATGAAATGAGCTTGAAACATGTTCTAACCTCATTGGATGTTTAATGGCCGACCAAGACAAGCCATGGGTCATCTTGGGGACCCCATGGAGCCACTTTGGTTGGGAAATGACATAAATAACTTTTTATTTAATATAAAATTAAAAATGACACAAACATTATATGTTTTACTAAAACAATTTTTAAGTGGGGTTATAAAAGTCAGATTTTTTATTATAAATAGTCATTTTAAATATAATAAGATTTCCTACATCATAGTAATTTTTTATAATTTTTAGACATTAAATAAATTAAATTATTTATGACATCATAGTGATGCAATGATGACATCATTATCTGACGATTTAAATAAAATGAGAAGATAATGTAAACTCTATGACCTACACATGTCCAAAACTAATTGGATGGGTGTATTTCGAACCTTTATCACCTTATACACTAATTATATCAATGTGGGACCTTTTAAAACCGAAACACATTTTCAAATAAAGTAATATTTCTTACTTTCAAAAAGTGACCCTCCTCTCCTCTTATATAAGGCCCCCACCTCTACCTCATTTCACACACTCCTCAAGCCTTTTGCTCGGACAACCCCTGCCCATTTACTCTCTCCACATCCCTCTACTCATCCTAGAGGATTCCCTTTGGGATGAATCCTTTAAAAGGAAGCCTTTAGGATCACATCAAAAGGAGTTACACTTTTAAAGGTAATTCATTCTCTCATGTTCATTTGATTTATTTTGCTTCTCCAACACCCTAAACTCTTTTTATTTACTTCTTTTGTAACAACAACAGTATATTCAATATTCTAGGATGTTGTTATAAGATTTATTCGAGCTACATTCTCACACAACTACATCAAATGGTTCAATAACATATGGTTTCCGTGGATGGCGAAATTATGCCTCCCGAAACGATGATTGTTCAATACTCATTTATCACCTTAAAAGGTGGCCATTATGATGTCACTATTTTTATATATGATATATAATATTTTTATGTTTTCCTTAAGCTTCTGTTTTTTTTCATTCTGGGAATACCTTTATGGTTTCCATTATGGGTAAATGCGATATCTTCATTTAAGGAAGTGCGGACTACCGCCCCCTCAAAGTGATTTGATTTGTTAAATACCATATGTGGGACGTATAATGGATTTAACTATTATATTATATATGATATTATACTGGAATTATAATATACCTTTATATAATTATTATTCCATTCTATAAAATATGAAATAGAAATGAAAGTAGCGTTCATGCGTACATACGGCTTACCGTCTCCATGAACGGTGCATTTCATTTCATATCTATAATTGATTATGTAATGTTATAAATGTATGAATGTACTGGATATATATGAAAAATATGATATCTACATAATGAATTCAATTCTTGATATAATAAAAATTTGGCCACATGAACAACATGTAATTGTAAGAAGTCCACTTTCGACTTAAGAAAAAAATATTGGTAAAACAAATATTATTAACTTAAATGATTACATAATGTATATGACATGGTAATAAGTGATATAAAAGGAATAATGAACATTAAAAATGTTCTTAAGGAAGTAGAAATTAACTCATGTTTATTATTCAGGACATTAAAGAACGATCGAGTCAAGTCGGACCCGAGGTAAGGGATCCTACTCCTCTCTTTCTTTTTAAGTACACACTTTTATGTCATTCCATTTAAAGCTCATCATTCATGTTATTGGGATGATATTTTATATTAACCTTATAGTAATTTTTATGTTCATGTGATTAGAGACCCTATTATCTCTATTCAATCCATTTTGGAAGTTTTGAGTGGCGCCGTTAGGCTGCCGAACATTCGTAAGAGATCTAACCTCTCTATTTCTTTTTAAGTACTCTCTTTTATGTAACTTCTTTTAAGATCCTCTTTGAAATGCTGGGGGATGTTATTTTATATTCCTATTGAGGTAAATTTTATTTTAATGTGATGATATACCCTATTTGATCTCATCAATCCATATTCGGATGTTTTATGTGCCACCGTTAGGCTTCCGAGTTTTCGTAAGAGATTTTTCATCTCACTTTTATTCCAGTGAGATTTATGCTACATTTGCCACAAATTCCATTTATTGGTGTATGTAATGCCATTATTCTACTCTTTTTGTAATATAAATTCATTTATGAGTATTTACATCAATGATCTTTTGTCCTTCTTTCATGGGGTGTATGTTTTGAAAGATACCCAAGTCGGTAAGGGAACCTTTCACCCTTCTCTTTTTTTAAAAGATTTCTTTTGTTGGGTCTTTTAATTTACATATTTTTATGTTGGGATATGTTCTCATATATCCTTTTTGATGTAAATTTTATTTCCAAGTGATGAGATACACTTTCTATCTCTCATCAACTCATTTTGATGTGATGCCGTTAGGCTGTCAAGGGAACTTTTTAACCCAATTTCGATTTCTTTGGGTTCAACATGTATTCATTGAATATGTCATCCATTGAATATGTGTGAATGACCTTTTATTGTTTTACACTTAATATCCACTTATATTGGGTGTATTTATATTTGTCACACATATTTTTGAGATTGATTTGTCCTTAATTTAAGGATACCTTCTTTATAAGGGATTTCATCACATTTGACATTTCTATTGAGGGTTCATTATTGTTATGAACCAATTCACTCTTATATGGTTTATATACTGTTCTTTGGAGTATTATATCATGAATCCAGTTATTACATGATATTATAAAGTTTTGACTAAATGTTATTCCTCAATTATTGTATTCAAGTGTCTCTAATTTTGGTAAAACCCATTCAACAAAAATATCCTTTTAAATGTTTTAATTATTTGTTCTTATTAATATCCATGTTTTCAAAATTGTTTTAAGGATTTATTTATATGGATATTAATGGTTTAAAATTTTAATCTTCAATGTGGTATGGGACACTTTGATTCAAAAATCTCTTTATTAAATGTTTTAAATGGTTTTGGAAATGGTTTCTTTTTGAATGGATTCATTATTTCAATATTTTAAAGTGTTATATTTTGATTGAAATGTGGAAATGTTATGTTTCATTTATGCATGTTTTATGTGATACATTTATGTTATGGTTCTTGGGCATTGTTATGAAAATGGTTGGTTCCGTGATAAACTAAGGGCGGGTGAGCCCGATATAGCTCTCCAATGCATTGGGTAACGCGATGGAGTGAAACGTTAAGGTTTCTCCGAAGAGATTTAGGGAATATACTGTGATGGGTATTCCAAACGTAACCAAGAGGGTTACTCTCTACGTAAGAATGTTATGAATGCCTCAATTTACTTTTATGTCTTATGTTTTCTATGATTTATTCATGATTTGATATGCCTATGTTTTATGGGTAATGTGTGATTTCATTCTAATGTATATATGAACTCATGTTTCCTTTCCATATTTTTATAACTCTTACTCAGCTTTTTATGCTCATCCCATGTTTTTGAAATGTTTTTCACAGGTCAAGGGAAAGGTACATGATGTTATGATAGTGTCAAGGATGTGTCAAGAAAGAATTTGTGTTATATTTTAAATATGTTTCCGCTGATGGGAAGAATGAATACTATTTTTATGTAACCACTTTGGTTAAATGTAGAATGTAATGCAAGTTTCATGATCTAATTCTCTAAAACTCTAAACCTAAAAATATCATCAATGTGTAATCTTTTAATAACTCAATATAAAGTACAGTTTAAAGCTGGGGCCTTATAGTTGGTATCAAAGGTCGGTTTAGATAACTTTAGAGGTTAGGGTATTCTCTAAGCATAAGTAAAATTTACATAATGGTTAGGATTTCAGAAAGAGTCATAGTTTTAGATAAATTGAATGAGTAAGTATATCTTAGTGTTTACCTTCCTCATTAGTACATGGTGGTTTTTTTGATATACTCACACTGACCTTTTTGGTTTTAGTAAATGGCTGGATCTAGACGGCACCAAAGTGACAATGGGTTTGAAGGAAAATGTGGTGGTTCTCTGATTAAGATACTGTATGAGATGGGGGATTCAATGAGGAATCTCATAGTTGTTATAAACCAACTATCAAGGAGTCATGATCAACCACTTAAACCTTTGTGAGTTCTCTAATGCATCATGTACAAGATGTCCAACTCGATGTGGAAATTCAGGTAATAATTATTAAGGTAACCATTAGGGTTTATATGATCCTTACTTTTGAGGTAATTATGGGTTATTATATGATATGATGGAAAATGAATGAATGAGATAAACTTGAGGTTAAAATATGTTATGATTATTCTTGAAGATTTTATCTCATTTTGGGGAATGTTTTAAGAATTATATAGTTTTGGAAAAAGGACAACACGCAGACCGTGTGACAACCCATCGCATCGGACAAAGCCGCGGGAATCGAACCCACAACCAATGTGCGACTGGTATTTATCGCCTACCACTAGACTACGTGAAGTACCTGGTTAGTTTGACAGATTCATTGTATTTATATGATTTTATGAATTAAGAGTAATTTTATTTTGGGTTATTTATGAAAATGATTAACCTAGAATGGAGGATATGTGATTAGGTTAATTACTTTTTAATACGAGACTTTAAGAGGAACTGATGTTGTTTGGAGACAAATGTTACGATTCAACTTGGAAGACTATGTGACTAAATTCTTCAAATATTTGGGTTTCAATCATATATTGGTTTACTTTGAAGAATTTTATGGACGAATTGTCTATCAGATGGTCCTCGTTGAACATTGGGTTTTGTTGGACAAATTTTGGAGACTAAGCATGGATTTTCTTTTTAATGGGTTATCCTTTTATGGATTATCTAACCTTTTACTAACCTTTTTGGTTTTGGTTTTGGTTAAAGCCTAAAGACATGGGATGTATATAGTTCTCTTTTTTGGATCAGGTGATTCTCTAGAAGTTGATTATAGTACTCTTAATGCGAACAAGTCTCCCTAAATACTCGTCTTTTGGAAAAAATATGAGTTTGATTAAGGAATCTAGTAAAAGTTGAAAGTCAACATGATAAGTGATTATGTTTCCTTATAAATATATTCATCAATAAAAAGTACATTAAAACAAAAATGTTGTCTGTTAACTTTTCCTACTGGGGAATCGAATACCGTTTAACCAATCACAAGTTTGTGATTTTCTCGTGGTTAACTTTTTCCTAAACATGTTTTCTATCACACTCCATCAGAGCATGACCATTTGTTTTTTCCTCCATGTCCATATTTTCATACTTGGAATCCTAGTATGGGTTAAGTCTGGTGACCTCTCTACTTATCATTCTTTATTTTAATGTGATTGTTTTACAGACGCTTGTTCCAATGTGGGACTTTCAAGGATGTTTCCAAGCTCAATTTTAAAAATTGCGAGGATGCAATTTCCAAAAGGGGGGAAGGATGTAACACCCCAGGTAAATAAAGAATATGAAATTTTCATATTTATCCATATTTTTGAATAAAATATTGATATGACTTTAAAGGGGACGCTATGCTCAATGACATACCCAACACGCAACAACGAGTTTCTTGGGAATCTTACGTTGCACTCTAATAATAAAATAATATTATTTTAAATGGTAGTTAACATGTAGCCGTTTTATTGGCGGGAATGGATAGAAATAACTAAAATATGATTATATATGTTTTTAACTGTTTTTTCATTTATCCAATAGAGGATAGAGGCTTAAAATACGGAAAGAATTCAATTTTAGGCGTATATGCCCTAGTTTTCACTAAAGATTCACTTATAACCTTTTGATGTTGAACCATCATTAAATATAGTTTTTTTCACTCTTAAACATTCTTTTGGACCAAATAAAACTCTTATTAAGAATCAGGACATCAAAATTTACTTTGTGTACATTTTTGGTATCTTTCTGATAAAGTTCATTTTTTAATGAATAGTGTAAAATGTTGTATTTTAATTCAAAACCTCTTTTTAATATAATTTATTTATATTATTAGATTATATTTTGATTTGGTTTTAAAGTTAAATTAGAATATATTTTTACCATTTAATCCAATAGTGGTCATTGGAATTAATTTCACATTGAAATCAGACATAAACTAGTGTCAATCTTTTGATACTTATTGTTTCATAAAAACACGCTATTTGCTCTGACAGCGGGAATTAATTATTAAATTAATTAATGTGACTTATATGTTTTGAATTTTGTAAAATAGAATTAATTTTTTAATTCATAATATCAAATATATCTTAGGGTGAATTTTTGGGATTTTTCTGAAAAACAACAATTTTTGATGAATAGTACACCACTAAGTGTTACTTATAAAAACTGATTTTTCCGTTTAAATGAAATTTTTCCATATTTGTGTTTTGAATTTAAAAAATCCGACATACATGGTTTTCATTATGAAATAAAATGTGGTTCAATTGGATAAAAATAATTTTTTGGTGAATAGTAACTTATTATGTTTTTAATCGCGATTAGAGGCAATTAGTGTAGTTTAAGGTAAAAATAATGTTTTAATAATATGAAATGAACATGAAACATGTCCTAAACTCATTGGACGTGTAATGGACGACCACGAAAAGCCATGGGTCAACTTGGGGACCCAATGGAGCCACATTGGTTGGGAAATGACATAAATAACTTTTTATTTAATGTAAAAGTAAAAATGACACAAACATGATATGTTTTACTAAAATAAATTTTAAGTGGGGTTATACAAGTCTGATTTTTTATTATAAATAGTAATTGGAAAGCTAAAAATATTTCCTACACAATAGTAAATTGTTTATAATTTTTAGACATTAAATAAAGTAAATTATTTATGACATTATAATGATGCAGCGATGACATCATTATCTGACGATTTAAATAAAATGAGAAGATAATGTAAACTCTATGACCTACACATGTCCAAAACTTATTGGATGGGTGTATTTAGAACCCTTATAACCTTATCCACTAATTATATCAATGTGGGGCCTTTTAAAACCGAAACACATTTTCAAATTAAGTAATATTTCTTACATTCCAAAAGTGCCCCTCCTCCGCTCTTATAAAAGGCCCCCACCTCTACCTCATTTCACACACTCCTCAAGCCATTGGCTCTGCCAAACCCTTCCCATTTACTCTCTACACATCCATCTCCTAATCCTAGAGGATTATTTTTGGGCAGAATCCTTTCAAACGAAGTCTTTAGGCTCAAATCAAAAGGAGTTACACTTTTAAAGGTAATTCATTCTCTCATGATCATTTGTTTTATTTTTCATCTCCAACCCCCTAAACTCTTTTTATTTACATCGTTTGTAACAAAACCAGTATTTTAAATATACTAGGACGTTTTTATAAGATTTATTCGAGCTAAACTCTCACACAACTACATCAAATGGTTGAAGAACATATGGTTTCCGTGGATGGCGAAATTCTGCCTCCCGAAACGATGATTGTTCAATACTCATTTAACACCTTAAAAGGTGGCCATTATGATGTCACTATTATTATATATGATATATAATATGTTTAGTTTTTCCTTAAGCTTCTGTTTTTTTTCATTTTGGGCATACCTTTATTATTTCCATTATGGGTAAACGCGATATCTTCATTTAAAGAAGTGCGGACTACCGCCCCCTCAAAGTGATTTGATTCGTTAAATACCATATGTGGGACGTATAAAGGATGGAAATATGATATTATATATGATATTATACTTTAATTATAATATACCTTTATATCACTATTATTCCATTCTATAAAATACGAAATAGAAATGAAGGTAGCGTTCATGCATACGTACGGCTTACCGTCTCCATGAACGGTGCATTTCATTTCTTAACTATAATTGATTATGTAATGTTATAAATTCATGCATGTACTGGATATATATGACATATATGATATATACATCATGAATACAATTACGGATATAATAAACATTTGGCCACACGAACAACATGTAATTGTAAGAAGTCCACTTTCGACTTTAGAACCAAATATCGGCAAAACAAATATTATTAACATAAATGATTACATAATTTTTATGACATGGTAATAAGTGATATAAAAGGAATAATGAACATGAAAAAGGTTATTAAGGAAGTATAAATTAACTCAAGTTTATTATTCAGGACGTTAAAGAATGATCGAATCAAGTCAGACCCGAGGTAAGGGATCCTACTCCTCTCTTTCTTTTTAAGTACACACTTTTATGTCATTCCTTTTAAAGCTCATCTTTCTTGTTATTGGGATGATCTTTTATATTACACATACTTTAATTTTTATTTTCATGTGATCAGAGACCCTATTCTCACTCATCAATCCATTTTGGAAGATTTGAGTGGCACCGTTAGGCTGCCAAACATTCGTAAGAGATCTAACCTCTCTTTCTTTTTAAGTACTCTCCTTTATGTCACTTCTTTTAAGCTCCTCTTTGTAATGTTGGGAGATGTTATTTTATATTCCTCTTGCTTTAAATTTTATTTTAATGTTATAATATACCCTATTTGATCTCATCAATCCATATTCGGAAGTTTTATGTGGCGCCGTTAGGCTGCCGAGTTTTCGTAATGGATTTTTCATCTCACTTTTATTCCCGTGAGATTTATGCTAAATTTTCCACAAATTCCATTAAGTGGTGTATTTACTTCCATTATTATACTCTTTGTGTAATATAATTTCGTTTATGAGTATTTACATCAATGATCATTGGTCCCTATTTCATGGGGTGTATGTTTTGAAAGATACCCAAGTTGGTAAGGGAACCTTTCACCCTCCTCTTTTTTTAAAAGACTTCTTTTGTTGGGTCTTTTAATTTACATATTGTTATGTTGGGATATGTTCTCATATATCCATATTGATGTAAATTTTATGTCCAAGTGATGAGATACCCTTTTTATCTCTCATCAACTCATTTTGATGTGATGTCGTTAGGCTGTCAAGGGAACTTTTTAACCTAATTTCGATTTCTTTGGGTTCAACATGTAGTCATTGAATATATCATCCATTGAATATGTGTGAATGACCTTTTATTGTTTTAAACATAATATCCACTTATATTGGGTGTATTTATATGTTTCACACATATTTTTGAGAATGATTTGTCCTTAATTTATGGATACCTTCTTTATAAGGGATTTCATCACATTTGACATTTCTATTGAGGGTTCATTGTTGTTATGCACCAATTCACTCTTATATGGTGTATATACTGTCCTTTAGAGTATTATATCAGGAATCCATTTATTCTTATGATATTATAATGTTCTGACTAAATGTTATTCCTCAATTATTGTATTCAAGTGTCTCTAATTTTGGTAAAACCCCTTCAACCAAAATATGATTTTAAATGTTTTAATTATTTTGTTCTTATTAATATCCATGTTTTCAAAATGGATTTAAGGATTTATTTATATGGATATTAATGGTTTAAAATTTTAAGCTTCAAGGTGTTATGGGACACTTTGATTCAAAAATATCTTTATTAAATGTTTTAAATGGTTTTGGAAATGGTTTCTTTTTGAATGGATTCATTATTTGAATATACTAAAGTGTTATATTTTGATTGAAATGTGGAAATGTTATGTTTCCTTTATGCATTTTTTATGTGATACATTTATGTTATGGTTATTTTTCATTGTTATGAAAACGGGTGGTTCCGTGATAAACTAAGGGGGGGTGAACCCGATATAGCTCTCCAATGCATTGGGTAACGCGAAGGAGTGAAACGTTAAGGTTTCTTCGAAGAGATTTAGGAAATATACTGTGAAGGGTATTCCAAACGTAACCAAGAGGGTTACTCCCTATGTAAGAATGTTATGAATGCCCCAAGTTACCTTTATGTCTTATGTTTTCTATGATTTATTCATGATTTGATATGCCTATGTTTTATGGGAAAAGTGTGATTTCATTCTAATGTATATATGAACTCATGTTTCCTTTCCATATTTTTATAACTCTTACAGAGCTTTTTATGCTCATCCCAAGTTTTTGAAATGTTTTTCACAGGTCAAGGGAAAGGTACATGATGTGATGATAGTGTCAAGGATGTGTCAAGAAAGAATCCGTGTTATATTTTAAATATGTTTCCGCTGATGGGAAGAATGAATACTGTCTTTTATGTAACCACTTTGTTTAAATGTGTAATGTAATGAAAGTATCATGATATAATTCTCTAAAACACTAAACCTGAATGGATCCTCAATGTGTAATCTTTTAATAACTCAAGATTAAGTAAGGTTTAAGGGTGGGGCCTTATAAAAATGGTCATCTGAAAATCCCAGCAAGGGAATGAACATACAGATACATCTTAAGAACATGAGTGAGGAGGTGTAGCTGAAAGATATCAAAAGCATGGAACATATGACATCATATCGTAATATCAGGGGTTCATATAGAAATGGAATCATATAGAATTGGTAGAATCATTATCCATTTCTTTGGTATGGGTCAAGGCTAATTTCTAATCCTGTTTCCCCTTTTAGTATGGGTGAAAGCTAACCACCCATCCCTTTTCACATCACATATCATGTGACATAACCATACCCAATGCATTGGAGTTCTATCTGGGTGCTCCCATACCAAAATTTTCAATAATAATCATTCAACATAAATTTTCTTACTACATAGATAATCATACATAATCAATAATACAGAAACATATGGGTACCCATGGAATGAATTGTGTGAAACAATCATGACATAAATCACAACCAATGGGCATATCATGAAAGTGTCGATGAAAGGAAAAGATTATAACATATATGGACGTTCATAGGGTATAATAGGCTTATGACATGGTATGTGGTGTCAAACATAAGTGACATCATATAATAAATGTACTTTAGATATATTATCATTAAATCATCTTTGTGTGGTTTTAAGGAAATTACTATAGATATTTTCAAATAAAAAAGAGTAAATTATTTTATATTAAACCTGAATTGAACCAAGATGGTGTTAATAATAAATATACTGATTTTATAAAGACAATGGTGTCTTATAAATAATGATAGAGTGCACGAGAAATTTAGGTATAAATTTTGGATGTACCCTTAATACAGGTTTTCTTATCAATGTGTTCTAAGGAGGAAATATTTTAAAAACATGTATATCATCGAATGAAAGTGATGAAAGGGTATTGATATAATAATTCTATAAAAATCACCATAATTTAGATTATTCACATAAATAGATAATATGACACCATTTTGAATGAATGATAAGGCAAACTGAAAGAACAAAGAAGGTTCATGTTGAATTTATTACAATTTTATCAGCATGGTGTCAGGTGTAACTAAGAGGGAATGATAAAAGAAGAGGGGTTTCACATATCATATAAAATAATAAGGATATATGGGAGTGGTGTGTAAACAAACACCAGAATTTGTTAGTACACACAAAAGGGAATAACATTGAGTACAATCATGTAAGAGTTAAAAGGAAAGGATCCCTTACCTTAAATTTGTTGGTGTTCTCCAATTGTTATTAATGACATGAATAAAAAATAATGCATATTAATAAAAAATTCCAGAACTTATTCTATTTTTAATTAATTTATTTTAACCATTTTGGTACATTCATGACATTCTTGATTAGTTATAAGCTTCAATTTCATAGTTGAAGTTCATTTGTTTACTTGTTTTTAAATGATAGGTTCACTTATATTCTTGTTCGGATAAACATGAATGATAGAAGTGGTTGTCCATAAATGAAGTTACATGGTTTTAGTGAACATACAAGGGATTACATGGCATTAAATTTTATTTGGTTACATAGATTGATGTCAAACTATTATATAAAACCATAGTGGCAATAGTTTTTTTTAATCAGTGGGTTTGATTATAAAGAACACGTTTTACATTATAAATTAATTCCATTTGTACAAGAGGATCACATATATAATAATAAAATATATTACATATATAATAATCAGCTTCAAAAATAAAAAATTTTGTTTCAAAACCATATTTAATGATTATAATAGAAATTGATAAACCCTTGTCCATGAATGTTCTAAATTAGCACATCTCAAACGGTGATTTAATATCTTTCAAATAAAAGTTGGGGGAAAAAGATAAGATAATGAAATATCTCATTAATATAAAATCATTCCAGTAAAAGTATGTTACTATATTTTTTATAATAATTTGGTTAAGGGATGTGAGGAGAGAAACACAAAAATAACATAAATGAAATGATGTAATTGGAAAGTGGAATTTACCTCCTGAGGCTTCCACATTTGAGAACCTCTTAAGGGGATAGTTTTTGGTGTTATGAAGAGACTGGGAGATTTTGGACGTGGTGGGGGACCATGTGGGGAGATTTGGGAAAAATATTAACATGGAAAAAGGCATGATAGGAGTGAAGATAATATGAAGTAGGGGGGGGGGGGGGGTTGTAGTCGAAGAGAGAGGGGATTTCTAAATTTATATTTAGTTAATTTTTATTTCCCATAAGATAATGAATACTGAGTATTCCTTGACCAAGAATAGTAACATTATCATGTGATCCTAAACCTATTGGTCTTACATCAGTAGAACATCATCAAGGTCTCAATAAATCCATTATTTATAATTTATTGTAAAATATATTGTTTTACTTTTCATAAAAAATTCATGTATTTCGGAAAAATCCCATAAATTCACCCCAACTATTTTCATACATGTAGAATTCAAAAATGAAGTCCATTTTTCAAAAATAATTTTCTAAATATGATTATTTTAATATTTAATTAATAAAATAATTTATTATAAAATCCAGTTTTAAAACATTAATTTACTCATTCTAAAATATATCTATATTATAATTTCAAATTGGAAAATATTTATATATTATCGTAGGTAAGGTTACTATTCATTAGTGTATATCATTATTCCCAAGGGAATGTTACTATTAATAAGGGTAGGTTATTATTCACCAAAAATTATGTTTTTCTTACCAGACTCTAAATAACATACTGATTGCTACCATGTTTGTCAGATTATTGAAATTCCAATCACTTATGTGACAAGATAATTTTTAAAGTTCACTTAGCACTTAGTAGTTCATTATGTTGTGTTTTTATGTGATTTTATAAAATATTTCTAAAAATTATTTTCCATTTATAAAAAATTGTGTCGTTACATTGTACATACCTTTGATTATCTCATAAGTCCTCATTAATATGACAATAATATCTGATATAACAATCTCCCATGTAAGATTTAGATCGCTCTATCATTGTGCGCATGAACTGGGTCACATCTTATTGAAGTCTCAAACTGTTAGGGTTGAGAAAATAGCTCAACTATTATATCTATGTCTCCATATTAAACGGAATTAATGGATAACAGCTATTTTATATCAATAATGAATATAATTTAAAAAATAAATTTATCCTAAATTTAATCATCCATGGAGCCTCAAAACAATAGGCACTAATTGTTGAAAATGGTATTGTATCTTCCCACCTCCTCCTTGATCCTAGAATTGAAAACCTTGTTGTGGGGGTTGTAATTGGTTGAACCACCAACCATCCTATGCTTTTGTATACCTCCTCAATATCTATCTCCCATCAAACCACCATATTATATTTCATGAATCTGTCTTGGCACACCCTCGACCATATCAGAATCATCTCTACTACATGTTGGAATTTTTCGATCCATATGTCCCCCTCTGTCATAGGAGAGGCACCACCTATCCCTATACTGGTTTGATCTACCCTATGATCCCTACACCACTAGACCTAAGTCCTGATATCACACACTATAGCATTTGAAAATCTTCAATTTATATGACAGCGGCCAACTAAATGATGTTGCGGCCTCAAATGAATGGTTCAACTGCCAGCTCCCACTACCAGGGTATACTCTGTGAGAAATATTGCCACCAATAAGGGTCTCTCCAGCACATTATCATTGGTGGAAATGAAAATAGGTTCCATTGATACAATGATGTCATGATGAAATAACTACTTAAAGCACCCTATTATGAATAACTAGTCTTGTAACATATCCAATGACTAATGTGAGAGACAAGTAAACCACCCTGAGTACACTCTCTTTTTCAAAATACCATGCTACAGATTCATAACATCCTATATGCATACCAATCACAACGTGGATGGATTTAACTCCACTTTGAAGATATAGTATGAGTATGTATAAGAGAAAGTTGTCTTATGATGTGATTGAGTCACCAGGCTCCACCATCGACAATGACATTTTGGAGGATGACACATCATGGAGAATTCCACATGTCCAGACGATGAAATCACAAGGAAGGAAATGCAATTTACTACCTCTAGCTAGTCCTTATAATCATAAGGTCATGTTCACCAAAAAACATGGTAGGTCTCTACTATAAAAAAACATGAAACACACTTAACCTGCATGAATACTCAGGCATTACATATAGCTATGGATGCTTCTAAACAAGTGATGGTAGAGTTAGTAAGCCACCAAGTGGTACTATCTCTGGTATATAACCCTTTTCTAATTCCTAATAACTATTAAGTTCATCTTCATGATAATGTAGTAAAATCATAGATAGATGTCTATGTGAATATATCCTTAAATTAAAAAAAAATAAGTTCCATAGTCAAAAGAGTATATCTAGAGAGATAGCTCTAATTATACATGAAAAAATCAAAAATTCTTACAGGATGGTGGTGTTATTATTTTTTCAATCCATTGTATACATGTTCCTTGTTGAATAGTAGGCTATTATAGGCATGGTGTATTGATTTGTCAGTCAACACACCAGTATTGGAGTCCCTAGGCCGAAATCCGATCTTGAAATAATAAACACCATTACCCCAAACCAATCTCACTGAATATGGTTCTAATGTATAATTGATTCTTGAATACCTCTTTATCATGACTCTACTCAACATGGATCAACCTGTGACTACCCCAATATTTTTTCTAATAGGACCAGGATTGGTGACCAACACCGAGTAATAAAAACCCACAAATGGGATGCATTTTCATAAAGTACATGTATAAACACAAGAAGTCTCCATTACCACACTACTATAAAATATAAATCAACTAAAAAATGTAGGAAAACATATATGATTATATAATAAAGCAAGAAAATAATAGTACTAAATGTAGAAAAATGGGCTAAACACTAACCCAAAAAATACTATGAACTAAAACATTCTCCAAATGACTAAGTCAAATTGAATATCCCCATGAAACAATATGGTCTATCATGATTTATCTATTCTCTACAAGCTCCCTTCCATCTATTTACACCATTAAAAGGTCCATCTTCTTTATAAGACAAAACACATGTATTAAAAGTCCATGTAGGGTTGAGTATATCAATACTCATAAGGACACCCAAAAAACAATAAAAAAGAAGAAACAATTTCAATAATCTAAATACAACATCTATCAATAAATATATGAGATACACAGTCAAATATACTTTGTAAAGGAACCACACCATTAGGTGGTAATAACAAACATCCATCCACATGATTCTTATCAATGAAAGACTAATTCTGGGAGAACTCACTACACCAATAGTGAAATCATTGCAGACCTTCGATGAAGAGTTATATCTCATTGGTCCCCATAAATTTGATGATCGCTAGTACAGGAATACTATTTTACCAATATAGGGGATCACACCAAAAACCAATGGGGGACACTATAAACCCTAATCAAGATAAACCCTCTACATAGGGGACTGTATGTCAATGTATCTAGGGACCATATTATTACGGACTAATAGATGGAAGATCATATTCCTTTATACATAAGTTATGATGATACAACAAAACTAAACTATGGAAGAAAAGATGATAAATTTTCACACTCTAGTCCCATAGAAGAATAACCCAAATCTATACGAAACTCAACCACTATAGGGGGTCACAACATAGTCATATAGATGTAATGAAACATTGTAAATTGAGGGAAATGACCAAAAAACACTATCAACCTATAATGGACCAAAAAATGATAAATAAAAGACACAATATCTCTTTATGGGGTTACATTGTGTATACCATGGGGTACACATCATGAAAAACAATCTCATTGCATACCCATTGTGGAGAGCCTCAAACGATATGTAGCCTCCTAAAACATGACATGTAGAATTTATACATGATGTATAGAGGAACATAGTTTCTTACCTATGTCACCTGGCCATGTTCGTGTACCAATTGTGTGTCCATGTACTGGCCAATGTATGCTAATCCATGTCTAGGTACAAGTACATGACAAACTATCTATTTTTTTACTTTTAGACTTCTTTATGTAATCTTTGATGTACATTTAGATTAAAAAATTGAAGTTCCACATGATGTGTGATAGTGACACATTCCATGGGATACATATATTTCTCTTGAATTCATTGATAGCTCACATGGGGCCCCACCCAGTGTGAAATACTAAATTTCATGGTTTATTGGCCATAATTTTCTAGATCCATTTGGATCTATTCCACATTCTCTAATGCTTTAGTAGATCCATTACTCTCAATAGAACATGTTGATCGAGGTTCTTATTGTCATTTCCAACACAGTTTTATGAGAATCCAGGCTCGAAACTTATTAGAAAATCGATCTACATGTCCTTCTTTATTGTGCGCCTATGAATTCCAAATAATAATAAATCGAGTATCAAAACCCATCTAATTCCATAGTGGTGTGATTGTCACATTATTTTCAATCCAATCGCATATCTATGATTTCGGAACATTATTCCATGAAATAGGATCATAATGATCGATTAACCAGGATATGTCAAACACTGATTAAAATAAAGGATTCACATAATGAATAAGGAACCAGGTGAGAAAAGAACAAGAAAACTAAAGGAATGAACCTAAGTCGATGTTCATGTAAATCATGATCCACTTTGATGAGAATAATATTAACGAAATCTATAATTACAAAACCATTTTCCCAAAACTAAATTCATCTAAACTATCCAAAAAGATGATTGAACCATGGACCAATATTTTCATTGATTGATTTTCATTCATCGTATAAATCAAGAATATCTAATAAGTACAAAACACTTTTTTACCAAATATTGGATGGATAGAGAAATAAAAACGGTTGTGTCTCGATCCTTGATGGGATTTGTATCTTCCATTGGCGATACGATCTACGACCCAATACATATTTGTCATTTTCCTCAAAGAATCCTACACTACAGTAGATTTTAGGTCTACAGGGTTTAGTGAAATGAAATAAGACAAAATCCATAGTGAATTATTTAATGAGGAAGTATGTCGTTGCATCACAAACTAAAAAATAAATTCTTTAGTTATTTTATATTATTAATTGAAAGCCCATGGGAACATATATATAATTGCTTTCACCAACCATGGAAAAGTCACACCTAGAGTATAACACATAATAAGATCTCAATGGTTCTCTAATATTTCTGATTTTGGCCCCCATTTAAGAGTTATTCCACTTATCTAGGAAACAATTCACGCATTATATTTAACATATTTAATATCTTCACAACATTAATTTTTGGATCCACATGCCTCAGAATTGCAAGCAGTGTCAGAAAATGGCCCTGAAAATAATATATATAATATCCAAAAAATACACAGTAAATCATTGATAGTAAAACATCTCGAGATACCCAAATGGAAGACATAAATGAATGATTGCACATGTTTTGAATGAGAAGTAGTTATATTATTAATGTGTGGATGGTAGTTCTCTACAACAAAATTTCAGACATTCTAACTTATCAAACATTAATGTAATGAGTGACCCAGAATAGAATATATTGTCCTTCCTATGAAGAGTAGTTCTAATGTTTGGACCTATAGATCAGAAATACATGGACATGATGAGATGTTTTGTAAATACATTTTTGGGACTAGCATTCCTTTTGATGAGTGTCCATTCAATAGGAATCATTATGGGATGGGAAGACCTTCGTCGTCTATGTCTAGTGAATGTAATGAGAAAATTGGATGTTTTTTACTCCATTTACAAATGGAATGTGTTATCATAATCACATATATTTCCTCTATAAAAATAATAACTTCATGGAATCAATGATGAAAATATCAATGATGAGTTGTAAAAACCACATATCCTAAGGGAGTATCTTGGAAGATTTCATGGCTTTTCAGAAATAGCACAATTCCTATAATATGGTATCCATCATGCCTAAGCTCTATCTCAACCCATGATTTCAGAAAAGGGAAACAATCATTGAAAATATGGAACATACAATAATACCCTAAAAGTAATAGTTATCCATACTCAAGAACCTATGAAATACTCAAACCACCTGGTTCCACATGTCATGTGGTAGAAAAAAAATCACCATAAACTAGATAAAATTGAGATCAGGGTATCCCTTGATTTAGTGAATAGATTAATAAACTGTATTAATTCTATGATTTGGAGGTTTACATGTATTTAAAATAGGGACTGATAAAATAACATACTCAATATTCCACATCTATGAAATCCCAATAAGCATACAAGGGATAACCGATGTGTGATCGATCCTAATGTATTGGTCAAATTCCCATAGAGGACATATATACAGATGATTCCAATGGTAAATAACTACAATAAGCTTAATAAAAACACAGATAAACCATAGATCCCACCCACATTCATCAAAGCCTGGTTAAATTACATGAACAAAAGGTGGGGGTATGAATTTTTCATCATCAATAATGATGGGGAAGGCCAGTGTGACCCATACAATTAGAAATTGATTCCCAGTTAACCTAATATCAAGAATTATGACCCTCCTACACAAATACACATGCTCATGAACCACATTGTATGTTGTAATCTGAAATCATGAAGATAATACCTCTGGTACGTTTTTATTCCATCAAGAAATATTATGTGATTCTCCTAAAAAACCATGAATACATGATGATATCAATCATTCAACAAAACTTGGAGATGAAAACATTGACAAAATCCATAGGTGAAAAATTATAGAAATAAATGTTATTGTAATTGTGGGTTATCAAGTGATGACTATTCGATCGGTATTCCATATCATCATATCATTCACAGAGCATGATCTCGAAGAAGTCATATAGGGACATATCAAACCCCCTCTAGGATTTTGTAAAACTCAATGATGTAGATATCTGAATAGATTTTATTGAAAATTGGTTATGGATTTACCACATCCCAGTTTAGAATAATAATTTTGAGGATATAACATAGGTGATTTATAACATATAATGATATATATTAAAAGGAAGAATAAGAGAGAGTAAAAACCGCATAGGAAGATCAATATAAAATTTATGTTTCGGGATTTAATATCTAACACTAACGTCATGATTATCTATCAATGAATAAAAGATAATATCCATATAATAAGACAATGTATTTATTTCCATGGGGTGGTATGCTCAAAATTTCATGAATTCATGAAATACCCTACATATGGGATGGGTGACATAATATATGGTGACACGATCTACTTCAATTATTGTGGATCTATATATACTGAGGTTGGTTTCTACTAAAAACATGGAAAAAATGAAATGGTGGATGATTATATGAATGGTCCATCCTCCAATGGCCTGAGGATGACCCTATGAATCCCTCTGGTATACTTGATGATGAATATTTCAAACCTATACATCTGATTGAGATAGAAGTCTTCATCTTAGATGTAAAGGATCCTATTTCCCTAGGAACAACACGGCTGAAAAAAAAATCATATTTAAAATATCTCTATGATGATGCTAGGTGTCCTAGATGATAATTTCATTTTCAAATAATATCCATTCCAAGATAATTAAATTGATTCTCTCATATCTCCTACAATGTCTAATAATATATCAACACACTCAGATGTCCAATAAGGAGATGATGACTATAAGAACACACCACCTATATTTGGGGATGCAATATCAACCACCAGTGATTAGAATAGGTAAGGTATTATTGAAATATAAAAATAATCGTGAATCACATCGATTAATATCTCCATGAATATCCAAAATAAAGTAATTTATGTATCATTTCTAATCAAAAATCAATATGGTTTCTCTTGATATTATATAGAAATTCCTAAGCTATGTCCTAGTCTGGCTAGAATCCACCTCATATTACTATATTAACAACATGGATTTAAACCAAATGGAAAGATGATACATCCCCCCCATGAATCTAATGATTAATATGAAGATAACAAACTGATCAACGACATCATTGTTCAAGAAGTGGAATACTTGGGATGGATAACCAAAATTTTCAATCTAGTGAAAAGAAATGGGAATATTAGGGTATTAATAAATATTGGATTCCTTAATTAATAATTCCCAATATTTGGATTCTCATTTCCAATCATAGTACTAATAATCAATACAACTACTGGCTCCAATTTCCTTTCATTCAGGTATTGTTTTTTTCAAAACAATCAAATTATGATGGACACATAAGATGAGGAGGCCACCACATTTAGAGAACCTCAATGGGTCTTTTTTAAATTAGGACATTCTATTTGGATTGAGTAATGTAGGGACACCATATGAATGAACCATAAATCATACCGTTATTCCAATGTAGGATGAATAGATTAATGTTTTGTCAAAAATAATATAATCAAATCTCAATTGCAATGTGATCACTTCATGGATTCTCAGATAATCAATTGTATGTTTTGTCATCACATCAATAATATGAATCATCTAATATGAAAATTAGAGGTAACCTATGTGATGTTCTTTATACTTTTGGTATTCCATCTTGATACCGTGGTTAACCCCTAAAATACATGTCTAATCCTATTAAGTTTACCAGTATAAAGAAATAATGAATTCAAAAGGATTTAAGGGAGTAATGATTACATTAGGGGTTTCATATCTATCATGTGTAGAAAACATCTCCCCATTTCCATTATAATGAAGAAACTATTAACCTAATAATGGGATGAGTAATGATAAGAAGCCACTAAGAATCTCATGAACTACTTGATGCACCCATCAATCTTGATGCCACTGATAGAATTAATGTTTCTCATCTTATATGTGGCTACAAATTAGAGACCAATTAGAAATATACTAACATAAAAAACTATATGAGGATGAAAATATTTAATAAAACAGGTGATGAATGTTTATTAGTATCGATAAATAAAATTCTGATGTCGATACATATGTCATTGCACTGATCATTTCATTGAATATAGGTGAGGAATTACTTACAACATCAGCAAATTTACCTTGTCTATTGTAATGACAAACTCATGTAAATATATGTCTACCCTATGTTGACTGGGCATTTAGACCAATGTAATGTTATTTTGTAACAATATGAGATCACATTTTTGTTACAAAAGGATGTGAAATTTATTTTCATGAATGATTTCATCGCATCACATCCGGCTTCATAAAATACACAATTAGAAAATGAACATCGAGAAAAATAAGTTTAATATTCCCATTATGATCCTTGAACATATGAGATTTATTTTATCCATGCCTTAAAAAGTCATTTTGGCAATATTCTGGAAAACCAAAATCTCAATCTAGTTGTTTTATGTAAAATATTTTCTTCTATAGGAAATTTAACAATTCCCGAATGTTTAAACTATCTGAAGGAGGCACTAAAAATGAGCTAGAAGATTATCCCCACATTAAGGGCATGGAACAAGACCCACACATGTAGATAACCTACATGAACATCAATGAGGATTAGGATATTTTGATAAAACAAATTGGTAGGAAATATAAATTAAATAAGGGGATATTGTCTCCTCTTATTGGTTTTGTTAGAGGATATATGGAAGAAATTCATTTCAAACCCACATTGTTACATGTTCTTCAGTAATATTTTTTGCAGATGCAGTGGCTGATGAATCCATGGTCATGTTCGTCTTTGATCACGATGATGTATTATTCCACATCACACATAGAAGGAAAATATCATCAGTCACCATAAGTGTCAAGAATGAGATCCATCTAGTCAACACTTCCACAGAGCATGATTAACTAGTATATAACCATGGATGTATTGATATCATAACTGATTGTCTCCAAAATGGGAATCTTTGAATATATCGAGTTAGAAGGGAATATAGTCATCACTGAGTAGTAATGATCTCAATCTAGGATGGGATGAGTGAGAAAACATTATTCTAAAAATGAGGTTTTTATGGAATTCTTTTCATATTAATTTCATAAGTGGAGATTCCTTCCATTAAATTGGTTGTCAATGCAGGATCTTGTGGTGGTCATATGTTTGGGATAAGGCTCTCCCATTAAATCATCAAGCATGAATACCACTATAAATCAATGAAACAAGACTATATAGAATTCATCAATAAATTTCATTCATGATTGTTTCATGAATTTTTCATCCATTAACCCTTTCAATTAAAACATATAACTAAATATTCATTTCTTTTTTTTCCATATGTTTAATTGATATTGTGGAAATAAACCCCAACCATATATAATAAAATTACATATGTCCTTACTATAACTATATTTTTTTTCAAATGGGATGAGGTATTATCCCTCCTGTAATTTTGAGTAAATAATATCATTAACATCATGAATTACAAAATCATCATAATATTCTAAGAACCTCACATGATACAGAAGGAAAACAACAAAAAAATTTGTTCTACCAAGTTCAAAAAAATATACTATAAGTGAACATTGAGTTCAACCATTCATCCAAAAATTATATAGAAAAAAATAGAGGCCTTTAATTAGATTTTTTTTCAA
Source organism: Viscum album (assembly GCA_963277665.1). Lineage (NCBI taxonomy): Eukaryota > Viridiplantae > Streptophyta > Magnoliopsida > Santalales > Viscaceae > Viscum > Viscum album. Next base: position 337,078,462 of record OY728157.1, on the reverse strand, counting down.
ACATACATTAGAACATGTTAAACAAAGATAGATTTCATATATGGACAATCTCTTAAATAATTTATGGGCTTTATAGTCTACAACACCAACTACTACAAAAAATCCATATTCGTTATTCTATAGAAGTGACGCAGTTCTGTTCCAATGTTTCTAGTTTCTCTCACTTCAAATAGATATCTATGGACCCCTACTATATAAAGTGAAATCAAAAATGATGTTAGATGATTTAGAACAACATGATGAGAAAATATTTTGTACACTACACATCCTCTAAATATAATAGAATTAGATTGCACGAGTCATCAATAAAAGGTTACCATATTATCATTCCTTTAAAGGGAAATGTCATTTTTTCTCAAAGAACAAATTATACTATGAATGAAAACCCTATAGGTGGAATATAAATTTAAAGGAAATTATCCCTAAAAAGGTATATCCCATCAATGATTACTCAGTGGCCACAATTTATGGGGAACATATCGCACCTACCTTCATTGCATGGTTTATCAAAAATTAATAATTTTTGATTCCATCATTCGTATGGTATACAAGTTTCATGATGATAAACTAAACAATATTCCCTAATAAAATTACCATAAACAACAAAGAAATATTTAGGTTGAATGATGCTAAAATACACGAGTGGTCCTAGTTATTGGACATAATACTATACGATGACATTCATTCTTATAGATTGATGTCAAACAACAAATAAAATACTAGTTTATAGATAACTCAATTAACATGATCTAGATGTGTGAAAGAGAAGAACAAAGTTCCCAAAACTTTTTATGATTCTGATCCATATATAGAATCTATTTATCAATGAACTACATGTTTCTTGACTCTTTCTTTCAAAATATAAGTGGAAACACCAAATATCAAATCATAGTTCTGTATGAAATATATTAATACTATTCACAAGATAAATGAATGTGTGACAAACTATTCAACACATGAAGTGAAAATGTAGTTTCCCTTATGTAAAAAATAATAAGATTCCATGGAAAAGGTGCATTGGAAGCCTCATATAACAATCATTGGAAGACTCATTCATGATGATTTACCTATTTCTTGGGTAGTCTTTATGGGGAATTGTGACTTTTTATTATGTCTAATTCCTTAATCTATTATTAATTACATTAAATTTCCTGGAATTATATAAACTATAAAAGGATTAATCCTCATTTTAGTTAGAAATATAAGGGATCCTAGATCATATATAATTGACCAACCAAAACCTAATACAATGTTCCCTTATCCATTAATCTAATCATAGATTTTTTTGTAAAAGACACATTTTCAATGTCTTGTTTCTTAAACTAACTATAGCTCAAGTGAGATTATGATTCCTAGTATAGTTCTTCCATCCTAATTTGTAAACATTAGTTCATGGTAGGGTTAGCATGGAATTGGATTAAATAACATAAAAGGAACACTATAATTTCTCTAACGTGAAGATAAACTGAATGGTATATACAGTTTTCAAGATATAAAATTAAAAAATATTATGGAACACATTTGAGATTCCCACTACACATCATGTTGGTCTCCTACCACACACTCACACAAGAATAATTTGTTGGTTAATTTCTATCATCACATGATATGAAGATATTCAGAATCCTAAATCTTGATACAGTCTAGGAAAATCAAGATGAGTAATTCCCCCTAAACGTGTGGTCTAAAACTATGTGGACAGATTCCCTTCCTTGTACTATGTGGGTCTTGAATCTTGTTATAAAATGATCAGTAGTGACACATGAATCTACAATCTTGGGTCTAACAACAATAATCAATTGGATTTATGTTCCCTATATGCTAGGGTCAGACAAGCATGTTGAATTTCCCCATCGAGAACTATTTGGGAATTGATTTATATTATCGTATGATATATATTGATTATCTGTTCTCAAATACTTTGTTGAGACCTGAATAAAATTATCCCCTCCATTCATATGGGTATGAACATTACCTAATTAATTTTTGAAATAACCACATGTTTTTTCCTCCCACAAAAAGGCATGTAGTGACACCTTGATAATTAATATTGGGTTCAGACACCATGCATAAAATGGAAAAAATAACCCCTCACATTAATGGAGTTAGGCCATTATAGTGAGCCATTCGTGACCCACTCATGTGAGGATAAATTGACATACAAGTTATCACATGATTCTCATGCTATGAATGGATATTGTTAGCTTATGGAAACTGTAATAATGATCTGTCTAATGTAACTACGATTCACCTCATATATGGTACTATTTTTTAGTCTTATTACAATAGAACAACACAAAAAATGTCGTTATATTGAATAAACCATCCCATATGACTTTTTTGTTTCCATGTATCACATTTTTTATTCCTTAACCTTTAAATTTGTTCAATGCATCCTATTTTATAATTTACAGTACTTAAACCCATATTGAATGTTACATTTTATAGGTACCAAATTCATATGAATAATATCTGAGCAAACAAAACTAGTATCTCGAGTGGATACTCATATCATCAAACCCCATGGTCCTGGGGTATCCTTGAATAGGTATCTTACTCATATAAGATGAGTAACATATCCTAATTCATCCAAATGGACCCTCATATCTAAGAAAATATCACCTTAAATATTGAAGTTATTATCCTAATGACATGGAATTTTTGAAGATCCCTCAAATTCCAATAGTGGAGATGTACGAACTAGATCCCTTATCCAGTTGACTCATGTATTCCTGGGTTATGTTTCCCACCATCCATGACATAAATATTAAAGGGGATTATAATACAAAAAATGATTCACTTTTTTATATCATACCCTTTTTTAAATCAATACCATGGAATCATACTCCAATACCATTCCATTTTTTTGTATTCATCTTTTTTAATACAAAATAATTCTATGTTACTCATCCCTCTCCCTTCTATATGAGTTATAAATGTGTATGGTTTACATGTTCATGTGACAATCCAATGAAAGAAGTGGGTTTAAATATGGAAACCCATCAATAATACAATTCAAAATTTAAATGTGTTCACTATAAATATGTTATTCCAAAAATTTCAATATATCTACACGTATATATTTCATTATTTCACATCATTTCCCATGTACTTACCACATGATGTTAAAATTTAAGGAAACCATCCTTAACACATGGAGTTAAAATGCCTAGAAAACATCCTTAATAAATGACATCAAATAGTATGGAAAAAATTCTTACATCCTGATATAAAACTACATGGAAAACATCTTAATTCAAGGAAATCTTCGATACCACATGATATTATACTACAAAAAAAATTTACATAACACATGATTTTAATCTTTATGGAAACCATACTTAGAAAAATATGTTAAAATGGAAGGAAAAAATCCTTTACTAACGATGTTATACAATAAGTCAAATTTCCTAACATCATAAAGTCAAAATTCATGGAAAACCTCCTTATAATATAAGGATAAACTGAAACAAAATCATACATACCACATTATTATAAAATATAAATAAATTTTATTGGCCAAAGTAGGGTGACCATAAACATTATACTTTGATGGCTTAAATGGAAATAAAATTAATTTATAGTAAAAAAGATAAAAAAAATATATGTTAGAAACATTTTAAGGGGATCTTGATAAAAAATCTTGTCTCCTCAAACAAATCTCTCTATATATGATGTTTTATGAGAGGTTATATCATAAATAAAAATGGAATAAATCTCAAAAGTTCAACTTTTTGGCCCTATCAGTCAAAACTAATGCTCTTTGGAACCTCTGGTTTTGTAATATGTTAATAATATGATTATTTACATATCATTTCTGTGATAATATGTTTACTATTTGGCTAAAAAAAATTTTGGGTCTTCAGTCATTTATTGAATGATTATATTTTAACAAACCACCTTCAAAAAATTTAATCTTGAGTTTACACTACTAGTTCCTATAGTTTATATCCTTGTCATGTAAACCCAGGTACCATGGGATTTCATCAATATGGATATGACCATAGAAGACTGCTGACATGTATTTGTTTTAAAAAAAACCCATTGATTCTAAGAAGGTGCCCAATATATCATGTATTTAATTTCAAAACAATTTATATAATCTTTGAATCTTTCCAACAACCAATTGTTGACATTTACCCACCACCTCCCAAAATCAGTCAACAAAGATATTCAAATTTGATGATTTACAACCCCATAACATGACTACTCAGGTGGGTTTAATATTTTTTACATTAGGTAAATATATATTGTTACATTTATAAAATTATTAATGAAAATCTCTATTGATGATCCTTTTGATGATCTACACCACATGATATGATGTCCCATGGATTAGGGCCCTGGATTATCAACAAAAACATAAACATCCACTGGGTTCCAAAATCCATCCTACAATTATTTAAATCCACTTCCAACATCATCATATAAAAATTTTAGTCTCCAATATATTCTATTTCTCGTATATGGGATTGGGTATTCCCTCTTCTTGATCATGTATGAAATCCCCATGGGATCAGGATTCATAGATGCTAACCTACCAACTATAGGAATCTCGTCCTGGCATGTATGGACCTACTATCATTTTGAGCCATAGTGACAGCATGAGGGAACATAGTTGGATATGTTGTTTTGTTCATAGCATGTATTTTTTTAACCATTACAAACTCATTGATTCAAACTCACAGAGACATCACTTATAACGCCCATATTAAAACTATCATGGTGGAATTGACTTCCCTATTATTTTATCATCCCCCAATACAAACTCCAAAATCACTCATGACCCTTGTAAAATAGTTGGGACAACATTCATTAACAATACCATCGATGTGTAAAGGGCTTTTAACTACACACTAGAGTAATATCATATTTAATAGAATGGAACATTAGTCCACATAATCCCTAAAAATGGCATGGTGAATCACTACTCCTTATATAGTTTTGGGTATTCCTATGTATATCTATCCCATTATATATTATTAAATCATGTCATAGTATCAATACATTAAGCTGCACCAAATTTTTACATCTCTAAAGAATGAAATTAATCTTCATGGAAGATGACCTAACCACAAGACATTAATATTCTTATAGTTAAATACATCATGAATGGAATACTACTAAATAAAAAACATCTCATCAATAATAATTCATAATAATGTATGACAATATTTTATTTTTTAACGTGGTAAAATATCAAAATGAATGATGCACAGTTCTCACGTGGTTGGAAGCCTAAAAAAGGAGTCTCAGGAAATTATTGAGTCTTTACTCCTTGGAAATGAACATTACAGTACATAGAGAATATAAAAATCTTAAAGTATTGAAAAGGAATAAAAACAAATTAGATGAAATATTTTAAAAGAAGACTTATGAATATGTTATGGCCAATCCTGGAATGCTTTATACTACGTGACTATTATAGATAATCCAATTAAATATATGTATATATATATGTAAAGATAAAATAATATTACTGATCATTATTTTTCCCAGAAAAGAACAAATACTCACTATAATTATTGACTTATTAAAAAATTAGAGTATTCTCTCATTGAGACATTTATATATCTAAATCTACCCTATTACAATTTGTTATCTCATGATAACTATAGTAGAGATATCAAGGATGAATCTATTATTGGTGGGTATTCATGAGATTTTTTCAATAATGATATGTTTTTATTTAAAAAACAATATATGGAATTTTGGTTTTATTTTGTATTACACAACAGATTGATATTATTGATGAATCATATGATATCAGATCAATGATATTCCACTAAAATCATAAATTATGATAAACTAGACAATGATGGGTAAGGATCATAAGATTTTTTTATTGATAACATTTAGAAAGATGAATCTACTAAATTAAAATCCTATCCAAGGATTCCATATAAAATGTGATAAGACTATAATAAAATTTTACCTTATTAATTTTCCAAATAAAGCAGAGACTTGTGAGAACTATAAATTATGTCATAATGTGGTGTATTCCTAGATTCTGTGGATACTGACTATGTATGAATGGTATCAATTAATGATGATAGCCCCTCAACTCTTTTTTTTTAGTATCAAATATGTATGATGATTTCTATATTCCATAATTTCAGTGAGAGAAGATCTACTTACATATCTATATAAGTGTGGTCTAATAATCCATCTGGTTTTGTAACTAAGAGATCATGTCATGACATTATTCTGGAACCTCTAAGACTACCCCCTTTAAATGGTTCAGGGAAGAAATGTCATAAAAACATAATATTTCATTCTCACTATCAAACATATGTTTCGTGATTATGATTATTTGAATCATTATATCATATAATGTGTTGAAATAAAATGCATACTCACCCATGTATTGATGATTCTAGATAATGCATTCATCTTCATCATGAAATGTCTCCAAATGATTTTTACTTATTGTGTAATTAATCTACTTCTAGAAGATCCAATTTTATTCTTTCATCCTCTCAAACTATTGGGGTAGGTTTATCAAAAGAGGGAAGGGTTGGATAAGATGACTAAGAAGAAACAAAGAAAGGATCATGAGATTTTATCTAATGTAATTCATAATTCTTCAATTATATTAAAGGCCCTACTAGCTTAATGGGGTTAAATTCAGTAGAATGATATTGAGTCCTTGAAATCTCTCCAAAGAATTGATTCAAATCCATTTTTTATAGATAATGTGCTTTGTGAAGAAAAACTTTTTTCTACATAATGCACTCATCTATTTTGTACACCACCTAGGATGGATTCCACCCAACACTGATAAAAGTCCCAATAGAGGAATTTTGAAGCACAAATAGGTGTATAATTAATTTTAATGTTTTTTATGAGCCAACAAGAGCCAAAATTTAAAGAAAATAATGGGATTCTATTCTCTATGCATGCAAGTTAAAGGATAAAATGAAAACTAGTAAATAGAGAAAAATTGGTGAACAAAACGATAAATTGAAACAGTTTGAAAATAGTTATCTCATCTACATTGGTGATAAGGACTGCATCTTGGGGATATATTTTCTATTACAACACATAGAGGGACCCACTGCCATTATCAATAATTAATATGAAAGTTGTGGGATATGTCATTAATTTAAAATGATTATGGTAGAAAATGATTTCAATTGCCTTATCAGAGCCTAGAGGCATCACATAATCCCCAGAAATATTTAGCAACCTCGAATGAAAAGACGCATCAAGGATACGAGAGGTTTTATGGTGTTTGTAATTGTAGAAATTCTCTCTTATCATGTAAAATAAGAACTGGAAAGTGCCTCTATTCCTATAAATGAATTTTTTTTATAAGTCCTAATAGGTAGTATAGGAGAGAAAGAGGTTTTATGAAATTGTCATGTGGATACTCTCTATAAGTCTAGAATCCATCACTAGTAACCCAACTATGATTTTCAAGCATGTGTCATCGGCTAGGAATTGACAGCCATTAAGAAATAGGGCTCAAACCCACTACCTGATACATGTGGATTCCTCTAGTCTAACCCATATATCCTCAAGTTTCATACACTGAACCATTACGTATTTCCCAAAACAATCATTCATTGTCATAAAAAATTGGGAAGTGAAACCATGAGGGTGTATAACAATTGGTTGAATTCATCTATTTTAAAGATGGATATTGAAAAATAAATTAATAGAAATGATGGATATTTTATTCACCTATTTCCTTTAGGTATGAATCACAATGGTATTAGATTTTCTTCCATTATATTCTTTTTGGATGGGGTCATTGAAAAAATCCAGGGTAGAAAAAAGCCTTCGTTCATTTACCCAAGACGAGATATCCCTTCTAAGTAGTAAATGACCCAAAGGATGTTCCATACCTCACCATGGGATATAAGAAAGAGAGCAGTTCTAAGGATACAATGGATAATATTGTATTTTAATAAACATAACCAAATATAGATGAAGAAATAAAAAATTCATGTTGCCTATTAAATAAGAATATTGTCATGTAAGTTGGAGAATTTAAAAAAATTGCATGACCAAGAATGACCATGATAATTCATCATATTCATTACCTTCTAGTCATAATTCATATTTCATGTTACAATAGAATATCATATTAATTTTCGTGTATTGAATTATGATATAATAACATTGTGAAATTGGACGGTGGGAAAAATTGAAATTATCTGGACCAAGTGAGGTGTTTTTTATCTTATTGGAGATCACATCAAAACGTTCAACAAAAAATTGACAATATTTAGAAATAATCATTTCATCACAATTAAGGGAAGATAATAAGAAACAAGATAAATTATTGTAATCAGGTGGTGTAATTACATCATCATCCAATATATTAAATTCATACAAAGATGGTGATGTGAGAGGGGATTGATTTTATGTTTAGGTTAGTGAATCTCCATCGAAGACCCATTGTTGAAGAAAAATTTATACCAAGGTTTATCATATCAATTCCCTGTAATCATGGACCACTACCTATCCAATGTTTAATGCTTATTAGATTTTCATGAAACCTAAATTTAAAATACATTCATATGTTAGATTAGTGATGGAATATTTCAAAAAAGTGGTGCATGACTCTGACAACATCATGAAAATTTCATGGAACATGAATGGAATAAATACATCATGAATTAATAGTTGTCTTGTGAATAGAATGAAACATATATAACCTTTTGAATTCCATTAGAAATGTATAATCTCATGATATCATGATTTTTTATAATGTTAGTGATCATGTGGCCCCAAGATGTCCACACCAACCACATTATGAACAATTCATCACATGTACGAGGTAGAAGATCATCCAATTCCAAGATGACAATCATGAATTCAAAATAACACATTATACCTCCTGAAAATTGCCATGATCTATTTTGTTATTTAAAAAATCGTTCGTAAAAAAATTCATGTTCTATAAACATGTCATCAAACATCATGAAACAAACTTGTGTATCATTCATGAGATCGTTTCATGTGGGAATGTCATTTAAAATAGATCTTGTGGATAGGTCTTATAGAGGATTCATGCGATTAGATGAATCAACATAGCTATTGAGTTCTATGTCATCAGTAAAATGAGATTACCCTTGGTACACTTTTTTAGGACTATCCTTAAAATTGTAATGGATTGTTTTAAGACCAATCGTCACCCATGACACTGATCAAGGGAATCCCTAAGGACATATGAGTGAATTATTTTTCAAGAGAACATATTTTCTATCCATGTAGACCACACTTCATAGAGGGAGGGGGGTTAGGCCCACCAAATGGGAACTGTATTTTGTATAATTAAATGAATACACAATGAATATTTATTATTTTCTATGAAAAAAATGAAATAAATTGTGGCTGAAAAATGAGGATCACATAACATCAAAAGGGAGATATGATAACATTAATCATGGAATGTCATCCAAATGGATCATTTAGTGCACATGAACTATTTATTATCAGACAAATCCCCTTATAAAAACACTAATCTTCATGGGAAATTTCCTTACAAGAATTGATAATCATGTGAAAGATTACATAAATGTTTCTCCAACCATGTGACAATTCAACCAGTAGAATCCTAAAAATAATTTATACCCTAGTATAAAATGAGGTTAGAAATAACAAAATCTTCATGTTTTTTATAGTTGTATTGATATTCATTCAAATAGAAAACCTTACTCGGTCAAATATAAACAAGTAAACATTTTCGGGTGATAGATTTTTTCTAATGATACTGTTATCAATAAAATGACCTCATATATTCCAATGTGAACATGTCATACCCCCTAAACTACAAATACATGTAATGGGGTTGTTCAAAAATTCTATCACAAACCATTAAGAGATCATTAATTTTTCACCCAATTTATTACAGATAAGAAATGAATCTATATATGAAAATTATTCCACTATGTAAAAATATCTGTATTTGAGGTATTATATTGAATGAAATAAAATGAGAAAAGGATGAAGCCTCTCAAAAAGGAAATATATCAATGTTTTTTCATGATGGGGTTATTCTCCCACTGAAATATCTATTAATGATTCAAATACTATTAAACATGCCATCTTGGTCTTGTAGAGACCCACCTAGAAAAAACGTATTCATCTCGAGTAATGAATTTGAAATTGCAGCTTGATCTCCTGGGATTACCCTAATAAATACATCATGAACATTATAATGGTATATGAAAATTCATCCTAGGCTCATGAAGGACCCAGGAGAAGTCTTCTTTTTATTTTGTAGAATGATTTTTGTTGGAGTCTTTATCTTGAAAATGCATTTAGACATATAGAATCATAGGTGTATAAAACATTTTATATGTCAACATGAACATGTGAAATCCATTTTCATGGCCTAGGTCAATTGAATATGATGATGTAGAGTGTTATCTAAAATAATGAATATCATGTACGGCCTTAGATAACCTACATCAAGATCATGTGAAGCATGTGTTATAGAACAATATCTATTAAATCTAGTTCATATTTTTACAATACACAATGAAGAATTATTCATATAACAATGGTGGTGAGGAATATATATGCCTCCCCCATATAAGATAACAATTAGATAAAGGTGGGTATATACATATAAAATGACAACTACACCCATGTGATTTTATAAGATCTGACTTTTCTTGGTGTAATGTCACATGATCACGAGATTTCTCTACTAGGTAAAAATTGGGGAACAACCTAAGGGATCATGAAATAAGATTATGTTATTCTCATAAACATCATGTAGCTAATGAATAAGACATCCAACTTTCATGCTATAATACTTTATGGAGTTTTTATCTTGTTCACTAGGTCATGAGGAACTGAAAAAAAATAATTCTTGAAATCCTTTGGGGAACATATTAATTAAATATTATGAAAATATGGAATATTTATGAAAACATGGATACTATAATTTTAATGAGTATGCATCATGCACTTCACGTGACCTTTTAAGATCATGAGACAACACATGGCCATGTCATCAATGTCTCACCAATTCCCCCTGCTATGCAATTGAATTAATTATACATTCACATAACATACCTTCATAGTCTTATGAAGTCCTCCAAAATTGATGGAAAATGTAATGTGATTCCCATTGGACATGCCTCTATATCATGAAATGTCCTCCAAACATGTCATTTATAAACATTAACTATGATTCTAGAAATTCTATTGATATGTCAACTCTGTCATGTAATGTCATCCAAAAAAGGAATATAGTACATGAATCATCCTTCATACATACTATCTGCATAATGAGTCGTCCTCCAAAAAAGTAATCTAGATCTTGTAATTTTCCGTGGACATGTCTTTTCAGAAGCCAAGATAGTTATTATCATCAATAGAAATATCATGTAGACACCCAAGACATGTTATGATGAAATTTTTCATGTAATAAATAAACATGTAATGTCATGATACCCTTATCTAGTAAGCATATTCAAATATACACCAAAACTAACATTGAGAACTATAATTCATTTTCATAAATGATTCATAGGAGAAAATACTAATCTCGAGCTCTAATAGTCATCCACTTCAGTGTATCTACCTCCATGTCACATACATTTTAACAATTGATTCCCAATACCTTCTATGTGTTTATCATTATTCATCATCAGTTATTCCATTTAGATGATAAAGAAGCTATAAGGAATTCTATTCTTTATATAAGCATGATTTATAGGGCACATTCATAATTATCAATATATATATCAAGCACCACATAATGGATTCCCTGACTCATATGTCCTAGTTTTGTATGTGATGGGACTAGTCCTATGATATATGTTATTTCACACATGGGGAATGACTCACATGGTATTATTTATTTGAAATGATCGTACCATAAATATCATTAATTTTCACCATCCATAGAAATATAATTTTGTAATCCACAGTAAGTAGAATGATATTACTACCCCCATACAAGGGAATACTCAAAAGGGTATGTCTCAATGTCGTAAATGAAATAAAATGAATCTGATTTGTTTCAGAAACATGATATATATGATTCCTTCAAAAAGATCAAGTTCTATATCTGGTGCCCATGTTCCCACATTCATTTCCATTATTCATGATGTTAAACTAAACGGTTGAAACAAACAATTTGGGTTATGATTCCTTCCATAAATATGATACATAATAAGTTGTAAAATGGTTCAGACCCATCCTCTAGATTCAAATCCCCTCCATATAATTTAGTAATGTCCACTATCCATGTATTTATGGTTAAAATTATAATAATTTACCATTGATACGATATAATTGGAAATGGGTGAATAAAAAAATATATATACAAAAGTCCACATTTATAGATTTACCAAAAACAAAAATTTAATGTATTTGAAACATAATCATTTTGTTAGGTTAACCAATTTTGAATTGGGTTTAAGAAATGATTCACATGAATTTTTTTAGGATAAGCGATATAAATACGCCACAATTAACACATAAAAGGGATGGACTACCATACACTTGTCAAGATATTTTGATTCTTTCATTCATCATCTTCTAATTTAAAAGACCCATACTAATGTTAACATTGGTAACTTATATTTTAGTCCTCCAGGGTCATGATATTAATTTAAAAATTGATAGGTGGAACATAAATTGATAATTTAGGATATTTTAAAAAAATTTCCACCAATTATAGTAATTATTTTTATTTTTAATATTTTTTTATGACTATTAATTAATAATTAATCATTAAATACCAATTATTGACATGTTTGGAGACTTATAAAAAAATCATAAATGAATCCACATTATTTTGAAATTATATAACGAATATTTTACTAACTAATAAACAATTAAAAATGAATATTAATTTCTGGGCGGACTATGATTCCTTTAAAATAATATTTCATCTTATTTTTTGAAAAACATGTACTTGAGTTTTATACCACATGTCACAAGCACAACGTTAGTGTTACATACGCTTTCCAACTAATTATACTCTCACTAAATTATTAAAATATATTACTATGCTAAAAAAGAAGTATTAATTTTCAATAGAACAATTTATAACCATTCATATATATATTTTCCCCATATTAATTAAATTATATATATTAATAGAATCAAAGTGACATTTTGTATTTATTCATTACATAATGCAATATAAATGTCATTATCAAAGGATAGATGTAAAAAAAATCAATGTATTACTCTATAAAAGGAGTGTAGTCTATGTTAACGCATATAATAAAATATTGGAAATGAATTGTTTTATTTTTAAAAATTAACCATTATTACTAACCCAATTTAACTATTATCATCTAATGATGATGAGACTGACATTAAAAATATTTTTTATTCATTATAGGCAAAAATGAAATTGAAAAAAATTTAATCCATGATTCCAGTTATTACATTAATTTTTAATGACAATTTATGTGAGTTAGTTGAATTTTTTAATAGAACTATGACATATATCCAACAATGGTTTTTCATAAAAATAATCATTTACTGGCCGAAAAAGTATATTAAACCAAAATTGAGTGTAATAATTATTCTCATGTAAACAATTGTTTTATTGTTTACATAAATGAAATATATTTTTTTCTAAATTATATTTTAAATGGATAATATCATTTATGATAAAATTTACTATAATATAGTTTTAGAAAAAATCAATTATTATCACCATTCACCATAAAATTCTATTTTATTCAACCACAAAATTGGTTCATTATTAAATTTTGATGTGTTCATTTGAAAAATGAAGTAAATTGTTTCAATTAAATTTTTTAATAATATATTAAATTAAAGATAATTAAAATTTTATAAGATACATAAAAATTATTTTAAAATTAAATGTATTTTGAATGATTATAGTTAATTTATTTTCCTTCATTTAAAATACCAAAAATACTGGGAATGAAAATATTAATCATTTAATATATTATTGTCATTAATAAAATTTATCTTATTTTTATATTAGATAATTTGGTTATTTATATTCATTCCCACTAACCCAACAATTCAGTTATAATAGTCATATTTAAATAATATTAATTCATTTTACTTTTACACATGATATTGTGTGCAAAACAAATTATAAAACATGATGATGTTTTTAAATTAAATATAAACCAAAATATTTTGTTAATAAAATCACCACTCACTAAAAATAAATCCTTGCAATTAAATATTTTGTAAACTAATATCATAATACTATAGTAATAATATTTATGATAGATTTTCTTCATGAATGTTAATTTCAAGGATATGATCAAGAAACGTAATTTGAAGGTTCCCATACAAGACCCTTAAATTTAAATATAGTTTTTGAAAAACTACCATAGATGATATATTATCCATTACATATAGGACATGGCTGATTTATCTTTTTATTTACCAGGTTTAATAAATTACATTACCTTTCATATAGCTAAAATTTTAAATTTTAAATAATTTTTTTCCTCCCATTCTAAAAGATTCATTTACACATTCCATGTGAATCATCACAACCAAGATAATGTTTTCATGCATGGATTAGTAAAATAATCATTCAATAAATCATAATATTGAGAAAGTAATGAATATTAATTCTTCTTATATAGTGAAAATATGTATAGTTAAATAAAAAATAATCAATATGAATAAATATTCATAATACTTAATCTACTCAATAAAATGAATTGTGAAATATTAATGAAAAAACTCCACAAATATTCCTGATTAAATTAGAATAAAAATATTCAATATGTTGGAAATATTATTTTTCATTTTAACCGAAAAAATGTTTATCACTTTTAGAGCCACAATCTCTAATAAGTATATTTCTTAATCAAATATTATGAAATATAATTTTACTCAGATAAAATATATTATAATGATGTAAACTATAAACAATTTAGTAAAATTATCCATGGATCACCTTTTAATATTTAATGATATCATTAAATATCTATAATTTCTCTAAAAAAATTATTTTGTAATAAAATCAATTTTTGGGGTGATTGATTCCATTCAAAATAATTTTCAACAATTTATATTTTCTTATATTCCGATAGAACTAAATATTATATGAATGTGAATTTGTTGTTTTCTCTTAGTCAACAAACAAATGTTGAATTATTCATAATCAAATATTCTTAAAATTAACCATATCTTAAAATAATTAAATCCATTAATGGTTATATTAATAAATGAAATATATTCATTGATTTTATTTTATTATAGAATAGTCCATAAATATTAAATCAATAGAGATAATGTGACACCCAAATGTTTTTAAAATAAATTGAAAAAAATGATCCAATAAACAACTATATAATTATAATATGATTTAAGGTGATAGTTATAAACTATCCATTAAATATTATTTTATAACTTCAATGATTTGAATTTTCAAAAACATATATCAACAACTGTAATAAAAAATTTATTTTCACAATGATATAACTATCTTAATTTTTTTATGATTATTAACATAACCTTCTGAATAGTAATATGATTAGTAATATGAACCTTATTAAAAGTAAATCATATCATTATTTTATCTTTTGAAGGTTACAATAAAATGATATCTTGATTAATTTATCGAGGAAATATAAAATCAGTTATAGTTTAAAAAATTGTTATCTTTGGAAGGAAATATGATAATATTTAAAGATTAAATTAATCAATGATAGAAAAATATTTTTAAAAAATGTAGTTAAATTTTTAATTATACACATTCAAAAATGATTAGGGTAAATATTTGGGATTTTTCAGAAATTATTAATTTTTTAATGAATAGTATAATACAGTAATATACCATATATATACATTATCAGTTAAATTCAATATTACTATAATCATCGATTATATAAGAACCCTTGTCCAATTTAACATGTTAATTTTACTATTTACATTCACATGAATCATTATTATTAATATTCATGAGAATAAATATTAAACTTATGGTTAAAATAATGGAAAACTTTTTCCTCTCCTTCGATATAAATACCACCGTCACCCCTTTTCAAATCAGGCATCTCAAGATTTTTTTATTAACAAAATTGTGACAAATAGTCTTCCCAAGTCCCTTACCCACATCCATGACATTTTTTTCTCACTAAATGGTCAAAAACAATGTGATTAAGGAGTTTCTCACAGAGATGAGATCAAGAGGTAAGAATCCACTTTTGTTTTTGTCTGTTTTCTTTTAAATTCAATTTATTTTCATAATTTAATTACCAATCATTTATCTAAGAATAATGATATTTATAAAATATTATACATTATGTATCTTTTCATTTTTATGTAAAAATAATCATATTTATACTTATCCCCTTCTTCTTATTCTAAAATAAAAACAGCATATGTAAAGTGTCAGTTTACAAAAATCATGGACAATGTGTTTTCATTTTCAATTATTACCTTTAAAACTGGTTATTAAACAATATTAATTTTTAAAACATATTTAAAATTAAATGATTTATCCTCTATCATGTTCTGGATTTAACATATATATTTATGTGTGTGTGTGTAATATGACATTACTAATGAATGTAGTTCATGATTATCAATGAACCACCAAAATACTCTGAACAGAAATCAATAATGATTTATCTAATGATTTGTACCGATAAAATGTTAAAAAAATTAGGGAATAATTTAATAATCTAAAAACATATTAATACAATTTTATTCAACTTATGTAGTGTATCATTCATTCAATATGGAAATCATTTACGAACCAACCATTGAAATCACGTAATGAACACACCTAAAACAATGGAATGAACCTAATAATAATATTTAATGGGTGTAATTATGTTATTAAATGATCATATAAATTGTTATGAACATAAATATATTTGATTAGAATATTAATAACACTATTTTTACCATTACAAAAGTGGTTTAAGAATCATTCATGTAATTCAAACCAGAGGTAAAGGAATTGTTAACCCAATTTCCTCTTTGTATGTAAACCTTCTACGTCATTAATTATGTGGTATTAAATTTTTTAGGTGATTAATTATTTTTTATATTATGTTTTTTTGTATATTTTTTATTTATATACATATTCAATCCACTCTATTAATTATCACAAAAATTATATGAAATTTGTATAGGGATTTTCTTTTAAAATCCTCTTTTAAAATTCTATTTTACAAAATTCAAAATAAATGTTTTTATGAATTTATTAATGTTTTATAATTACATTATTGTTCTTATGAATTTTTTATGATGAAGGGTGGGACCTATGTCTCCCTCCAATTAATTGGAAATGTTTATGTTGCATTTCGTCCATATGTTTACACCAAGTATAACTGTGATTGTTACACCATACGATTTTTGTGAGGGTTACATTGTATGTTATCCGGGAGGGATAAAAATCATATGGTATCCATAAGGGTTGAAAATTTATGTATGTTATTCATCAATATACCCTTATAATTTATTTATTTTATAATTTATGGAAAACCTATGTTTCACAATGTAAGTATATGATTCTTTATGCGTCAAATGATTGTCTTTGTGAAAAGGAGTCCATATATTAAAAGTATTTATGTAATAATGTTTTTGTTGAGTCATTTTATATCCATTAATGAACTTATTATGCTCATACCATTTTTAAAATTATTTCAATAGGTTATAAGGATATGTGTGGGAAAGAAATAAGTCATGATAAATGTTATGAAATTTTTTCAATGAAATGATCTTGTTGTTTCATGTTTATAATATTATGTTCTAGATAAAATGGATACTATTTTAATAGTAATCAATTTGTATTCATGTGGGATGATATATATGAGTTATATCCTAAATTTATAAAAAAACCTAACTGAAATTTTATTTGGGAATTTAATGATGTGAAATGTAGTTCAAATGACTATAATATTTAATGGTTATGGTCAGGGTCATGTAGTTTGCATCATATCATTGTTTTAAGGACCCAATATTTTTAATGGAAATTCTATTCATATAAATATGTCAAAATCACATGAAATCACAACATAATTATCTACTATGTGCTATGCGACCACAAAAACATAATTTTGTCACTTCTGTTTTGTGAATTTAAAAAACAGACATACATGGTTATGATAAGAAAGTTATTTGCAGACCAATGAGAAAAAAATAATATTTTGTGGAATAGTAACCTACCCAATTAAATAGTAACATACCCTTATGAATAGTGATATACTCTAATTAATAGTAAACTTCTATATGATCCAATATAAATAATATTCACGTGAAAGTATGATATACCTTTGCTTTAGATAAGTAAAAGAATGTTTTAAAACTATTGTTTTTAGAATAAATTGTGATTTTAAGTAAATATTAAATTAATCATATATAGAAAATTATTTTTTAAAAATATGCATCATTTTTGTATTCTACACGTCGAAAAATGGTTGTGGATAATTTTTAGGATATTTCTGAAATACATGAATTTTTTATGAATAGTGAAATACGATAAAATACAGTATATCAGTTAAATACACCATTCATGACATCATAAGTGATACAAGCCCAATTGGAATGGGATAAAACGGTAAAATTTTTATTCTTGGTCATACAAGATTCACTATTCTTTGTCTAGTGTATAAATAATAAATTAATGAATTTTATATTATTAAATCTCCTCTCTCCTCCACTATAAAATCCCCTCTCACCCCCTCTTCTCTTTACTCCACTCAAGCCTCGTGAGTTCTCTGAATTCATTCCAACTACCATAAAAAACTCCTCTATCATGTCCAAAAATCCTTGGTCTCATAAAAATACAAAAACATATACCTTATAAAGGCTATCAAAGATGTTTAGGTCCATAGGTAAATTCCTCATTTCAATTTTTTTTGTTCCTTTAAAGTCCATTTGTTTTCCTTTTCAATTATATCTCATTATCTAGATTTTGTGATGACTCTAGTAACATAAATGTATTTTAATTTTATCATTATTTTGAAATATGTTATCATCATCTCTCCCTTTTACCTTCTATTATACAAGTAACTAGAACACCATCCGAGATGTGGAAATTTTCCACATTCAAGGATGATGGGCTTTCGATTTCTATTATCATTCCCAATTCTGGTCATGAAACTATTATAGTAATTGTTGAAACAGATTATTATTATGTATAATATAACCTATGTAAAATTATATAATCCCATTTTACAAATGGTATTATGATATAACAAACAATGATTTCTTTGTAATGATAACACACAAATTAACCGAATCAATTATCCTTAATTATATATATAATAATTCGTCCTTATTACATGTATCAAAGTTATATTAATTACTAATAACACCTATTTTTGTTCATAAATAATATTTAATTTCAATTATATTGAATTACATCAATTCCAGATACTTAAAAACAAGTGAACTGAATATGAAAACAAAAAAAACAAACACTATGGAATGATTGAATTCAATACAATAACATATCAATAAAGACATAAATGAACATAAAATAATTATGATAAAATATATAAATTTTTTATAGGTTCTTAAATAAGATATTAATAAGTATAATTTCATATTCAAGGAGATTATGTTCAAGAGCATAACACGTTCGATGTTACGGTAAGGGTTTTTACACCTGAACATCCATTTTCATTCGGGTTACATATATTATCTAAATGCCTCAATAACATTCTTATACATTTCTATGTACACCTAATATATTCTGTGTGAGTATTATATACCAACAAGAACCCTTCCTTATTTTATGGATAGTTACATGTTTTAAAAGAAACATTCAAAAGTGTTTAAAAATATACAAGCCCGATTCAAGGGAATTTATCAACATTTTACCTATTTTCAAGGGAACTCTATAATCTATTTTTGGAAAACATTATCTTTATAAAATCACTAATTTTATTTTGAATGTTACATTTAAAATTACTTCTAGTTATATACAAATATTTTTCCCGAAAGGACTATTCATATCAAAATAGAAGAGTATTTATCTTAAGATTGCTTAATGATTTTATAAGAGTATTTTCTATTGATTCAACAGTCTTGATGTTTCGTATGTATTATTGGGATTAATAATTTATAAATTCACAAATGATATTTGATTTAATGGTTTAGGACAAACATTATTGTGGATGATCTATCCTAAATCCATTCACCAAATTACTCAGAATGGTTTGTGTTTAATGTTTAATGATTGGGGAATGATTGTTACATTTCATATTATAGTTTCAATATAAATGAATATTTTGTTTATATTAATACTCACTCATATATGGAATTCATTTGACTTATAATGTGATGGGTGGGGCCTGATATTTCCCCTCGATGAATCAGTTGGTCTCATGAGACAAATACATGTGGAATTGGGTGAGGCATTTCCCAATGTTATATAAGGATTTTGGTTGAGGTATTAATCATTAGAAGTCTTGGTCAAGGCCTTTTATAAATGATTCAGAATGTACTTAATATGAACGTCCCTATTTATGAATCTAGTAATTCAATGTTCATGTTGTCATTTCACTAATAGAATACCCTTGACAATGATATATTATGGAAATATTTACTCAACTCATATTTCTTCCATTTTATGTTAAAATTTATATTTAAAGGCATGTTCTTTAAATTACTACCCTTTTCTAATGTTTATATTATCTTCTATTGTATTTATTATCCTTTCAGTGTCTTTGAGATAACCACTTTATTATTTTTAATTTTCATTAGACATTAAGAAGTAAATTACGAATGACTGGCAAACATAATCTAGGATTCATGGATGTTTCTAGTTGGATAAATTAGTGTATTTCCTTCATGGTGTATTTTTAAACTTATTTATGTATCTTGCTTCCAATAATATAAAATAAGTGGTCCATATGGATGTTTATTACTTGTATGTATCCCAATAAGGCAGCAGCTTCAAGCTACTGGGGTCGGGTCTACACAGTTGGTTTCAAAGGATGTTTATTAGAACACATGGAAACTAGATTTAGAAAACATTTATTAGGAAAGTGTCTATAAGATAGTTTTGATGAAAACATACATGAACATCTTGTTATTTTGTTAAGGAATATATTATATGGATCATTCAAGAAATAAATCCCTGTTTGGATATGAGTAGGTAGAGGTGGCTCTGGCACAGACGAATCTGGGGGTAAAATCCGAAAACACCGATTTGAGATGGACTCAAACATGAACTGATGAACAAAAATGGGCATTGCTGCACTCTTGGATAAGAAAATTTTGGAAAATATTCTTAGGATAATTCACATATTCATTACAATCAATTATAATGGAAAAAATGTAAAATTTTCCTCATAGAAACCATTTTTTGATTATAGGATTCTCCATGACTTGGATTTAAATTTTTGCTATGTATTTTTTAATGTTATAATTATTCATTATGATTTATAAGAAAATATAATATATTCCATTATCTTGTAATGGATCCTAGTGGAAGGAATCGAAACTACCTGAACGCACATGTCCCATGTAGGGATTTCCCTCTAATGAAAGATAATGATGTTGGCTTTGGGGCTGTGACTATTGCTGAGAAACATATAACTATAATAGGATAACTTACTCAAGTTATGAATAGTATCCCTACCCATGTGGAGAATCCCGATCCAACACATGGATGAGCTATGTTAGATCTCTTTAGGTGAAAAAAAACAACCATCATTAAATAGGACTACAAAATACAAAGGAGGAGGAATAAATTGAGGATATGGAATGGAGGAAATTTAAGGAAATATTCCTATAGAAATACTTTCCTCATGCACAGAGAGCGGATATGGAGAGAAAATTCTTGAATCTGTGGTATAGGGGAGATAAAAAAATGTTTCGAAGTACGAATCTAACTTCACAAGGTTAGAAATGAATGTTGTTCACTACATACGATATCCAAAGAGAAAAATTGGTTGATTCATTTAGGCCTAAAGCCATTCCTTCGGTGGGAACTAGTATCCCAATGTTTTTAATCATATGAGGATATAGATTCACATTCCATGAAGACAGAAATTTATTTCCCTATGTCTTATGACATTAAGGGAAATGAATAAAAGAAGAGGAATGCTGAAAAAATAGGAAAAAAAGGAAACAATTAAGAAGGTAATATTTGAATTTTCACCCTGTGATAATTGTGGAAGGAAACACCATGGTGCATGCATAAATGGAAAATGAGTATGCTACAAATGTGGTCAAAAATTCCATCTTTTTAGTGATTACAAGGGGAATAAAGAAGCCATTAATTTTCAATGGTATAATTATCGGGAGATGGGACACTATTTTATTGATTTTCCAAAGCGTCACGTAAATAAGAAATAATAAAGAAAATGGTGTCTAGGAAAAGCTTATGCAATCAAAACTGCTGATATTGAGGATTTTAATGATGTGGTGGCATGTAATTTAATCATTTCTTCAAACATAGACAATAAAATATTTTATTTTGGATCATAACATTCATTTATATCTTCCCAAATTCAAAGAAAATTTGATATGTCCAATTAGATTTAATAAAGGAGTTATTATTCAAAACTCATAGTGGGTGTTTCATTTCCATAAAAGTGGGTTGATTAGTCCCCCTTATGACACATAAACGTCATTTAGTTTATAAACATATTATAATTACAATGGTTGACTATGATATAATTCTCAGTATAGATTGGCTATCAAATTATGTTGTGAATATCTACTCAATGAAGAAGGAAGTTACAATTTTCGAGAATGGTACAGAATCCCTTATTTTTAGAGAAGAAACCTCACCATGTGATTCTCATCTAGATCCACCCCCATTAGCTCAATTGAATTAAATTGATTGGGAGGAAGGGAATATAATAAATATAGGTGAGGAGAATATTATATAGATAGAGGGCATACCTTTTGTGAAAGAATATATTGACATATTTCCAGAGGATTTACATGGACATCCTACAAAGCAGTAAATTGTGTTTTCTATCGAGCTAATTTATGGATCAATGCATATATCATATACCCCTTATATAATATCCCCATAGGAGGTAGTGTAAGTAAAGATATAAATAGAGTAATTGAGTGATAAGGGATTTTCTCGCCCTTGCAATTTTCCATAGAGAGCCCATGTTCCTTTCTTTATGAAGAAATATGGGTCTATGAGGCTTTGCATTGACTACATAGAGATCAATGCTATTACAAAAAATAATAAGTACCCTATGCAATGAATTTATGATTTATTTGATCAAATTCATGGAACCCAATATTTTTCTATGATTGGTCTTCGATATGGAAATCCTTTGTTTCTTTTGAAGAAGGAAGAAATTCCAAAAATAGAATTTCAAACCAGGTATGAGCATTATGAGTTTTCAGTAATGCCTTTTGGACTAATGAACAAACAATCTATCTTCATGGATCTAATGAACAATATTTTCAAGTATTATCTTGTTGACATTGTAGTGGTGTTTATTGAAAATATCATGGTATACTCGAAAAGAAATAGAAATCATGAAAATCACATGTGCGCTATTCTAAAATCACTAGGAAGAAATAAATTATAAGGGATGTTTAAAATGTGTGGTTTTTGGATCCAATTAGTTTTCTTTCTAGGACACATTGTCTCAAAGGTTGGAATATCTGTAGATCTTGTGAAGACAATTGATTTTCAATAATGGACTACTCTAATGAATGTAACTGAGGTACGTAGTTTTATTTGATTAGGAGGATATTATTGGAATTTCATTCAGAACATCTCCCGTTTAGCCAACATAGTGACCAAGCTCACGTGAATAGGGGTTATGTTTATATGGAAAAAGGAATATGAAAATGTTTTGCAAAATTGAAGAGGATGTTGGTGAATTCTTCGATCCTATCCCTACCATCGAGGAATGATGGGTTTGTTATCAATAGTGTTGCACCAATGAAGGGACATGGTTTTGTCCTTATATAGAATGATTGAGTGATTGACTATGATTCTAGGAGGCAAAAAATTCATGAATAAAATTACCAAACTCACGATCTTGAGTTTTCATGGGATATCATTGCAAAGATGATTTGGATACATTATCTCAATGGAGGAAAAAGTGAGATATATACATATCATATGTGTTTGAATTATATATTCTCAGAGAAGGAAATCCAAATGTGACAAAGAATATGGATTGATTTACTCTATGATTAGGATTTTACAATACACTACCACCAGGGGAAGGCAAATAAAGTTGTAGATTTTTTTAGCATAAAATATCATGGAGTTTTGAACAAGAATAGAGTTGAAAGGGATACTTTGTTCAATAATCTAATAAATATCGATATGGTAATTATCAAGGAAGGATACACATCACAACATTTTCAAATGTTTGAAAACCCTTATTTAATAGAAATGATAAAATATTCTCAAGATGATGATGGGGAGTTTCAAAATAATATTAAACCAATAAATGACGGAAAGTTGACTAACATCGTATATGAAGTTGGCTTTTTGAAATTTATGAAAAGGCTTTGTGTTGCTGCTATTCCTGAGATAAGTAGAGAACTATTTGATGTTGCTCGTAGCTCTAATTTCCCTATACACCCTGGTAGCACCAAGATGTATCGAGATCTACATGAAAACATTTGGTGGGACAATAATAAAAGTGAGATTTTTAAATATACATCAATGTTCTTGGAATGTTAACAAGTGAAGTCTGAGAAGAAAATGACTAAGGGGATGATGCAACCACTACCCATACCAACATGGATGTGAGAGAATATTACTATGGACATTTTCAATGGACATCCAAGGACATCTAGAGGAATCCATACTATATTGGTCATTGTGGATAATCTTACAAAGACAACTCAGTTTATCGCGTTTCAAATGGACTTCTCATTGGATCAACTTGCACAGATTTACATCAATGTTGTAAGGCTGCGTGGAGTACCACAGTCTATTGTATCTGACCGTGATCCTAGATTCACCGCGATGTTCTGGAAAAGTCTCCAACATGCTCTATGAATGGAATTGAACTTTATTACGACCTATCATCCTCAAACTGATGTCCAATTTGAGAAGACTATTCAAACACAAGAAGACATGTTGAAAGAATGTTCTATGGAATTCAAAGGAGGATTGTCACGACCCGCCCTCGGGGTCCGTGCCGTGACTACCCCAAGCCCACCTTCCATAGGCCAGGGGCTGGCGACTAGCACCAAGGCGTAAATACCCGTAAAAAGGGAAGGCATTTCCTTTATAAAGTAAACAAACACCACAGAGTAAGCAAGCAAAAAGTAAACACTAAGCAAAAGTAGAGTACAACTGAAAGTGCGGAAAAGTAAATGGGCCAGTATACAAACCCAAACTGAAAGTAAAGTACAACTCGAAAGGGAAAAACAGCAACTGAAAAGTAAAAGCCGCTACACCGAGCTGTCCACTGGAAATCCCACCTGAAGGGTGGGTACAGATAGCTCCTCTGCTACACGGGTCCCGCCATCCGCTCCGAGCACGTCCCGCCCAGTGGTCCACCTCCGGGTACCGTCCCGCTCTGCAAGCCTCAATTAAGGTCAACGCTGTCCGTCGTCTGCAACCAACACAATGTAGTGCGAGCAAAGCCCGTGCAGGGGTGAGTATAAGCTACTCAGTAGGGACCCTGAGACCCATGAAGGTCTCTAAAAATCCACAAAGGATAAACCACGAAGAAAGGTACAATCACGAAGTAACAACCGACACTGCTTAGATATATGCCCATACATATACCTAAGTCATCAATTTCAAATACGCTCCAACCTCCGAGCCCAAGTACAACTCAGTCCACACAGGAAAGTAAACGTATTCCACACATGAAAGCGAAACGTAATCCACACAGGAAAGCAACAGGATTCAGCTCACACATGTATACTTCTTCAAAGGAAAATAAAGATGATCTCTGATCCATCTAAGTCGTCGGACCCACGAAGGATCGATAGGTAACTAACCCCCGTAAAAGACCCACACAGGATCGGGCCCACACATGACCTGTAGAAGCTGGTTCACACAGGACCGCTGAGCGCAAGGACCCACACAGGATCGGACCCACACAGGATCGGGCCCACACAGGACCTGTAGCACTGACCCACGTAGGATCGCTGAGTGCTGTAGTCGTCGTCATCGAATCCACACAGGATCTCTATACTGTCGTCGTCGTAGTCACAGTAGCAGTAGTAGCAGTAGCAGTCACAGTAACCGTCGCAGCCAGCACTAGGGTTCCCGCACACAGCAAGCTCGTTCGGAGGGTCCGCTCCACGAGCCGAGAGGCTGATACATCAACTGACACAAAGTCCAGAGTTGATGTATCCAAAAGTTCCGTATTTTCAACAGGAACTCAACGCAACAGACGGCGCGTCGATCGGACGCCCGGTCTGAGAGTTATTGGCATTTTCGTCCCCGGGGCCCGGTTCGTTTTTAAGGCAAAACCAACCCGACCGTACTCCTAATGCGTCCAAACCTCGGGCGGAGTGTGCCAAAAGACCCGTCTCACTAAGAGGAACACAACACAGCTGACGGCACGTCAATCGGACGTCCGTAGCTCAAGATATGAGTGTTTCCACTCCGAAGGCCCGGTTGGTTTCGTGAACGAACCAACCCGGCCGAACTCAAAGTATTCCGAAACCTTGAGTGCGATATACTGAAACGACCGTATCGATCCAAGGATCGCGTTTCCGCAGACGGTTCGTCGATTGGAGGTCTGTGGCTCAAGATATGGCCAAAAGACCGAAAATGATTCGAAACGGGGGGTACGGGTCCGGGCCGACCCGGCCCGGCCGGCGGCGCGGCGGCGCGACGGCCTGGCGCCGCACGGAGGCAGCGCGGGGGGAAAATCCCTCCTGCTTGATTGGTGGGACGGCGCGGCTATATGTCGCGCCCTTGTTTTAAAAACGCCCCCCCCCCCCCCCCACGTGGGGGGCCTGTTTGTGCGGAAATCGGGGGGCCTCTTGCCCCCCCCCCCCCTCAAGGAAACCGCCCCCCTCATAAATGAGGGGGGGTTTTGTGTGCTGGCCGGGGGATTAATTTCCCCCGGTTTATTACCATCCGGCCGGCCAGATGGCCGGCCGATTTTCTCCAACGGGACCGGAAAATCCGGACCCCTCTTCGGCTTCCGACGCCGGCAGCCCGGCCGCCGGTTTTCTCATTCTGCCGCGGCCCGGAACTGGCCGCAGTGTTCGTCGTCCAGCACGGTGCGACGGCACCGCGCCCCTCCGCCACACTTTGATTTCCTTCAACGCGGCGCGACGGCGTCGCGTTCTTGATGATCTTTCCATGGCGCGGCGCGACGGCGTCACGTAATATAATTTCACGATTAACCGCGTGGTGCGACGGCACCACGCCACCTTGTTTCCACCCACAAGGTAAATCAACAAGAACGATGGAGGGGGTTCGGCCGTGTTTATGCGGTCCGGCCCCCTCACGTTAAATAATAACACAACTTTAAATATTCAAAGGCCTCATGTTAGACATTCTAGATCCACGATCAAGAATAAATTAATTAAAAAAAAATCAACAACCCCTACCTTGGTATAGGTTCGAAGATTTGTCAACGTCCCACGGAGGACAATGGCGCGGAGGTCGGGCGTCGCGGTAGTCGTTCGTCAAATCCGATGACGAAGAGGTACGTCCGAAGAGGCACGTCATTGGAGAAACTTCTTATGTCGACGAAGGGAGTCCGAGGAGGGAGCGGTGTTCCCTCTCATTGACACGAAAGACGAAGAAAAGAGGAGCGGCGTTCTTCGTCGGAACATGAGCGTTCTTCATCAAGTTGAGCGTTCTTCGTCAAGTTGAGCGTTCTTCGTCAAGTTGAAGAAGAAGGAGGAGGAGCTCTCAAAAAAAACCACACAAGTTGGCTAAACAAAACTAACAAAATAAAATAAAGTTCTTCCTTATTTTATTTACCAAGCCAAGGAATTCAAAACTTCAAATTTTCAAAACATAACACTTAATTAATTAAACATGTCATGTGTAATTAATTAGATGTTAAGTTTACAAACATTTAAGAGGGAGAGAGAGGAGTTTAAGGGGGAAGATGAGAGGTTTAGGTTCATGTGGGTCCCACCACACTTAATCCTCTCAAAGGAGGTT
This sequence comes from Viscum album, assembly GCA_963277665.1. NCBI lineage: Eukaryota > Viridiplantae > Streptophyta > Magnoliopsida > Santalales > Viscaceae > Viscum > Viscum album. The sequence goes on along the minus strand of OY728157.1, from coordinate 337,050,480 downwards.
AAGTGGGTGTGGGTCCCACCCCTAACTCCCTTTGAGAGGAGTTAACCAACAAAAGTGAAATAAAAAGAATCCACATTTTTTTATTCAACTTTTTATAATTCTCCCAAAAACTAACTTTCGTCCCGCAACAAATGCAACTTTCGAAAAGGTCTCTTTAAGCGAATATCGGCGCTGCGAGTTCATCAGTGCCCTCAGATTTAAATTCCGAGCACCGGATCAAAAGTAAGGAATTCCCGCTCGTTCGTTCACTGAACGTACCCGAGCCAAACTTCAGAAATTGATTCCGGGCACTCCGGGCCTCGGAATCAGGTGCCGTCTGAAACCACACTCTTGTAAAATTCAAAAGAAAATTAAGAAAAAATTTCCCTTGAATTTTACGGGTCTTTACATTACTCCCACCTCAGGGCTTTACGTCCCCGTAAAGATACATCAAAAACTAGGGAAACAAATGAGGGTACTGAGCACGCATCTGAGCCTCCCGCTCCCATGTGCTCTCCTGGAGATTCTCGTGCTGCCATTTGATTCGCACAAGAGGAATCGATCACCCACACAGGACCCGCTCCTGTCGATCCTCTATCTCCACCGGAACCTCCGTAAAAGTCGCCCCATCGTCAACGTCAAGCTCCCCATGGTCAATGATGTGCGTCGGGTCGTGCACGTATCTCCTCAGCTGAGACACATGGAAGACGTCGTGCACTCGGTGCAACTGAGGTGTTAGAGCCAAGCGATAAGCTATCTCACCAATCCTGTTGAGGACCTGGAAGGGTCCGATGAAGCGTGAAGATAACTTGCCGCCTCAGCCAAATCTCCGAATACCACGTCGAGGTGAGACCCACAAGAAGACGTGGTCGCCATCCTCGAACTCTAGTGGCCTCCGCCTCCTGTCAGCATATGACTTATGCCGGCTCTGAGCTGTCCTCATCCGCTCCTGGATGACCTGGACCTTTTCTGTCGTGGCCTGGACCATCTCTGGTCCCACCAGTGCTGACTCTCCAGGGTCTGTCCAGCACAAAGGAGATCTACAAGGTCGGTCGTACAACGCCTCGTACGGTGCCATCCCGATGGTGGAGTGGTAGCTGTTGTTGTACGCAAACTCCACCAGGGGTAGGTGGTCCTCCCAGCTACGACCAAAGTTGAGGACACATGCGCGGAGCATGTCCTCAAGAGTCTGAATGGTCCACTCCGTCTGACCATCCGTCTGAGGGTGAAAGGCTGTGCTTAGACGTAGCTGCGTCCCGAATGCCTCCTGTAACCCCTTCCAAAGCCGGGAAGTAAAGCGAGCATCTCGATCAGAGACGATAGATGATGGCACTCTGTGGAGCCGCACAATCTCCTGAACGTAGAGACGTACCAAGATCTCCACTGATCCCTGCTCTCTGATGGGTAAGAAGTGTACCGACTTGGTGAGTCGGTCAACAACCACCCAGATGGAGTCGTGACCTCTGGAAGTACGTGGAAGTCCAGTCACGAAGTCCATAGATATGCCGTCCCACTTCCACTCCGGAACCTCCAAGGGCTGTACCAAGCCTGCTGGTACCTGATGCTCTGCCTTCACCTGCTGGCAGGTGAGGCAACGAGAAACGAACTCTGCTACTGCCTTCTTCATGCCCGGCCACCAGTGCTGTCGTCTGAGGTCCTGGTACATCTTCGCCACTCAAGGATGTACCGCCAAAGGAGAAGTGTGAAACTCTCTCAGCACTTCCTCTCGCAAAGCGACTGGTACCATGGTACGTCCTCTGAAAAGGATGTCGTGCTCTGCTCCAAGGGAGAAACCATCAGGTGCTTGTCCCGAGGATATCAGTGCACGCCGTGTCTCACAGTCAGCATCCCCACGCTGTGCCTCCCTGACTTGCTGCAGTAGTGGAGGAGTGACTGTGAGAGACTGAAGGAAGGCTGCTCCATCTCTATCCACAAAGGATATCTGCAAAGAGGCTAGCTGCTCCGTCGCCTCCTCAAGTAGCTGAATGCCCGTCCTCCTGCTAAGGGTATCAGCTACTACGTTCCCCTTCCCAGGAGTATATACTATCTCAAAGTCATAGTCCTGGAGGAACTCGAGCCATCGCCACTATCTCAGGTTCAGGTCCTTCTGAGAGAAGATATACCTGAGACTCTGATGATCAGAAAAGGCTGTAAAGCGCTCGCCCATCAGATAGTGTCGCCATGTCTTCAGAGCGAAGACCACTGCTGCTAACTCCAGGTCATGGGTAGCGTAGTTCTGCTCATGTGGCCTCAACTGACACGATCCATAGGCGATCACTGCCCGATCCTGCATCAGAACACATCCGAGTCCGGTCCATGACGCATCGCAGTAAACTACGTACCCTACCCCCTCCTCAGGCAACCTCAAGATAGGTGCGCAGGTCAATCTCTGTCTCAGCTCCTGGAAGCTCTGCTGACATCTGTCTGACCAAACGAAGGGTTTCCCCTTCTTCGTCAAAGCTGTGAGTAGTGCCGTAACTCTAGAGAAGTCTGGCACGAATCTCCGATAGTATCCAGCTAGTCCCAAGAAACTCCGAACCTCAGTCACGCTCTTGGGTGGATCCCATGCTAACACAGCCTCAATCTTCGCGGGATCCACTGCAAATCCCGCCTCAGAGATAACGTGTCCCAAGAAGTGGACCTCACGTATCCAGAACTGGCACTTCGAGAGCTTACCATAAAGCTGGTGCTCTCGGAGTGTGTCAAGTACAACTCGCAAGTGATAGGCATGCTCCTCCTCTGTCGTAGAGTAAATCAGAATGTCGTCGATGAAGACCACGACAAACCGATCGAGGTATGGCTGAAAGATCCTGTTCATGAGAGCCATGAACACTGTTGGAGCATTGGTTACACCGAAAGGCATAACCAAGAACTCATAGTGGCCATACCGACATCTGAAAGTTGTCTTCTGCACATCCTCGTCTCTGACTCTGAGCTGATGATAGCCTGACATGAGGTCTATCTTCGAGAACCACCGTGCTCCCTTGAGCTGATCAAAGAGTTCATCAATCCTCGGTAGCGGATACTTGTTCCTCACTGTCACCTGGTTCAGGCGACGATAGTCAACACAAAGTCTCAAGCTCCCGTCCGCCTTCTTGGCGAACAAAATCGGGGAAGCCCAGGGTGAAACACTGGGTCAGATGAACCCCTTGCCCTGCAAGTCCTCCAACTGTACCCGTAGCTCTCGAAGCTCGTCGGGGGCCATCTGATATGCTTGAGTGGATATCGGGGCTGTCCCAGGGTACAAATCAATATAAAAGTCTACCTCTCTGCGAAGAGGTAGCCCTGGAACGTCTTCAGGAAAAACGTCCGCAAACTGATCCACCACTGCAGGAAAACCAGGACTTCGCACGTCAACTGCTTCAAGGATAAGGCTAGCCAACTGATGAGTGATGGGCTGTCCTCTCCTCCGCGGAAGTCCATCATGTGCTGCTAAGGCTCCCTTCTCGTTGGTGAAGGTGAACCTGCTCCCGTCGGTGCGTACACATCGCACCTTGCGCCTAAAATAGTCAATCTGTGCATGGACCGTAGATAGCCAATCCATGCCCAAGATGACGTCGTAAGGCCTCGACGCTGCTACAAGAAGATCCCAGCCGAAGATCTCGCCTCCTAGAGTAAGCTCACACTGCCGGCACCAGTGCGTAATCGTCGAGTCTGCTCCCGTAGGAGTCTCTAGCCGTAAGGATCGAGCCAACGGCTCTGTCGGAATCTTCGAGCTCCGAACAAGGGAATCGGCTATGAAAGAGTGACTCGCTCCTGTGTCTATTAGAACTGCATCAAGGGTGGAGTAGACACAGATAGTACCTCGAATCATCTCGGGTGCGCCGTGGTCATAGGCCTCTACTACCTGGAGCTGTGCCTGTCTCTGCCCGCTAGCTCCCTGTGGTCGGGGTGGGCCTCCTGGTGGTGGTGGTGGCAGAGCCTCAAAGCGTCGCCCACAACCGGCTGCTCGTCCAGCTCCTCTGCCTCATCCGCCACCTCCCTGCGGACCGCCACGGTCGACCCTCTGCCTCTGCCTCAGTGGTCCCTCAACCGTCTGCTGCTCCTCGGCACGGCGGGTCGGGCAGTCACGAGCCATGTGGCCCTGCCCGCCGCACGAGTAGAACTGACTGCCTCTCGAAAGACTGGCTCCTCGCTGTGTTCCCTGCACTGCTGAGCCAGTGTCCTGAGGTCGTCTGCCCAAAGGTCTGGTCTGTCTGGACCCCTGAGTCATCCGCCGACTGCCTGCTGCAGATGACTCTGCCACGTGCCGCCCTGCGGTGGGTCTCTGTGCTGGTGTAGGCTCAGCAAGGAAGCTCTCGATCAGAAGAGCCCGCTCCAGTACTCCTGTCTGAGTCGGTATGCTGAGGGAGATCAGCGATGCCCTGATATCGTGTCTCAAACCCTGCTCGAAGGTCCGGGCCTGGAAGAATGGGTCTCGTACCATATCGGTCGAGTAGCGCGAGAGATCGGTAAATCTCGCCGTGTACTGAGCGACCGTCATGCTGCCCTGCCACAGCTGTAGAAGCTCCTGGATACGCACCGCACGAAGGGTGGCTGGGATGAACTCCGAGCGGAAGAGGCTCTCAAAGTCCGTCCAAAGTAGGGATGCCTCATCATGCACCTGGAGCATCAAGCTCCACCATCGTCATGCTGCTGCGTGTAGTAGGCTCGCAGCGAGGATCACCATGAGGTCTGCTGGTGTCCTCACTAGCCTAAACACTCGTACCCCTGCCTCCAGCCAGTCCCCTGCTGCCTGGGGATCCGTCTCCCCGCGAAACCTGGGTGGTCGCTGGCGCTGAAACTCATGGAGTGCGCTGAGCCGACGTGCATCGTCAGCGGCTGATGCTGGAAGCATCGGGGGCTCGGCGGGTAGAGCTACCGCCGGTGCCACTACTGGAAAAGGGCCCTGCACCGAGGCCTCGTCGCTCGGTGGGCTGTCGTCATGCTCGACTCTCGGAACCCTAGCTGGCTGCCGTCGTGGGGCCATCCTGAAAAGGAAACAGGTGCGCCACGGTCAGAACAGTATACCTAGTGAGCTGATATAAGTAATCACAAAGAAAACTTTGAAACACACACGCAATCAATGTTTTTGTGCATTAAGTCGGAAATCAGAAGTCAGGGTCCTGGTGTACGGATACGTCGGCCGTCGCACCAACACTGGACTCCCTGGACTGATAACCACACTCAATACGCTAAACATTATTTCTTCTTATAGAAAAGATCAGAGTTCGCGGGAGAACCGAACTCCTCTGATACCAATTTGTCACGACCCGCCCTCGGGGTCCGTGCCATGACAACCCCAAGCCCGCCTTCCATAGGCCAGGGGCTGGCGACTAGCACCAAGGCGTAAATCCCCGTAAAAAGGGAAGGCATTGCATTTTTAAAGTAAACAAACACCACAGAGTAAGCAAGCGGAATGTAAACACTAAGCAAAAGTAGAGTACAACTGAAAGTGCGGAAAAGTAAATGGGCCAGTATACAAACCCAAATTGAAAGTAAAGTACAACTCGAAAGGGAAAAACAGCAACTGAAAAGTAAAAGCCGCTACACCGAGATGTCCACTGGAAATCCCACCTGAAGGGTGGGTACAGATAGCTCCTCTGCTCCACGGGTCCCGCCGTCCGCTCCGAGCACGTCCCGCCCAGTGGTCCACCTCCGGGTATCGTCCTGCTCTGCAAGCCTCAGCTAAGGTCAACGCTGTCCGTCGTCTGCAACCAACACAACGTAGTGCGGGCAAAGCCCGTGCAGGGGTGAGTATAAGCTACTCAGTAGGGACCCCGAGACCCCTGAAGGTATCTAAAAATCCACAAAGGATAAACCACGAAGAAAGGTACAATCACGAAGTAACAACCGACACTGCTTAGGTATATTCCCATACATATACCTAAGTCATCAATTTCAAATACGCTCCAACCTCCGAGCCCAAGTATAACTCAGTCCACACAGGAATGTAAACGTATTCCACATAGGAAAGCGAAACGTAATCCACACAGGAAAGCAACAGGATTCAGCTCACACAGGTATACTTCTTCAAAGGACAATAAAGATGATCTCTGATCCATCTATGTCGTCGGACCCACGAAGGATCGATAGGTAACTAACCCCCGCAAAAGACCCACACAGGATCGGGCCCACACAGGACCTGTAGGCGCTGGTTCACACAGGACCGCTGAGCGTAAGGACCCACACACGATCGGACCCACACAGGATCAGGCCCACACAGGACCTGTAGCACTGACCCACGTAGGATCGCTGAGTGCTGTAGTCGTCGTCATCGAATCCACACCGGATCTCTGTACTGTCGTCGTCGCAGTCACAGTAGCAGTAGTAGCAGTAGCAGTCACAGTAACCGTCGCAGCCAGCACTAGGGTTCCCGCACATAGCAAGCTCGTTCGGAGGGTCCGCTCCACGAGCCGAGAGGCTGATAAATCAACTGACACAAAGTCCAGAGTTGATGTATCCAAAAGTTCTGTATTGTCAACAGGAACTCAACGCAACAGACGGCGCGTCGATCGGACGCCCGGTCTGAGAGTTATTGGCATTTTCGTCCCCGGGGCCCGGTTGGTTTTTAAGGCAAAACCAACCCAACCGTACTCCACCTGCGTCCAAACCTTGGGCGGATTGTGCCAAAATATCCGTATCACTAAGAGGAACACAACACAGCTGACGGCACGTCAATCGGACGTCCGTAGCTCAAGATATGAGCGTTTCCGCTCCGAAGGCCCGGTTGGTTTCGTGAACGAACCAACCCGGCCGAACTCAAAGTATTCCGAAACCTTGAGTGCAATATACCGAAACGACTGTCTCGATCCAAGGATCGCGTTGCCGCAGACGGTTCGTCGATTGGAGGTCTGTGGCTCAAGATATTCCCAAAAGAACGAAAATGATTTGAAACGGGGGGTACGGGTCCGGGCCGACCGGCCCGACCCCCCCCCCCCCCCCCCGGGTCGGCCCGACCCAGCCCAGCCGGCCGGCCGGCCGGCGGCCGCGGCGGCCGGGCGCCACACGGAGGCAGCGCGGGGGGCAAAGCCCTCCCGCTTGATTGGTGGGGCGGCGCGGCTATATGTCGCGCCCTTGTTTTAAAAACGCCCCCCCCCCCACGTGGGGGGCCTGTTTGTGCGGAAACCGGGGGGCCTCCTGCCCCCCCTCAAGGAAACCGCCCCCCCTCATAAATGAGGGGGGGGGGGTTTGTGTGCTGGTCGGGGGATTAATTTCCCCCGGTTTATTACCATCCGGCCGGCCAGCTGGCCGGACGGTTTTCTCCAACGGGACCGGAAAATCTGGTCCCCTCTTCGGCTTCCGACACTGGAGGCCCGGCCGCCGGTTTTCTCATTCCGCCGCGGCCTGGAACCAGCCGCGGTGTTCGTCGTCCGGCGCGGTGCGACGGCACCGCGCCCCTCCGCCGCACTTTGATTTCCTTCAACGCGGCGCGACGGCGTCGCGTTCTTGATGATCCTTCCATGGCGCGGCGCGACGGGGTCGCGTAATATAATTGCACGATTAACCGCGTGGTGCGACGACACCACGCCACCTTGTTTCCTCCCACAAGGTAAATCAACAAGAACGATGGAGGGGGTTCGGCCGTGTTCATGCGGTCCGGCCCCCTCACGTTAAATATTAACACAACTTTAAATATTCAAAAGCCTCACGTTAGTCATGCAAGATCCATGATCAAGAATAAAATAATTAAACAAAAATCAACAACCCCTACCTTGGTATAGGTTCGAAGATTTGTCAACGTCCCGCGGAGGACAACGTCGCGGAGGTCGGGCGTCGCGGTAGTCGTTCGTCAAATCCGATGACGAAGAGGTACGTCCGAAGAGGCACGTCGTTGGCGAAACTTCTTATGTCGACGAAGGGAGTCCGAGGAGGGAGCGGCATTCCCTATCATTGACACGAAAGACGAAGAAAAGAGGAGCGGCGTTCTTCATCGGAACTTGAGCGTTCTTCGTCAAGTTGAGCGTTCTTCGTCAAGTTGAGCGTTCTTCGTCAATTTGGAGAAGAAGGAGGAGGAGCTCTCAAAAAAAACCTCACAAGTTGGCTAAACAAAACTAAAAAAATAAAATAAGGTTCTTCCTTATTTTATTTACCAAGCCAAGGAATTCAAAACTTCAAATTTTCAAAACATAACACTTAATTAATTAAACATGTCATGTGTAATTAATTAGATGTTAAGTTTACAAACATTTAAGAGGGAGAGAGAGGAGTTTAAGGGGGAAGATGAGAGGTTTAGGATCGTGTGGGTCCCACCACACTTAATCCTCTCAAGGGAGGTTAAGTGGGTGTGGGTCCCACCACTAAGTCCCTTTGAGAGGAGTTAACCTACAAAAGTGAAATAAAAAGAATCCACATTTTTTTATTCATCTTTTTATAATTCTCCCAAAAACTAACTTTCGTCCCGCAACAAACGCAACTTCCGAAAAGGTCTCTTTAAGCGAATATCGGCGTTGCGAGTTTATCGGTGCCCTCAGATTTCAATTCCGAGCACCGGATCAAAAGTTAGGAATTCCCGCTCGTTCGTTCACTGAACGTACCCGAGCCAAACTTCGGAAATTGATTCCGAGCACTCCGGGCCTCGGAATCAGGTGCCGTCTGAAACCGTACTCTTGTAAAATTCAATAGAAAATTAAGAAAAAATTTCCCTTGAATTTTACGGGTCTTTACAAGGATGGGACCAACATCTTCCACTAGTTGAATTCTATTACAACAACAATTTCTACTATAGCATCTGAATGCAACATATGATGACCTTTATAAGAAAAGGTGAAGAACAACGATGTGTTGGGGTGAAGTTAGTGAGTGTAAGCTACTTGGACTTGAAATGGTTGAAGAAATAGTAGAGAAGGTGAAAAACATTCAAAAGCATTTGAAGGCAGCCCAAAGTCAATAGAATATTTATGTGGATACCCATCGACAAGACCTTGAAATAAAAGTTGGAGACCCTGTATTTCTATGAATATCTCCATGGAATAAGTTTATGAGGTTTGGGAAGAAAGGATTGCATAGTCCCATGTATATCGGCCCCTTCGAGATCTTTGACCGAGTTGGAGTTATGGCCTATCAGCTGGAACATCCACATATGATATCGAAAGTACATGATTTATTTTTATTTATCCCTCTTAAAAATGTACATATTATACCATACACATGTACTCTCATCAGAGGTGGTACAGCTGGAAGAAGATCATTAATATAAAACGCAGCTAGTGAAAATCTTGTATCATAGAGAGAATTTTCTATGCAACGCGACTACTCATCTGGAAAAAGAACTATAGAGAAAAAATAATTATGAAGATGAAGAATTGGAACTAGAGGAAGTAATGAAGGAATCATACCCCATTTGTTTTTGGCATAGTTTGTAAAATGAAGTTTCGAGGGAGAAATTTCTAAATGGTGGATGAATGTAATGAGCCAATATTTTTCGATGGAAATTACATTCTTATTAATATGTCATAATCACATGAAAACACAACATAATTAACAACTATGTGCTATGTAACACTTAAAAAATATGTTTGTATCTTCTGTGATGTGAATTTTGAAAAACTGTCATCCGCGAATGCGATCAGTATGTTAATTGGGTACCAATAAGAAAAAAATAATTTTCAGTGAATAATAACCTACCCTTATTAATATTATCATACCCTTATGAATAATGAAATACCCTAATGAATAATAACCTTACATATGATTGTATATAAATAATATTAATGTGGATGTATGATATACCTATGCTTTGGAATAATTAAAATAATGTTTTAAAATGGTTTTTTAGTATAAATTAGGATTTTAATTAAATATTAAATTTATCATATTTAGAAAATTATTTTTTAATAATGGACTTCATTATTGTTTTCTAATCATCGAATAATGGTTAGGGAGAATTTTTGGGATTTTTCAGAAATACTTGAATTTTTTATGAATAGATAAATGCGGTAAAATACGATATATCAGTTAAATACACTATTAATGACATCACAAGTGATAAAATCAAAATTGGTTCGGGATCAAATGATAAAATTATTATTCTTGGTCTTGGATGACTCAATATTACTTGTCTTGTGGAGAAATTATAAATTCATGAATTTTATATTATGAAATCTCATATGTCCTCCACTATAAAACCTCCTCTCACTCCCTCTTCTCCTCACACTTCTCAAGCCTTGTGCATTCTCCAAATTCGGACCAAATACACTACCTACCTACTATCCCATGTCCAAAAATCCTTGGTTTCAAATAAAGACAAAAAAACTCTCCTTTTAAGGGGGGCTCTCAAGGAATTTTGGTTGGAGAGGTAAATTCCTCTTTTCAAATTCGTTGTCGTTCCATTCATGTCAATTTTTTTTCTTTTTATGTTATCTCTCCATATCCAAATTTTATGAAGAATACATTAACATATATATATTAGAATTATTTCATGATATTTGAATAATTATTCATCATATCTTCCTTTGACCTACTTTTATACTAGTATCAAGAACACCATCTGAGTTGTGTCAATTTTCCACTTTCAAGGACGATGGGCTTTCGATTTATATTATCATTCTCACATGTGGTCATGAAACCATTATTTTTATGGTTGAACCAGATTATTATATATGTAATATAACCTCTCTAATATTCTGTAATCTCTTTGTACAAATTGTACTATGTTATAAAGAAAAATGAGTTCGTTGTAATGAAAAACCACAAATTAACCAAAACAATTTTCATTGAAGTTCTATAAAATAATTCATCCTCATTCCATGTAACCAAGTTATATAAATGACCAATAAATATTATTTTTGTTCAAAAATAATATATAATTTCAATTATGGTGATTTAAATCCATTCCACATACTTAAAAACAAGTGAACGGAATATGAAAATAAAGAAAACAAAAACTCTGGAATGACAGAATTCAATATAATTACTTATCAATTAATACATATATTAACTAATGATAATTATGATAAAATAAATAAATTTATAATAGGTTCTTATTATTTTCCTAATAAGTGTAATTTCATATTGTAGGAGATCCTTTTCAAGAACTATACACATTTGGAGATAAGGTATGGGTTTATACATTCGGACATCCATTTTCATTCAAATTTCATTCATTATCTCAATGCGTCAATAAAATTCATTTGTATTTCAATTTACTACTCAATTATTATAATTGATTATTATATTCCAACCAGAAACCTTCATTATTTTATTGATAGTTACATGTTTTTCAAGGAACAATAAAAATAGTTTCCATAATACAAGCCCAATTCAATGTAATTTCTCAAATTCATAGTTGTTTTAAAGGGAACTATATAATCTATTTTTGGAAAACAATATCATTATAAAATCACACATTTTATTATGAATATACTATTTTACATAACATCTGGTTTTATAAAAATATTTTTCCCAAAATAACATTTATTTTCAAAATAGAAGAGTATTTATATCAAGATTTCTTAATAATTTATAAGATTATTTTCATTTGATTCAACACTCTTGTTGTTTCTTGTGTAATAATGGGTTTAATAATTTATGAAGTCATCTAAAATATTTTTTTTAATTGTTTGTGACTAACTATATTGTAGATGATCTATCCTAAAACCATTCACCATATTACTCACAATGGTTAGTGTATTATGTTTAATGATTTGGGAAAGACACTTAAATTTATTATGAAATATTAAATATGAATATATTTGTATTTTATGTTTATCCCAAATCATATAAATAATTGGTTGGACTTATAATGTGATATGTGGGGCCCTCTATAGCCCCTATATGAATCGGTAGGTCTCATGAGACAAATTTACAAGGAATTGGATGAGTCCTTTCACAATGTGATATATGGATTTTAGCTGAGGCATTAATCATTAGACATCTTGGAAGTGGCCTTGAAAAAATCATATAGAATTTCTGGTATATGCACTTCCTTCATTATGATTCTAGTAATTGTATGTTCATGTGGTTTTTTTGGCTTGTAGAATACACATGATTATGTTATATTATGGAAATATTTACTCAGCTCATATTTGTGCCATTTTATGTTGAAATTTCTTTTTAAAGGAATGTGTTTCAATTATTTACCTTGTATAATGTATATACTATATTCTACTGTATTTATTACCCTTAATGGGCATTTGAGATCACCCCATTCTTATGTTTCATTTTCTCAGGACATGAAGAATTAAATTACAAATGAATTCCAAGAAAAATATAGAAGTCATGGATGATTATAGTGGAACAAACTATTGTTGTTTTATCCTTCAATGTGTAATGATAAACTTATTTATGTATATTATTTCCAATAATACTATACTACTCGGTTAATCAGGATACATATTCCTTGTATGAATGCAAATAAGGCACTGGCTCCAGGCAACTAGGGCCAGGTCTTTATAATTGATAAGATATATTTTAGCGTTTTGATGAAATTAATAGAAAACTATTAAGGATTAGTACCAAATTTTTATAAATAAGTGATATAGAATTTAGTTAATATCATGATTCTAAGTCTATGTTATGATTGTTCAGCGTAGTTTTTTGCACAATAGACATGGAAGATGATGTTGGAAGGGACAAAGAGACTGATATCTTTCCTAATCCACAACCTAAAATTGTTGTAATTGGAACCGAGTTTTTTATAATAGTAATAGATATTTTGAAAAATGAAATATATTATATTCACTTCCATGAAAAAGAGAAACCCTATCATCCAAAAAGTTTCATGATAATTGTGGTATAGACTATGAGGCAACACCCTCCCGCTTTTAGTGGATCTTATACCCCAATTGTTGCATAAGTGTGGAATAAAGCCCTTGAAAAGATATTCAATATTATGGGATGTTAATATAATCAAATGATATGTCTCTCCATTTATATTATTGAAGAAGATGCTGATAAGTGGTTGCATATGGTAAGTAATATCAAGGATAGATATGAGATAGATTCCATATAGTGGTATGAAATTAAATTACTTTTCCTTGATTTTTTCATTGGTGTTTAGAATAAGGATAGATAATCAATCGAATAATTAAAGTAGAAATAAGAAGATTCAAAGGACATGTATGAATATAATTTCACTTTACTAGCTAGGTATGATCCCAATATAATTCTGGAACATGATAGAAAAGTCATATATTTTTTACATATGATTGATGTTATGATATCAATGGGAATTGCCTTGCTGTGAGGTCACAAAGTATGAGAAACTTGAAAGATGTGAGGATAGGGTAGAAATGGTGTTTTTTGATTACCACATGTACCATAACAACATAGATAAAAAGAGGTCTAGATGTAAATCAATGGATAAAAATCAATCAAAGAAGTCCACGGGTAACAAATTTTAGTTTAAAATTGGTGAAATGTGGGGTAAAAAATAACATTAAGAAATGCCTTATGAAAACTGGGAAGTTTTATTGATGTGGTATGTTTGGAAATATGGTCTTATATTTCAATTTAAATGATCCAAAGACTAATACTAAATAAACTGTTATGCATTTTAAATGTGTGTAGATGGTTCATCAAAGAATTCTCTATGAAAAAAGATATCTAAATGATAAAATGAATCCATAATATAATAATAAATGTTTAGAGAGATCCTTTTGCGACTATGTCAGCAGACATTAGGCCATCCAATTAAATTGTATCTGGGACCTTTTATTTTTACTCATCTTTTTCTAATGATTTTTTTGATATTGGGACTTCACATTCATTTATCTCTAATAATTTTTTTGATAAATTGGAAATATCACCTCAAAAAACTCGACAGTAGCTTATTTTTAAAATACCAAGAGGGAATTATTATAGTAAAGATGAATTATAAGAATCTTTTTATATTTGTGTGTGGAATGATTTTACCTGAAAACATTGTTAATTTTCTCTCTGTATTGTTTTATATCATTGTGGGTATCCATTAGAATTCTTTTTATCATACTATAAATAATTGTAGAGTTAAACAGGTTTTTTTAAATGATTTTTAGTTTATATTCAAGAAAAAATGCAACCAATATACAACATAACAGGAAAATGAGAATGAAATTTATGATTCTCATATTGTTGAAACCAATGGAACTATTTAGATTAATGATGTACCTGGAGTAAATAAATTAAATGATGTTTTTTCTGACAGGTTATCTAGTGTTATACCTGCTTGAGAAGTTGAATACACAATTTAATTAGTTTCTAATGATATGCTAATTACAAAACTCCCTTATCAAATAGATAATATGGAAGTTATTTATTAGAAAAATCAGGTGTAATAGTTACATGAAAATTGTTTCATTCAGCCTAGAACATCCCCATAGGGAGATACAATTTATTATATTAAATATAAATAAGATTGAATTATATGTTACCTTTATTATAGTACCTTTAATAATATAAATATTAAAAATAATAATCCATTCCCTCATATCGATGATTTTTTTGATCAGATACCGAGAGCATAATTATTTTTTAATGTTGAACTGAGGTCAAGGTACAATATGTTCAATGTAAATGAAGAATAAATCCAAATGACTGTGTTTGGTACTAGATATGGTAATTATGAATTTGTGGTCAATACATTTTGGTTAACTGATTCACATAATTTATTCATGGATCTTAGTAATAGAATATTTCATGAGTTCTTGGATAAGTTTGGGGTTGTGTTTATTGATGAATGTAGTGACTCGATTTTTTCCCTGTAAGACTTTTTTGTATTTCTATATAAGATTCCAGAGCTAGGCATGAAGACGGAGTGAAATTCTAAGGCCCGGTGTTCCCGGAATAAATTTTATAATAATGTTAAGTGTTTTATGCTATGCACATAGAGGATTTGTGTTTTTCCTAAATGGTAGCTTGTATCGGAAATCTGAGGACACAGTTGCGTCCGGAGTGTTTCGTTTACCCTTGGCAGGGTGTAAAAGTTGCTTGTGAGGGCCTTCTATGAGAGATGCCACCCAAGGGCAAAGTCATCATTTTTTAAATAATGACTTTATGATTTTTTCCATCGGAGTTCTTTTCAAATAACATTGTAATGGTATCTTGGAATAGAAATATGAGACTTCTGTTGAGTTCGAAATGGGGCAATTCTCTTTGGTGCGATATAACGTGGGAGGGCATGACAGTTTTCTTTTCCGTGATAAGTGGATTTTTCTATAAATATAAAAATTAAGAGTTGAGGTTAGGGTTTCTCTCTCTCTCTCTCTCTCCAGTTATTCGACATTCTTCACTGTTCTTCGCCAAATTAAGGATCAACCACTCTCGGAACCTTGGTGGATCGATGTAAGATCGCAGCGGGTGCATCGCCAATGACTAATGAGCGATTTAAGGTAGGATTTTGTTTAAATTTCTCATATCCATTGAATTCATAATTCTTTTCATCAAATTTCACCTTTGAATTTTGTAGTTTTTAGAATTTGGGATGTTGGCCGAATGAACATGACCAATGCCTGATCCCTCGTTTCAAATATCGTTCTTGGGCGTTCTTCGTCCAAATTTTCGGACGGGTTGAATATTCTCAGATCAATGATCAGGGCATGCGCTGCGAAGGCCTCATCCTGAAGATCTAGAACTAGAATTTGGTTTTGAATTTGGTTCAACGGAGTAGATGTGGAGGACGATGGAAAGTCTGGATCCAATAAAGATTGTGGCCAGAGCACCGGCAGACGAGGCAAGGCGGAGCACGGAGGTCGAACTGGATGTGGTCGGAGCTACAACATTGTTTGAGGACTAGCCGGAAGAGCCATGACATGAGTGGCTCGTGCCATGTGCTTCGCGCATCCAGCAGAGCGTTGAATCCAGGCCACTGCCGCTTGTCGTGGAGGTGCACCCGATTGCAGAGCGGGGAACCCGGGCAGGTGGCCTATAGTGGTTGTGCGCTCAGAGGTGTAGGGAGAGACAGGAGATGCAGGTGGCGTCGATCACGGCGGTGCCCTTTGGGAGGCGGAGGTGCCGGCACCCGGTGGATTTGGCCCATCGTGGTTGGAGGAGGTACCTGAGACGGTCATCGCCTTGGGTGCGCGGAAGAGACCATGACCCACGTTCGGAGGATCCTGCTGTAGAGATGCAGAGACAGGCCAAACACATGTCTACTGGGGAGAACATAACCCGAGGGGTCTGGTGGGGCTGGAGTGGGCTGCATCCCATAGGGCGTGGCGGTTCAGGCCATGGCAGTTCAGGCCATGGAGGTTCGGGACAGACCCGCGGCTGGGCCGCGGTCCGGTGGTTCAGACCTGACCGGTAGGGGGGAACTCTTCCGATTTAGCCCCCTTGCGTTTGGGGTCTGTAATTTCTAAATGATGCGTTTGTTTGATGCACTATCTATGTATGCAGGTTCGTGTCAGCGAGACGGACCTTTCAAAGTGACTTTCAAGGTTTTTGGTTCAGAACCCTTCAGGTTTGGTATCATTGCTCGAAAGCAGGAACACTTAATGAGAATAAATAATTAATTATTTAAATATTAATTATTCTTGCGCCAGACTTAAAACCTCCTTGTGATGTCCGATTGATGCGCCGTCAGTGGCAGTGTGACCCTAGTCCTCGTGATGACTATTTGAGATGTTTTCCGAAGATTTCAGGTTAGAGACAAGTTATGTGCCCCACATGGCATAGTTCACACTTTTTATGGTAAAACACCACTTTTTCACTCGATATCTGTTTAGGGTGTTTGAGTACTAGTTTATGAGTGCTTTCCCAAGGGGATTGCAATGGCGCAATACACCCTCCTAAATTCTGGTGAGAGGCATGGGCCCCACGAGACGATTTTCGGTCGTATGCTACATTTTTACGACTTATGATTCATAATTCCATTCAGGGAAATTAAATGGCCAACACCATGTGGTTATCAGCAAGGAACACAATGGTAAAATCTGCGTGGCTTGTTTCTGGGTCAAGGAGTGGGCCCCACAGGGCCCCGTTTACATATAATGCAGGGTGTTGCAGCTTCTGCATCCGGAATCCATTTTCAGTGCTGTGAATGGCATTGTGACCCTAGTATGGGTACAAAATTGACTGGGTGATTTCAGGGATTGTAGTCGGAGTTGAGGTGTGGGCCCCATGGGCCTTCCATTAAGCTATGTGCTCTGTTTTGTGACTTTTTCATCATATGTCCATTTGGGGTGAATAAGTAGTCGTTTTGGCATGTTTTTTCAAGAGCATCGCGATGGTTTAGTTTTCCTGGCCCATTACAGGTCCGAGTTGTGGGCCTCGCGAGTCGTCGTATGGGAATAGAGTAGTGTTGAATGACTTTTCCACCGGGAGCCCATTTTTTTCGAGTATGTATTCTATCTTGCAAGTTTTTTCATGAGGATTAAGATGATGTAATATATTTGGGAGCTCATAGTAGCATTTGAGATCTCATTAAATGTGTAAACATGAAAGGCCGTTGGTTAGAGGTTCCTTTGAAAAACACTGAACATCCGAACGGTAGATGTCTTTGTGATACCCATTGATGGCATGGGCAATGCAGATATTTTGGACCAGTTCTAAGTTTTCCCCCTAGTTGGGATGGGTAGTGGTTTATCCATTGCCTTAGGGTTTACCCTCCAGCGGGGCGGGGCAGTTGGTTACCCATTGACTTTAGGGTTTACCCTCCATCGGGTCTGGGAAGTGGGTTACCTGAAAACTTTTAGGGTTTACCCTATAGTAGGGATGGATAGTGGGTTACCTGAGGACCTCTTATAGTTTACCCTCTAGTGGGGCTGGGAAGTGGGTTACCTGATGACTTGTTGTGGTTTACCCTCCAACAGGGTAGGGCAGTGGGTTACCTGACAAACTCTTGTGGTTTACCCTCCATCATGGGATGGGCAGTGGGTTACCTGATGAACTCTTTTCGATTACCCATCAATGGGTGATGGGTAGTGTGTCACCTAACGACCATTTCTGGTTTACCCTCCAGAGGGGCTGGGTAGTCTGTTACCTGATGACCATTTGTTTTTTACCCTCCAGCGGGTTTGGGCAGTGGGTTACCTGATGACCTTTTGTGGTTTACCCTCCAACGGGGTTGGGCAATGGGTTACGTGATGACCTCTTGGGGTTTACATTCCATTTGGGTTGGGAAGTGGCTTACCCGATGACATATTTAATACTCATCCCTTCTTTGAGGCTAGTCAATGAATGTTCTGCATGATTACTAGAGCAGGAACCTTGGTGGTATGATTTTGCGATGAGGCAGCTTTGGCATGTGGGACTATTGGGTATCAAAGTTGGATATCCTTTGAAATTTTTTTGATTCCCCTTGGGCTGAGCATGGAGCTAGATATTTACTTAGACACTTGTTCAGGTTTCATGTTTAGAATTTATATATACCCTAATTTTGTACCCACTCCTTGGGTTCATTTACTATCCTTCCAGCATTGGTGAAGACGCACGAGGTATGCCATGTGCTTTTTGTGTCTACCACATATTGTATTGGATGATTCTACTTCCTTCATTTTATTTGGTTGAGTTATACTCTTTCTTTTGTACTCTTTCACTATTTGTTTTTCTGTCTACTGCTCATCATTTTAGTACCTCCATGGTTTCTCCATCGACCTTTCGGGGAATCCTTCTGAGTATCTTTATACTCACCCCTTCTTGGTCTTTTCTCGCACTTGGTGTTCCCTTGAAGACGATATACAGGTCGATCGAGACTATAGAGGAGCGTAGAGGACACATGAGCTTCGGCCACGTTTAGTGGTCATAGTAGGATTTCTGGGTGTGAGACTCACCAGCAGTTTATTTTCATTTTTCTTGTTGCCAGGCTATGGAACCTTTCTAGTTGGGGTGTGTTTTTCCCCTTTTCCTATTCTGTTTACTTTTTAGTACATTTCAAAAAATTATTAGTACATTTTAGAGGTTGATGCATGTATGGTGGTTACCCTATTTTATTAGTGTTTTCTCTTTCTTCCCTTTATCTGCACATTGGAATTGATTTCGTTGCGTGTGTGTGTATAGTTTCATTGGCAAAAGGCCTCCCCTAGATTGTTGTGCCTTCAGTGCTAGTCGCCAGCCCCTGGCCTATGGAGGCAGGCTTAGGGTATTTTCAGCTCGATCCCGGTATCTGTCAGGTCATGACAAAGTGGTATCAAAGGTGGTTCATTCCTTGGGGAATTGTTCGAATGACCCAAAAAAACAATTGTTTGCAATTGAGGCAATAGTGTCAACATGTCTCGAGAGCGGCTCTCAGGCCAGGAAGTCCAATTATGGTGCGGCGACTGACGTATCCATTCACCAGGATCCTGATAACCCGCTTGTCTACTCGGCACACTGAGACACTTGATGCAGGGAATTTGGTTCGTGCATCATAGATGATTGAGTCTCTAAATGTCCTTCTTCAGTCAACTACCCATGGATGTTGATATATATATATATATATTCTCATTTGACCGCGATAATCCTTAATTGGATTTAGTATGTATCTACGATGATATCCATCCAGGATACAATCTTCGGTTCATGACAACGAATCCATGAGAGACGAGGACTCAGTTCAAAATATATCATATGATTACCCTTTCATCATAAGGATATGATTTAGCACCTCCACTTGTGGAGTAGTAGATAGTACCGGAAACGAATGTCGAAGATGAGCGCGGGCTGGGCGCGCTACGTGAGTTCTAGACAACTAAGGTTCCACGATAAGCCATACCCTCAGACAATGATGGTTTTGCTAGAGTTGGTGGTTCACCTCTTCAGGCTTGGTCGGACACTAACAAGATTTATGGTGGATTTGACAGAATTTATTTTCCCACCAAGCAGTTTGGTGTTAGTAGAGCCAGGTTTACACAGATGCACGATGAATTGTTACTCTCGTGGGATGACTTCTAGTAGTTGTTTCATGAGGAGTAATACCACTCCTAAATACGCTTTATATAGTTCAGGAGCTGTTGGGGCTTCAACGGGGAGTGATGGCAGTAGCTGAGTATGCGACAGGATTCACATACCTTACTCGGTACTCTTTGGATGTGGTCCATGATGAAAACTTCCGAGCACAGAAGGTGGATCGAGGTCTATGTAGAAGATATTCGTGCCACCATAGTGCCCTTGTGCATCCTCACCCATCTCAGGGTGCTGGAGCGGACACTGGTGACAATGAAATTTATGTCAGAACGATGTCTATTTTTAGGGCCTTGACACAGGAGGTCTCCCTTTGAAGAGAATCAGGCACATGGTCGGGGACAACGTAGACCACCAAGATGGATTATGAAGGACTAGTGCAATGATTGTTCTGAATGTGATCTCATGGTGTGAGACTACCCGACCAAATGTGCTGAGTTTTCCAGATAGTTGTTTGATGCACTGCCATGACAGAGGCAGTATCGTGATCAGAGAACTCCCAAGTGAGGACAGGGTGGTCCCTAGGGAGACGGTGTTGGCTGAAAAGAAATAATAATTGTGGTTGGTGGACGATGTTTCAAGTCCCTTACACTACCACTAAGTGGCCCATGTCAAGATCAAGGAGCTGCGGATGGGGCTATGGGCGGCTGTGTCCTATGGATGTCTACAATCCTATAACGCATGAGATGATAAGTGGTACACTCTGTGTATTTTTCAACTTTTTCTATAGAAATTGATAGAAACTGCATGAGGAACACTTTTTGTCTAACTCATTGTTTGAGGGGTTACCGAGGGTGACGCAGGGCATCAGTGTAACCATGTGTTGGTGTTGTCTGACATAACACAAAATGAATGGAAAATAGGGGTTATTCACCCACTGATATGATTTTTTCTGATGAGATCAAAACTTTTAGGGAGATTCAGTACCACTCAAAGGGATAATATTAAGGTGCGGTGGATGAGTTCCTCTGACATATGCATTCAATGAGCGTTTGTGAGGTGAAGTGTCAGAATAGGTTCTTGATTTTCCAGTGGAGAATTTCTGCTTGACCTCCCTTTTCTTAAGCTGTAACTAGTGGGTTTGGAAGAGGGACTATATTGGGGATTACTCTCTTTCCAAGAGGGGAAAAGACACGTGAGGTATGCCATGTGCTTTCTGTGTCTAGCCTCTGTCAGTTGGATGAGTTTCCTCGCCTACCCTGTTCGATAGTACCTTGCATGCTATACATTAATCTTGATACCATTATCAAGTGAAGGTTAAGGTCATGGAAACCCCATATATAGAACTACATGTTTCACTATGTGGTGTTAGTAGTGGTATTATTTTCCCTGAGAATGAAAAGATGCAATATTTTAGTAGAGTGCATTGTGATTTGATCAGACCACCGATGTCTCAGGTGCGTCCTCATCTAGTGAGACTTTAACCTAAGTTGATGGTACTGGTTGAAAATATTCCAAGACTATGACTTCGAGGTATTATATGTTCAGAGAGATGGCAGTGTTGTAGAAGGTACCCTTAGTATAGAGCCTCAGTTGTAATTCACCGACTATGAAAACTTGTGTGACTAGATATTCATGGGTGTTTCACCAGATGGGTATTATGATGGAGGGAATCACGAGACTGTGTTCCAGGAACAAACTGTGATTTCGGTCATGACGTGGAATGTAGAGGTTCTGTCGGGGAAGCCCCCTGAGTTTCGTTGGGCCATTTGGGAATAGTGTACATGATTGAGAGGTTACCTACCGTCCATCCCTACCCTCCCAACAGTAGGAGTGAGAACACGATGTCTTCTACATGCCATAGATGATGAGTTTCATGAGTATTTCTATGCATGCCCTAGAGAGTAGAAGTCCTTATAAGTACAAACCATCCATTTGGTTCGCGTGTTGTGCTAGCATTGTGTTGTGCATGTTTTCATGAGCGTGGTAGAGCAAGGTGTGAGCTCTATTTTCCTAGTTGTTTTCATTGTTTTGAGTTTCAGGGATGAAAATCATGATGGATGGAATGATTTAGAGACCCGTTTTTTCCCTGTAAGACTCTGATATATTTCTTTATATGATTCCAGAGCTAGGCGTGAATACAACATGAAATTTTGAGGCCCGGTGTTCCTGGAATAAATTTTATAAATGTTTTAAGTGTTTTATACTATACACATGGAGGGGTTGTGTTTTCTCTTAAACGGTAGATCAGATCAAATATCCATGGGAACCATTGCGTCCGAAGTGTAGAGTTTACCCTAGGAGGGGTGTAAAATATGTGGGCACGGGTCTGCTGTGGGAGATGTTCCCCATGGGAAAAATTTTCATTTTTGAAGTAATGACTTAGTGATTTTTGTCACTACATTTATTTTCAAATAACATTCAAACAAAGTCTCAGAAAAGAAAATCTGAGACTTCCGTTGAGTTCGAAATGGGGTATTTTTCATAGGTGTAATATAATGTGAGAGGGAACGAATGTTTTGGTTTCTGTGGTTGGTGGATTTTTCTATAAATTGAAAAATGAGGAGTTGAGGTTCGAGATTCTCTCTCTCTCTCTCAATATCTATATCATTATCATCGGCGTTCTTCACCATTCATCACCGAATCAAGGAGCAACCTCCCCCGAAACCTTGGCGAATCGAGGATGGATCAAAGCAGTTGCGTCGCCAATGACGAACAAGCTATTCGAGGTAGAATTCTGGTTAAATTTTGCACCTTCGTTGATTTCATAATTTTTTTCATCAAATTTAACCTTTGAATTCTATTGTTTTTATAATTTGGGATGTTGGATGAACAGACATGACCAACACCTGATACCCAGTTTCAATTATCGTTCTTACGCATTCTTTGTGAAAATTTTCACACGTGCCAAATCTTATTAGATCGATGATCTAGGGCAGGGGATGCGAAGGCCTAGTCTTGAAGATCTGAAACCAGCGTTCAGTTTTAAATTGTGGTCACTGGAGCAGATCTGGCGGCCGATGGAAGGTCCTGCTCTGGCAAGGGGTGTGGCTGGATCACTAGCAGGCAAGGTGAGGTGGAGCTCGGAGGTCGACTTGGAGGTGACCGAAGTAGTAGAGTCAGGAGAGGACTAGCCAGAGGATCCGCGGCGCGAGTGGCCAGTGCTAGGAGGTGCACGAGGATGGCAGATTGGCAAACCCAGGAGGTTGGGGCCTGTTGAGGAGGTGTGCCCAGTGGCGGAGCGGTAAACCCAGGCGAGCGGCATGTAGCTGTGGTTCTCCCGGAGGCGGAGTGGGAGACATGAATTGTGTGTGGCGTCAATCACGACAGTGCCCTGCAGGAGGTGGAGGCGCCAGCGCCTGGGAGATTTTTTCATCACGGTCAGAGGAGGAACCTGAGGGAGTCAT
This sequence comes from Viscum album, assembly GCA_963277665.1. NCBI lineage: Eukaryota > Viridiplantae > Streptophyta > Magnoliopsida > Santalales > Viscaceae > Viscum > Viscum album. The sequence continues at coordinate 337,027,381 of OY728157.1, read as the reverse complement.
CACCTCGGGTGCGCAGAAGAGACCAGGACCCGCATTCGACGGGTCCTGCTGGCATGATGTGGAGACCAACCAAAAGCTGGTCTGCTGGGGAGAACGGAACCCGAGGGTTCTAGTGTGGCTAGAGCGGGTCATGGCCAGCGGGCCGCGATGATTTGGGATGGACCCATGGCTGGGCTGCGGGACGGTAGTTCAGACTAGGCTGTCCGGGAGGAACTTGCCTGGTTTAGCCCCCTTGCTTTTGGGGGGGCATAATTTCTAAACTGCCCGTCTGTTTGATGCGCCTTTTGTGGCTGCTGGTTCGTGTCAGCGAGATGGACCTTTAAATGTGTGATTCAAGTTTTTTAGGTTCTGTGCCCAATGAATAGTGTCATGATGAGATTTAATTTAATAATAATAAATTATTATTAATGTTGCGACAAACATGTTTCGGGAGTAGGATGTCTGTTTGACGCACCGTCCGTGACCATGTGGCCCTAGAGTTAAGAAAATCCTTCCAAAGTTGGTTCTAAATCCTTGTGGTTTGGTTTCATTACTCGAAGGGATGAACACTTAATGAGAATACATAATTAATTATTTAATTAATTAATTATTCTTATGTTGGACCTAACTCCTTCTTGGGATGTCTGATTAACGTATTGTCAGTGGTAGCGTGACCCCAGTCCTCATACACACTTTTTGAGATTCATTTTGAAGCGTTCAGGTTGGAGACAAGGTGCGGGCCTCACATGGCCTAGTACACAAGTTTTATGTTGAGAACACCACTTTTTAACCCGACATCCATATAAAGTGTTTGAGTACTCATTTTTTAGTGCTTTTCCAAGGGGATTGCAACGTCGCAATCCGCCCGCCTAAATTTGGGCCCGAGGCATAGACCCCACGATATGATTTTCGATCGTATACTGCATTTTTACAACTTATGCTTAATGTGTATGTTCAGGTAAAATGTATAGCTGACATCATGTGGTTATCTTCAAGGAACGCAATGGTATGATCTGCGTGGCATGTTTTTGGGTCGAGGTGTGGGCCCTAGAGGGTCTCGTTTGCATATAATGCTGGGAGTTGCAACTTCTGCATCCGGAGTCCGTTTTAGGAGCCGTCAGCAACATTGTGACCCTAGAATTGAGATGACATTGACCGGTATGATTTCAGTAGTTGAAGCTGGAGGTGAGGTGTGAGCCCCAGGAGCTGTCCTTTATGATGTGTGCAGTGTTTTGTGACTTTTTAATTAGACGTCTGTTTGGGGTGAATGGGTTATTGTTTCAACATGTTTTTCTGAGAGCATCACGAAGGCATGGTTCGCCTAACATCTTTCGGTTCTGAGTTATGGCCCCCATGAGATGTTGTATGGGCATAGAGCGGTGTTGAATAACTTTTCCACCAGGATACCATTTCTAGCGAGTATTTATTCTATCTCATGTGTTTTTTCACCAGGATTACAATGGTGTAATTTGTCTGGGTGAGTGGATCCTCTTTCGAGATCTCATTAAATGTGGAAACATAAAAGGACATTGGTCGGAGGTTCTTTTGATGCACTCTGAACCTACACATATTAGTAGTGTTACTGATACCCAGTGATGGAATAAGAAGTGTAGTGTTATAAGACCAATTTCCGGTTTTCCATCCAGTGGGGCTGGGTAGTTAGATACTCATTGCCTTAGAATTTACCCTACTTTGTACATGGGTAGTGGGTTACACATTGAATATATGGTTTACCCTCCATTGGTGTTGGGCAGTGGGTTACCCAATGACCTTTAGGGTTTACCCTCTAGCGGGGTTGGGTAGTGGGTTACCTGACGACCTCTTGTGGTTTACATCCCAGTGGGGATGGGTAGTGGGTTACCTGATGACCTTTTATGGTGTACCCTCATACGGGTTTGGGAAGTGGGTTACCTGACAAACTCTTGTGGTTTACCCTCCAGCGGGGGCTGGATAGTGGGTTACCAGATGACCACTTATGGATTACCCTCGAGCGGGGGCTGGGCAGTGGGTTAAATGATGACCTTTTGTACATTACCCCTCCATTGGAGCTATGCAGTGGGTTACCTAATGACCGTTTGTGGTTTACCCTTGAGTGGGGCTAGGCAGTGGGTTTCCAGAAGAACTGTTGTGGTTTACCCTCCAGCAGGGCTAGGTAGTGGGTTACATGATAACCTCTTGGGTTTTACACTCTAGTTTGGTTGGGAAGTGGGTTACCCAAGCAGTTCGTTCATAATCATCCATTATATGAGGCTATTCAATGACTTTTATCCATGATTACTAGAGCAGGAACCTTGGTGGCATGGTTTAGCGATGAGACAACTTTGGCGTGGAGGACCACTGGGTATCATTGGTGGATATCCTTTGAACTATTAGCGATTACTCTTGGGCTAATCATGGATCTAGATATCCCCTTATACACTCATTCGGGTTTATTGTTTTGAATATATATACACCCTACTTTTGTTCCCAATACATGGGTTCAATTACTCTCCTTTCAGTAGGGGTGAAGACGCATGTGGTATGCCATGTGCTTTCCGTGTCTACCTCCTCTTTTATTGGAAGAGTGTACATCCTTCCTTTGGTTGGGTTGAGCTATACTCTCTCTTTTGTACTATTGCAATTTTCTTTATTATATCTACTTCTCACCATTTTAGTACCGCTTTGGTTGCTCCCTCGATCTTTCGGGGAATCCTTCTGAGTATCTATATACTCACCCCTACTTGGTCTTTGCCCGCACTTGGTGTTCCCTTGCAGATGTTGGAAAGGTCGATCGAGACTACGAAGGAGTATAGAGGACACATGATCATGGGCTGTGATCAGTGTTCATTGTAGGATTTCTGTGTGGGAGACACACCATAAGTTTATTTTCATTTTACCTATTGAAAGTTTGTGGCACCGTTCTTATTGGGTGTGTGTTTTCCCCTTTTTATTTTCAGTTTACTTCTCAGTAATTTTAAGTACATTACTTGTACTTGTTAGAGGTCAATGAATGTATATTGGTTTCCCTTTTGTAGCAGTGTTGTATCGTTCTTCCCTTTTTCTACACTTTGGAATTGAGTTGACTGCATGTGTGAGTACAGTTTCATATGCAAATGCATCCACTAGTTTGTTGTGCCTTCGGCGCTAGTCGCCACCCCCTAGCCTATGGAGGCGGCCCTAGGGTAGTTGCAGCTCGAGCCCAGCACATTTCAGTTCATGAAAAAGTGGATTCAAAGGTGGTTTATTCCATGGGGTGTTGTTTAGATGACCCTAAAAAGAAATTGGTTGACTTTGGGGAAATAATGTCAACTTGTCTCTAGAGAGGTTCTCATGCTAGGGAGTCCAGTGATGGTGCAGCGGCTGACGTATCCATTCACTAGGACCCTGATAACCCGCTTATCGGCTCAGAACACTAAGACACTTGTTTTAGGAAATTTGGTTTGTGCATCATATAGGATTGAGTATCTGACTATCCTTCTTGAGTCAGCTCCCCATATTTGTTGTTATATATATATATATGCTCATTTATCTATGGTACTCCATGATCGTATTATGGATGTCTCCACGATGATATCCAGCGAGGATACTATCTCTGGTTCTTGACAACAGTGACGTGAGCGATGAGGCCTCAGTTAAAAATCCATCATACAATTACCCTTTCTACATGAGGACCTGAAGTAGCAGCTGTACCTGTGGAGTAACATATAGTACCGGCAATGAATGTCGATGATGAACGCAAGATGGGTGTGCTACGTGAGTTTCAGCACCAAAGACCTCTATGGTTCCATGATGAGACATTCCCTCAGACAATGAAGGGTCGAATAGAGTCGGTTGTTCGCATTATTAGTTTTGTTCAGACACTGATATCTTTGATGGTGGCTTTGACATCCAGTAATTTTCCACCAAGAAGTGTCTCATTAGTAGATTCAGAGTTCCACAGATTCACAATGAGTTTTTACTCTCGAGGGATGACTTGTATTATCTGTTTTGTGAGGTGTACTACCCTTCTTACTTATGCCTTATATGGTTTTAGGATCTGTTGGGGCTTCTACGGGGAGTGATGACAGTATCTGAGTATGTGACTAGGTTTACAGACCTTACTCTATATTCGTTGGATGTGGTCCATGATGGAAAATTCTGAGCACAGAAGTTTGATTGAGGTATATGTAGAGGCGATTTGTGCCTGCGTATTGCCCTTGTGCATCCTCACCCTTCTCAGGGTGATGGAGCAGACACTAGTGACTGAGAAATTTCTGTTAGTGGGACGTCGATTGGTAGGGCCTTGACACTGGAGGTCTCCCCTTGAAGAGACTCAGGCACATGGTCGGGGACAACATAGAGCACCAAGATAGCCCAGGGAGGACTAGTGCTATGATTTTTCTGAACGAGGTCTCATGGCGTGAGACTACCCGACCAAATGTGCTGTGTTTTCCAGATAGTTGGTGGATGCACCGCCATGACAGAGGCAATATCGTGAATAGATAACTCCCAGGTGAGGACAGTGCGGTCCCTAGGGATGCAGTGTTGTCTGAAAATCATGAAAAACTGTGTTTCGTGGATGGAATTTTGAGTTCCATCCACTACCACTAGGCGGCCCTTGTTAGGCTCAGGGATCTGAAAGATGGGGTCAGGGGAGACTGTATTCTATGGATGTCTACAATCCTGTGATGCATGACATGATAAGAGGTCTACTCTGTGTATTTTTATACTTTTCTAAGTTGAAATTGTTATACACTGCATGAGGTACTCTTTTTTTCTAACTCCTTGTTTGAGGGGTTACCAAGGGTGATGCAGGGCATCGGTGTAACCCTGTGTTGGTGTTTTCTGACATAGCATTAAATTCATGGGAAAGAAGGGTTCTTCCCCCATAGAGATGAATTTTTGTGATGTGATCATAACTGTGATGGAGAATCAGTACCACTCAAAGAGGATAGTATTAATGTGAAGCGGATGAGTCCCTCTAACATGTGCATTCATGGCGGGGTTGTGTGGTGGAGTGTCAGAGCGTGTTTTGGATTTTCATGTGGAGATTTTATGCTTGACCTACCTTTGCTTGAGGTGCCACTAGTGGGTTTGGAAGAGTGCATGTTTTTGGGATTACTCTTCTTCCATGAGGGGAAAAGACACGTGAGGTATGCCATGTGATTTCCATGTCTCACATTTGGTGGTTGGATGAGTTTTCCTTCCTGCCCTATTTGATAGTACCTTGCGTGAATAACTTCAATCTTGATACTGTTATCAAGTGTAGGTGAAGGTGATGAAAACCCCATAAATAGAATTACGTGTTTCACTATGTGGGGATGGTAGTGGTAGTCTTTGCCCGCGATAATGTCATGTTTTTATCATCATGGGGAGAACATTGTGATTTTCATAGACAACCAATGTCTCAGGTGCGTCCTCACCCAGAGAGACTTGAATCTGAGATGAAGGTACTGGTTGAAATTTCTACTGGACTATGACTTCGATGTAGTATATGTTCTGGGTGATGGCATTGTTGTAGTAGGTTCCCTTAGCATAGAGCCTTGGTTGTAATGCACTGATTGTGAAAACTATTCTCACCATATATCCTTGGGTGTTTCACCAGATGAGTATTTGGAAGGATGGATTCATGAGACTGTGTTCTAGGAACAAACCGTGATTTCAGTCGCGACGTGCAAAGTAGTTGTTCAGCCGAGGAAGTCCCCTGAGTTCCATTGGGTTGTTCAGGAATTGTTCAAGGGGTTGAGGGGTTTCCAACCATCCCAACCTACCCTCACAACAACATGAGTGAGCGCATGATGTCTTCCACGTGTCACAGATAATGAGGTGCATGAGTATTTATATGAATACCCTAATGAGTAGTAGACCTTATAAGTATGGACCATCCCTTTGGTTCGCGTGTTTTGCCAACATTTTGTTGCGCATGTTTTATTGTGAGTTGTAGAGCTAGGTGTGAGATCTGTTTTTTGAGATTTTTTCTGTTTTTATTTTCATGCACAAAAAGCATGAATTATAGAATGATATAGAGACCCCTTTCTTTCCCATAAGACTTTGGTATATTTTTATATATGATTTGTGAGAAAGGGACAAAGACGAAGTGCAATTCGTAGACCCTGTGTGCCCGAAATAAATTTTGAAAAAATATTATGTCTATTATACTATTCACATGGTGGGGATGTGTTTTCTCTTAAATGGTTGCTTGGATATGAAATATGAGGGCATGGTTGCATCCGGAGGGTGGTGTTTACCCTAGGTGTGGTGTAAAAGTTGAAGAAGCGGGCCCGCTATGAGAGATGACTCCCATGGGAAGAATTGTCATTTGTGGAAAAATGACATATTGATTTTTATCACTGGATTTCTTGTGATGTAACATTTGAATGAAGTCTCAGAACAGAATTAGGAGACTTTAGTTGAGTTCAAAATGGGGCATTTTTCCTATGTGTGATATAATGTGAGAGGGCATGACTGTTTTAGTTTCTGCACTAAGTGGATTTTTCTATAAATAGAAAAATGAGGAGTTGAGGTTAGGGACTCTGTCTCTCTCTCTCTCTCTATATATCCTTCCTATTCTTCGGCATTCATCTCCATTCAACACTGAATCAAGGAGTAACCTCCATCATAACCATGGCGGATCGATGCGGGGACGCAGCAGGCGCTTCACCAACAATGAACGAACGATTCTAGGTAGGATTCCGGTTAAATTTCACATATTCATTGATTTATTAATATTTTTTATCAAATTTCGTATTTCAAATATAATGTTTTTAGAATTTGGGGTGTTGTCTAAACAAACACGACCAACGCCTGATCCCCTTTTTCAATTATCGTTCTTGGGCGTTCTTCGTCCAAATTTTCAGATGTGTCAAATCTTCTTGGAACGACGATCGAGAGTAGGCACTACGAAGGCCCCATCCCACGTATCCAAAACCCTCGTTCAGTATTGAATTTGGGTCACCAGAGCAGATGTGGTGGCCAATAGAATGTTCGGCTCCGGTAAGGGGTGTGGTCGGAGTACCGGTAGACGAGGAAAGGTGGAGCTCGGAGGTTAAGATAGAGGTTGTCAGATTAGCAGCGTCAGGCGAGGACAAGCCAGAGAGGCCGTAGCTTGAGCGGCCGGTGCCTGGTGGTGTGATCGGTCGGAGGAGTGGTGAACCCCGGCGACCACGACCTATCATGGAGGTGCGCTCGGCGGCGGAGCGGCGAACCCAGGTGGGTGGCCTGTCGCGGTGTTGTGCCCGGAGGTGGAGCAGGAGCCAGGCGGTGCAGGCAGCGTCGAGCACGGAAGTGCGCTGCGGGATGCCGAGGCACCAGCACCTAGTGGATTTGGACTATCAGGGTCGGAGGAGGAACCCGAGGCAGTCAGCGCCTCAACTGTGAGGAAGAGACCCGGACCCGCGTTCGACGGGTCCTACTAGCTTGACGCGGAGACCGACCAAAAGCCGGTTTTCTGGGGAGAACAATCCTTGAGGGATCTGGTGTGGTTAGAGTGGGCCCTAGACAATGGGCCGTGGTGGTTCGGGCCTGACCCATGTCTGGGCTGCTGGCTGGCGATTAGGACCTGGCTGGGCGGGGGGAACTGGCTGGGTTCCGCCCCCCTTCTGTTCGGGGTGCCGTAATTTCTAAATGGCGCGTCCGTTTGACGCGCCGTCTACGGCTGCAGGTTCATGTCAGCAAGACGGACCATTAAAAGTATGTTTTGGGGTTTTTGGGGTCTGCTCCTAAAGATGGGTTACCCTAGGATCTTTAATTAAATAGTAATTAATTATTATTAACGTTGAGACAGATGTGGTTTGTGATCCAGACGTTCGTTTGACGTGCTATCAGAGGCATTATGGCCCTAGATTTGAGACGGTCCTTCCATAGTTTGTTCATAACACTTTCTATTTGGTTACGTTGCTCGGAGGCATGAATACTTAATGCGAATAATTAATTCATTCATTAATTAATTAATTATTCTTTTGTCGTACTTAACTCTTGCTCAGGATGTCCAATTGATGCACCGTCAGCGGCATCATGACACCATTCTTTATGCGGTCTTTTTGAGATGGTTTATGAAACATTCAGGTTGTAGACAATGTGTGGTCCCCACATGGGCCTAGTTCACAAGTTTTATGGAGAAACACTAATTTTTCAGCCGACGTCTATTTAGGGTGTTTGAGTACTTGTTTCATAGTGATTTTACTTAGGGATATCAATTGATTAATACACCTGCCTAAATTTGGTCATGAGTTGTGGGCCCCACGAGACAATTTTCAGCCGTATGCTATGTTTTTAAGACTTATGCTTCAAAAGTCCATTCAGAAAAAATGAATAGCCTACGACAAGTAGTTATCTGCAAAGAATGCAATGATATGATCTATGTGGAATGTTTCGGGGTCGAGGTGTGGTCCCCACAGGTCCCATTTTGCATATAACTCAGGGAGTTGCAGCTTCTGCATCCAGAGTCCGTTTTAAGCACTTTTAGTGGCGTTGTGACCTTGGAATTGTGGAAAAATTGACCTGGATGATTTCAGGCATTGGAGATGGAGTTAATGCATGGGCGCCATGGGCCATCCTTTATGATGGGTGCGATGTTTTGCATCTTTTTCATCAGTCGTCCATTTGGGGCGAATGAGTAGTCGTTTCAGCATGTTTTTGCGAGAGCATCATAATGGAATAGTTCTCCCTACCTTTTCTAGTCTGAGGTGCATGCCCCATGAGTCGTCGTATGGGCATAGAGCGGGGTTGAATAAATTTTCCACCGGGAGACCGTTTCTAGCTAGTAAGTAGTCGATCTAGCATGATTTTTCTGAGAGGATTACAACAGTGTAATCTGTTTGGGAGAGCAGATCCTCTTTCAATATCTCATTAAATGTGGAAACATGAAAGGGCATTGGTTCGAGGATCCTTTGACACACTCCGAACCTATGCACAATAGAGGTGTTAGTGGTACCCAGTGATGGCAGTGGCAGTGTGGAGTTATCAGAACAGATTCAGGTTTTCCCTCTAGTAGAGTTGGGTTGTGGGTTACCCATTGCCTTATGGATTACCCTCTAGCAAGGCTAGGAAGTTGGTTTTACATTGACATTAAGGTTTACCCTTTAGTGGGGCTAGGAAGTGGGTTACCCGACGACCTTTAGGGTTTACCCTCCAGCAGGGTTTGGTAGTGGGTTACCTGACGACCTCTTGTGGTTTACCCTCTAGCGGGGCTGGGAAGTGGGTTACCTGATGACCTCTTGTGGATTACCCTCCAGTGAGGCTGGGCAGTTGGTTACCAGAAGTCCTCTTGTGGTTTACCCTCCAGCTTGGGCTGGGCAATGGGTTATATGATGACCTCTTGTGTTTTACCCTCCAGTGGGGCTAGGTAGTGGATTATCTGATGACCTTTTGTGGATTACCCTCCAATGGGGTGGGTAGTGGGTTACCTGAAAACCTTTTTAAGTTTACCCTCCAGTGGGGATAGGCAGTGGGTTACCTGACGACATTTTATGGTTTACCCTCCAATGGGGCTGGGCAGTGGGTTACTTGATGACCTCATTGGGTTTACCCTCCAGTTAAGGTAGGCAGCGGTTTACCCGATGACTTATTTCGGACTCGGCCCTTCTATGAGCCTAGTTAGAAACTTTTCACAGTGATTACCAGATCGGGAACCTTGGTGGTACGGTTTAGCGATAGACAACTTTGTCATGTGAGAGTGTTGTGTATTAGTGATGGATATCCATTGAACTGTTGGTTATTCCTATTGGGATGAGCATGGAGATAGATATTTGCTTACACACTCATTTGGGATTCTTGTATAGCATATATATATGTCATACTATTGATCCCACTCCTTGGGTATATTTACACTCCTTCCAGTATGGGTTTAGACGCGCGATGTATTCCACATGCATTTTGGGTCTAACTCCTCTTGGATTGGATGAGTTTGCTTCCTTCCATTTGTTTGGGTTGAGATGTACTCTCTATTTTTTAATCTTGAATTTTAATTTGTTCTGTTTACTACTCACCATTTTATTACCTCCTTGGTTTCTCCCTCGAGCTTTCGAGGTATCATATTGAGTATCTTTATACTCACCCCATCATAGGATGTCCCTACACTTGGTGTTCCCTTGCAGACGATGGATAGGTCGATCGAGACTATGGAGGAGGTGAGATTACACATGCACTTGGGCCACTTTCATTGGTCATTGGAGGATTTTAGGGTGTGAGACTTACTAGTGGTTTATTTTTGTTTTAACTCTTGCCGGGTTGTGGCACCTTCTTGGTTGGGCGCATGTTTTTCACCCTTTTTCTATTCAATTTACATGTGTGTACTTATCACCACATTACTTGTACAGGTTAGAGTACGATGCATGTATGTTGGTTTCCCTTTTTTTAGTAGTGTTGTATCTTACATTCCTTTATTTAAAATTATGTATTGAGTTGGATACATGTGTGTGTATAGTTTCATTGGTAAAGGCCTCCCCTATATTGTTGTGTCTTCAGTGGTAGTCACCATCTCCTAGCCTATGGAGGAATGCTTGGGGTAGTTGCAGCTCAAGCCTGGTATGGGTTGGGTCATTACAATGAAATTCATGTATATTATAAAAGTATAGGGATTTGTGAAAAACATCTAGGGGTTGTTTGGAAAACCATAAATGAAATGAAATTGTATGGAAAATTTTTGAATTTTAAATTTTTTTGAAACATATTTCTATTTTTTAAAATATTGTAATTATTATTGATTTAACATTTGACACTTCTAAAAAATGTGTCCAATGAATGGCCAAGACCTAGATATGTTACATAGATTCATATTTTTCTTCAATTAGATGTTCATTTCATAATGTTTATTATAAAAATTGCACAATTATCTAGCCCTCTAAATATGTTAAAACAAAATTGGGTTAAATTATATTGGATAAAATAATGTGATGTTTGTTTTTATGAAGTGAAGAAGTTTTTTGTGAATTCTCCAGTTTTGGCCCTATCTCCCAGAAGTGTCACGTTATCCATCTATAGTGAAACTTTATTAATAGAACAAAGTTGTGCTCTGGTGCAAAATAATCAAGTAATTTCTGATGCTTCCAGAAAATAAACCACATGAGTTAAATTATCCCACACAAGATTTGAAATTAACAATCATGTATTTGACTTTGAAATGATGGTGTCATTATTTATACTAAGTCAAATGTAAAATATATACTTACCAAAAAATTATGAATCATATTTTCACTCATATGGAAGTAAACATGAGGAAAATAAAATTACTTGAATTGATAAATGATTATAATTTCATGAAAATTTACCATTAGAAATGAAAATAATGTGTGATATTCCATGAAAAAGAAACATCATTCATCATTAACTATGATAAGACAAGAACATGACCCCTTGATAAAAAATTTGATGCATTTATTCTTGGATGTTTTTGGTGTAGAAAATTAATTTATTTTATTCAGGATTCAGTACAATGTTATTTTTTTAGATGAAATAATCATGAACTGAATGCAGACAAGGAGCTACAGAAAAAGGTAGAATTGGTTGAAATCTGTATGTTTCAAGATTTTAACATTGATATATATTTTTTGAAATTTGGAAATATATTGTGTGGCCTTGTGATTCCCAAATGATGAAATAGTAATTTTGGTAATCTCGTGGTTCTCATTATTCTGTTCATTTGGAAGCATAATGATTTGAAGAGACCCGCTATAGTACTACTTGTGTGATGAAATGAAAAGAATCAATACATATTTTACCCAGAAATTTTGACACATCAATAGTTTAAAGAATAGAGGTAGTTACTAAAGGGGTTTCTTTAGCCTTAACTATAGCTAGAGTGGAAGTGGGAAAATATATCTATTGAGATCATTATAAGGATACCAAATAATTCATTAGGTTACAATGAAATCTTGGATTTTGTTTATCGAATGACTATATTTTCCTATTTCCATCATATTCGAGATACTATGTTTTTGGAACAACATTATCGATTGAACCTCAATGATATTTTCTTGTAACATAGGGTTCTTCTTTCTATTATATCTTATCATGATACCAACTTCATTTCTATGTTTTGGAATGTCCATCATAAGTTCTTGGGAATAGAATTAGATTCTAGTATATATTTTCATCGTTAATTAGAAAGGTAGTCATAATGGACAATTCAGACTGTGGAGTAAGTTCTCTAAACATGTTAATTTGATTACAATGGATGTTGGGATCAATATATTCCTTTTGTTATAATTTGTTATAATAATAGTTTTTATTGTTTTATAAGTATTTATCATTTTGAGGAATTATATAGGAAGTGATGTTGATTTACAAAATTTTATGATGAAGATAATTAAAGAAAAATGATCGGACTGGAGTTAGTATAGTTAGTGTGTGAGAGTGTAATGATAATCAACAAGAAAAGGGGACATCATAGAGAAGGCATAAATGTTATGAAAATAATAGGGGGAAATACTTTTCTTCTGAGGTAGGTGATCACAATTTTTGTATAATATCACAGTGGAAAAGTGTTATGCATATTGGAATGAACGAATAGATATGACCAAATCTCATTTGACCTTATAAAATAAAAGAGAATGTTGGACTAGTCACATATTATGTAACATTGTCTCTATGTTTATCTCATTTACACAATTTTTTTCATGATTCAATATTGAGAATGAATGTGCTTGATTTATACCCTGTTTATGGCCCATAAAATGATCAGTTTGAAGAGATCCTTTCTTATAATGGGAATCATATTAAAAATCTTGACAGAAGAGAACATTTATTGTAGAATAGGGAAATCCACCTACTAATGGTTTTGTGGAGAAACATCATGGTTGATGAAGAAACAAGAAAATATAGAAATTCATTGAAGGAATGGTACCCTCACTTGTTTAATTTATAAATAAAAAAATTATGAGGACAAAATTTTCCAAAGGTTGGGAGAATGTAAAATAACATGGGGTTAATAATAAATTGAAATGAATGAAATAGTAAATCCCAACATAATGGACCATTTTTTTAATAACATAGTTTGAAACTGGCTACTAAACATATTTTTTCTGCTTCTATGATTTGAAATTCAACAAACTAAAATCTACGGTTCTAATCTATATGTTATTTAAAGTATGATATAACCAATGTGATATTTTAGTGAATAATAACATTACCTTTTGAATAATACTATGAATAGATATATGACACT